>CM070713.1:50873886-51473886 GCA_036346275.1 Otatea glauca
CGAGCGCACGATCAAAATCACGGCTCGGATCCAACGCTCTAGGGTTTTACCCGAGACGCGTTAATTGGCCGCACCAAACGGTTACGGACGCGACAAGATTGGGCTTCGCCCGATAATGCTTTCTAAAAGATTTTTACACTTTAATAATTTAGATAATTCTAGAAATTCATTTAATTGGTTTTAGGCAAATAAATAATCAGTGAAAATCCAAGAAAAATCTCAAAAATACTTTGAGACATTCTGACTTAAATAAAATATTTTGGCAAAACTTTATTTTAACTTTGCATACATTTAAATAGATTCAATAAAAGGCAATAAACTTGATTTGAAATTTAATTCCAATAAATCCAAAAATCCAAATAAATTCCGTAAAATCTCAAATGCACATTTAAGCAATAAAAACTTAATTAAGCCAAATTTTGGGATGTTACACAAGAGAAGAGGATGGCATTCACTCGGGACGTAGACAAAGACGCCAAGCATATAAACATCTCCCCAAGTTTCCTCTATTCAGGGTGAGAGTGAGGATGAAGAGGATAATGTTCCTCTAATTATATAAAGTAAGAGGAAGACTCAACTCGGATGTTGGGACATCATCGATTCCTTTGATATCCTAGGAAATGGACTCAGACTTCATTGCGTATATATATATTTTTACCTTTCTATTTTCTAAGTTCTAATCTAAGAAAGTTGTTTTAGTCCCGAGGCCAATGCTCCCAATTCCTTTGTGGACTGTGAAGTGACTGCCCTGTGTTGGTATCGATGCCAACCTCGCCGTCACACTAGCAATGACTAGTGTGGAATGTGCCTTAGCACCAACTCGAGGTCGCCGCTCAACATGTCCCTACCAATGACAAGTGAATTTATCCAAATGCTGAGGGTGAAAATCCTCGACTATTGTTAATGACCCATTGGTTGACAAGTTCCATCAACTACGGAGGAGATCGGTGCCTCCGATGATGATCAAGGTAGTCGACGACGCACTGCTGTTGGAGAGGTTCCCACCGCTATGGGGACGAAACCTCCTTTCTACTTACGTGAGGAGTTGCTAGTTGTTCCAACCAACGAGATAGAAGAGCGTGGGAGTGGTGACTACAAATGAAAGGCCATGTGGAGGTCTACCCTTGTTGGTGATGAGTATTCGACTGCATTTGGAGTTAGGAGTGCTCGTGTTTGAGTTTGATTTGAATTAGATTTCAAATTGAAGCAATTTGAGCCGCTTTAGTCGTGAGCGACACTAGCGTAATCTTGTAATGGCATAGATCGCTAACCGAGCGGCACTATCGGCCTTTTTGAGCTGGTAGTTATTTTTCAAAGAAGGTATCTCGGGGTTCTAGGGAGAACCGCACTATCGACGGCCAAGACCCAAGATCGACTTGTGTACCGCCTATGGTCGCGATAGTGTCAACTTTATGAACCAGATCCGATTTATTTTTAGTAATTGGATAATTATTGTATATCATTTTGTACATTGCTACGTGATGGGTTTCTTATTTTTATAGTTGCGTGATCGATGGTGCTAGGTCATGGTAAGGTGGAGGATGATCGAACTTGGCGAGGTGCGCCGAGGTTCAGATGGTCGAGATCACCGGAGGATGGTCGAGATGGAGTCGCTATAGCCTAGAAGACAAGGGAACACCTGAGATGCTAACTTGGGGCTGCGCCTGGATCAAGGAGAGCTATTGATTGCGTTTAGAGGATAGTGTAGAGGTCAAGTTAGCTTGCTTTGAAAGGCATGCAAAACTCATTATGTTATTGGTTGCGGGTTAGCCATGTATGAGTAAGTGAGTGAATTTCAACCCTTGATGAGGTTTCTTCAAGGCCAAGAAGGTCATCCAAATGTAGATATTGCTCCATGGTTGCTATAAATAGAGGGGAGAGGGTGTCTCTCCTTTAAGGTTTTGGTGCCCTTTGAGTTTTGCCTAGTTTGTTGTGAGGCTTTGTAAACCTTTATTCTATGAAATAAAAGTTTATTACCTTACGATTTTGAATTTATTTTCCATATTTACATGATGTCTTAAATTCAACAATTTAATTCTTGCAATTTACATTCTCGCAAGTTGGATTTGTCTCTCCTTCTACATGTTTGTGTTTATGCCGAGGATGTATGATTGCCGATGAATATTCTATAGATCGTATCCCAATCATCTAGGCAATCTACAACCTCTTCTTCTCGCTTATGCAAGCAACTGATCTTTTGGCTTCGAGAGAGAAGGATTTTGGTAGATCGTGTTCTTGAGTTTTTAAGGGCTAGATCTTTAGTGTTCTAGCTTGTTATGACATGTGGGAAACCATCTAGATCATCTTGATCATCAAGAACCCACGAGCAAGCTTAGGGCTAAGTTTTTGTTTTTGAACCTGTTCTTGTGTACTCTTACTTCAATTGGAAAAAGGTCAGAACTTTGATGTCAATCCTTGCGATTAAAGGTTGGAATAGGTTCCTAACATCCATAGGAAGGTGTCTACAAAGTTTCACTGGGTTTGGATCAGCTGATCAAAAGATTCATCGATTTTCATTTTGAAGTCGTGCTGGTTTTACTATTTACTACCCCGACATCAGAAGCGCAGACTACCGCTACAAGCATCTGCAGAGTGCCGGGTACTATTCATCTAGCAATACCAAAGCCGAATCGCAGTAGTGCCACCCTTTGTGAAAAATTCTAGAATTGTATTTTCTCTTTTTTGCTTTGATAAAGTGAGGTTCTTGGTTGGTTCTTTGAGGGGAATGTTTTAAATTTGTGATCATTCACCCCCACTCTGATCACCATTTCGGTCCTCCAACAAAGGTCACAACCACCGACGCCACCATTCCAATGGCTTTGCACCGCATCTTCCTCTGTCGCTTCAACCGGGAGACTTCAAGCAAGTTTTTGGTAGCTTGCAAGCTAAGGTATTTATCTTATCTTCTATTTTCTTAAGAACTGTTTGAAGAAAAAGTAGTTCTACTACATTTGCTATTTGCATTTTATAGCATTCGCAAGAACTGCTTGACCTATTAGGTCGGCAAGCAAAAACTTTAGCTAAAGCTGAAGTAAAAAGGTATGTACAAGGAATGACTTCCTTCTTTTTGTTTTTAAAAGGTTTTATTCAAATAAATCTGTTTGGGAACAGATTAGAAGAACAAATAATGGAGCTTGAAAAGCAACTCTTGGTGGCTCTAAATACCACTAAGGGTTATAAATTTGATCTTATCGAGGCTTCTAACAAGGTCAAATATCATGAAGACAAGATTGCTAGACTCCATGAGGCCTTTAAAAGAAATGAAGATAACGTTTAATGGCTCTTTGAAGAACATAAGGCCGTTCTTTAGGCAAAGGAGTCCAAATAGCAGTAAGACTTTACTCCAATTTGCTTATCTCTTTTTATTTTTTGTAAGAGGTAAATAACACTTTTATTCTTAATTTTTATAGAACTAAAAAAATATAATAAAGGCCAAGTAGACCAAGCTTTCCTAAAGAGAAATAGAGAAAATGAAACTGAAGAGCTGAGGTCAGCGATGAAAGAAGAGATGGAAAATATGGAAGAAAAACTCACTCTTCATAAAAGACATGGGCATAATTTAGAAAGGTAGGAAATCCACTGCAGCTTTATATTTGAACAGCTTCAAAAAAATCTCAGTGGATCTAAAAGCTAAAGAAGTAAAACTTACAACTTCTGATACATTTTTTGATAAGCTAGTCACGGGGATGAATGACTAGTTGAAAATCATCCAAAGTCACATCCCCGCAATGGTGCAAACTATCAAGACAGCGCTCCGGACCTCAATCGCAGTCCAAGTGGGTTCCCTCTTTGTCAAGTTAAGACATTTCTACAAGGATGTGGTTGAGTTGGAGAAACTCGCACCGACCTGCCGATTACTCAAGAGACGCATTAATAAAAACGTAGAAGTTCAATGCCATTGACATGTATATGAAAAATATAAAGATCACATTAAAGTAATATGTATGTCAACTTTTGAATGAATGAATGCAATGTCTCCTTTGTGCTATAATTTGTCTCTTATCTAATTGTACATTTTTCTCGAGTCTATCACTAGCCTCCAATGCTTTTGTATTGACCAACAACGTGGTCGTAATACAAATAGTTATAAGTCGACGACCTACTCTCTCATGCATTGTACTTAGTATTAAATAGCAACAGATTGAAGATAAGATCAGTCTAATGAGTTCCAATGCAGTAAGTACTGACTTACATGAAAAGTCTCTATTAGAAGTTATCTCACAATCTGACCAGCAACTTTGTACATTGTTTTTAGAGAGGTCGGCCGGATTATGACTTTGTGATTTATCAGAAGATGACCAAAAGAAAGAGAACAATTTTACATACAGCATTAAAGATATATTCATGTAAATGTAAAATTTTAAAATGAACTTATTTACACATAAAACTTGCGAAGATGTTATATGTTCCATACGTTTCATAGAATTCTTCCATCTTCCATAGCAAGGCATACAGAACCTGGTCAAGTAATTGATACCACAGTAAAGGGACCTTCCCATTTGGAAGATAACTTATTTAAGTTAGACTAATTCTGGATACGCCTTAAAACCAGGTCTCCCACATTAAGTGTTTGTGGTTGAACTCTTTTATTGTAGTATCATCTTAAGCCTTGTAAATAGGCTGCCAACCTAATAAGGGCTCGATCCCATTTTTGTTCTAGGGGATTGATATCATCTTTATGTTGGATGTCTTGATTGACCTGTTCATAGAGAGTAGTTCATGTAAAACCTAAATGGATTTTACTAGGTAACATGGCTTCTGCTCCGTAGACTAGTTGAAAAGGTGTTTCACCTTTGGCTCTATTGGTCATCATGCATATGGCCCAAAGCACCGAGCGCAGGTCATCCACCTAAGCCCTCGAGTGTTTTGTAAGACGCATTGAATACTCATTTCTTTATACCTTGTATAATTTGGCCATGGCACGCTCAACTGCTTTATTTATCCGAGGACGAGCAATAGAAGGTGAACAAATCTTTTGTGCATATTTCAAAGACAATTTTTTTAAATAAACTGTGATCTATTATCGTAATTAATCTACTAGAACACCACATCTAGTGACTATGTTTTTCACAAATAATTTTTTGTTGCTTGAGCCATAATGGAAACTACAGTGCTCAATTTCAATCCATTTTGTGAACGTATCAATTGCAAAGAAACAGGAATTTAAATCCATTAGTTGCTTTTGGTAAATGACCTACTATATCAATACCCTATGTCGCAAATGGCCACAATAAATGTATGGTTTTCAATTGATTAGCATGTAAATGCACTTGTCGAGCATGAAATTGACATTGCTCGTCGCAAGTTTTTACAAGTTGCATTGCATCTTGTAAAGCAGTTGGACCAATAAAACCTTATCGAAAGCTTTCATGACCAGTTGTTCAGATGAAGCATGTTCTCCACATAAGCCCCATCTATTTTATTGAGCAATATTTTTTCCCTCGCTCGGATATACATCGCATTAGAACACCATGTATTCCTTTCTATAAAGAGTATTATCGAGAATTTTGTACATTCGCAGATTTCAAATTAATCTGTCTTTTCATGAATATCCTCTGACGAGGTCCATTTTCTAGATAGGCTTTAAATGGTTTAGTCCAATCAGATCCCGCTCAAGGACTCCGACCTCCTCCTGGTGGGGACTTTCCTATGATGTATCTATAGAAGGTTTAGACAAATATTCAAGAAAAACACTTGTGGGAACAGTGCAGCGTGAGGATCCCAATTTTGATAACTAGTCTACTAAGATGTTATCCTTTCACAAGTATGTATTGGACTTCAAAATGACTAAAGTATTTTTCTAATTTCCTCACTTCATCCGTAGTATTCCATTACCTTATCTGACGCCCCGTATTCCTTGCTAACCCGGTTTACGACTAATTGTAGAATCGCCCATCGCTAAAAGCCAATGGACCCCAATGGATTTTGTTGCTCTGAGCTCTGGCTAAAATTTTCATACTCTACTACATTATTAGTAGCAGGAAGTATATTTGGATTATGTACTATAATTGGTCGTCTCCGAGGTGTGACTACTATGCCACTTCGAGTTTTTATTTCTCGAGAACCATCAAAGTATAATTTCCAAGTGGTCAATAACAGTGATATTCTCTTGTATAGAGGGCTCACTGCTTATCCATTCGCGATAAAATCTACCAAAATTTGTAACCTAATTGTTGTGCGAGCAACAAAATAGATGTCAAATAATCCAAGTTCAAGTGCCTACTTAGTAATCCGACTAGTTGCTTTTTATTTATGTAATATGTTACCCAAGGCAAAAGATGAGGGTATAGTAATCCGATGAGATTGGAAATAATGTCTCAATTTTCTACAAGCCATTAATAGGGCGTGAAACAGCTTTTGAACTCCGAGGGTATGTCTTCTTAGGTCTATGTAAAACTTTGCTTACATAATATATGGGTTTTGAACCTTGTCTCGCTCGATGACCAAGACAAAGACTAACCATGTTATTTGTTAATGCTAAATAAGCCAATAAAGGTTCCCCAAGGGTAGGTGAGACTAGTGTGGGTGGGCTTTGCAAATAAGTTTTTATGTCTTTAAAGGCTTTGTCCGCTTCATCCGACGATTGGAATTTATCATGTTTTCGTACTACCTTAAAGAATGGTAAGCCACATTCTCCGATCTTGAGATAAAGCGATCGAGAGCAACTATCTGACAAGTTAAATCTTGAACTTCCTTCACTATAGAAGGTGGTTTCAAAGCTTTAATGGCCTGAATATTCTCATGATTTACTTGATACCTTTGTGTCGACGATCGGACCGCTCGACTACAAAGAAAGAGGGGAAGGATCGCACGGAGGGCGAGGCCCGAGCTTCGCTCGTCGGATGGCACCCTCGGCGGGCACACTAAGCAGGAACTCACGCAACCAAACAGTGGGACACAAGGTTTATATGGTTGGTGGGCCGAACCCCTACTCTAGTTCGTGTGGTGGTGTTGTATTGCCTTTAGTGTAGATGGTCGCACAAAGTTTACAAACGAGTTATTGGACCTAGCGCAAGAGTACTCATGGCTTAACTAGAAGAATCCCCCTTCTCCGGGTTCCCGCCTCCTTTATACTGGTAGGAAGGAAGGTGTTACCTCGAGAGTCGGAAGGGCGAGGTGACCTATACTAAGAGCTTCACCCTTCGTCCCCGCCGACTAGTCACCGTCTTCCCGCCACGCCAGGTCAGTAGTCTCGCTGGTCGCGGTTAGGTATTTCACCGAAATGGCGACTGCGCTTCCGTGATCCCGACGCAGTGTTGACGTTGCCGCTCATGATGTTGGTGCCGCCTCGGGAGCGTGGTCTTTCGTATTGTACGCGACCTGGCCGATGGGATCGAAGCATGACTTCGGCAGCCATTAAACCATCTTGGGAAGGGGCCACCGCTTCTCGTGATAGTCACTTCGATTGACCCCATCTATGGGGTACGTGGCGTTGGTCGTGGAGGTTTCACACGCGGCCCTAGCGGGGTTGCCTTGGCTTGATCGAGTCAGGGATCCCGACCGGCCATGGAGGTCGGGAGCTCAGCTTGGTCTGAGTCTGGGACCCCGCCCCGCTGCGGAGGTCGGAGCTCGCTCGCTGGTCTGGGAAGAGTCGAGAGGTCCGCTGTGCCTGGAAGAGTTTCGAGAGGTCCGCCGAGTCGGGAAGAGCTTCTGAGAGGTCCGCCGTGTTGAGGAAGAGTTTGGAGAGGTCCGCTGTGTCGGGAAGAGCTCGGAGAGGTCCACTGTGTCGGGAAGAGTGTCCCCGGTGGCCTCTTGGGACCTTTAGTGATCCCGACCTGTAACACCGCCTGGTGCCCCGGGCCGCAGATCGAGACGCCTCCGCCTGGCTTAGGAACACCCCGGCACGGAGGGGGAACTGACACGTGTTAGGGGACGCACGCCCAGTCGTCTGATCCCGGCAACCAGCCCTCGAGGTTCAAGAAGTGGTCCGAGACTCTAGGCGCTTTGAGTCCGGATGTCTTGTTCAAGAGGGATTCCCATCAGGACACATACTTGGACTTCGCCATTTTGTTTTTCGCACGGGTCCGAAGCCTGTGGGCCTCGTGGGACAGAAAGTTGAAGGAATGGGGTCTTTCGATGCGTGGAGGACGCACCAGACGGGGTTTTGAAAGGCCCCGACGTCTCCTTGGCCGCTCACGGCCACGAGCGCTTTGAGGTGATGGTGACGCCAGATGAGGCGCTTTAAAACCGAGGGTCTTACCCTTTAGGATTTCGCCTCTCTTCTCGTGCTTTTGCCTTCTTCCTCCTTGTCCCTCTACGCCAATGCCTTCTAGCCCTTGATTGCGACCCGCTCTCCCCTCCCTTTGACCTTGACCCCATGGCGAAGTTTGGGAGGAGCACACATCACCGCAGAACGGATGAGGGAGATGGAGTCTTGGGGCTTCGACCCGCTCTCCCGGCGGCTTCCTTCCGGGAGAAATGTCGCGACTCGGGATGACGAGATCGTGAGCACGGAGCAAGATATGCTCTTCTGGCCGCGGACCCCGAGAGTGACTTCTGGCTGCGGTCCTCGCTGAAGGCGAGATCGAGCTCGAACTTGGTGCCGAACTCCTCCTTCTCCTTCCGCTTTTGCACATCTTTGCGGGGTTCTGGGCGTGCTCCCTACCCTCCCTCGCTTCGCTTACTCCTTGTCCCAAGACCACAAAGACCCCGCGTCGGGTTCCTCTATTTTCGTGCAGGCGCAGACTCCTTGTACCTTCTTCCAAATCCCGACCCGACTCGCCGGCCGAGGGGCAAAAATGGTTTTATTTGAAGAAGGGCGGAGGAGGCGGCTTGTTTATAACGGCCGGCGCGGTCGGGAAGTGGGAGACCCTCGAGCTCGAGGACTCGGCGGACGACTCAGAAGTGGCCGCGCGTCCACACATGCGCCATGCGGGCCTTAAGGGCGACGGTCATTTATGACTACCGCGAATCGGTGCTTTCTACGAGGAGGTTGCACCCTTCTTTGAGATCACCGAGGTGCGACGCCACCCGAAAGTCACGAGGGTAAGTGTTGTCCGATCTCGATCCTTCGACCTTGGTCGGAGTCCCCTTATCTCTTGACGCTTTATTCTCGATCTTGCAAAGACCGAGGTCCTGCATGGGTCGCTTCGAGGATGCAGAGATCTTGGGAAGGCCGCCAACTCCTTCGACCTGGTGCGGCAACGCCCCCAAGAACATCTTGGGGCGAGCAATGAGGTAATAGCCTTTCACTTTGGTCCTTGCTTTGGGTGCTCTGACTGATGCTTATTGTGGTGAGCTCACAGAGGCAACCAAAGAGCTGCTGGATACGGCGAAGGTTGCTACCGCTTCGCCCAAACAAAGGCAAGAAGGGGGCAAGAAGTCCGCCTCGACGCCCCAAAGCAATCGCCAAGAAGCCCCACGCCGTGGGGCGACGGGTCGTGGTGAGTTTAGACCCCGAGCTCGTGGTACCCTGTTCGAGCTTGGTTCCATCGGGCCACCTTTTTCTTTTTCTTCTTTTTTGGTTCACCCACTAACCCTCGCTTTGTCAAGAACAAGAGAGCGGCTTCGCCGCAAGAGCCTCACGCAAAATGAGCAACGGCCCGCAACAAGCTCCCATGGGAAGCCTCCCTCCGCCGCCGAGGAGCGATCACGCCGTGTACGGCCTCCGTGACATTTTTCGTCATCCCACCCTATCGCGCGCTCGAGGCGTCGAGGGGCACCGACTTTCCGTGGTCCGTGGCGCAGGCCGGGAGGAGGATTATGAGGACGACACCGCCTCGGCGCGGAACCAAGACGCGGTGATGTCGTTGCCGCGCCCTCCGAGGAGGACGGCGACCGAGGAGGGTTGGTTGAAAGCGCCACGACCAAGGACGCCGTGATTGGGGTGCCGCTGCCGGAGCACCGTGAATCGAAGGGCCGCAATGAGGGTGGCGTTGCCGCTGCGCTTCTGTGGGGCGCCCCGGGTGTAGTCCTCGGAAAGCGAGAGCGAATCGCCTCGCAGGGGCGGTAAAGAAAGGCGAGGTTGCCGCACGTCCGCTCGCGCGAAGTTCTCTCATTTCTAACTTCGTGGTGGGGCCGACCGAGCATCTTTTGATAATTTGCCACGCAGCTCCATACACCGCGGTCGTGGCACCGGTCCATCGTCCGACCTCGCGTGCCCGATCGGGCGCCGTTGTTGCGCCAGTTGATCGAGGGCGGCGCGCCGCTGCGTTCTCGGTGGATCCGCTCACCTTCGGGCGAGCCGAGGACCCTTCCCGCAATCGAAGCGGCTAGGGGGCCGCCGAGCCACTCGCCGTCCGTGAGAGTCCTGGCCGCCATTGCCGTGGCCGGCGGATCTCCTTGGTCCTTCGGGGTGCCGTTGCTACAGCGGGCGGCGAGGCCGGGGATGTAGCCGGGCGCGCATCGCCTCAGATTCCGGCGGCGCTGTCGACTTGTCTTCGCCGAGGACCCGTTAGTGGAGGTAAGATCGATCGTGGCGCCACCTCCTCCTTTCCTCCCTTTTCTTAGTGGTCTTGGTGGGTTTTTCTTTGCCTTCGCAGGTCTCGTGGTCTGGTTTTCCGGTACAACATTGCGCCGCGAACACGCGCTCGCTTCCGGTCTCCGGCGCGCGGCCTCGAAATCAATCGAGGGACATCGCTGCTAGAAGCCACCGTGTCGCGCTGCCAAGAGGAAGTCTCGCTACCAAGGAGGCCCAGCTCCTCGAGCTCGCGCGAGCCGCCGAGGTCGAGCGGGAACGTGGCCCAGAGGTATACGCCATTGCGTTTCTCCGGCCATCAAGGGGGAGCGGAGAGGGCTGAGGAGACCCTTGCCCGGTCCGCCGAGAGGCGCAGACGCTTCGACGAGGATCGCGAAGCGGCCGATGGAGATCCCGCCGCCAAGCTCGAGATCTCCGACTTCGCCCGAGGCGTAAGTCGACGGCGAGGCCCTCCGAGCTCGAGGCTAAAGCGCCGAGCTCGAGAAGACGGTTATGGGTTGAGACGAGGGCCACCGGAGCGAAACCAAGGTGGTCGAGGCCGAGGCCGTGAATGCTAGCCTGGGGAGAAGCCGCGCAGGGTTTCTGCCGAAAGACGCCTTGTCCAGCCCAAGGCGACTCATGACCGGTTGACAAGGCCGGCCGAGGTCATCGATCGCGCGGAGGGTTTCCACCTTGAACGGAGAAACTCGCCGAGACATGTCTCTAAATTTTAAAGTTAGCGGATGGGTCTGGGGCGAAAGATTCCTCTCTGTAAAGATAAAACAACTTTATGCTAAGCTTTATAGAGTTGTGTTTCTTTGGAGGACTTAGCTTATTTGCTCTTGTGCCGCCACCGTACTTTGTACAGGGCTATTTCTTGAAGGGTCGAACAAGATCGATACGTGGCGCTGTGGCGCAGCACGCTCGCAAACCCTCGCAACGCAGACCTACCGCCGCGCCGACTACCCAGCTTTAGGCCGATGTGGTCGCCTCGATGCCCGATGTTGATTCAACCGAGGCCTCGCCGAAATCACTGCCCGCACGCACTCTGGTTGACATGTCTTGATAATTTGGCCGCGGGAATTAGTCACTTGTTGCGGCAAAGCGACTTATTGCGACCGAGATCATCCCCGTGGTAATCTTAGGGTCGCAGCCTCCGGTTTGGGAATGTCATCCGCCCGGGCGCTCTTGAGGACGCTCACCGGTCGGTAATACAGGAATAGCCGGCCACTACGATAAGGATCGTTTTACAGCGCCTCCGAGCCCGGAATGCATCGGGCTCGGATGTCGGGCGCCCCCGAGGCGAACCTCGAGAACGCTGCCCCAACCGAGGCCTCGCTCGCAAGATTCGTGTTTGGGCACAACTCGACCGGTCGGCCGATAGCTCAGCCGGACCAGATTTTAGGCCTTGTCCGACTCACGAGCTCTGGAATGCATCGAGTCCTGCGAGAGACCTCGTAAGGCGGTTTAGAGATTCGAACCGCCACCCGCTTCCCGGGAAAGGTCGGCTTAGAACGACGAGTCATCCCCTGGTGAATCCCAAACTGCGGACCTCCGAGCCCGAAAGTCATCGTGCTCTGGCTCCTTCGAGAAAGTTCAATGGTTGGCAAAGACGGGGAATGGTCGGCTTACACCGATAACGACGCTTTATCGCTGGCCCCGATCACAGGAATGCCCAGCCCGGTTGTTCATCCCGAGGCGAACCTAGAGAACGTGACCCCTGTGCTACGCAAGAAAGAACACGCATGGACGCCCGAGGCCGAGCCCACCGTGGCCTTATTGTTGCCCTTATAGCCACGACGCTGGGTCGCCGCTCGAGGCGTCTAAGAAGAAATTACTTTGGTTAAAAAATGGGAGGACAGACGAGACGCCGCGTCCGAGGGCCTTTAAGATGGCGTGATCTTTGACCGAAGGAATCGCAACTTAGGTCGTATGAACATCAACCCTTCTACAAGTCGAAAGAGATTAGCACGGAATCGAAAGAAAACTTTACTTATGGCCACGAACTCGGGCTTGACCGAGGATGGCAACACAAAAGCCTTGAGCACGCCTCGAGGCGCCGTTGTGTTGTAATACAGAACGAACATAATCAACAAAGAAAGAGGCACCTTAACTTAATGATGGGTGAAAGAGGGCGCTAGATGTAGAACTTCCGAGTCGCCTACGCTCCACGAGCTCGCGAGCTCCTCGCCTCGAGGACCGCCAGACGGTAAGCTCGTGCGGCGCTTGCCGAGATGACTCTGAAGGCCCTCCACAGTGAGGGACAAATTTTGTTGGTGGGAGCGATCTTGATCCGTCTTAGGACCAGTCCCCGATGCGGAAGCCCCTGGTCGACGGCTCGGCAAAGATGTCCGCGGAGATCTTGCGTAGCCTTGCCGAGCGCAGCGGCACGCACTTACTTCTTCTCGCCAAGGCAAGGTCGAGGGACCGCTTTCGCCGAGGTCGACACAGTCGACCGAGCTCGCCCTAACAGACGAACGGAGCGACCTCGGACGGTAGGACAGCCTCGGCCCAAGACGAGCCGAAAGGGCTTGTTCCTCGCGTTCTGGTGGTCGTCGTGCGACAGCACTAAAGGATCGGGGGAGCTCGCCCACCCATGCCCGATCGTGACGACCGAGGCTCTTCAAGACTCGCTTGAGCCCTTGGATGGTGCTGCTGGCGTGCTCCACGGCCGCCCAGATTGCTCTGGGGTGGCTCACCGAGGCATAGCGCACCTTGGTCCCCATATCCGCTGAACTCTTGGAACGACCATCGGTGAATCTGCGTCCGTTGTCGGTGATGATCCCGCAAGGGACTCCGCACTTGTGACCACGGCGAATCCAAGAACCATATCGCGGCCTTGGCGGTGATAGCGGAGACCGATTCTGCCTCGATCCATTTTGAAAAGGTGTCGATTGCCACGAATAGGAACTTCTTCCCCCGACCGACCTCGGAAGGGATCGAGAATGTCGAGGCCCCACGCCGAGAATGGCCAGCGAGGGGAATGGTCTCACAGGCGAGGCCGTTGCCTCACTTTCGGGCGTGAAACCGACAGACTGGTAAGAACGAACGATGCCCCGGCATCTTCGAGCACCGCTGGCGATAAACCCATCCTAAAGGCCTTCCGACCATAGTCTCAAAGAGGAGTGAGCGCCGCATGTGCGGAGTGTATGTCGCCGAAAGTGTATTTACCTTCTTGCGAGTGATGCATTTTGACAAACGCCCAAGGCCCTCGACGGTGGAGCTGCCCGACGCAGCCTGACGAGCCCGCGATTTCGCCGAGCCTGCTCCTTCAGCAGAGGCGGGAGCTCCTCTGGTCGAGGAACTTGATGAATGGATCCATCCACGACTTTAACGTTTTGAGGAAGGCCACCGGTCTTCCCGTCGGTGACGGACGGTGTGGCTAAGGTTTCAAGGATGACGCCCGGCGGGAGCTCGTCTGCCGGATGATCCGAGCTGGATAGGAGATCGGCGGTGGAATTGTCTTCCTTGGTACGCGGCCGGATCCTCGGGTTGCGGAACCATGTTCCATCTTGCGTACCTCGGCGAGGTACTTGGCCATCGAGGCTTCAACACCGTAAACTTTGTTGTACCGATTGACGCACGAGTGGGAGTCTCTTTCACGATTAGGCGGCGGATGCCTGTGGACTTGCAGCTCGGAGGCCGCCAAGAGGGCCTCGTATTCCGCCGCTATTGGTAGCGGGAAAGCCGAAGCGGACATATCGCAAGCGTCACCTTGAGGTGATGAGGAGAACGCCGCCCTCGAGCGCCAAAGGATCTTGATCCATCGAAGAACATAGTCCATGGGTCCTCACCGACGGGCTCGGGGCGTTCGCGTTCGCCGGCCACGGTCCGCCAATACCATGATTTGATGGCGGTGCGGGCCGTGAAGCGGATGTCGAACTCGCCAGCTCCATGGCCCATTTGGCGACGCTGACCCCGCTTCGTGGTTTCGAGATCTCTCGAGCGGGAGGCCGCCAGACGCACCACCGCATGTGCTTGGTAGTGCGTCCGAGCTTCCACGGCCACGAAGAGTGCATAGAGGAGTTTCTGGACTCAGGGATAGCGCCTCGCCCGGCCCGTGGAGCACTTCGCTAACATAGTAGACCGGTGTCGCCGCTACCCATTGGCTACTAGGACTCGCTACGACGCACCGGTCACGCGTAGGTAAAGTAGCAAAGACTCTCTCCTCGCTGTGGAGTTGTCGCAGAGGAGGACGCGAGGTAGTCGCCTTGAGCTCGTCGAAGACCGGCTGGCTTCGGGTCCACCAAACCCTTATGATCGCAAGCAGGTCTTAAAGAAAGCGGCCAGCGCCAGCCGAGCGAGAAATGAAGCGGCCGAGGGCGACGATGCGCGCCGGTGAGGCTCGCGACTTGCTTTCTCCGAGGTCGAGCGGTCATCCGCCGATCGCCGATCTTCTCCGTGTTCGCCCACGCCCACCCCGATCATGTAGCCGAGTACTTTTCCGGAGGCCGTGCCAAGACGCATTTTTCGATTGAGCTTGATGCCGAACTGTTGAGTGTTGGTGAAGGTCCTCGCCGTGTCGTTGACGTGGTTAGCCTTAGAGGGCTCTTGACGATGACGCCGCCGACGCACACCTCGAGGTTTGGCCGACCGCGGGTCTAAGGTTTTGGCCATTAACCACATTGGAACGTGGCGCCCGTGTTGCGGAGGCCAACGACATGGTCGTGTAGCGTAGGTTCGAACGGGTGATGAAGGCGTCTTGTCTTCGCCTCTTCCGCGCGAGCTTGATCCGTGGTACCGGAGTAGGCGCGAGAAAACTCAACATCTCGGCGCGCATGCGGTGGAGTCCACAATCTGCTCTATGCGGGAGCGGGAAGTTATCTTTGGGGCATGCAGCTGCTCAAGCCCGTGTGGTCGATACACATTCGCCACTTCCGCCTCTTCTTCTCAGATCCGATCAGGTTGGCCACCATTCGAGTAGTTGACCTCGCGAATGAAGCCGGCCTTAAGGAGCTTGTCGAGATGCTCGATTATCGCCGCTTTCTCGTAAGAGAAGCGCCGAGCTTCGGGCGACGGGTGCAGCCGTGCTTTGTTTGCGCTTGTGCTCGATCCTCCCGTGGGACTCGGGCATGTCCGCCGTTCCCATGCGAAAATGGTTTTGTTATCTCGAGGAAGGTGACGAGCCTGTCTTCCTATTTGGGATCGAGTGGGCGAAATGCACGACGCACTTGCTCGTGTTCCTCTCGCCGCACGGCCTTGGTCGGGCCGCTTATCGATAGCCGCCTTCCGACGCAAGCGCCCTTCGGGTGATCTCGGGGCCCGGTGCAGGCGATGTCGCCAGCGTCGTGGCCTTTTCCTCACCGCAGCGCTGCCTTAAGGTCGCCGCGAACCGCTATGACGCCACCGCCCCGAGCTTCATACACCGGTGGCCGTAGTGATTCGCAGCCATGAACTTGACCAGCATGGGCCCGAGGATGGCGTTGTAGGGAGATCGCGTCCACGACTTCAAAGGTGATCGGCTCGGTGCGGAAATTTACGAGTCGCCAAGGTGACGGAGGACCACTTGCCCTGTGGGGTGGTCGAGCCTCCTCGCACGATCGCAAGAAAGGGATCACTATATTCTTGATTTTCGACCGGTATTTGCATCCGGTCCAAGGCGCCGCTAGGAGCAGTTGAGGAACTCGCCTCGCCGACCATGACCCGACCAACGACGGCGTTGCTTATAGTGGCGACGACGGAGCAGCTTTGAAGTCTCGGGATATCCCCGAGGGGCGCTGCCCCGAAAAGGTGATGGGGACGACGCCCATCTGCGGGGTTGGTCGTGGGCTTCCGACAGCGGGGCTTAATAGGCGGCGCGCGCGGCGCCCTTCACCAAGGCCGAGATCGGTATGCGAGGAACCACCGAAGATCACGCCCACCGGGCGGTCGCCTGTTGGAATTCCGTGTCGGGCTCGCTGAGCCCGACCGCGCCGATTCCTCCCGGCCGCTCATTGCCTTTTTGTAGCGTGGGCATTTCCCGATCCCCTATAAAGGCGCCCAGCTGAACGACCATGTCCTCGCAGCCTCGCAGTCATGGCCGTGGATCTTGTGGAATGAGCAAAACTTGTAGGCGCCGGCCGGTGTTCCTCGCGCCCCAAGCTCGGATGTTCGGGTGGGGGTCCCTCGACCTTGCCTGTTGGGGCGGCGGCGCTGTTGCGCGTCACGACGGCTCTGGCTTTGGCCGGGGCCCCGGCCGGCCGGGCGTGGCTCGCCCCTTCACGCTTGTCGCCGGCCGCGGCGACTAGGCGAGTGGCCGCCGACGCCGCGTCTTTTCTCGCTTTGTCGCTACGGCCGGTCTCCTTCCTTAGCGCGGATGGCCTCGGCGCGGCGAGGCCGAAGCTTGCTCGGTCATAGTCATGCTTCCAATGGATAAAGATCATCCGCCCGCGCATCGCTCGATCATGCGGAATAGTTTGTCAACGGTGAGCCTTGTGGCAATCTTGAGGTCCTCCGTAAGGCGCCTGGTCTCTGACGCCAAACTTGAAATCCTTGATGACGGTTTCGCCGAAACATTGGGATCGAAGCCGCGACGCTGGTGAACCCGCGCCACGGTTCGCGAGATGTTCCCCCTCTTCTCGATAACACGGCCCGAGTCCTCTCCCGCCTGTGCCGCTCGTAGCAACTCGAAGTTGGAGTGGAGCGCTCACCGGCGCCACGATCGGAAGGTGCGGACGCCGTTGAAGAGCCGGTGCGGGCGGCCTTCGTAACGGTGGGGAGGTAGTTGGCCATCACGGTCTCGTCTTCTCCGCCGCCAGATGGCGGTGGAGTAGATGGAGAGGAATTCGCGCGATTCTTGGTCCCGCCGAACCGCTTCCATCATCGCTGGTTTAAACGGGCCGGCGGTACTGCGGCCGACGCCGAGATCGCACGAGCACGACAGCCCGTAAGCCGGAAGGTCACCGCCGCCGTCTTCGTTGGCGAGTCGCCACCACCGACGAGGAGAACTCGAGCCGACGGCGCACCGCGCCGACCGTGATGGTCGACGGGAGCGTCGTTCGCGTGGTGTTACTGCGATTCATCGATCTTTCGTCGCCGAGTTGGACGTCCGGGAGGGACTTCCAAGTACCGCGTCCGGCGAGCATCGTTATTACGCCGGGCGACGGGCGAGCCACGCGCCGCCCCTTCCGTGGAGGCGGTGAAGATGGCGTTGAAGCGCGAGCCCGGTGGCGGATCTCGCCGAAGCGGCCGGCGATCATGCGGCTGTGGCTCAGCCGCCACGAGGTGAGACTCGAGCCTGAGAGCTTACTTGCCGTCGGGGTGTGACGTCGTCGGTCGCCTTGTTGAGCTCTTCGACCAGGGACCGCCGAAAGAGGGCCGAGCCACCGAAGCGAGTCGGCCATGACTCAGCGATGGTTCGCAGCGCAGGCAAGTTCGCTCGCACGGGAGGGCTGAACCGCCGGATCGAGCCGGTCGTACCACGCTCCTCACGCCGAATGGCGGCGATGGCCTGGTCGATGGCGATCCGGGCGAGCCGATGCACCTCTCGAGGGGTCTCCGGGCCACCGTCGTTCGCCCTTCGGTTGCCTCACGTCCGGCCGGCCGCGAAGGCATGGCGTTCGTGGGGCGGCGATGGCGAGCATGGATGTGGAGCCTTGGCACTCGGGACGGCGTCCGAGCCCAAGCTCGCTGCTCGTGACATGCCGGTGGTGGAACCGGAGGTGTTGAGGTGGCCAAGGTGACGAACTTTGAATGAACGAAACGAGCCCCACGGTGGCGCCCGGTGTCGACGATCGGGACCGTGCCGACGCAAAAGAAAGAGAGGAAGGATCGCACGGGCGGGCGAGGCCCGCAGCTTCATTCGTCCGGATGGCACCCTGCGCGCGCATCTAAGCGGGGAACCTACGCAACCAAACAGGGGACACAAGGTTTATACTGGTTCGGACCGAACCCCCTACTCCAGTTCGTGTGGTGGTGTTGTATTGCCTTTAGTGTAGATGGCTGCACAAAGTTTACAAACGAGAGTTATTGGACCCTAGCGCAAGAGTACTCATAGCTTAACTAGAAGAATCCCCCCTTTCCCCGGGGTTCCTGCCTCCCTTTATACGGTAGGAAGGCGGAGTTACCTCGAGAGTCGGGAAGGGCGAGGTGACCAATACTAAGAGCTTGGTCCTTAAATCTGCCGACCGTCACCGCGCCGCTCCGCACGCTGGGCGGTAGTCTCGCTGGTCGGCGGTTAGGTATTTCACCGAAATGGCGTACCGCCTTATGTGATCCTAACGAGTGTCGACGTTCTTTGTTCATGACGTTGGTGCTGCCCGAGGGAGGCGTGGTTCCGTATTATCACGTGACCGATCGATGGGATCGAAGCATGACTTCGGCAGACCATTAAACCATCTTGGGAAGGGCCACCGCTCTCGTGATAGTCACTTCGATTGACCCCATCCGTGGAAGTACGTGGGTACGTTGGTGAGTGGAGGCTTGACACGCCCCTTAGCGGGGTTGCCTTGGCTTGATCGAGTCAGGGATCCCAGGCCAGCTGCGAGTCGGGAGCTCAGCTGGTCGGAGTCGAGGACCCGTCGCCGGCTGAGGTCGGAGCCGTGTCGGGACCCGAATTTGCAAATCGGACCCTCTGTATACCGCACTAGTCGAGATCACGCTAGTGCACAGGCAAAGCAACATAGATGCTATCATAGTCGTACTAATGCGAAATATAGCATAAACTTCAATGATTAATAATAAGCTGTTGTCTTACATGAATAATGCCTCACGGGCTTAAATAAAAGTATCAATGAAAAGCGGAAATAGAATAAGCGCATGGCGCTCGATTCGCCACGAGCAAACCGATGAGGCTCGGACCTAAGCATTCGCATCCATATAATCCTCCTCCACGAAGGCGTAGATTCCTCCTCTTCGAAGTTGTTGTTGTTGGGGTGAGTACATAAAGCACTCAACAAGTTGTGCACAATAATGCAAGTCTAATATTCTATATGCTTGGCTTAATCCAAAGGAATGGCTAATATGGCTATTTTGCAATAAGCGACATTTAACAAGAATATAGTAAATAGATTGGAAGCGATAAAACAAATCTGATAATTAATAAATTCAGCATTTACAAGTAACCAAGTTTCTCAATCCTAAATTATTTTCCACTTTCCATGGCACCTTGCCATCCCAATAGGTTTTTGTTTAACAAAAGTCTAACCCTTAACTGTAATTCGAGCATTGCCCAATCCGTGAGCACGGCTATTCGAATAGATTGTACACTCTGCGGAGGTTATGCACTTTACCCACACGATACAACCAAACACCACCAAGGCGAGTGATCGTAACAAAGCCTTTACAATGCTACACCTAGACCCGATCTCTTGCTCGCTAAGGTTTCAACATGAAGGGTTAAACCACCACAACAGGCCCCCTCTTGCGCCATGTGAGTTAAAGCGTAACCGGGACTCACTATTCACCACGACACGATCGAAATCTAGGTTTCACAAATTATTACTAATTGTCCCATTCGCACATGTGGTTGCAAGAAGGACTCGAGTCAAAGGCTTGCAAGGTTAAGTCCTTAAAGTGATTAAGGCAAGACTTCCACATACCCCGCCATCCTGGCCCACCTTGGCACACCGCCCTTGCCACTTGCCCCAATCTAAAATCATTACCACCCCACTTGATTACCAAGCACCACATGCCATCAACATTTCAATCTAGATGTGTGACCTCCTCGCCACGACAACTTGATATCACGGTGCGACGACACATGACACACCAATTCATAAACATTGTTCCATATTCCATTAGTCAAGATTAAGTATCAACATTCGGACACATGTGATGGCGTGGCATGGCTAAGCAATCTATAATGATCTAACTAGCCAGTTGATTATCAATATTAACCAACTATAATTCCACATCCTAGGGTGACAAATAGATCATGGCATAAAATTGGCAAGGTATGATTTAATTCAAATAGGCATATTATCTAATTCCCAGTTAATTGAAATCATTTATACACATAAAATATCATGCATAAAGTTTAAGAGACAAAATAGCAATTTGGTGAAAATTAGGTGCAACATGATCAAAGCACAACTTGCCTTGGGTAGGTGCTGGTCTTGCTCTGAGCTTGGGTCTTGAGGCGATGAATCTTCCTCCGGATCACCGAGCGGTTCAACGTCTCACGCTAAGCGATGCCAAAATAGCAAATAAACACCAAAACAGAGAACAACCAAACTCCAAAAATAAAATAAAATTCACCAATAAATAGATCTTGATTTTACAAATTTTTAGAAATTTGAATCACTCAAATCCGAGTTAAAATGCAAAAGATATAGCCTTTGAAGTTTGAATAAATCTGAAAATACAGAAAATAGAAAAACCGATTTTTCGAGTTATTTTCTATTGGAAAAGATCTTTATTGCGCAATGCCGACGCCGCCACGCCCGAGCCAATCGGCGCCGACCGTCACCTCGGCGCATGAGACCGGTCCGGAACCGCCTTTGTCCACCGTGGGCCGCGGCTCACTGCGCCTCGCATCACGCGAACCGACACGCGGCGCGCATCGATCGGTCGCAACGCCGCCCGAGCCGATGCTCGACACACCGGCGTACATCCGGCGATGATCCAACGGCTAACGCCTAACGCACACGCGGCGCGATCTCAAGCCGAACAAACGATCCAGCGGCCGATGAAGCTTCCCGACGAAGATGGCGGACGGCGGCGGATCGCAGCCGGAGCGGAGGGCAGCGACCTCTGAGCGGCGTTTGTAGCGACTCGGCGAGATGAAGTGGCTACCGTCGGCTTGAGCGAGCGAGCCCGGATCGAACCGATTCGGCGAACGGCGGCTTGACGGAGACGCAAACTAAAGAAAGCGGCCGTGGCGCTAAAATCGCGGCGAGCTCATCGCACAGGCGACGGCGACTCGACGGCGAAGGCTAGCATCGCGGATGCGCTCGATGGCGATCTCGAAGTGCGGTCGCGCTTTAAATAGCCGGTGAGCGCCGGAAAAAGGCAACCCTAAAATCACGCTGCGGCGGCAGCGGCGGCGGATTCGAAACCGAATCGGAGGCGATGACTGCGATCCGTCCGTCTGCGATGAGCGGCTACGATTAGATCCGGCGATACGATCCGATCCGCTCCTTCCAAATCAGCGGCGAGATCTAAACTTACCAAAACAACGCAAGAATCCTCACGCGTGATCTTGATCCAACGGCCGAAAGCGCTAGGTTTCGCGAAGGAGACACCGTAGTCGATCGGATCCAACGGTCACACGCAGTGGCGCGGCGAAAGTGGCCGACGGGCGCGACGCGATGGGCGCGCCGCACAAGATCTTGGGCTTGGCCCGATCTTGTTCCAAGATTTTCAAAAGCTTTTGATTTAAAATAATTCCCGAAATTAGATTAATTCATTTAAGGCAATTAAAATATCAGGAAAAATCCAGGAAAATTCTCATAAATACTTTGGGACATTCTGAGCTCAAATAAAATATTTTTGGTAAAACTTTATATTAACTTTATCTATATATACATTTAGTTTTCACTAAAGGTTCAATATACTTAATTAAAATAAATTCAAATAATTTCTGGAAAATCCAATAAATTCAGAAAATCACCAAAATGCACATAAGTGAAATTATAGGCCAAATTTTTGGGATGTTACAAACCTCCCCTTAATGAATCTAGACCCGAGATTCAAGGTAACTAGGAATAGGTTTGGAAATTCTATCTTCAGGTCCTCTTCACGCTCCCAGGTTGCCTCATTCTCAGAATGGTTGCTCCACTGAACTCTGCAAAAACGAACTGACTTGTTCCTGGTCCTGCGGTCCATGACATCCAAAATTTTCATTGGTTGTTCCTTGTAGGTCAAATCTTACGCAACTCAATCTCTTCCATAGGCGTCGCTCTGTTGGCACCAAGACACTTCTTGAGTTGTGACACATGGAACACATCATGCCGCCTGCCCGGCAAGCTGCGGCAATTCAAGCGATAAGCAACCTCCTCGACGGCTCAAAATTTTGAGCGGTCCAAGCGTATCTTGGGGCAAGCTTTCCTTTAGCGTGAAACCTCTTAACTCCTTTCGGAGGGGTAACTCTAAGATACACGAAATCATCGGGCTCGAAACTTAGATCACGGCGTCGATTATCATCGTAACTCTTTTGCCTTGGTGCGCGATTTTCAACCTCTGTCTTATCATAGCAACTTGCTCTTGACTTCGGAGAATATCGGGCCAAATATCATACGTTCTCTGTCTCATTCCAATTCGTTAAGTACAGTGCACGACCATATAAAGCCTCAAATGGCGACATCGCAAACTAGCTTTGTAAGCTGTTGTTATAAGCGAACTACGCATATGGCAAACATTTATCCCATGATGTAGTATAGGCTAATGCACAAGCCCTTAACATATCCTCGAATTTGATTTACCCTTTACGTTTGACCATCGATCTGCGGGTGATATGCCGTCTTTGAAGTTCAAGCGTGTTCCCATGGCTTCATGCAATTTATCCCAAAATCTCGAGGTGAAGCTGGTACCTGTGCGACACTATTTTCTTTGGTACCCCATGCAAACACACAATTACGGCTATGTATAGTTACGCTAACCGGTCTCTGAGTAAGTTGTCTTGGTGGAATGAAGTGAGCAACTTTGGTCAATGATCCACGATAACCCATATAGAATCATACCCACTTTGGGTTCTTGGCAACCGGTGATGAAATCCATACCGATTTCTTCCCATTTCCATTCTGGAACTTTTAACGGTTGTAGTAAACCTGCAGGTCTCTGGTGTATTGCCTTAACTCTCTGGCATATATCACATAAGGCAACATGCTCAGCGACTTCACGCTTCATATTCGGCCACCAAAACCTCTCCCTTAAGTCCTGGTACATCTTGGCGCTTCCTGGATGGATTGAATACTTGGAATCGTGAGCCTCTTCTAAAATCAATTGCTTAAGCTCTGAGTGCATTTGGCACACATCGACCCTTGAACCACATGGTACCCGGCCATCCATAGAAAAATCTGCGCTAATCCTTCATCCTTTTTAGCTTTGATTCGGTTGATTTTCTCATCATCCTTTGCCCTTCCCAAATCGATCTTCAGCGTCGGCCTTACTTCCAGCGACTATAAATCATACGGAACCATTACCAATTTTAACCAGAAACTCCTTACACAACTCCGATTGATCTTCTGTACCATCATGTTTGTAACATAGTTTTACGACTCAAGGCATCGGCCACTACATTAGCCTTTCTGGATGGTAGTGGATTCCCATATTATAATCCTTGATCGGTTCCAACCATCTCCTTTGCCTCATGTTAAGATCGATTGGGTGAAGATATATTTCAAACTCTTGTGGTCGATATATATCTCACATCTATTTCCCATGAGATAATGGCGCCACAATTTCAAGGCATGCACCACGGCAGCCAATTCCAAGTCATGCGTAGGATAATTCCCTTCATGCGGTCTTAAGCGCCTTGGCGCATATCGACCACTTTACCCTCTTGCATCAATACGCATCAAGACCACGTCTTGATGCATCACGATATATATCAAAGCTATTACGAACATTAGGCAAAACCAACACTGGGCTGTTGTCAAGCGCTTCTTTAATTCCTCAAAACCCTTATCACAATCAGCGTCCATGAAAATTTCTTTTCCTTTTTCAACAAGCTGCGTAAGAGGTCTCGCAATCGTCGAAAATCCTTCTATGAATCGGCGATAATATCCACGCCATTCCCGAAAACTTGGACTTGAGTGCGGACTTTGGTTGTTCCCAATGCAACATCGCCTCCACTTTGCTTGGGTCGGCGCGAACTCCTTCTGCAATCATAACATGACCGAGAAATTCCACCTTTTCCTTCCAAAAGTCGCATTCTTGAATTTAGCATACACGGTATTGCATGACGCATGCCTTTCCAACACTAGCCTCGGATGATTTGCGTGCTCGCTTGGTCTTTGAATATACCAAAATATCATCTATGAACACAACAACAAACTTGTCCAAGTATTCCATGAAAATCTTATTCATCAAGTTCATGAAATATCTTTGGCGCATTGGTTAATCCGAAAGACATGACCGTGAACTCATAATGTCCATATCTTGAAGAAAATGCGGTCTTTGGAACATCTTCGCCCGAATCTTTAGTTGATGATATCGGAACGAAGGTCTATCTTGGAGAAAACTCGGCTCCTCTCAAGCGGTCGAGCGGATCATCAATCCTTGGCAGCGGATACTTATTCTTAATCGTCACTTCATTAAGTGCACGGTAATCAATACACATTCTAAGGCTTCCATCTTTTTCCCGACAAACAAAGCGGCGCTCCCCATGGCGGTGAACTTGGTCTTATAAAACCCTTCTCTAATAACTCGTCGATCTGCTTTTCATTTCCACCAACTCACCCGGTAGGCATCCGATAAGGTCTTTTGCTATTGGTCTTTATGCGGTACTAACTCAATGACAAACTCGATGTCACGATCAGCGGCATTCGGTAGATCCTCCGGAAATACATCTGGATATTCACGACCAGCCGCACGTCATCTATCTTGTGGCTTTCACGCTATTAACAATTAATTGACCATACGAAGTGATGTCGCTCGAATTCCACCTTTTCTCCTCTAGGGCTCTCAATGGATACAATCCTTTGACCGCAATCCAATCTCGTCTTATGCTTGGTTAACCAATCCATACCGAGGATAACATCTAAAACTTGGGCATCTAGAATAATCAAGTTCGCTAGGAACTCTACCCCATTAATTTTTAGCTTTACCCCCAAACATCCAAGGTTAGATCTTAACTCAGATCCTGGGGCTTGGACTAGCATCACACACTTAAGATTTTTCATGCTCAAACCATTTTGGATGCAAAAGCTCGAGAGACAAATGAATGCGAAGCTCTGAATCAAATAATCTTCATTGCAGTCTTGAGTTTACCAAAAACTTACCCAGTACGACGTCTGATGCTTCCTGGGCTCCATCGGCGGTGATGTGGTTGACTCTGCCTCGAATAGTAGCTTGAGGCGTTGCTCCTGCTGTCCGGCTCCTCGATTCGCTCCGTCATAGGTGCTTTAGCGGTGTCGTTCAAGGTTGAAGCGTCTTGGCGTGATACCTCCTTTACGGGACATCTATTAGCATAATGCCCCACTCATTGCAATCGTAGCACCTTACGGCGGATCTGCGCATTCCTCCTTGAGCATTGTTACCTTGGACCGGCGTCTGATAATTCTGTCCTGGTGGTCGCGGCGTAGGTGTTGCTGGTTTGTTAACAGCTTGCGGTTGGATCTTAGCAAACTGTTGCGGGTCATCCTCATTCGCGGTGGTTAGGCGTCCACAGGTTAGTCATCAGCGCTTGCGATTTTCCCAAGCTCCTGCGCTTATCCTCCAGAATCAAAGCCTTGTTTACCAATTCTTGAAAATCTGGAAAAGTGTGGGTAATCAGTCCCACTTGCAGTCCTGAGTTTAATCCCTTCATGAATGGGATGCCTAGCCTTGTCCGTCGCCACATCTTGTGGAGCATAGCGAGCTAAGCGTGAATTTGTTCAAGTAATCGACCACCGTTGGCCTCCTTGCTTAAGCGCCACAGAATTCTTCCTTTTCAGTCCATCATTCCTTCAGTGCGTGGTATTGGCGAAGGCCGTTGCGAATTCTTCCCACGTGATTTCCATGGGTGCCTCGTGAGTAGCACAGTAGTTCTCCCACCATTCTGCAGCTGTTCCCTCAAGCTGATGAGATGCATAAAGAACCTTCTCATGCCCTTCACATTGCGTGATGTACAACTTCCTCTCAGTGGTTCTCAGCCAATCATCTGCTTCCAAGGGGTTGACGTTGCCCGAGAATGTTGGCGGTCGGGTCCTCATAAAGTCTGACAATTTGGAATAAGGACGAGGTCCGCCGTTATTAATCTGAGTAGCGGGGTTGTTGATCGCAGCCATATTGGTCATCTCTTTGCATCATTATGCGCATCAAGCGAGTCTGCACGAGAAAAGCTCCCAAGTTCGCATATCCACTTTGGTGGTGGTGGTGCTCCTTCGTTGGGATTGTTGCCCGCGCGAGACCACTTCACGAAGCTCCGTTGTTCCGCGGGTATTCACCATCTGCTTGATTGCTTCTTGGGTTAGGAAAGGTAGATGTAGCATAGATAAGATGCAAGAATTTCTAAGGCGGGAGCAGGTTAAACCCAACTTAAATAATCTTTATTAATACTTGGTATGGTTGCTTACAATGCCTAAGGGCTTTGCAACACATCTTGCACACTCGACAAACAATTAAGAACCAAACTAAACATGCAACCTTAACGTCTACTAAAAGGTAAAGGCTAACTTAAAGACGCGACTCAACACTCGAGTCTCAACACAACTCTAAGACCGACTCTCACTCATCCACCACCTCGGTGAGATCGATCCGGTGCATACAGGTGGGTGGGGTGGCATGGGTGCGAACCTATCACCGTGACCCTCTGCGGCTCCTCGGGCTCCCACTCCACGCTCTTCGGTCTTCTTCTTCTCGGCGGCCTCATCCGGCTCTGGGCGACACTGGTCCGCTATCTCCTCGGCTACCGCAAGGCCTCCTCCAACTCACCGATGACTCTGGCTGCGGCGTCACGGGTCTTTGAAGCTCTCGCTCCGCCACCTCAACGCCTCACACGCAGCCTCTCGGCTCTGCGCGGTGTCCCTCGGTGCTCCTCACGGGTGTGGCGAACTCGGCGAGGTGTACCGCGATGGCACACTCCTCCACGATCCGTCGGACGATGCGCTTTCGCCTTTGTCGGGTGAAGCGAAAAACGGTGTCGCGAAGCTCGTAGGCGTAGTCGTGGCAGATCCGTCGTAGAGCAAGTCTAGCAGCCTCCTGAACTCCAGCCTCGTAAGTGAACCTTCGGGCGGTGATGTGGATCGGTCTGGTGGTCTCGTCGCACTCTCGAGCGAAGATAATCAGCTTGCAGAAGAATCCCCGATGCACACCGTTGACGTTCCAGTTGCTTCCTCGGTAGAGCGGACGATCAAAGCCTCCAATCACTTGAAGAACTCTCCACAGCTCCATGGCGTAGCCACCCTGCCTCGACTCGAAAGACTGGAAGATCGGCATCTATTCAAAACAAAATTTTGAATAAGATCTCCACTTGAAATGGCAACGAAAAGAAGGTAATTTAGCAAGGATGAGAGTAGAGGGATGAGATAAGCCAAGAGTTTCTTATTAGTCAATTTCACCTTTTTCTATAGAAAATAATTTTGGACACTCCTAAGAGATACCAACTACCTAGGGCCAAGACCTATAGTCAGTATGGCTCTGATACCACCTCTGTCGGGACCGAATTTGCAAATCCGGACCCTCTGTATACCGCACTAGTCGGGATCACGCTAGTGCACACAGCTCAACATAGATGCTATCATAGTCGCATACAGTGAAATATAGCATAAACTTCAATGATTAATAATAGCTGTTGTCTTACATGAATAATGCCTCACGGGGCTTAAATAAAAGTATCAATGAAAAGCGGAAATAGAATAAGCGCAGTGGCGCTCGATTCGCCACGAGCAACTGATGAGGCTCGGACCCTAAGCATTCGCATCCATATAATCCTCCTCCACGAAGGGCGTAGATTCCTCCTCTTCTGAAGTTGTTGTTGTTGGGGTGAGTACATAAAGCACTCAACAAGTTGTGCACAATAATGCAAGTCTAATATTCTATATGCTTGGCTTAATCCAAAGGAATGGCTAATATGGCTATTTTGCAGTAAAGCAGCATTTAACAAGAATATAGTAAATAGATTGGAAAGCAGTAAAACAAATACAGTAATTAATAAATTCAGCATTTCTGAAGTAACCAAGTTTCTCAATCCTAAATTATTTTCCACTTTCCATGGCACCTTGCCATCCCAATAGGTTTTTGTTTAACAAAAGTCTAACCCTTAACTGTAATTCCCGAGCATTGCCCAATACCGTGAGCACGGCTATTCGAATAGATTGTACACTCTGCAGAGGTTATGCACTTTACCCACACGATACAACCAAACACCACCAAGGCGAGTGATCGTAACAAAGCCTTTACAATGCTACACCTAGACCCGATCTTGCTCGCTAAGGTTTCAACATCGAAGGGTTAAACCACCACAACAGGCCCCTCTTGCGCCATGTGAGTTAAACGTAACCGGGACTCACTATTCACCACAACAGGACCGAAATCTAGGTTTCACAAATTATTCAGCTAGGCTGTCCCATTCCAGACATGTGGTTGCAAGAAGGACTCAGGTCAAAGGCTTGCAAGGTTAAGTCCTTAAAGTGATTAAGGCAAGACTTCCACATACCCCTGCCATCCCTGGCCCACCTTGGCACACTGCCCCTTGCCACTTGCCCCAATCTAAAATCATTACCACCCACTTGATTACCAAGCACCACATGCCATCAACATTTCAATCTAGATGTGTGACCTCCTCGCCACGACAACTTGATATCACGGTGCGACAGCACATGACACACCAATTCATAAACATTGTTCCATATTCCATTAGTCAAGATTAAGTATCAACATTCGGACACATGTGATGACGTGGCATGGCTAAGCAATCTATGACGGTCTAACTAGCCCAGGTTGATTATCAATATTAACCAACTATAATTCCACATCCTAGGGTGACAAATAGATCATGGCATAAAATTGGCAAGGTATGATTTAATTCAAATAGGCATATTATCTAATTCCCAGTTAATTGAAATCATTTATACACATAAAATATCATGCATAAAGTTTAAGAGACAAAATAGCAATTTGGTGAAAATTAGGTGCAACATGATCAAAGCACAACTTGCCTTGGAGTAGGTGCTGGTCTTGCTCTGAGCTTGGGTCTTGAAGCGATGAATCTTCCTCCGGATCACCGAAAGCGGTTCAACGTCTCACGCGAAGCGATGCCAAAATAGCAAATAAACACCAAAACAGAGAGCAACCAAACTCCAAAAATAAAATAAAATTCACCAATAAATAGATCTTGATTTTACAAATTTTTAGAAATTTGAATCACTCAAATCCGAGTTAAAATGCAAAAGATATAGCCTTTTGAAGTTTGAATAAATCATGAAAATACAGAAAATAGAAAAACCGATTTTTCCGAAGTTATTTTCTATTGGAAAAGATCTTTATTGCGCAATCTCGGCGTCAGCCTGGCCGAGCCAATCAGCGCCGACACGTCACCTCGGCATGCAGACCCGTCCACGGAATCGCCTCTGGTCCACCGTGGGACGCGGCTCACGGCGCCTCGCATCACGTGCGCCGACCGCGGCGCGCATCGGCGGCCGCAACGCCGCCCGAGCCGATGCTCGACACGCGTACATCCGGCGATGATCCAACGGCTAACGCCTAACGCACGCGCGCGCGATCTCAACCGAACAAACTCGATCCAACGGCCGATGAATCTTCCCGGCGAAGATGGCGGCGGGCGGGCGATTCGCTTGCCGAGCGGAGGACGGCGACCTCCCGAGCGGCGTTGGCGCGACTCGGCGAGATGAAGTGGCTACCGATGCGGCTTGACGCGGCGAGCGGATCTCGAACCGATTCGCGAACGGCGGCTTGCGAGCGCAAACTAAAGAAAACGGCCGCGGCGCTACGAAAAGCTGCGGCGAGCTCTCTGCCGCACGCGGCGGCGACTCGACGGCGAAGGCTAGCGGCGGATGCGCTGCAGGATGGCGATCCTCGAAGTGCGGTCGCGCTTTAAATAGCCACGGTGAGCGCCAGAAAAGGCAACCCTAAAATCACGCGCGGCGGCGGCAAGCGGCGGATTCGAAACCGAATCGGAGGCGATGGCTGCGGTCCGTCCGATCTGCGATGAGCGGCTACGATTAGATCCGGCGATACGATCCGATCCGCTCCTTCCAAATCCAGCGGCGAGATCTAAACTTACCAAAACAACGCAAGGAATCCTCGCGCGTGATCTTGATCCAACGGCGAAGCGCTAGGGTTCGCGAAGAGACAAAACCGTCGATCGGATCCAACGGTCACCGCAGGCGGCGCGCTGAAAGGCCGACGGGCGACCGCGATGGGCGCAAGCATACGATCTTGAGCTTGGCCAATCTTGTTCCAAGATTTTCAAAAGCTTTTTGATTTAAAATAATTCCCAAATTAGATTAATTCATTTAAGGCAATTAAAATATCGGGAAAAATCCAGAAAATTCTCATAAATACTTTGGGACATTACGAGCTCAAATAAAATATTTTGGTAAAACTTTATATTAACTTTATCTATATATACATTTAGTTTTCACTAAAGGTTCAATATACTTAATTAAAATAAATTCAAATAATTTCTGGAAAATCCAATAAATTCAGAAAATCACCAAAATTCACATAAGTGAAATTATAGGCCAAATTTTTGGGATGTTACAGCCCGGCCCGCCAGGTCGGGGAAGAGCTCGGAGAGGTCCGCCAGGTCGGGGAAGAGCTCGGAGAGGTCCACCAGGTCAGGGAAGAGTGTCCCCGGTGGCCTCTTGGTACCTTTAGTCAGATCCCGCTTGTGTAGATCCGCTCGGTGCCGGGCTGGTAGATCGAGACGTCTGCCTGGGCTTAGGAGCAGTCCCGGACACGGAGGAGACGGACACGTGTCGGGGGACGCGCCCAGTAGTCCGATCCCGACACTTTGGAACAAACAAGGAAACCAAGCAACTTTCCAGAAGAAACTCCAAATACACAATTTTCTGGATTCAACTTAATCTCATGTTTATTCAAATTATCGAAGGTTTCAGCCAGGACTGACAAATGGTTATAGCATTTTTTGCTCTTTACAACGAGATCATCAACATAAGCTTCTAAATTTTGCCCTATTTGACAAATAAAAGTCTTTTGTATAAGTACTGGTACGTGGCTCCATCATTTTTTAGTCTAAATGGCATCTTCTTGTAGCAGTAGACACTAAACGGAGTTGTGAATGAAGTTCTCTTTATCTTCTCTTACCATGCTTATCTGATGATAACCTGAGTATGCACAACCCATCAGCTCGCAACCCGCTATTGAGTTGACCCGTTGGTCAATTCGAGGTAAAGGAAAATCATCTTTTGAACAAGCGGTATTTAAACTAGTAAAATCAACACACATAAGCTACTTACCGTTTGCTTTCTTGACCATGACTGGGTTTGCAAGCCAATCAGGATGACAAACTTCATGAATGAAACCAACTTCTAAGAGTTTGTCTAACTCTTGCCGGATGGCTTCTTGCTGATCAGGAGCGAATCATCGTAACTTCTACTTCACTGGTCGTACATCAGGCCATATAGCTAACCTATGCTCTATTACTTCCATTGGGACCCTAGGCATATTGGATGGTTTCCATGCAAACACATCTGTGTTAGCCTGGAGGAAAGCAATGAGTGTGTCTTCCTATTTAGCAACCATTCCTGATCCTATCCGAACAGTTTTTGACGGGTCGGTAAGATCAATGGGAACTTGCTTCATTTGTTCATTCGACTGAGGAGTTGCTTTCAACTTTTCCACCTTGTTAGATTTTTTAGCCTCACCAGGTTTTCCTGCATCATTAGCATCATTTAACTATAACTGAACGGTGATTTTGAGTAATTTTCTATCACAATTAAGTGTGGTAACTTGGTTACCTTGCACACTAATCACACCTTTAGGACCAAGTATCTTAATGCTCTAGTAGGCGTGATGAGTAACTGCCATGAATTTTGTCAGTGAAGGTCTAGCCAAAATAGTATTATATGCTGATTCAAAATCAACAATCTCAAATGAAATCAACTCCATTATGAAATTATTGGTATCTCCAAAGGTGACAAGTAACACGATCTGTCCCACTGGAGTTACCGATGGACCAGGTACAATCCCATAAAATGGATTTGTAACAGGTTTAATCTTAAAACGAGGAATTTGCATTTCGTCCAAGGTATGAATAAAAAGCAGATCTAAAGAACTTCCCCCATCAACCAAAACTCTTCTTACTGTGTAGTTACTAATGGTAGGAGAAACTACTAATGGGAGTTTTCGGGGGAATTGACATACCTTTTAGACAATCTTTCCTGTTGAATGTAATAGCTACATATACATTTGACCACTTGGGGTACTCAGATTTCCCTATACAAGTATCAATATTGTTAACCTCCCTCCAATCAATTTTGAATTGCCTCTTCGAAGCGTATGCAGATGACCATCCAAAGATAACATTGATGTAGTTATCGAGCTTCTGATAACCCATATCTTCATTGCCATCAACATCTTTGTTGCCCCGACCTTCTAGTAAGGTTGGCATAGGACTTTTGCTAGAGTAAAAATCTTCCATACGCCTATGCCAGGTACAGTAGTTACGCAAATCGTGTCCTAGTGCATTATGCAGAGGACACCAACGACCATTACCAGTGGTCGCATCTGAGTTTTTGGAAGTTGTCTGGTCATCTTGCCGACCAGCTTTCTTCTTCCAAAGTCATTTCCCCCAGAGTATGCAGGTCGTTCTGAAACACTTGCGACCTCTCTTTAAATATTCTTTTTGTTCTTTTTCTTATTTTTTCCCTTACGGTCTTCGGGTTTGGATGTCTTTTTGGACTTTTTGTCCTCTGGCTCTTGCAGAACAAGTTATGGCAATGTGTGGCCCTTGTCAACCATACAATTCCACTCAATGTCCTCATGAGCGTCCGAATACCGATCTGCCATATCGAATAATTCTGATATGGTAGAAGGTGGATGGATATTGAGGTCTTCTGTAAAACGTTTGTTGCGTACGGCCTACTTAAATATACGAATTACAGAATTGTCAGAAATATTTGGAATAGTATTGGAAACTTTTACAAACCTCTTAATAAACTGACATAAATTTTTGCCAGAAGTTTGACGGAGACGACTTAAATCATCTTCCTTTCCTGACTTTGCATAACAACTTTTAAAATTATTTAAGATTCCATGGCACAAATTTTTCCAACTGAAAATAGATCTTTCTGGCTAATTGAACAGCCAAGTTCTTACAGATTCTTTCAGAATGAAAGACCATGTGGAGGTCTAACCTTGTTGGTGATGAGTTATTGACTGTGTTTAAACATGAGGTGCTTGAGTTTGAGTTTGATTTGAATTGGATTTTCAAAATGAAGCAATTTGAGTGCGGTTAGGTGTAAGTTCAAGCTCTATTGGTTTTGGTGATTGGTTTAATATTAATGTTTAATCATTGTTTAATGACAAATCTAATCATTATGAGACTAACATGTTTTATTAAGTCTTATTCTTATTAGTCTCATACTTGGATGGAAAATGGAAAACCTAAGGTATGCACTCGTATTCATTCTATTATATAAATGCATACTTAGAATTCAAGTTAAAGTATGAACTCTTCCATTGCTTTAGACCAAATATGTGCATTATGTTTTTTATTCATATATACATGAATACACACATCTAGGGGGAGTTTATAATTTAACTTAATGTTTCAATTGTATTGATCCATGTCCTCTTGTCATACAATATAAAGGATCAAGACCTTGAAACAATCTCTTGAGTATATATGACTTGTGTAGTTATATGCTCATGTCAATTTAAATGAGGTTAAATTGAGTTCGATTGTCTCTCAATCAATCAAAGAACATTTCATCATGTGTTGACGGTGTTTCCTTGTTGATTAAAGACAAGCGAAAAGTTCTTGAGTATAATGAAGCATTAGTTGCATCAAAGTGCTCAAGACAACAATTAATCATTCAAATTAATTTGGGTTGTGCTCAATCGATCTTGAAGGCATCCATTATGTGTTAATGGAGTGCGGTGATGATTGAGACAACCGTGTTTGTTGGACTAACATCTTCCATGAGTTGTGAAGTAGGTTAAGTCCAAGATGATAAAGAATCGGGAAGAAGAAGAAGAAGTCTGTCGGCGTTTCGAGCACCGGCAAGTAAATTTGTAAGTCTAAGGGGCCGCGCGTTCCCACTCCCTGAATGGTTAGACTCAGAAGCCCAAGGTGTATACTGGTTCGGGCCGAAAGTCCCTACTCCAGTTCGTGCGGTGGTATTGTATTGCCTTTAGTGCGGATGGATACACAATGTTTACAAGAGCGAGCTAAGAGCCTTAGCGCAAGAATGCTCGTTGCTTGTCCGTGTGCCTCCTTCTCCCCTTACTCTTTTTTATACAGTAGGAAGGGGCAGGTTACATCGAGAGTTGGGGAAGGGCGAGGTGACCTATGCTAAGAGCTTCGGTCCTTCGCTCTGTCGACTGGTCACCCCTCGTCTTGCCCACGCTGGGTCGGTAGTCTTGTTAGGCGGAGCGGTTAGCTGCTTCGTTGGGAAATGGCGCACCTGCCTTCTGTGAGCCTGACGAGTGTTGACGTTGCTGTGTATAACGTTGGTGCTGCCTCGGGAGGGAGCGTGCTTGCGTGTCGTCGCGTGGTAGTCGATGGGATTGGAAGCTTGACTTGGCGACCATTAAACCATCTTGGGAAGGGCCTGCTCTCGTATAGTCACTTGATTGACCCGTCCGTGGGGCACGTGGTTGTGGGCGGTGGAGGCCGACCGCGACCCTCGGCGGAGGTTGCCTTGGTTTGATCGGTCGGGGATCCGACCTGCCGCGGAGGTCGGGAGCCTGCGCAGTCGGGATGGGCGTCTGTGTGGCCCGCAGTTCTTTGATCGGTAGTGGGCCTGGAGCGGCCTGCTAGGCTCGAGTTATACTTGAGGCAGCCTGCTCGTCACCCTGGGCCGTTGGGGTACCCCTGGTATGAGTATTCGTCAAAGTCATCATGTGTTGATGAGCTTCAAGAGGTGATCCCGAAGTGAAGAGAAGGGCTAGAGAAGGTTTATCATGTGTTGGTGAACAAGATGAAGAAGATGTGATCCTGGAGAGAAGATGATTGGAAATCATAAAAGCTCCAAGTAGATCAAGTGCGGCAAAGGTATAACTAGCTAGGGCTAAGGATGTGTTCCTAGTCTTTTACCGGTCTCGGTGTTTGGTTGTGAGACCAGGTTGCTTGTTAGGTGCCGTACTATTAAGAGGGGTTGAGTCTTTTAGCTTGAGCTTCATCATGTGTTGATGAACTCGATCCGGTTCACTCTAGCTCACTCTCTTGTTTGATGTTTGCATGAAGCTAACCATTTGACATGTGTTGCAAATTGGTGAAGCTTGTGCATTGGATTTTGTATGAGCTAAGTATTTGTATGTGTTGCAAATAAGGGTGCTCATACTTGCATCTTATTTGAATCTTATTTGATTTGGTTTTTGCTTGGAGCTAAGTTTTGCATGTGTCGCAAAAGGAGAGAGCTCAAGCAATTTGGTTTAAAGTGGTTGCATGGAGTTAGAGAGGTTCGGGTGTCCGAGTGCTCGTTTAACGTCGTAGCTAGACCGTGCCTTGGTCGGTCAGGGACGACCGAATGCCTCTTCGTGAGGTTCGGGTGTCCGAGTGCTCGTTTAACATCGTAGCTAGACTGTGCCTTGGTTAGTCAGGGACGACCGGATGCCTCCTCATGAGGTTCGGGTGTCCGAGTGCTCGTTTAACGTCGTGGCTAGACCGTGGGACGACCGGATGCCTCTTCGTGAGGTTCGGGTGTCCGAGTGCTCGTTTAACGTCGAAGCTAGACCGTGCCTTGGTCGGTAGGGACGACCGGATGCCTCTTCGTGAGGTTGGTGTCCAGTGCTCGTTAACGTCGTAGCTAGACCGTGCCTTGGTGGCGGGGCGACCGGATGCCTCTTCGTGAGGTTCGGTGTCAGAATGCTCGTTTCACGTCGTAGCTAGACCGTGGGGACGACACGGTGCCTCTTCGTGAGGTTGGTGTCCAGAGTGCTCGTTTAACGTCGTAGCTAGACCGTGGGGCGACCGGATGCCTCTTCGTGAGGTTGGGTGTCAGAGTGCTCGTTAACGTCGTAGCTAGATCGTGCCTTGGTGCGCAGGGACGACCGGATGCCTCTTCGTGAGGTTGGTGTCCGAGTGCTCGTTTAACGTCGTAGCTAGACCGTGCCTTGGTGGCGAGGGACGACGGATGCCTCTTTGTGAGGTTGGGTGTCGAGTGCTCGTTTAACGTCGTAGCTAGACCGTGGGACGACCGGATGCCTTTTCGTGAGGTTCGGGTGTCCGAGTGCTTGTTTAACGTCGTAGCTAGACCGTGCCTTGGTCGGCAGGGACGACCGGATGCCTCTTCGTGAGGTTCGGGTGTCCGAGTGCTCGTTTAACATCTTAGCTAGACCGTACCTTGGTCGGCAGGGACGACCGGATGCCTCTTTGTGAAGTTCGGGTGTCCGAGTGCTCGTTTTACGTCGTAGCTTGACGTGGCTCGTTTACGTAGTAGCTGGACGTGGCTCGTTTAACGTCGTAGCTGGACGTGGCTCGTTTTACGTCGTAGCTGGACGTGGGGCATCCATTCCGAGTCCTCGTCTAGCGAGGGTAGCTGCGAGAGAAGTGGCCGCCGTCTATCCCACACGTGTACCCCGTTCGCAGGTGTGGGACCTGGAGGGGGTGAGCGACGCGCGTTTACCCGCGTTGGTTCGAACACCGTGCTCGTGGAGCTAATAACAGGTAGTCGAGTGGGTCACGGGAGGTCCGCCAAGAGGACCCGCCGAGCGGACGGTCCCGAGTAAGTGTCTGGCCTGCCGTGGGCGACCCATAAGAAACCTTTCTTTACTCGATCCGTGTCGGACCACGGGTCGTCCGCCCGACCCGAGCACACGGTAACTATCGCCCATCGATGAGCTCCGGGAGAGTGTGAAGTATGGTCTCGGACACAGTAGAGCGATTGGGTGCGTCGGTAGACCCAGCGGGGATCAATGGGGACTCGCCTCATACCCGTCCTTTGCTCGGTTTTTGCTGGGGCGGCCTTACGTCCATCTGGTGGGATAGGCCTTTAGAACCCACAGCTTTCGGCTGGGCCCCTGGCGTGAGCCATTGAGCTCTTGCCATTTTGGGTCGCGCGGCGGCCAGTGAGCCTCTCGTGACGCACCCCAGGGCAACCGTCACGGCCTAAAGGCGGAGACCGAGAGGTCTCGGGACTCGTGGCCCGAGGCGGTGTCTTCGGCTCTTGGCTTGTCGGGATTAAGCGAAGGAATTGGAAGCAGGAGTTACGGGCGCGCGCGGCGAGCGAGGGTGTCTGTGACGCCGCTCGAGTGCTTGTTCGGTCGGCGCCGCTTCGTCTTCTATAAATCGTCGCTGGGGCGTTCTTGGGTAGTTACATGCTCTTGCCTTCCTCATCTTCCAGCCCTTTGCCTAAGACAAGAAAAAGCAAAAAAGAGCTTTCTCCCTTCCTCACCTTTCCGCCGCCTTCTCACGAGGATGTCGTGGCCGGAGTGCTCTGCCCGAGGCGGCCCGCGCGCTCGGCAGTGAAGAAAGGCTCCCTCCTGCGGGATCTTTCCCCTTTGGAGGGTGCCGGCGAAGTCGCCGCCCTTCACCGGGGGCGACGAGATCGTAGTGCACTGCCGTTCTTGGAGCGGCTTTGGCCTTCCATTGCACCCGTTCGTCGAGGCTGCTCTTCCATTACAAGGCGGTACACCATCTCAACCCCAGCGGGTCCTCCACATCGCCATTTCATCACGCTTTGTGAGGCCTTCTTGAGGATCGAGCCGCGTTATTTGTGGAGGTACTTCTTCAAGCAAGGCTCGGAAGGTCAAGCCGGCGGATGCTCTGGCGCCCCTCGGTGGCTTTCAGCCCTCGGCCGGGCGGTGGGCTCGGAGTACCTCGATGTCAAGCTACCGTCGTCCAACAAGGGATGGCGTTACGAGTGGTTTTACGTTGAGAATGTCGGAGACAGCGCCCGCCGTTCACCGCCGGCTTCCTTTGGCGGGGAAGAATGGACTGGGGTCGCGATAAGAAGGAAGAAGAAGGTGGCCACGATCGTGGAGCGGTCGGGGCTCTAAGGAAGCGAGAGGCTCACCAGGGGGCCGTCGTGCGTGCCTTCATGGGGATCTTGCGTGCAACCCTCATGCACGAGCCGCGCCCCTTGTTCGGTATGAGGCGTCGATAAGATGAGGATGGCGGGCCCGAGCTCGCCAGCGCCGAGTCAAAGCCGGGTGGCCGCCGTAGCAGGCGGAGCGCTCGAGGCTGCGGCGGCCACGGAGCCATTCTCGGCAGCCCACCCCCAAATCGGTAGGTCGGGCGGTCTTCTCCTCGCCTCTTTCTTCCCTTTGCTTTTGGCGCCCGATCGGCCGGTGTTTCGCATCTTCTAGGGGCTCTGGGAATGGTCTCGGGCGTTGCTCCGGGAGAAGGCGTCGAGGGCGCGGCTCGTCGCGGAGCCGCCGCTTGACTCCTCCGCAAGAAGCGGAAGGAGGAGAGAGGAAAAGAAGAAGAATGAGTGTGGCGAGGCGCGCGTGGTGAGGCGTGTCAGAGACCACGCACTGCGGCGTCCTCCGCAGCGGCGAATGGAGAGCCCGGTTACCCATCCGTGGGTTCTTTTACGACTCGTCGGCCGGAGGTGGCTGAGTGGAACCCGACGGAGGGCAGCTGCGTAGGCACGCGGCCGGGAGCTAGCGGAGGCGGCCGTCGCGGTCGGCGTCGTCGTCGTGCCCCGAGGAGGAGCCCCTCGTGGAAGCGGTTTGAAGCGGCCGCGGATCTACCCCTTGGAGGGCCGGCAAAGAGGCGCTTGCCACGCACCCGCTTCGGCTCGATAAGTACTCTTTTTCCTCGTTTGAACATTGTTGCCACAAAGTTGCCCGAACGGCTTCTAAGTGCTTGCGGTGTCTGCGGCGCCCTATCTGGGTGTGGCGTGGCGCGCGGTGGCCTGTCTGTGGTGGCTCCGCAAGGGCGGTGCCGTTCCACCGCGGAGAGTCGCAGAGGCGGCGGGGAGTAATCGGTCTTGGGCGTCCGTGAGTTGGTGGTGGTCGTGCCTGGCGGCGGCGGAAGGCGCAGCGAGGGCCTTCGCCATTGGAGGGCGGGGCCTCATCCGAGCCGAGTCGGTGAGAGCTCGCCGCCCGCCCGGTGTTCACGCCGTCGGGTGGCGCGATCGTCGTTACGGAGGGAATCGGCGGCAGCGTTGCCGCGAGCTGTTGGCGGAGGCGTCTGCGTCTTTGGAGGCGTCCGACCTCGTGCCTCAGGAGGCATCGGTCGAAGCCTGGCACAGCGCCGCGAGGGATTCGAGGCCCATTTCACGCCCTTGCCGTGGGGGCCGGTCGGGTGGTGTCCCATCGAGCAGGCGACCAAGGGCTGTTGCCGGTATGGCCCGTGGGTCGGGGACCTTAGGCGGCGGAGGAAGCGAGTGGGCGCCCTCGACCAAAGCGCTCGGGGCAGCGAGATTGAGATGGACCCGGATCCGAAAGGGTCGTTCTTGCCCTCGAATCCTCCGAGGCGTTGGATCGATCGCCAGAAGTCGGCGATTAGCATGGTAAGTTGATCGGGAGCGCCCTCGTACCTTACGATGAATTTTGCGGCCCGGCGGAGTGTCTATATTTCTGACATCTGCGGGCCCGCTCAGGGCAAGGCGAGCTCCTCGGCGCTTGGACAGCCCGGTGGTGGGTGCCGTGGAGAATGCAATCGTTTGCGCCACGAGCTACGCTGGCTCGGGAGGCTCGATCATCGTGAGAGAAGCGGCGGAGGCCCGTAAGGCTGGATCGAGCCACGAGGCCCTCTTGAAGAGTGCACAGGGGCCAAGTCTCGAGATGAGGGTGGCGGAACTCGAGTTCCTCTGGCGGGTGTCGGCGCCAAGGATCGCCGTCACCGCAAAGGGCCGCCTTCTATGTGGCGACCCGTCTGCAACAGCGGGACCGAGGCTCGAGAAAGGCGCCGATCGAGTGCGTTACGGCGGAAGACCGCTCGGAAGGGCGCTTCCTTGAGGACCTCATCACGAGTCGGGGAAGAAGCCGACAACAGCGGATACGTAACCGGTAAGTGTCTCAACTCCTTAGTTAATTACGCGGTAGCGACTCATAAAGCGTGCTCATGCAGATGTTGTGATCCGCGGTGCGAGAAGAGTTTGGCGTCGCTATAGAAGCGGAAGGGCGCCCTGAAGGCTCGTGACAAAGCGGTCACGGCGGGGCGTAGCGCGGCGGCGTTGGAGGTAGCCAAAGGTGGTCGGGCGAGTGGCAGCAGGCTGGAGGCCCTTCACAAGGCCGACCAGCATATCTGCGGACAGGTCCTTGGAACCGAGGCGGGAACTGGCGCTCGCCCCATCTTGGCGAGTCTTAGGGCGCGTTGAAGTCTTGACCGTTAGTGCCGTGCCAGAGCTTCCTCGGCGCTGGGTCAATACCGTCTCTCACTATGGCGGTATAGACCTTGCGGTGGTGAGCAGCGGCATCAGGGAGCCGGACCGGCGAGCGAGATCGAAGGTTCGAGCTCAAGTTGAGTTGCATGCTCGGGAGATGCATGACCACATCCGCATGCGAGTGCCCTCGAAGAAGAATAAGTAGAAGTTAGATTCGTACTTCTTTATTGTAAAGACTATTGTTCGTTAATAATCTTAAACTTAGCAAGTTCCATATGCCTCCTGCCCTCTTTTATATCATGGTGGGTGCTCAGCCGGCCATAGCCGTAAGGACCACGGGGTCACTTATCGTAGGTCGGTCGCCGGGAGGCGAGAGGATAGGAACTTTTGGCGAGCGCGATTACACACTTGTGAGGATAGGAGTGTTCCGACCGGCCAAAGATCGCTCCACTCGGGCACTTCCTTCTTAGCTAAGTGGTACCTGCAAGTGGCCATTGGCGCAGGCGTAGCTTTTCGGATCGAGAGGGTTCTGCCGGGATGGACCTCGTGACCGGTCGGGTCACCGACCCGCATGGTAGCGTGAGTTAGCCAGAGTTTGCGCGGGAGAGGAGTGCTCCCGACCAGCCAAAGGTCACTCTGCTCGGGTACTTCCTTCTTTCGCGAAGTGCTACTTAGCAACCGTAGCCACTGGGGCGTAGGCCGTAGCACTCGGGTCGAGAGGGTTACCGCTCGGAAGGACCTCGTGTTGATCGGGTCAGGCACGCATAAGCGCGACCCGAGCGGCTGGATGGGGCGCCCATGGGCAGCCCGGCGTCGTATTGCGACAGTGCTTGGGAGGAGAAGTAAAGACGACGCAAGGAATAAGAAAAGGATTTAGGGATAAAAATGCCTTAACTTTTCTATGTTCCAAGCATTGGGGAGGACGCGGCCATCCGTGTCCCTGAGTCAAAGGTGCGGTAGAAGAACCTGCTGACGGTGAAGGGGCCTTCGAGCGGCGAGCTTGTGCTTGTCTTCTTTGAGTGCGGACCAGCCAAGACCAGTCGCCCGTATGTGAAGGATCGCCCTCGAACACGGCAAGCGTAGTAACGCTTGTGAGCTTGTTGATACTTGGCGATCGTAGAATGGCTACATCGTAGCGCCTCGCCAAGGTAGTCGATGGCGTCTTGTTGCGGCGAGCCAGAGCCTCATCGAAGGCTTTAGTCTTGGGCGCCGTATTCGGTCGGTTGGCGGGGCGGCTTGACCGCGAACACCATCAAAGCGGTGTAAACCGGTCGCCAGAGTCGGTGTAGTCCATAAGCTCTAGAAGGCGGAGGTAGCTCGGCCACCCATCGCCTGCGAAATGCTTGATCGGCCCGAAGATCCGTGGCTTAAGTCCTTGGAGGATCATGCCGTTTGCGCGTTCGACGACCGTTAGTCGCGGATGGGCCACGGCTACCCAATCGGCAGCGGATGTTGAAGTCGTCGCGAACTCGAGAACTCCTTTCCGTGAAGCTGCGTCCGTTGTCCGATGATGATAGAGTTCGCGACTCCAAGCCGAAAGATGATGTCGCGGAAGAAGGTGGCGCTTGTACCGGCGTGGCGCTCACGGCGGCAGCCTCTATCCACTTGGTGAACTTGTCCACGCGGCGAAGAGGTGACTAAAGACCGGGCGCTTTCTTGAAGGGCAGGCCAGATCAGTCCCCTGCGCAAGCGGCCATGTGATGGGGATCGTCTGCGAGAACTGGTAGCGGATCGTCTGCCGGCGAAGAATTGGCATCGCCAGCGGTGCGTACAATCGCTTTCGGCGTCGGACACGGCGGTCGGCGATAGAAACCTTGTCGAAAGGCCTGCGGAGGACCGGAGGACTCCTTTGTAGAAGTCCGGCCCAACCGGAACGAAGGATTTTTGCCGACGAAGCGGAGCCGGGCCTTGAGTGGTCGGCGAGGCGACCGTCCGTCGACGGTTGATGAAAGGTTTCCTCGGTCGGTTCGATTGTTAGCAGCGGCCCGCCCGGCCAGGCCTTCCTCGACCGCCTGGCGGTCGGGGTGGTTTGTCTGTGCTCGGTAGGTCGGGAGACCGCTCGACCACCGAGTCAAGCGGGACGGAAGGCTGCGAAGGTCATGACGAAGATCCCAGTGGGGTGGCCTCTGTTGGAGGCAAGATTAGCTAGGTGTCGGCCTCACCGTTGTAGCGTCTGTAGCTATGGTGGAGCTCGAAACCCTTGAACCGCTCTTGAGCTGCGCATTTCTCGGCGATATGCGGCCATGCGGGCATCTCGGGCTCCGCGGCCTTCATGACACAGTCGGCGATAAGCTTGGAGTCCCGTGGGCGTAAGTCGGCGGCCGAGGTCGGCGGCGTCCGGAGACCGTTGGCGAGCCTCGTGCTCGGCGATGTTGTTGGTCGCGTCGAAGAGCAACTTTGATGGCGTATTGAAATCTTCCCGGCGGGAAAATGATAGCGACTCCGCGCCGCGCCTTTCTTGGTGTAGAACCCATCGAAGTACATCGTCCAGTACTCGGGGTCTTCGGGCGCCGGTGGCGCCTGGGCTTCGGTCCACTCGGCGACAAAGTTGGCCAGGGCCTGTGACTTGATCGCCGTTCGAGGGCGTATGTTATCGCGTGACCGGCGAGCTCGGCGCCCACTTGGCTATCCTTCTGGCGTCGCGGTTGTGGGCGATCTCACCGGCGGCGGCGTGGTCACCACGGTGATGGCGTCTTTGGTCGAAGTAATGGGCGAGCTTTCTTTTGGCGATGAGCCTTTGCGTAAGCGGTTTACGCACTGGTCCGAGCCTTGAACTCGGAAAGCGCCTTGATGAAGTAGGTAGTCGTTGTACCTTGAGTTCACGGTCCTCTTCGCTCGTTCCACCACAAGGGCCGGCGGCGACTTGGGTAGTGGCGGCGATGTAGAGAACAGCGGTTCACTGGTGCGGGGCAACGGGGCCGGAGGTGAGGACAAGAAGGCCTTCAAGCGGGTGAGGGCCTCACGAGCCTCACAGGTCGGTGAAGCGGTCGGATTTCTTAAGCGACTGTGAGCGGCATTCGCGCTCGCCAAGGCGAGACACAAGCGGCTTAAGGCTGCAAGGCATCGATTAGCCTCTAGATCCCTTTGAGGTTGCCAATCGGGCCCATCCTTGCGATCGCGAAATCTTCTCTGATTGGCCTCGATGCCGGCTCGGAGATAATGAAGCAGGAGCTTCCTTGGGGACCCGAAGCGCACTTGTCGGGGTTGAGCTTTATCTGAAACCGTCGGAGATTGCGAAAGTCTCCCTAGGTTGGTGATGAGGTCGTGGCCTCCTGGTCTTCTGACGATGTATCGTCGGCGTGCGCCTCAATGTTGCGGCCGATCAGTCGTTGAAACACGTTTGCATACATCGTTGGTATGTAGCGCGCATTTTCGGACGAGCGGCACTATTACGTGGCGAGAATGAGCCAAGCGGGTGATGAAGGAGTCGCGGCTGGTCGGACTCCTTGACGCTATCTGGTGGTGCTGAGTAGGCATCAAAAGGAAAGGACTCGCACCAGGTGGAGTCTATGACTTGGTCAATGCGGGGCAAAGAGGCAGGTCCTTGGGACATACTTTGTTGAGACTCGTGTAGTCAATGCACATTCTCTATTGCCCACTCTTCTTTTTTACAAGTACGGGGTTGGCCAACCACTCGGGGTGGCGTATCTCTTTTACGAACCCTGCAGCCAAAAGCTTGGCGATCTCCTCCCCTATGATCCTGCGCTTTTCTGGTGAGCGGCGCGGCGTTGGGCGGCCGGCTTTGAGCGGCGGATGCTCAAGGAGTGCTCGGCGACCTCCACGGAATTCTCGGCATGTCGGAGGACTTCCATGCAAAGACATCGTTGTTAGCGCGAGGAAGTCGGCAGCGCTTTCCTATTTAGCGGGGCGCGGCTCCGGCCCTTGCGGTCTTGGTGCGATCCGAGGATCGGCCGTAACCTTCTTCGTGTCCTCGGCGGACTTGAAGGATCCGCCCCGACTTGCTAGACTCGGGCGGACTGGAGGCTTCCCTCGGAGGTTGTGGCTTCGGCGGACGCGATGACCGCCGGCGCAAGCTTCATAAGCGCCGCTCGCGATTATAGCATTTGGAAGGATGAAACCGCGGTGATGACTCCCGCGGCCGGGCATCTTAAGTTTGGATAGGCGTGGCTGGGGACCGCCATGAACTTGGCGTATACGGCCTCCCGAGGATAGCGTGGTAGGGCAGGGAAGTCCACGACCTCAAAAGTGAGGTTTCGGTCGCGAAAATTTCCGATCCTCCGAAGGTGGCCAGGCGGTCGACTGCCGGCGGGTGGGCTCTTGGCGAGGATGACACCGTGGAAAGGTGCCTTGCTCGGTCGGAGACTCGGCGAGGACCCCATGGCGTCGGCGTCTCAATATAGAGGATGTTGAGGCGCTGCGCCGTCCATGAGCACCTTGGTGGCGCTTCTTCCCACGATGGGGTGCGACCACGGCGGGTACCTTCGGCTCACGGGGCGTGGTCGGGGTGGTCGATCGATCGAAAGTAATCGGAGGTCGACCACCAGAAGGTATTGAGGCGGCCGGTGGCGGTGTGGACCTCGCGGTGGCGAGCTTGAGCCGGCAGCTTGTCGGCATAGCGGTGAGCCACCAAGATCATGAGGCGGCCGTCGGGTTCGGGGAACTCGTCGTCCGCCATTTCTCCATGACCCTTGGGGCGAGGCGCCTTCTTTCCTTTGCCTTGGCGTCGTAGAGGCGTCGGAAGAAGCGCCTCGAGGACCTCACGATCCGGTACTTGTGTTTGACGGGGAACCGTGGTTTGAGCGCAGGCTGTCCATCAACTTTTCGAAGTGGTCGGGCGCGGCGGTCGGTCGCTTTGCTGGTAGGTCGGTCGGCATTGCGACCACTTGGGCCTCGCGGACTGCTTTCCATGCGCTTAAGCATCCGGGCGGTCGAAAAGGACGGCTCGGGCGCCGAGCTCTTGCTTGGTTTTGCCATCCTCAAAGATGGCTCCCCGGCCTCCTCGCGGGCGTGGTTGAGTGGCGATGTCGAAGTTCCTTGGTGGTTACGAGGCCGCGCGCCAGCTTGTGCACCAAGGCCTTACGGGAGTGCCGTAGATGAATGCCCCACGACGCCGGCGCCGGAGATGTCGGGAGCTCGTGCATTGGCGGGAGAATCGCGGATGTAGTCGGAGAGTTTCCCGGTGCTAATTGCAGCCCTTGAGTCCCAGAGTTCGAGCGCTTGTAAGTGCCACAGAGTTACCGACGAAGAGGGTCTTCAAGTCGGACCTAGTTCACGATGGTTTTGCGGGCAAGTCCTCGAGCGGGCTCGGCCGAGTCCGCAAGGTAGATGGGAGGTATTGGATGATAAAGAGATCATCCGTTGCTCCCCTGCCCGACATCTTGAGCAGTAGTCTTGAGCCATCGCGGGGTTTGTGGCCTGGTGTATTTGGTGATGTTGGTGGTGCCACTGAATCGGCGGAAATCCATGCGGCGAATCCCACAGCGGAAGGCCCGTGGTCCCGGACCATCGGGGCTAGGGCCGGTGGTGATGGCGTCCGTATCCACAACAGCGAGTGGCGGCTTCATCCATCGCCTTTCTTGGCGCCTCGAGGGTGGCGCGAGCGTCGTAAGCGTCGCCGAGTCTTTGGCGCGCCGAGTGCGCGAGCACTGGGTTGTTCATGGTGCGGCGCCATCTTTGCAGGGCCCAATCGGCTCCGGGCAGCGATGCAGGCTCGGCGGCGGTGGCTCCCGAATGGTAGGGCCGGAGAGTCTGCATGTCTTGCCGCGGTAGCACGCTCCACGGCCCGGAGGTTACGATGCGTGGCTTTGGCCTGCAGGTCGTCTAGCTCGGGAAGGCCTCGGGGCGACATCGCGGCCGCGCCGCGTTCGACTTGCGTGGGGAAAAGCGAAGGCCGTCGGACTCTTCCGCCCGGCTTGTGGCGTGCACGGCGTGTCGCGCCTTGTAGCGCCAAGCATCTGCGAGGCTCGAGGCTCCTCCGCTCGGGTTGGCTGGGGTGGTCGAGCTCGGCCGCCGGCTCCTCGGCTCTTGTTGCTGTCGTTGAAGCTTCGGCGGCGAGCTTGCCAGCGTTCGGCGTGCTCGCGTTAGTATTCCTCCTCCTCGCCTTAGCGCGCGGATGGGGACCCACAGCAGCGCGGGGTTCACGGTCCGTCGGCCGTGCCCGCCATGTTGCACTCGCGAGTCTGCCGTCCATGAGTGGGGTGCTCGTGTCGGGCTGGAATCGTGGTGGAAGAATCTTCCGACAACTCATGGATAGAGGCGGCATGTGTCAGGCCATTGCCTGAGTGTGAGCCTACGAGGGTGACATGGCCGCGTGCGAGAGCCCGGGAGCTATCGCCGAAGTGGCGTAGTGCTCCTTGGGTTACGGCCGGGGCATGTTGGGGTGCCCCAAGCGGAGTTTGGCGAGTCGTGGGAGGCGGCGCTCGAGCTCCGACAGGCGCTGATTTTGAGGCGGCGGGATAAGCACCGGCAAGTAAATTTGTAAGTCTAAGGGCGCGCGTTCCCACTCCCTGAATGGTTAGACTCGAAGCCCAAGGTGTATCTTGGTTCGGGCCGAAAGTCCCTACTCGATTCGTGCGGTGGTATTGTATTGCCTTTAGTGCGGATGGATACACAATGTTTACAAGAGCGAGCTAAGAGCCTTAGCGCAAGAATGCTCGTTGCTTGTCCGTGTGCCTCCTTCTCCCTTACTCTTTTTATCTGATGAGGAAGGGCAAGTTACATCGAGAGTTGGGAAGGGCGAGGTGACCTATGCTAAGAGCGGTCCTTCGCTCTGTCATTAGTCACCTCGTCTTGCCACGGCTGGGTGGTAGTCTTGTTAGGCGGGCGGTTGCATTGCCGTTGGGAAATGGCGCTTTGCCTTATACATGAGCAGGCCAGTGTTGGCGTTCTTTGTGTATAACGTTAGTCTTTGCCTCGGGAGGGGCGTGCTTGCGTGTCGTCACGTGGTGGTCGATGGGATTTGGAAGCTTGACTTGCTGACCATTAAACCATCTTGGGAAGGGCCACTGCTCTCGTATAGTCGCCGATTGACCCGTCCAGTGGGGCGCGTGGTTGTGGGCGGTGGAAGCCGACCACATGACCCTCGGTGGAGGTTGCCTTGGTTTGATCGGTCGGGGATCCAGGCCTGCTGCGGAGGTCGGGAGCCTGCAGTCGAGGATGGGCGTCTGTGTGGCCCATGGGTTCTTTGATCGGTAGTGGGCTGGAGGCGGCTGCTAGGCTCGAGTTATGCTTGAGGCGACACTGCTTTCACCACTGGGCGTTAGGGTACCCTGGTATGAGTATTCGTCAAAGTCATCATGTGTTGATGAGCTTCAAGAGGTGATCCCGAAGTGAAGAGAAGGGCTAGAGAAGGTTTATCATGTGTTGGTGAACAAGATGAAGAAGATGTGATCCTGGAGAGAAGATGATTGGAAATCATAAAAGCTCCAAGTGGATCAAGTGCGGCAAAGGTATAACTAGCTAGGACTAAGGATGTGTTCCTAGTCTTTTACCGGTCTCGGTGTTTGGTTGTGAGACCGGGTTGCTTGTTAGGTGCCGTACTATTAAGAGGGGTTGAGTCTTTTAGCTTGAGCTTCATCATGTGTTGATGAACTCGATCCGGTTCACTCTAGCTCACTCTCTTGTTTGATGTTTGCATGAAGCTAACCATTTGACATGTGTTGCAAATTGGTGAAGCTTGTGCATTGGATTTTGTATGAGCTAAGATTTGCATGTGTTGCAAATAAGGGTGCTCATACTTGCATCTTATTTGAATCTTATTTGATTTGGTTTTTGCTTGGAGCTAAGCTTTGCATGTGTCGCAAAAGGAGAGAGCTCAAGCAATTTGGTTTAAAGTGGTTGCATGGAGTTAGAGATTTGCATGTGTTGCAAATAGAGAGCTCATACACTTGTAATTGTTGTGGTTGCTTGCATGGTGCTAGAGATTTGTATGTGTTGCAAATAGAGAGCTCATGTTTTGGTATTGCTTGGAGCTAGGTTTTTACATGTGTTGCAAGAACAATGCTCAAGCATAAAATTAGTTTAATGTGTATTTGCAAGTTCGTTGTGCGAATAAACCGAGAGTCTATGAGTCCAGGAATCCGAGAGCATGTGAGTAGGGCTTGCAGCGGGTGTTTGCAAGTTGGTAGGTCTTGTGTTGACCTTCACATGGCTAGGGGATTAACCTCATAGACTCGGGTTTGATTTGCTTATCGTTTTGCAAATAGATCTTGAGTTGTTTACAAAATGTGTTTTCGTTAGTTGGTTTTGTTATTTGCAAATGTGTTTTGCAAATGAACTTGAGATTATGGGTTCCGATCCTAAAGCATGTGAATAAGGTTTGCAAATGTGTTTTGCAAATTGACTTGATCATGTGTTGATCATCACATGGCTAAGAGGATTGATCTCATAAGTTCTTGGTTTATTTGCATATATGTTTTGCAAATAAGTTGTGCTTAATGAGATTCTTTGGAGTATGTGATTAACATATGCAAATGTGTTTTGCATAGTGTTGTGATCATGTGTTGATCCTCACATAGCTCCAAGAATGTATCTTTAATGGTTTGGAGAAAATTTTTGTGTAAAACAATGTTTTCTCCCTAAGGCGATCGTCTGCAGCCCTTGTAAGGCCAGTAGCACCGGGGGTCGGTGCTCTGCATGATTTGGCCGTAGCACCGAGAGGCGGTGCTACCGCCCCTCTGGCGGTGTGATTTTTCGAGAGAGGTGTTTTGAGTTCGGCTGAGGCGGTGCAGCCGAGGTTGAGGCGGTGCTACCGCCGGCGGTAGCACCGCTCCCGATTGGCCGGTGCTACGGTTTTCTGCTGCGGCTAGTTTTGTAGCCGTTGGCGAGGAGGCCGATCTTTGCCGATCCCGAGAGGGCGGTATGCCGGGTTTCTTGAGTTTTCATTTCGCCCCCAGCGGCTAGTTTTGGCTTGGAGGCTATAAAAGAAGGCCTTGGGGGCAAGGGCAAACGTTGGTCGTGTGCTAGAGCATTTGGGTGTTTATAGGAGTTGTGTGCATGTGTTGCCTTCTCCCATTTGCTTCTTGAGCTAGTGTGAGCCTCTAATTGCATGTGTTGCAATTAGGAGAGGATTGAGTCTCTTGTGCATGTGTTGCACTTGAGGGGATCCTTGTGCATGTGTTGCACTTGGTGATCACCGGAAGCACATGTGTTGTGCTTGGTGAAGTTCAAGCGAGAGGATTGACATTGCTACTTGGAGGTTGCCGACTCCTAGGCGGCGTGGGCGTCGTCTTGGGAGCTCTCAAGGTTGTGAGAAGCCCCGGCGAAGTTTGTGAAGGTTCGGGTTGAGCCTAAGCGAAAGCGTGAAAAACCACATCTAGTGGATTCGAGGTGGATGCTCAATTCGTGGAGCCGGTCCAATTCGTTTGGGCTAACCTCAACGTGGACTAGGGGAGACCGGCAAGTCTCCGAACACCACGGTAAAAAGTATCGTGTCTCTTGTGCTTGCATTATGTTTGTTATTTATGTTCAAGCAATTTATATTCATAGAATTAAATTGATTGATTGCTTGTCTTTAGAATTGCTTTTTGTTAGAGACATAATTAGTTAGTGCACATAGTGAGCCTAGTTGATTTAGGCTTTAATTGTCAAAACCTTAGTTTATCGCTTCCGCATTATTATTGATAAGGTTTTGGTATAAGGGTAATTAGGGGTGAATTGCTTTGTAGAAATTAGCGATAGAATTTTAAAAAGCCGCCTATTCACCCCCCTCTAGTCGGCATCCTCGATTTTACATCAGGCCTTGAGCAGCACTGCCGGCCTAGTAGGAGCGGTACTGTCGGTCGAGTGGCAGTACCGGCTCTGGAGAGCGGTAGTTATATTCCAGAAAAGGTCTTCGGTGGGAATTATGGCGAGCGGCACTACCGGCCATGCTGGGGCGGTAGTGCCAGCCAAAGCGGTACTACCGGCCCCAGGGGGCGGTAGTGTCGACCTTTGAGCGAAGTTGAATATTAAAATGTGATTTTGGATGATTATTGCATATCTTTGTTGAGCATTGCTATGTGATGGGTTTTCCTTGTTTTTTAGGTTGCAGGACGACGGTACTAGATCATGGTGAGGCGGAGGATGACCGGGACTAGGCGAGGTGCGTCGGAGGTCCAGACGGTCGAGGATCACCGGAAGATGATCGGAGACGGAGTTGTTGCGAATCGAGAAGACAAGGAATGGTTGAGATGCTAGCTAGGAGCTGCTCGGATTAAGGAGGGCCGTTAGATCACGGTCTAGGTGATAGAGTAGCGGGTCTAGTTAGTATACTTTGATAAACGTGCAAAAACCCGTTATGTTATAGGGTTTTGGGTTAGCCCATGTTTGACTGAGTGAGTCAATCCTAACCCTTGATGGAGATCCTTAGGGTAGAAAGAACTCATCCAAGGGTGAAGGATGACTCAAGAGTAGTACAAATAGAGGGCTAGGGGTAGCCTTTCTCCTCTTGAAGGTTTTAGAGGTTTTGATGCTCCTTTGAGCTTTGCCCACTTGGTTGTGTGGCTTTGTAAACCTCCCTTCCAGAAATGAAAATCTATTCCTCTCAATTCTGAATTTACTTTCTGCATTTACATTATGTCTTTAAATTCAGCAATTTACATGCATGCAATTTACTTTCATACAATTTGGATTTGCCTCCCCTCCTTCTAAATACTTTTGGATCTTTTGTTGAGGATGAATGATTGATGGATGAGTCTTCTTCAAACCATATTCCAATCATCTAGGCAAATCTTGTGTTCCTTCTTGCAAGAAACCGATCTTTAGCTCTTGAGAGGATCATTCTTGGTCGATCGGGTTTTTGGTGTTCATGTCTTGTGTTCTAGCTTTCTATGACATGTGGGAAGCCATCTAGAATCATCTTGATCATCAAGAACCCACAAGCTAGCTAAGGGTCAAGTTTTTATTCTTCAACCCGTTCTTGTACACCCTTCCGTAAATTTAAAAAAGGTCAGAACTTTGATATAAATTCTTGCAATCAAAGGTTGGAATAGGTTCCTGACATCCTTAGAAAGGTGTTCACAAATTTTCACGGTGTTTGGATCAACCGATCAAAAGATTCATCAATTTTCCTTTTGAGTTTGGCTGATTTTTACTGCTTTTGTCCTGATTTTACTGTAGCTACAATAACCCCGACAGTACCACTATAGTACCCCCAGTAGTGCCGGGCTAATGTTCATTTGGCACTACCGAGTCTATGAGCGGTAGTGCCGGCCTCTGGCTGAGATTTTCGGGTTTTTCGCTATCTCCGCTCTTCTTTGATGATATGAGGTTGTTGGTTGGACTATTTTGAGTGGGGGGAAATTTTATTTTGGGATCATTCACCCCCTTTGATCGCCATCTCGATCCTTCACAGAACAGTAGGGAGGTAGTTGGCCATTACCTTCTCATTACCTCTAGTAGCTTGGATGGCGGTGGTATAGACTTGTAGGAATTCTGATAGATTCTGAGTTCCATCGAAACTTTCCAAGTGACTTGGCTTGAATTTCTCAGGCCAAGTAACATCTCGGAGCCCCAGGGAATAAGCTTTACATCCTGTATAAAGTCTCAAATGTGTACATATATTAGGAACATTTTTCGTATATTTTGGGGAACGAGGTCGTGGTCTACCATAAGTAGGAACTTCACCTGAGTAAGACGTTCAAAAATAATTCTCCGATGTGGTTCATTTCTTCTCTCGTAATTGGTGCCTTGCTGCACCGACCAGATGAAGAATGTTCCATACGGGAATCAGTTTGAGATCTTGCGGATAAAGACGTAACCTGTACTTCATCAGCAGCTTCTTGTAAATCAGCGGCTAGGGATTTAACAATTGTTGCATTGAGCATATTATCTCCTTCCGTTGGTTAGTTAAGAATTGCACTACTAAAAATGTAGATTCTGTCCATAGGGGTAATTCCTTGTGAGTTACTAGGAACCAAGTTTAAATCTCTTACCGTCGCCCTTGATGGCGGTGTAACTAGAAGAACATATCGGGACGTCCTCCCAAAAGATTTGGCCCTCGGGACGACCCCGATTGGCTGCTGAAGTAATGGCGCTTTGCCTTATCCATAGCTTTTTGTTTTTCTTCCACGAGTTGTTTGTGGTGCTCTTGAGTAGCATTTTCTGCCATTTCACTGCCTTCACATTCTTCGTGTTCCGCTCGTTGTTCATCTGTCTCACTTGTGACTACACAGGTACAAAACCCAGAGTGGATAGAAAGCGAAATTGCCCCGATCTTTATCAGAAGAAGGGGTATAATCGAGGCCTCGGAGATAATCTTCCGGGTTGGGCTCTCCAGAGTTTCATTATTATCTTGAAGAGCATGTTCATCATCAATCTCCATGGGATTTACTCCATGGACATCTGCCTCCGAACTAGCGGCAGGAACAGGTTGTGTTTCCTTTTCGACCGCAGCCTGAATCTTTGCCAATTCTGCTTCAGAAACATACTCTTCATAGAAATCACACTTACATTCTTCTTTTGTAAGATAGTCATTTTCACCAAGATCAGCATAGTCGAAGAGGTTGAACCAATTTTCTTCATCCAGTGCAGGAAATTTACCACCTTAATTACCAAAAGTCCTCCCTCCAATGCCAACTATCGATGTTCTAGACCTAGGGTCTTTAGATCGAGCTTATGAAAATATAATCATGGGTTTCGAGTGTAACAAGATGACACGGAAAAAATAGGGATTCTTCTTTATTAGCCAAACGGTCTAACAGAGTACAAGAATCTTATTCTAAGAACAAAAAACTTGATTACAATTGCAATGTTAATCCGTCTCTGCCTTATAGTGCAAATGGGGCATCCTATTTATGCTAGATGAAGAGGCGGCAATTGTTCCTCTAAAAGGTGTCATGTAGCCAGGAGGTGCCTTCCCGCCAAAACGGTGTCTCTCGCCAAAAGGATGATTTTTCTAATAATAACTTCTGGGTAGTTGCGTGTATCTGTCATATATCTGTCTGCACGGAGACATGTGCGGGGATAACCGCTTGTCCCAACCAGTTCCACTAGTCTGGGTTACTATTTCACTGGTCGGGGACGACCAGTGTGAAGCAATGTTATAGACCATCTTAACTGAATTGGTCGGATACGTAACCGCCCGGTTAAGTATGGCCTTCATTCTATATTATGGGCTTTATGCATTAGAGGCCCATTAATAGTGTATGGTTTCTAATTATTGAGGGCCTACAAGAAAAAGAGGCTTTTAATCCTCGTCAATTTTAGCATGAGACTTAGCCACTAGTTCTCTCTGGATTTTCAAGATGTTTTAATGTAAGACCGTGATCCATCTCTCAACCATGAAACATCTAGAGGCCATAAAGAGTCTAGGAATAAAAGAATGCATCAATTTGAGCTTCCGACACCGACAAGACTCAAGGTACTAGCCAAAGACCCCTCTTAATAGTATGGCAAAAATATAAATGCAAATTCTAGCAACCTGGTCTTTCTCCCAACTCCTATGCCGGTAGAATAATTAGAAAATATCCTTAACCATCTAATTATACCTTTGCATTGGTTCTTTAGCTCCATTTGAAGTCATGAAGGCAAGTCTCAGTATCCTTTCTTAAATTTTCTCCAATTTTGGGGCCTAAACTTTATACATACTCATGAAAAAGATGTTTCAATTTTCCGGTTGTCATTAATCATCAAAATCGAAATTAGGGGTCTATATGCTTCACACCGCCTACCCCCAACTATGTCTTCCACTAGTTGAAACCACCTCCTCCGACTATGTCTTCCCTGAGTCCATCTCCACCAGATTAGGTGTCGTCTCCCCTGACTCTGTAGCTCTCTAACTATGCCACCGGAGCTCCATCGCCAATGTCGTGCAAGCCGCCTCGCCATCTAGATCTGTCCAGTGTTTTGGATCTGGAGTTTCTGTTGCTAATTCATGAGCTTCATGTGTGTTGGATCCATCCATGTGTGCTCATGTGTGATTTGATTGGTTTTTGTTGCTGATTCACAAACTCCGTCTCTATGTTGAAATTTGTTAACCGTGAGATTTGCAGGAACAATTATTGAAAATTTTCTCAAATTCATTTAAGCCTCTGATAATTTTCCATTTCCTTAGCATGCAATAAGAGTTAAAAAAATTAAAAACATTGAGGAGACTGCAGAATATTAACTTGTTGAAACAGGAATGGCCGATCAATCCAACATTTCAAAGCCATTTAGATCAATCTTGGCTTCAATCAATCTATTTCAATTAGGGTATTATAGACATTTCTTACTTCAAACCAGCCAGCCATCTAACAGAAAGCTAGACTGCCAAACAGTAAACTTCTCAAGGCAGCCAACCAAAAGTTGGCTCTGCCCACGCCCCAGCTGTGCCAAAGGGGCCATACACTTGCTTAAGTACCCCCAAATATTTCATCAAGATAGAAGTATTGTTCCACAAAATACATTCCATTTTGCTAGCTTAATCACTCGACCGTCCATACAATTACGTAGGCACCGAGGGAGCCAGTTTGGTAATTTACAAAGTTGTAACATCATACAAGAAAAAAGAAGACCCTCAGCAACAGGAGTTACAAGGCTACAAGCTAACACCGAGGGCTCAACATCATCACCATAGCTACCACAAATACAGACAGTATCTCATGCCCGAAAACTTCCTCTTGCGGGCAACTTGATCTCATCATCGGAGCTGAAACTCTCCACTTGCATGGACTTGCTTCACCTGCTTATCGTATTCATCCTCGTCATCGTATTCCTCCTCGTCCTCGGGTTTCTTGCCATCTTCTTGCTCTTCTTCCTCAGCCCAACCGAAACCAGCCACCGGGGTAGATGATGGGGGTGGCGTCCGTGCCTCCTCAACAATCTTCATGATCTCTTCAACAGTCTGATCTGAGTAGGTTGGGGCGCTGTTGTCCTTCTTATAGTACTTTGCCTGTGCCGCTTCTGTTAGCTCTCTAGGCAAGTTCTTCAGGAACCAGGGGTGGTTTCTGATCTCTCTAATCGTTATCCTCTGCATGACACGGGAAATAGCTTATGGTAATGATAAACAATGAAACAAAGATTGAAGTTTTTCTCTCCAAAAATAAAGGTGTTACAGGCTTCATTCTCCAATGAATACCTTTGCAGGATTCGCGACAAAGATCCTAGAGAGGAGTTGCCTACAATCTTGTGATATGTGGACATACTCTGGAATTTTATATTGAATTGACACGATTCTCTGTAAAACAAACAATGTGCACACAATATATTAGTACATTCGCAAGACTTACAAAGAGGTTTAGAGAAACTGTTGGAAGTGAATTATTACCCCAATCGTCTTTCTGAAATTCTTGGGATCATCAGGGTCCTCAAAAGGGTAAGCACCAACGAGCATCACGTAAAGGGTAACTCCACAAGACCACACGTCTGCCATCTGCACAAAAGAAACCATCGATTACATAATGATCTCAAAGCAGGTGCCTCCCTAAATTTGAGTTGACAAAAAAATTTAATAAATTCAGCCGACTACACTCCAACCGAGCAGGTCAGCGCTCACAACCATATAGGAAATAGAAATATATTTTGCACCATGATTAAAACGATGATGCTCATAATGTGTTGTTTGTTACCTGCAGTCATTTGCTAACAACCCAAGAACTAAAGAATGCCTACAGTGTAAGCATGGGGCTCTTAAAAGCATATCCACAGGTAGCAAAACTTCATAAAAACACTATTCACTTGTTCAAACAAACAAGTGTGAAGCAGCGAATTTAAGTGAAACCAGTACAAGTGCTTGGGAGTTGGTTATATGTGAACCTAGAACAAACAACACTAACTAATGTGCACAAATATAATATCCACTACAAAATATAAGAACATAGAAAAAAAGGTTGGTTTACAATTTTTGTCACTTGAGAACTTCAAGCATTTAAATTCATGAAAGTCATTTTCCTTGAAATTAGAACACTCATAAAATTGAAAAGAGTATATAGAATAGATGGATAAAGATAAAGTGAAGAACACTATTGGAGATACTCAAGTTCTGGAGCAGCCCAAGAGTACAGAACTTATGGCGGAGATGAGAGAACTGCGCACGTTTGGAAAGTAAACCACTCCACAGAAACTAAAACAATGCTATTAGAAATTAGCAGTACATAAAATCAGAAATTTCAATTTCCAAAACTAATCTCAAAGCCACCATACAGTCTCTTTCACAAGCAAAAGCAACCAATTTTGCGCTGGAAAAGATTTTGTCAGCAGTTTGGCATGGCATCCCAAAAATTAAGAAATAAAATGCAATAACCATTGGTGAAGTAGCATCTCATAAGCAGGACAAGTGATAGATGACAAAAACAAAACAAAGAGGACAAAGAAAATTAGCACCAAAGGACCACAGGTAGGGGTGAAAATGGGTCGGATACGGGCAGATATTGCTCTTCCCGTATCCTGACCTGTATTTTTTTCCGGATTCAGAGCCGGATAAGGATATGAATTCAGGTTATTCGGGATACCGACACGAGATGGATACGTGATGAATTCGGGTCCAAAAACAAATATACGGATAATGCACGCATACATAGATTAAATTATATTGAATCAAATCACGTGACTACATAACCATAATAGCAAGTTAATTATATATCAACCAAACCATAGTTCACAATAATAACATAAGGACAACCATGACATGACATGAGTGTCCATACATCAGTACATAAGTTATGAAGTACTGATCGAGTGACCATACCAGTTGGACAGCTACCACACAAGTAAGAAGTACTGACCAACATATTACATAAGCACCGGTGACCATATATAACAATATAATATCAACCGTAAGCCTCCATTTGTCATTGGTAAACGCGTTGGATTAGTCAGTGTACCCTTCAATCTTAAACGTACTAGTCCTATTGGTTTATTGGAGTATTACTACTCTACATAACGCAGAACAGAACAAGTCAGAGTACTGGACTGGCCTAGTCCTACAACAGAAATGCGTTCGAATTCAATGATCAAAAGGGGCCGACTGCATTTACCCAATCACAGAAGCTGCTATGCTCTACTCGACTTCAAACTGTAGGTAGAATGGCCCGTTAGTCTGTTACCGTGGGCCATGGCGTGAAGAGAGGAAGAGGATTAGAATGGTCTGGGCTAGGATAGTTGCCGGATATCCAATTAGGAAAGAAAATCCCGATATCCAGACGTTCCGGATTTGCCGGATATTACCTACTCCGAATCCGATCCCGTCCAGGATGCGGCCGGATAGTCAAATCCTTTCCCGAATCCGGTCCCAACTGGATCTAGCTCTGGATTAAGCGGGAAATATCGGTGTTCCCTAGGCGCTAGTCAAGCGGCAGACCGGCGCCTAGTGCCTAATCGTCGTCTAGGCAGGCTAGGTGGCCGTCTAGGCGGGAAAAATTGGCCTAGGTAGCTAGCCCTCGTGCCGCGTAGGTGAGCTAGGCAGACACCTAGGGGAACAGTGGGAAATATCCATCCCATTTACATCCCTAACCACAGGTCACCGACCAGATGTTCAGTCTAACATGGCTACATGAAAAGATCAGTTCTAAGGGCCCCGTGGTACACATGTGTTAGGGCTGGAAATATGATGGAAATACAGTCAAGAAAAGGGCATAAAGCATGATGAATGGGAACGAAATACAACTCATGAAACATGCCACAGGGCCTCAACAACACCACGCAGACAGGACTCCACCATGTAAATCCACCGTGAACCCGATCAAGGGTAGAATTTATGCATGCAAAAAAAGCGGGCACACCCAGGGAGGCAAAGATCGCCATCAAGCATGACGTGATTACTGATTGGTTACTAGAAAGAAAATGTCCTGGTGACACTGAATGAACATTAGGAACATTTCGTAAGACTATCTCTTCTCCCTGCTTCTTTGACAAAATTGTCAACACAAATAATTGGAGCACTTGGAACTTGGAATCCCCCTTCAGGGATAGGGACAACACACCAATACTAACATGTGGGGCCAGCCCCACTCCCTGTCTACTTGGCCTCAGAACAAAATTCCAAAATCCAAAGCCATTGATTAGGGAGGTGCACCAGGAGCCTATTCTACAAGGCACAGATGTATGCTGCATTGGGGCCACATACCAATGCAAGTGTGCCTTCATGCACTGGGTCTAGGAATGCAAAGGAACCATGAGACTGCAATAGAGACCCTCGTAGAGGGACCCGTTGCAGTGGCAGAACCAAAATAGATGAGAAAAATGACAATACTGACCTTGCCGTCGTATTCCCGGCGAGAGAGCACCTCCGGAGCAATGTACGCCGGAGTCCCAACCGTGGACTTCGGCTTTGAGTGCAGCAGCGAGGACTGTGGACAAACATTTTGCAAAAGAAAGGTGTGAGTAAACGAGTATATATCTACATTCTACAATGAGGAACAACAGAGTATGTTGTAAGGGGCCAAATTTGGTTTTCTTTTCAGACAATATATAAAGGCACGAGTTTAATAAGCACAATGAGGAAATCAAGACAGCTTGGTGTCAAAATTTTGGTCCTCCCAGCATGCAAAGTAAAACAAGAAAGGTGTCTTACAGTATACCTTTTCATTGAAAACATACTACGAAAGAACAAAAGATAAAATTGGTACCTTGGAGTAGCCAAAGTCGCAGATCTTGAGGCGCGGTGCCGGGCTGCCATCCAGCAGCGTGTTCTCCAGCTTCAAATCCCGATGGCAAATTTGCTGCAAGATCAAACAAATTCGCAAGCCCATACCTCATCAGCACAAAATTTTGTAACTTCTATTTTAGAAATTTTCTACTTCGTTGCTGTTCTCACCATGAAGTGGCAGTAGCTAACACCGCCAATTAGCTGCTGGAAGAAATACCTCGCCTAGAATATTATCACGGAAGAAAAATTAGCACACCAACCTAAACTTTTTCGGGGGGGAATAGGAAAGATTCGGATCCGTCTAATTGTAGCAAACTAATGATCACCTCATCCTCGCTGAACCTGCCGGCGCTGCAGATCCGGTCGAACAACTCGCCGCCGTCGGCGTACTCCATGACGATCGCGAGGTGCGTAGGCGTGAGCACGACCTAACAAGCAACACGCCCCCAGATGGACCGAAACTATAAAATTTCCTCCACCTAGAACAACAAATTTCCACACAAAAAAGAAGAAGAGGAATTGGACTTTTTCCTCACCTCCTTGAAGCGGATTATGTTGGGGTGCCGCAGCGAGCGGTGGTTTACGATCTCCCTCGCCACATTCTCGTCAATCTGCAACACAAATTCCGCGTCAGAATTCGACCCAGGAAGGCCACAAACCCCGCAGGGATTCGAGCGCAAGAACTCGGATTGGTGGGTGTGTGTTGGGGCGGGGGCGGGGGGGGAGCCCGAATCCGGCGGCGGGCCGCCGGCCGCACCTTCTGCCCCCGCGGGATGTACTTCATGGCGACGAGCTCCTTGGTCTCCTTGTTCCGCATCAGCCGCGCAACCCCGAAGTTGCCGGAGCCGATGTCCTTGACGAGCTCGTACTTCTCCATCGGCGACTGCTGAGCGCGCGCGCGGAACCCGGATTCGCAGCCCGGCTCGGTCAGATTAGAGGCGAGGGCGCGGGGGATTCTGGTCTAGGGAAGCTTCGCTTCGCTTGTTTGCTTGCGGGTGGAGGAGAGGAAGAGGATGATAGCGCGAGGAGGAGGAATGGGAGAGGATTCGAAGCTTCCTTTTTTTTTCGCTGTTGCTACGCTTTCTCTTCTCGGTTGGGTTTGGATTTGGATTTTGGATTTGGGTGTGATTAGTTTAGGCGATTGGGATTAGTTTACGCATGCGGCTTGGGGGCATGGTGAAGAAATTTTTAATGTATTAGCCTATTAATTTCAAAAATGAACCCCGTCAAATAGAAATTACAAAAATAGTCCCCTTGTGCATATGTGCCACGATTCCCCGGCGCTGCAAAAATTTTGTGCTTTTTTTTTGCTAGGCCCCACCTTGCCGCACCCCTGCGGCACGGCGCTGCATGCAGCGAAGGCCCTGGGGCCTGCCATACCACTCCACCACGGTGCTGCTTCGCCCCTGCAGCAGCCCTGAGGCGCTGCACTTGGGCGCTTTTTTTGTAAAAACAGCGTCGGTTGTTTTATGTTGTACTCATTTTTGTTTTTTTAAAGTAGGGGGTAAATTATGGGAATAAAAATAAGAACATCAAAAAAAACATGCAGCGAAAATTTGTTGTACTAACTGAAGTGTTATTTGCATAATCGAATTTTGTTTGACACAAGCAATGAATATGGCATGGAAAATAGTTCAGAGAGAAATGACAAAGCTAGTTACACCAACGCATAAAATTTCCAAAACGAGAAACATACGAAACATTTAGCAATGAGTATCACTAATTGTATACCGTATGTCGGTCAATACAAATGAGGGAATGAATGAAACATAGTATTTCATAATAAAGGGGGATTATATGGTGCATACAGTTTGGACAGTATAAATTGCGGCACATAGCAGTCACGAACATAGACAAAAGTATAATACTAGTCCGCCTTTTGGAATTGTAAAAGGGCGGGATAGACTACGCTTTAAGGGGGAGAACATTAAGGCTCTAACTGGTAACCATAAGGCACCCACATGGAGGGTTGATCGTAAGGACGGCGTGGACAGGGTTGCTGGTCGCGGTAGTGGCAAGCGCAGCTACAACTGGCATTGCCGCAGCAGCAGTAAGTGTGGTAATCACTGTCAAAGTGGACGACCTCCTCATTGTTCCTCTCTCTAAGTCTCTGACGACGTAGTTTGTCATTCTGGGTCTGGAGCTCCAAGTTCTACCTGCGGAGCTGTTCGTTCTCCTTCTTGACCTCCGTGAGGTCCTCTTCTATTTCATCGAGGCGATACAGCAATGTATGGATGTAGCATTGGACATGTATGGGATACGGTGGGTCCACCCACTCAGTGAATTTGCAATCCGCGGTCTGCAAGCAAGAATATGTGTCATATAGTGAGACATGACCCGAATAGTAAGAGTTGTAGCGATTACCATGAACAGAAGGCATCGGTAGAAACGATGACCTGGGTTGGGATCCGACCCATTAGAAACTTGCACAACGGCGTCCAGGTCGTGCTTGCATTTCGACCAGTTCAGGGAGCGGAGTGGTTGGCCTTCATGGATTGGATCTTGGAGGCTGTATGAGTCCCTTGTTCGAATGGAAAATCTGGGCTGGGGGATCGGGGTCTAGCGGACTGTAGATTGTAGTATCCTCGAGGTAAGGGTCGCGGCCTCGAAACCATGAAAGTTCAGGGTCTCGAGGTGATGTTCGACCCAGTCTTCCCCTCCCACGGCTTGAGTTGCCTCCTCTGTCTGTCATTGCAATAGAGTGGAGGTTGAGGCAGTGAAGAAGTGTTGCATGGGTGGAGGGTGGTTTTATATCTCAGTTTGGTCTGACAAAGCGGGCTGCAGCGTATTGTCAAATCGATGAGAAAGCGGTGGACAGTGTGGTGTCACTTCGCTCTGAGGTAGGCAGTGTGTTGTCTGTCGCTCTGAGAAAGCGGGGACGTGTGTTGTCAAATCGAGCTAACATAGCAATAGGCAGTGTGTTGTCATATATTTGTTTGCTTCGATTTGTTTTTTTCCTTTATTTGTATTAACTCGGTTGTTATTTTCATAATCGAATTTTGTTTGTCAGAAGCAGTGAATAGCACAGAGATTATATAATCGAATTTTGTTTGTCAGAACTAATGAATGGTATAGAGATTTTATAATCTAATTTTGTTTGTCATAACCAATTAGTTATTTAGGAAAAATTCGAAGAAGTAAAGTTTGATGGCTCATATGGAAGAAGATGATATAGTATGTTTTACAAAACGACTAGGGCACGTAGCTTGACATAGAAATTTTAGGATACAGAGCACTACATCGTGGATATAACATTGCATAGAAAATGATGAAAGAGACATGGCGCGACGATACGGACGAACCATGAACGAAAACTACTGCTAATGTACATGTGCGCCTTTTGGAAATGGGAAAATGTCGTACGTATTATCATAGATCCTATATGAAATGATCCATCGGCGCCTTCCTCTTTGATTGCGCGTGATGTAGGGCCTTGGCCTCCTTCCAATTAGGCCCGTAGCAATCAAACCAAAAGCGGTCTTCTGAGGGGATCTTCTCCTCCTCACGCTCACGTTTGTCCCGCTCGTCTGCTATGTTCTTCATCTTCTTGCGATGTGCCTGTTGCTCCTCTAGTAACTTCCACAAGGGTGGCCGAGGCCCAACTAGTCAGTGTGTGTCACCTCCTTGGGCCAAGAAGGAGCAGGTCCAGTAAGTCAAGCACGTGTACGTGGCACGTACCACTCTAAGTACGCGACGTTCGAGTCCAGGTCATATGGTCAATCCTCGGCCACTACCTGCTCCGTTGCAGACTGCTCCCACACAGTGGTCCACGGTAACTAGGTATGGCGCTAATCGTCGCTCCGTTGGCCCTTCCGAGATTGCATCTTGTAGGCTCGTGGAGGGAAGCAAAATTGGATATTACGAATTGCACTTACCTATGCACCTTTTGTGGCAGAGGTGGACCAAATGGAGGGGAATTTCCTGATGAAGTTCGAACTGGCACATCACTCGGGCTGGGCAATGCGGTTCGACCATGTGACAGAACACCAGGTGGCATGTCGTCAGCCAGTAGTGAACATCCTGACTGCACTACTCTGACAATCCATGCGGCGCCGTAGTGAGCAAGAAATACGCAATCCATGGTTGTCATATGATGTCGTCCTCGTGCAGGGTCTCGAAGTAGTTATGATACTCTGGGCAGACTCGACGAGGCCTCTCTCTTACCCATCCTAACCGGCTGGCCGTCCACTGTGTACCCATGGTGGGCCCGTCGACCGGGTCCCCACCCTCACCGTAGAACAGAGCCTCTAATGGATACGGGTGGATGGGCTCTTTGAAGTACGGCCGTCCCACAGGAAAGTGCTCCCATGACCAAATCTAAAGTAGAGAGTAACACACTGCAATCACGGGCTCATCTCCCATTGTCTTTAGGCATGCTCCGCACAATCCCTTGTTGTCGCACAGAACACCGCCGATCCGAAGCTAAACCATGGCACGTCGTGCAGTTGGGCGTTCGCCAATGCCTTGGTGATGTGGATGAAACTCGGGTACACGGAGTCTCCCTATGTAGAAGGGAACAACACCTAGCCGAACAAGAATAGTAGGTACACTATAAGGTGACTCCTCACTACATACTTTGGCGCATCAGGGGGACATCGCACGTAGTGACGAAACCAGGACTGTGGAACCCCCCCCCCTCGACTGTTCTTCAGGACCGGATGACCAAATCTGTGCTGCAACTTGACCCCCCAATCAGGCCACTTCGGTGGTGGAACTATCGGGCTACCCTTCAAAGGCAAACCGATAATCACGGCAACATCTTGTAGGGTGACGATCATCTCCCCCAACGAAAGTGGAACGTGTGGGTCTTCGACCTCCAACGATCGACGAGCGTAGACAACAAAGTCCCGTCCAAATAGAAACAACGCCCGATGTCCATCATCCTTGCCAACGACAACAGACCTGCATGCCATAGAAGTGGGATGTACCACGTGTCCAAGGGCCAGTGCTCCCTCTAACCCCTGAACGAATGATCGTGGACCGTCCCCCATAAGCCAGTCCCTGCTACGATGCTTGCCATCATATGATGGGTCAAGCAGAGTCTGTGCCGTCCAGTCGTGCCCTACAAGAAGACAATAAACGACATGAAATGAAGAGTATGCATAGCAAAAAATAGCCTTAAATGTCATAACATCAAACCACATAATAGAACAGTACATAACATGAAGGTACATGGCATTACATAACATTACATAACGTGCGTTTACATCGGTAAACTAAAAATAAAATGACATGCTGGTACTGCAATCACACGTCAAAATACATTATCAGAGGTTCCTATGGACAGTTTGATGAGCCAGTCCTATTAGGGCAGTTCTTCACTATATGCCCCACTGCCCTGCACAACCGGCACCTCCGTGGAGCAGGTGCGTCTCCGCGCTGACTTGCGTCCATATCGTTACGGAGTCATCGTGACTACCAGTGTCTACGCCCACTCCTCTTCAAACTATCATTTTGGCACCAAGTCACTTGGCCCAGCCACAGCTCCCTGTAAGCATATCCAGTCGTAGGAGTTGAACTCCAAATTTCATGTCCCGAACAGATGGTCAGCGTTGAAGTAATCAGAGATGTAGGGTGCAAACGACTGACGAAGAACCGAGCACGCCGCATATACAAGGGAGCATGGTTTGTGCAGCAGTTTCGGCTTTTTGCGTATGCATGTCGCTACATTGCGTATTAAGCACACTTATTTACGATAGCCCCTGCAATGGCCATCGACGAAATTCTCCCGTAGATGTACTTCAAACTTCCGTCTAACTCCATCCATGGTGTTCGCAACGTGAGACCGAGTCTTCTCTATTTTCTTCTCTATGTATACATGCATACATTCCGAGACCTGCTTCCCCTCATCTAGGTGCCTCTTAGCATTCATTCCTCTGTTCACGAAATATCCAACGGTTTTGTTCTAGGTCTCCTCCATGGTGGCACTGATTGGAAGGGACCGGACCCCCTTCAAAACACCGTTGTAAGCCTCCGACATGTTGGTTGTCATTATGCCGTACCTTGCGCTGTCGGTGTCATAGAGCAAGGACCACTTCTCCAGCTTTGAAGCATGAAATTGCACCCACTGTGAGAAGTTATTGATCTGGCCTTCTGCTGGCTCTATCGTGTGCTTCGAGGTCTCCTCGTCCAGCACTCTCCAAATTGCCTTGAACTTCCGCCTCTGGTTTTACATACATAGTCTCTTGAATGTCTTCATGACTTCCTTACTGCGGAACCGCCTATACAAGTTCGCAGCAAGATGCCTCATGCACCAGCGATTGACGAAGTCATTACATTGGTATGATGGCTACATCCCTCCTTGCATGGTGCTGATGGCAGACATTAACCCAGCATGATTGTCTATGATGAGGCATATGTTCGGGCGGTCCTAGAAATCACAGCCAGCTCTCCATATTCTCGCTTTCCACGATCGCATAGGCCATCGAGAGTAGTTGGTTGTTGGCGTCGGTAGCGACCGCCATCAGTATGGTGCCCTTGTACTTAGGGATGAAAACGGGTCGGATATCTCCCGCCCGATCCGGGACCGGATCCGGTCGGGATCGGATCCGGGACCGGATTTACTATCCGGTCGGATCCGGACGGATCCGGATACTTGAATCCGGATTCGGATCGGATCCGAGCATCCAATATCCTAGAATACGGGACGGATCCGGATATTCGGATTTTCCTATTCGGATATCCGGACTTTTCCTATTCGGATATCGGATCGGATATTCGGATCGGATATTCGGATTTTCCTATTCGGATATCGCAAGGCCCACCCATTTTCATCATTTTTTCCATTTCGGCCCATTTACGTTAATAATTAGTTGGTTCTATTGATCCTTAAATAGCATATTCTTTCTCGATGTTTGTTGAATTTAATTGATATATAATTTGTTACTATAGTCATGTACTGTATGGTTTTAATTCAATATATATTACTCTATATATCGTGCATTATCCGTATATCTTTATCCGTTTCCAATTCGAATCAGTCACATATCCGTTCGTATCCGTATCCGAATAACTTGAATCGTATCCAGATCCGGTTAGCCGTATCCGGTTTGAATCAGGAAAAAATATGGGTTAGGATACGGAAGAGCAATATCCTTCAGATCAGGCCGCTTTCACCCCTACTTGTACTTGCTATATAGGAAAGTGTCGTATATGGTCAGCACAGGCCGGCAGTACTTGAAGCCCTGAATAGCTGATCTGAATACCTAGAACACACGGTCTAGGATGAAACAGTTTGGACCATTCGTGCAGTGCGGTCTGTCCATCTTTTTGATGTAGGTCCCATGATTAGCTTCAGCAATCTGGTGAAGCATCCGTGGAACAAGGTTGTACACCTCTTCGTACAAACCGTACATCATCTCTATTACTTTCTTCTTCGCTCGCCACACTTTGCAGCAGCTAACAGGATATCCCACCATGTTAACCACGTCTGCCATCAGTAGCTTAGGCGAAACAGTCACGTCCGTCGTGATCAAGTGAAAAATCAGGCTGGCCACATATGATGACATCACATTTTTGTGCTTCTGTAGTGGCTCAATAAGCACACAAGTGCGATCCATCAGGACGGTTATCTTGAAACCCGAACTCATGCCCTTGAATTTCTGGGCACGGATCTTGCTGAGACACTCAGGATTCAAGCACTTCACAACGTACGTATCCGAGTTGGACCTATACACCCGGTACGTGTGGCTGATGTTGAGCGCATATCTCGCAATTGCCTGCTGAGCGGCACTCTTTGTAGGGAAGCGTTGCCCTACCAGTAGAGTGTCCTGATCGAAGGCCCAACCACGGCTGACTTCTTCTGGCAACACGAGGAAAGACATCACCAGATCATCGAGGCGTGAAGACACGTACTCCACATCAGTGGACACAATGCCATCGACGGGAGCTACATCGTCATCTCCACTGCTATTTTCTATAGACGTCCTCATCATCATCGGATATTGATATATTCTCCAGGGCTTTTAGGTGCTCATGGCAGTCAATGCGAGTGGACCACCACTGCCCAATGTCTTCGTTTGGCTGAAATTCATCTGCAGCAGTGTCCTCCCAAATGCACCCAAAGGATGCTTTGACAGCGGCGCCATCGCCACTACGAGGACTTGAGGTTTCTCCTTTGTCTAGGAAGCGCACATACACCATCGGACGATGGTGTATCTTCGCCTAAGGTTTGATCATAATTTGCATGTATTCCCCCACTGTGCGCTTCCCGTGATCTTGCACATCACCCACAAATAGTCCGCCGAACCTCCCATAGTTCTGGCATGTACAGCCTCGATTACAAGCTTCTTTCGGGCGATCTCCCCGTCAAATGCTCTCCACACGCACCTACGGAGCTCGCCCAGGCCCATCTCTGTCAGACCTAGAGCCCGGATCACCTTCCGTTTGCAGTTAGAAAGGTCCACCCCATATGGACCATCTCGAACAATGCCTTCACCATAAAACACGAACAAATCTTGGATATCAGCCATGTAGTACCTACCATGCCAAATGACACACGCGCATTAAATACTAACGTATAGTGAGCAAGAAAATTACTGACAATATTTTCTATGTGGTGCTTTTTAAATAATTATGCACAATTATTTGCATAATTATTTATGCCTTATATCATCAATTCATGTACTACAAATACCATCATATCGTATTGGTATTTCACTAATATTACAATATTCATACTAATATTTCACCAACATTATAACATTACTTACGCCATGTACTGTTATTTCATGTATGAGTAGTTAATCTAATATTGTCATTGCATGTACTAATACCGTTATTTTATATAGTACTAATTGCACTACAATCACACCAAGTACACACCATTATTTACGCATTTCATGAACGCTAAGTATAGTTAGTCGCATCCGTAATCAACAATGAGCAAGAAAATTCGTGACAATATTTTTTATGTAGCATTATTGAAATAATTATGCACCATTATTTATGTCTTATATAATCAATTGATGTACTACTAATACCGTCATATATTGGTACTTCACTAATATTACAATATTCATACTAATATTTCACTATCATTATGCCATTACTTATGCCATGTACTGTTATTTCATGTACGGCTAGCTATTCTAACATTGTCATTACATATACTAATACCGTTACTTTATGTACTACTAATTGCACTACAATCACGACAAGTACACACCATCACTTACGCCTTTCATGAACACTAAGTACGCACTGTTATTGTATGTATTTACCATTATTTAAGTATAAACTATTATTTCATGAACTACTCATTATTCCAACACCGTCATTTTATGCAGTGCTCGTTCGACTAGTACCGTGGTTTTATGTCATGCTACTTGTACTAATATTCTACTGATTATACTAATATTACAACAATATCATACTAATGTTCCTAAACATTACAAACTAACATGTGTGAAGCTCTAATCAAGATAAAAAAACTCCGACCAACTTGTAAAATAACCTTCCTGGAGAGTACTTGCGAAATAGGGAACCCGAATTAGTTAATCCAAAAAATGACGATAGCTCGGAATAAATTCTTACAAAACATGAACACTGAACAAATTCCTCCAGAACTACGATGCCATATTTCTTTTTCCACCTCTAGCTTGCGGTTCTCGCAAAGCGCTTAGAAAATAAGAAATCTCGTGCTCTCCCACTACTTTCTTTCCCTCCCCGAAGTTCTGATGTTCGCAGACAATAGCCTTGTAATTTATAGCACCCTTTGATGGCGATGCTTTTAGCGCATGGACAAGATATTGCGATACAACGTAAATCAGCACGAGACAGGCATTCGCCCGAGGCCGTCATCCAGCGTCCAATGCGCGTCGCGGCCGCACACACATTTGCCCAGGGCCATCCTCCAGCTTCTAACCCGTGTCCTGCTCGTAATGACCAAAACCCTGAATCTTGCCTGGGGCTGCCTGCCTTCTGTTCACATTGCGACGTGCAGCCGCTTCTGCAGCTGGCTGGTGCTGGGGCCCACAGTTGCAGCGCCCGGGTAGTGCTGCTTGCAAGTGCAGCGCCCGGGGTGCGCTGCATCGGGCGGTTGTAGCGCCTGGGAGGGGCGGCTCCTCCTGTAGGCAGTGGGCCCGAGGGAATCAGCGGTCAGGAAGCGCGCACGTGGAGAAGCAGCGCCTGGACTTCGCAAGATTCTCGTAGGCCGCGCTCTGCCAACGCGAACAGGGCCATTTTTGCATCTCCTGCCCGACGGAGGCTATTTTCGCAATAACAATTTTAAAAGGTGCTAAAACAGTAAAAAAATTCCATGGTGAATTGGTGATATAGTTTATTTGTTGTTACATGAACCTTACATTTATCGCTTTTTGCAACTGAGTCCTTTGGCGGATAGCATTTCAGGGAATGGTGCTTTTTTTTTTTTCCTGAGTGCTTCTTCACGTTTTTTTAAGTTACATAAATATTAAGGTATAAATGAAGAATAGATATTACCCTTTCATTTTTTTTCAAGATTTATATAACTTTGTATTAAGAGTAGATGCATAGAAGTACCCCTCTTTTTCTCTGAAGAAAATAAACAAGGCCTAGGAGAGTTGGTGATCACTGTGAAGAAAAGTAGAGGACCTTCGTGGACCAGGCATGAGTTCTATAGGAATTTGAGAGAGAATGAAACTTTCACTTTCATCAGCTGTATGATTCCCTGCAAAGTTCATAATAAGAGTTTTCCATTCTAAAATGGGGCTTAAATAAGTTATAATTGAAATGTTCCTGGCAAAGATTGCTCCTAAATTTGTACGCTCCAAACGGAAACACCATAGCTGTGAGGATTGAGGCTTCCACGCTTTAGGTCCTGTTTAGAGAGAGGCTTTTAAGCTAGTTTCAACTTAGTAAGCTAGTCTCCCTAAACAGCTTAATTTTTAAGCGATTTTTAGCATAAGCTAAAAGCTATATATAATTAGCAAAAATCAAAAGCTGAAAGTTAGGTTAAATCTTCTTTTGTAGCTTGTTACTGAGAGCTCCCCAGATATACCTTTAGTATCATACGGCACAAGAACCACAGTATGCACATTTGCAGCATCTATCCCTGCTCGAAGTCCATAATCTGGAGGGAGCAAATCATATGCCTCCGTATCATTTTATCTATTTTTGCTTTTCTGATCAAAACCGTAACTCTCATCACCTTTCTCGCAAATAAAATAAAAATAAAACTCTCATCACCTATTGTTGTATCACTAGCAAATTCCCGTGTTCCCAACGTTCTCAACAGGGCGTGGCCAAATTTCCTAGAAGATGAGGTGTATTTTCGTAAGACCGCTATCCGATGAGGTGTGGAGTGATAATCTCTCACATTGGTTGTATTACTAGATAGCATTGTGCGCTACGCCGCGCCGCGCAAATCTCAATCCGGTTTTTTTTATTGTAAAAACGGTAGAAGGATCTAAATATAATTTTAAAAATTTTGGGATTAAAGAACCGACGCCCATGTAAAATTTGCGGAACCACGATTTTTGTTTTGCAAAATAACGCAATTTTAAATCTTTCGGGTTTAAAGGATCGGCGCCCGTGTCGATTTTGCGAAACCACGGGATTGTTTCGCAAAAATAACCAGACCTAAACGTAATTCTAAATCTTTCAGGTTTAAAGAACCGGCGCCCAAGTTGAATTTGCGAAACTACGGGGTCTTTTTTTGCAAAATAACCGATGAAATGACCTATCGCGATTTTGCGGAACCACGGGATTTTTTCGCAAAACAACCGGACCTAAACGTAATTTTAAATTTTTCGGGTTTAAAACCGACGACCGAGTTGAATTTGCAGAACTATAGGGTCTTTTTTGCAAAATAACCGGTTAAAAGACCTATTCGCAATTTCCGATTTTGCGGGGGACTTTTTCGAAAAATTGATGACGTGGCGGCTTGGTTGCTCGGCAAATCTTCGCAGTGTAAGAGATATATTATTAGCGGTAGTCGAAAAGGGTGACTCTACGTTTTTTCTTTTTCAAAATTACATAAATTTTAAAATATAAATAAAGGATGAATAATTAATTATTTATTTCTTTGTTTACTTTGATATTTATACTAGTTGTATCGAGAGGAAATAGCTAAAAACACTACTTATGGAGTCACGTGAACATCAGTTGTAAGACCGGCACGTGTGGGAAGGAGCGCGATAGGTCGGCGGCCGATTTAGCATCAGCTACCCGGTATTTGCTTTTGACTTTTTTCGGGGCAAGTGACGGTGATGCATCCGTGCCTGCGCTTTCCCTTCGCCATCTCTCCTTCTCCACGAGGAATTCTTTTATTCATTCTCTTCCCCACTTGGATTTTGATTTCAGGATGAAACTACGCGTAAGGTGAGGTGGCGTGAGCTAATTCTTCTGTTTGCTTCAATGTTCACTAAAAACGCAGAAGGTTTATTTCAAATAATATATACAAAAAGTAAGAACGAGAGATACGACTTTTACGTAAATAATCGTTTTTTAAAAAACCTACTGATGTACCAAGGTTATATTACTATATGAGAATATATTTACAATGAGACTCTTTTTTATCTTCTTCTTATCCCGCGCTCTATCATATGGACTACGATTATATATTTAAAGGATATATAAAAGATTCTCTGTGTATAAGTAGAACTCCGTGTTAGAATAGAAAATAAATTCATATCACACCTAAACTCGAGGGTTTTAAATCTTACCGTTCGTCGTGGCTCCATATAAGACTCGTGTGGAATGTAAGATATTTTGTTTTTCTCAAAGTTACGTGAGATTTGAACTGTGTCGCATAAAGCCCCTGAGAAAGAAATACTGTTGAAATTACTTTCTCCAAACAGGTAGATCAATTTGTGCGTCCAGGCGCGCGCGTGTTCGTCTGTCGAAACAAACATCGATGCTCCAAGATCATGGCTAGCTGGAAGGCAAACAAACAAACACTTGCCTAAGTGGAGTGAGAGTGAGAGGCCATCTATGTTCTGCTGGGAACTTGGGACGTACTCATATTTCTGGCCATGAATGTGACAAACAAACAGGCACACGTATTTCTCCGGTCTTCGCTGTGCAGCATCCCAATCAAGTCAGGGCTTCAAGTGCTCCACTTCAAATCCTACTACAAGATTGGTTCTCGTATCTATTCCTAGTTGCTTCAATGTTTGCAATTAGCGGCACTCAAATAGTCAGGATGGCAAGGCATGAAAACTACCGAGTCACGACCAGACAAAATAAGATGGACTCTTGAGAGAATCGGGTTCCTGTGCTCTGGATAGTACGACTGCAACTTAAACAGTTCACTATCGGCTGTTAGATCCAGATCCGATGAACTACTTTCTTTTTGGTACTGTTCATTAATGTTCATCACTATAGCAGAAACATTGTTGCAAAGAAACTAAGCGTCCATCGAGAGAACAGACGGACATCCCCGTCCTCTTGAGGTGATCAAATGTCAACAGCTTCAGTACACGTGGTATGGCAACCGATGGTGCAGGTTGTGGCCACCATATGCGAGTGACAGTTGCACCTAACAAAGTTCATTCGTCCTTTGATTTGATGCGGTGGTTAACACATGACCGTGCACAATTAAGCCTTGTGTGAGGGTTCACAAAACCAAATTTCGAAATTCACTTCAAAATTCGCGGTACGAAAACCGCAAAAATCGTTCGAAAACCGTCAAAAACCGAATAGTTAAGAAATCAAATTTTTTTTGAAAAATTCCAAAAAAATTATAGAAAAACCGATGCCAATTGAATGTTCATTGCAAAACGATTTTTGTGAGCAGTTTTTGACGAAAAACCGAGCACATAAACTTTTTCAAATTTTTTTATTTTTTTTTAAATGGACCGGTTTACCGAACGGTTTTTTATTTCGAACCGCAGCGACACGCACGAAAACCGCGGTTTTCGAGCGGTTTTCACCAGTTTTGTGAACCTGCTCACTCATAACCCTTTCTGTTAGTACTGATCCGACACGAGGCAGTCACTTCAAGCACTGGGGAAAAAATCTGACGCCAAAACAAGCAACTAAATTTTCAAAGCATCATGCAGATGGAACAACTTGACGTGCCATCGTCACAGTATCCACAGACCACAGCATTATAATTGTCACGGAATCAGATCCAATCAGTGCAACAAGATGCAGGAGGCTGTACAGAAAGATGGCATGATCTGCCACTTTAAATAACACTGGAGGAGGCTAACAATTAAATTATGTTAATGATTAGTGGTACTACCAGATAACATCAATCCGATCAAATGTGTTCGTCCAGTACTTGGTTCAAAAAAGAAGGGAGCAAGTGCAATGGGGGAAAATACATGATGTCTATGATGCCCTATTCACATTTCACAGTACAGTAGATGCACACGAGTCCTACGAGCATTATTACAACATTTACCATGTTAAGCCTGGCTATTGGCTGGCTGGTGGATTCCCCTTGCGAGTCCCATTCACCACTGGGTTACCCTGGCTATTGGCTGGTGTTCCAGTGCCGAGAACCGCACTCTTGGGCATTCCGTTACCTTTCAAGTTTATGGTATGCTGCTTCTGGGCAGTATTTTGGCTACCGATGGTGGCAGGAGCAGCTGCTTTCCCTCCTGCTTTATTCTGCGCACTGGCATCGCCTGTGCCAACAATGCCACCAGAAGTACCTGTTTTCGTAGAGGTTGCTCCATGTGGAACTGGAGTTTTGGTTTTCTTCGCGGTTGCTGGTGCTCCAGCAGACACAGGGTTGCTCTTCCCAACTGCTGACAACGGTTTCGCTTGTTTTTTCAGGCTGCCAACATCTTGAGCTCCAGGAGCAATTTTGACAATCTTGCTCTTGTCCAAATAATCCATATTTAAGCATCCTTGGGCAACAAAGCGATCAAACTCTATCATGTCTGCATCCTTGGGGTCTATGATCTCCTCACCCTTGGGATCTACAATATCTGGCTGCTTCGCATCTTCAGGGAACAAGTCCTCCAACGTGACAACACAAAATGTACTGTCATCATCCTTTTCCACATTGTCGCACGGGGAAGACACCGGTGCGATGCTCAATGTTCTCTTAGTTTCCAACAAAAGCACCCCAGCAGATTGCCCCGGAGGGTTAACTCCTGCAACTTCTGAAACAGCGTGAACTTGATCAGATGCATGCCTAGTCAAAACCGAAGGAGATGATGTAGGGGCACTAGTATTTAGAGGTTCTGGGTGTTGAGCATTGCCAAGCTGTGCACCAGGCTCACCAGCCATAGTAGCTGCTTTACAGCTCATAGAAGATTTTGAAGATCCTGTTCCTCGAGATCTTATGTGGACAGCTTTCGTGGATTGTGCAGCTTTTAACAGGTTGGTGGCAACACTTGGTGTGGCGATTCGCCCACCAGCAGCAATGGCTGCTGCTTGTATTGAGGAAGGGCCATTCGTAGGATTTGGTTGGGCAGCTTGCTTCTTTGAGTTATTTCGTGACTTGGTTGAAGTATTTGACACTTTCAAGGGTGCAGCTTGGGCAGGTACTTGTTGCACCTGAAGAAGTGGCAACTGCACTTGTGCTGGCATAGGCACAGGCACGGCAACTGGCACTGGCACTGGCACCGGCAACGAAGGGGCTGTTGCAGATTTCACCTCAGGTGTCATAGTACCAAACACTGGAGAAGTATGTTGAATGCTTTGTTGTAGAGCTCCTACATACACAGTTTAAATAAACATCAAAATACCAGCACAAGGTCACTCCAAAGATTGTGCAAAATGGATTTACAGCTGAAGATATGTAACAAAGCTACAGAACAATGTTTGAGTTGTTGATAGTTCAAAGAAACATTATTCAAAATGACCCAGCTTAACTGACAATGCTTATAAAGTCTGTAGAGATACCTGATCTTAACGTAGATAATCCAGTCATAGGCATATCAAGAGCCATAGAAAATGCCTTTTGAGCTGCCTTTCTTTCCTCTGAGCTAGCCACACTGCATGGTTTAGCATTAGCAGGCTTGGTTGAACCTTGACGCTTGCAAATTAGCGCCCATCTCTGAAAATAACTACATATTAACTAACTATTCTAAAGACAGATATCTACATGAGGGCAAAAGGATATATCAAATCATGGTTATCATAATATTCACAACTGTAAGAAGCATAAGAAAACTAACCAAAGAGACCCTGTAAGGTTGAGACAGAACTTATGTCTAGGCATAGATGAGAAGCAACCAAACAGTTGTAACAAGCTGTACATTTATTTGGAACTTTGGATAAATACTTGCAACAGATGCACATATGGGCTACTCTGCATCTCTTCCATCTTAGCACACTAGGATTGTGCCCGCAGGTTGTTGCGGCAATCCTACTCTTTATTTGCAATTTAGTGTAGGAAAAATATATAATATCAGGTTTTATTGTTCCATAGAAATATGTAGATGGTTCTAGAAGTATGATTTACGGAGGTGTCACTTAGTATCTTCTAGATGTATGCTCTGCTGAGTGCCCTTTTTTAGTGCATTGTGTTTGTTGGATTGGAATCGGATGACAACGGGCGAATGTGATGATCTGGCACTCTCTTGTGCTTCGTTTTGCACTCATCTTTAATAGAGATAGATTTGCAAAGCATTAAAACAAAAGTCGGGATGATTTCGGGTATGGTAATCCCACACATGTAAATAAGGGTGAGCTGTGACATAACAATGGATACTAGTATACAATTGATAAAGGTGACCACAGTGTTACCTGCGACAACTGAACAGGTGTTCTTGTATTATCAAAGCTATATTTATTCAGAATGTCCAGCCAATTTCCTTCACCACACTTCTGTACACCAGCTGCTAGCTCTGCATCCTCCTCTTTAGACCATGGTTTAGGCTTCTTTTTCTTTTTAGGAGGTCCATTTGCATCCAAAGTATCAGGAGATAACCCTGTATGGGATGCATGTTTTGAGTTGGAAACTGGACCTGTACCATTTGTTAGACGGTGACTCTGAGCAAGCTGTTTATCAGATGGAACACGTGGTATCTTTTCATTTGGACTGTTTAGCACAGGTGCTTCTGAGTTAACACGATGACTAGAAGCTTGCTCACGTGAAGATCCAGAGATTAAGATCTGCAATTTATATGATAGGATCAATGGCCATTGTACATATCTAAGATATCAGCAAAGTTATAGTGCAAATGCGCGATAGAACTACAAGAGCACAAGACATGATTGCATGGCACTTGACATAGTAAACGATACAAAAATGCTAAAGAAACTAGATGTTATGTAGTTCTTTGCAGCATCACACAGCCAAAAAAAGCAATCTTTTCCATAAACTAAACATGATGTCCCTTTTATGTCTTTCTGCACACAGAGCAGACTCATATCAGTGGTTGTGGAATTGGCAAATGCAAGCACTGTAAGCCTCTGAGTAGGCGCTATTTTAAGTTCTTAAAAATAAAGAGAAAGAGTTGTGAGGCATTCTATGAGGTCTGTCTTGTAAACTTATTAGCATAAATGGAAGGCTACACTCACTGAAAAAGAGCAAGAAACTTACAGAGATCTCATAAGAACACAATTTATATTAACAAATCCTCACATTTTTTTATACGGTACAGCCAGAAAATTTTCATTGCCCTCTGATTTCTAGTGAAACCATGCGGAGCTTTATCTTCCGGTTGTAAAACGAGGCATCGATCAAGATTTTAAACAGAGCAACATTGTGTATCTACAGTCTTGAATTGGCTCGTGCTGAATATGTTACAGTTACACACATGCTTACTATATGAAATTCTGAATGCGCACCAGAATAACTAATAAATCATCCCAGTAGATCGTATTTTGCAACTCCTTATGGATAAGATCATATAAAAAAGGTCTGCTTGGCAAGCCAATAACAATACAACATGCATATAATGACATTAGATACTGGGTTGTGGTAAAATAGGAGACCATGACCTTAAGCAGATACCAAACCAAATTTTATGCACATCAAATGTCTCGCACTCGATAATGAATATTGTCAGCAAACGAATCAAATAGAAAAATACAAGTACTAATTACACTGGGATGTGTTTAAGTCAAACGGGCAGGCAGCTAGATAAACACATATAAATAATGCAAGGGGGTGAAAAAGAAAATTTAACAGGCTTTCGACACCTCACATTCAAAAGGAGCATTCGCTATTCAAAAGTATAAGCTACAATACAGCAAGACACGCTTTTGAAAAAACACAAGGTGATACCTTGGCAAACGTTGAGGCCTCAACTAACGCTTCGTTGCTTGGGGTAGGAACAGGTTCAACCTCACATTCCAGGTCGCTCTCATCGCCCTACCATCATCAATCAGGGCAACACAAGTACCAGAACACCATTAGATAAAGAGCAGACAACAGTTGAACATACTGAATTTGTACTACCAGACTACTCCCACTACCTTAAGATCTTAACAGTCCCCAGTACGAGAATCCTAGCCAACGGACACCTTACCAGCTAATCGAAACAGGCAACAAAATCCAAGGTTTGTGGGCGCAAACCAGAGGCTGGACGCTGTCGTCGACGTTCTCGGCGAGGTCGTGCCGGTAGGCGAAGTGGCGCCAGAGCATCTGGTACTCACGGGCGGAGGTGATCCCCGTGGCCGTCTTGCCCACCAGCGCCCTCCAGTCGATGTGCCCCCTCCCCGCATGCTTCGACACCTCCTGCAGAGCCGTCAGGATTGTCGCCGGCGTGTACCTACGGAGAGATTGGGCGGCGCACTAAAACCCTAGAGCGAACAACCGGGGGAGGTGCGGCAGGGGTGCGCGGGAGAGCGAGGGTATGGACGGACCTGTGGAGGAGGAGGTACACGTCGTCCTCGGAGAATTCGCGCTTCCGCTTCCTCTTCCCCGCCGCCGGCGCCGGCGCCATCTCGGAGTGTCAGGCTCGTCGGCGCTTGGTTGGGGGGCCTTGGGGGGAGCTGTTTTTCCTCCTCTTCTTTTTTTTCCTCTTACTTTTTGAGAGTGGAGACTTGAGAGCAAAGAGGCCAAGAAGGGCTAGTCATTCATTAGTGACGAAACATTCATGGGCTTTGTACCTTATCCAGCCCACACTTGGCCCGTACGACTCATGGATATTGACTCCTCACATGAAATACATGCCACGTTGGTTTGTTCTTATACTTGCTAGGGCTTAACCATAAACGTCTGTTGCCGCTGGAAGATTTCCAGGCAGCAGCACCTCATCTTTTATAGAGGGTGCAGAGGTCAAGTATACAATAGATCAAGGCGTGCCAGCCGATCCGATCCGAATCAGCAAGGAGATGCGAATTGGTGGTGATCGCCGATAGTAAAATAACTTGGGTGAAAGTCGATCATGAACGGCACGTTGATGCGAAGCAATATAGAACAGAAACAACTCTCACATAAGCATAAACCGATGAAGATCAACATGTCGATTCGAAGCAATATTGATCATCATCGAATTAGAAAACGTAAATTGGATATACCGGTTAAAACTAAAGGCTGCTGAATGTTCAAACTCTATTAATATAGTTTTGGTGTTAATGACAAATGTAATATTGAGACTAACTCTTTTGATAATTATAATATTGATTAGTCTCAATTGTTAATTAATGGCAATCCTTATATGAGACTAACTTTTTTATTTAGTATATCTTTGATTAGTCTCATCTCATTGAAAAATGAAAAACCCAAAGTATGCACTCGTATTCATTTTATGATATCTTATTGCATACTTAGGACTCAAGTTAAAGGATGAACTCTTTCATCGCTTATACATTAAAAGAATGTGCATTATATTTCCAACTTCATCCATATTATATGAATGCACATATCTAGGGGGAGTTTACAATTTAACTTGATGTTTCAATAGTATTAATCCATGTCCTCTTGCCAAACAACATATAGAATCAAGACTTTGAAACAATACTTAGAGTATATATAACTTGTGTAGTTGTAGTATACTCATGTTAATATAGGATATACTCAAATGCTATCCAAGATTGATTATGTACATATTGATTCCAAGTTCAATTATTTATATGCACATACTTAATAGAGTTTATTCTATTGTTGATGGTATTAAGAGTATTGATCCATTTCCATCACTCCAACATAATTTGGATCATTACTTAGTAACCATCAAAATGAGTATATGAAACTTGTGTAGTTAATATATATTTATGTCAATTTAAATGAAATTTAAATTGAGTTCGGTTGTCTTTCAATCAATCAAAGAACGCTTCATCATGTGTTGATGGTGTTTCTTCGTTGGTTAAGGATAAGCGAAAAGTTCTTGAGTATAATGAAGCATTAGTTGCATCAAAGTACTCAAGACACCTTTAAATCATTCAAATTGATTAGGGTTGTGCTCAATCGATCATAGGGCATCCATTATGTGTTAATGGAGTGCAATTGATGATTGAGACAACCGTGTTTATTGGATTAACAATCTTTCATGAGTTGTGAAGTAGGTTGAGTCCAAAAAAATGAAGAATCGGGAAGAAGAAGTCATCGTGTGTTGATGAGCTTTAAGGATTAATCCCGATATGAAGTGAAGCTAGAGAAAGCTCATCATGTGTTGATGAACAAGAAGAAAGGACCTGGCTTGAAGAGAAGATGATGAAAATCATAAAAACTCCAAGTGGATGTGCTAGAGGCAAATGTATAACTAGCTAGGGCTAAGGAAGTGTTCCTAGTCTTTTACCGATCTCGGTGTTTGGATGGGAGACCGGCTTGCTAGTTAGGTGACGTACTATTAAGAGGGGTCGAGTCATTTAGCTTGAGCTTCATCATATGTTAATAAACTCAATCCGGTTCACTCTAGCTCACTCTCTTATTTGGTTTTTGCATGAGCTAAGTATTTGTATGTGTTGCAAATAAGGTAGCTCATGCTTGCTTCTTATTGAATCTTAATCGATTTGGTTTTTACATGGAGCTATGGATTTGCATGTGTTGCAAAAGGGAGATAGCTCATGTAATTTGGCTTATGTGATTTTTGCATGGAGCTAAGTTTTGTATGTGTTGTAAAAGGTGAAGAGCTCAGGCATCAGTGTTTTAACTTGTGATTTGATCATGTATTGATCATCACAAGGTTAGTAAAGTTTATACTTTGTATTTGCAAAATGTGTTTTTGCAAAATTATAATTTGTTATTTGCAAATGTGTTTTGCAAATAAGCTAGAGGTTATGGGTTTCAATTCTAGAGCATGTGTTGGCATTTGCAAATATATTTTGCAATAGTATCGGGATCATGTGTTGATCCTTACATGGCTAGAGGATTTATCTCATAGGTTCTCGGTTTATTTGCAAATGTATTTTTCAAAATTGTTTTGATCATGAGTTGATTATTACATGGCTCAAGATTTGATCTTATTGACTGTCGCTAGCTTGTAGTCATGCCCTTGATCAAGTCTATGTGAGGGATTTCAAAAAATCAGATTTTAGACTTGAATGACTACATTGGAGTTTTTGTTTTAGTGATATTTAAAAATATATATGGTTGCTTAAATGTGAAAAATGGGTGAAGATTATATCCCTCTTGATAAGCTTCTCATAGAGCACAAGATCACATAAATCGGAATTCGGAATAAAAAGTTATGATCGTTTTTCTTGCTAAAACAGTGGTACTATCGGGATTTACACTATGGTAGTACCGATTTTCGGTACTACCAACTTTTACATGACGATAGTACCGCTCCAGCGGTAGTACCACTCTAGAAGGCTGGTAGTTATTTTCCAGAGCCGTGTTTTTTGAGTTTTTGGGGCGAAAAATGTCGGTACTATCGGGATTTTCATAGCGGTAGTACCGAGGGTACTGTAGCAACGGCTATTTTCAGTGCTTTTAATGCTCAGAACTATCCGTTACCGTTTAGGCCGGTACTGTCGGGATTTACATGGCGGTAGTACCGAAAATTGCATATTTTTTTCAATTTTGCCCCCAAACGGCTAGTTTCTTTGAGGGGCTTTATAAGAGGCCGAATGGAGAGATTTTTGGTGTGGCTCTAGCACTCATTTGAGGTATTCTTGTGAGAGCAAAACCTCAAGAGCTCGTAGAACAATATTTGAGTGATTTGAGAAGCTTTTGAACTAGAGTTTCTTGTGCAGAATCTCTTTGGTGTCGACTTGCATTCTCTTGAGCTAGTATGAGCCTCTCCTCTATATTGTGCATATGTTGCACTTTGTGAGCAAGGAAAGGTCTCTAGTTGCATGTGTTGCATCTAGAGAAGGATTGAGCATCCTTGTGCATGTGTTGCATTTGGTGAGGATCAAGCAAGAGGCTTGACCTATTACTCTTGGTGTTTACTGACACCTAGATGGCGTGTGGAGGCGTCGTGTACGGTGACCTTCTTAAGGAGATTGTGAGAAGGCCTGGTAAAATTGTGAAGGTTAGAGCTCACCTACCCAGAGGAGGAAGAGCTACTACTAGTGGAATCGAGGCGGGTGCTCAATTCATGGAGCCGGTCCAAAGCGGTTTGGGCTTGCCTCAACGTGGATTAGGGGAGACCGGTAAGTATCCAAACACCACGGTAAAATATTGGTGTGTCTCTTGTGATTTGCATTCTATTATTTATTTATACTCAAGCAATTTGCATTCATAGAATTGATGGTTTGATTGCTTATATTTAGGATTGCAAATTATTGTTAGAGACATAATTAGTTAGTGCACACAATAAGCCTAGTTGATTTAGGCTTTAATTTGTCAAAACCTTAGTATATCGCTTCCACATCTATTATCATTTAGGTTTTGACATAGGGATCGATAAAGCGTGTTTTTAAAGAGAAATTTTTTAAAGCCGCCTATTCACCCCCCTCTAGTCGGCATCCTCGATCTTACAGCTACCCCTAAACGTAAAGCTTTTATCTAGGAAATCTCACAATATTTTAATTATGGCATACAAAAAATATTTGTTATAGACAATAACTCATATAATTGTGTTTTGTGATATCTATATACCCTGAAATCACACCATTATATATAGTCTAATATTGCCAAATTTAGATTACAGCAACATCGTTGGACTGCATTAATCTCTCTCTCGCTCTCTCCCTCTCTCTCTCTCTCTCTAAGTTTGACTACATTTTGTCAACATGTGAACATTCGATGAAGAGAACATGCCTACAATTACTAAGTAGATTGATGTATCACAGTAGTCTAACTGATCACACTCCGTTAGAATGTAGTAGTACTGGTTTTACTCTTTTAAGTCCAAAATACCGATAGTTTTTTTTAAAAAAAATCCTGGCGGATGCGTACTAAATAAAAACGAGCCGAGTTTTCCAAATGGAATAGGCCTCGTCGTTATAACTGCATCGTCTTCCTAAAATATCCTACTAAATGTTTGAAATCGGATCCTTTCGAGGGAAAGACGCAAATCCTTTTTGTTTCGCCACGACATTTTGGTTTTCTAGAATTGGATGAAGTATCTTATTGTGTCGCGTGTTCTATAATTCAGCAATTAAGAATAATGACGTACACCTCCTCTAATAATAAAGGGTCTAGCTAAATATTTTTAGAATTTGGACTCTAAACACAAGCCAGTTTATTTACTAAACAAGTCAAACGTGTTGTTCCATCTACGACTCAAATTCGGATACATACATATTTGCATAAGTATCACATTATGTTCATTTCTTAATAACTTGATTGAAAGAGTTCGAGGAGCGTGGAAATCACTCTTTTACTAAAGCCTGCAAGTTTCCTGCCTTGTGGTTCATTTGAGCCGTGGAGCGAGCCGGCTTGGCTCGCGGCTCGAGCCGAGCCGGGCAAAAAAATTACAACCGGGTCCTTTTTCGAAAAAAAAATTACATATAGATCCTTTTCCCGAAAAAAATTACGATTTATATTACATCTAAGTCCTTTATGCGTTTTTAAGGCTTGCGCTCGGGTCCTTTTACCAAAAGAAAGGATTACGATTAGGTCCTTTTCGGGGAAAAAAAACTTTCGGGTCCCTTTTTTTTGGAAAAATATACATTGCATTTAGGTCCTTGTTGCGTTTTTCTAGCATTACGTTTAAGCCCTTTTGCGGAAAACACAAAATCCTTTTTAGGTCCTTTTCGCACGTTTTCTTGATTTTCTCGTGTGTGGAGCGTCGATCGCGCGTTTTCTCGATTCGCGTGGAGAGCGGCACCCGCGGCATGGCACGCCGCGTACAAGTTTCTAGTTATACCTATTGGTCACAACAATTGTGGCATAAATTGATCACGCGGCACATAAATGGAAGTGTGGTAGCATACCCCTTAGGCCTGCTCGGGAGTTCTGAATTTTTTTCCACTTGTAAAGGAAAACCACCTGTAACTTTTTATTATACAAATTACCAGTGAAATCAAAACCTTGGAGGTCAACCTGTTTGGGAGAAAAACAGAGTGCTACCTCAATGATTTGAGAAACTAGGATTCCTTGTCAATTAATCAAAATAAGTGCGACCTTTGCAAATGCATCAAAAATTCAGATCAGTACATCAAATTGGAGCTACAAAATATGAGAAATTGATAAGAAAACTCAAACAAAATAATCAAAATAACCCTGCAACTTCATCAAAAATAGTTGGCCATTGCATTATTCAGCAGAGCTTCAAACCAGAACATCACACTGGAGCTGCAACATTGTACAGATTGATAAGAAATTCGAACCAAATCATCAATATAGGTCCTGCTCCTATCTATCCTCTCCACAGCCTGGACAATTAGATCTTGTGACTGATAAAAAATTCAAATCAAAACATCAAATAGGTGGCTCGCTGCCCATAGCACCCAAAATGATGGAGAGACAATGAAGGAGGATCCCTTGATGGGGGAGCAGAAGCCTGCAGAGACCATGTTTCAGTAAAACTAAGTGGAGCTATTGGTCAATGCTCAAAACTAGTGCACCTCTTTACATGTTGTCCTTTTACATACTCCCAGCTGGGGTTAGGAAAAAGATGGATTATTTCATAACAAGACTACTCTGGCAAGAAGATCAAGGTATTAGAAAATACCACCTAATTCAATGGCCAGTAGTGTGTTTACCTAAAGATCAAGAGGGTTTGGGGGTAGTAGAGCTGGAAACCATGAATTGTGCTCTACCGGGAAATTGGCTTTGGAGAATGAAATCTCAACGGTATTTCCATTCCGGTACATGCTAGTAATATTCATATGATCTAGCATCACGAACATAGCAATAGCTCAGTACAAAACACTCTCATGTAGATTGAAACTTGATAAAAGGATCATAAGGATTGATCATCTTTATAGAAATACATACATGAAAGCAAGATAGCATGCCATAGCTTGTACACACACTAGTATGGGCTAGCTAAATCTCAACAAGTGACCAGATCTGAAATTTTGTACTAAAGAAAATCTTAAGTTCTCACAGATCAGAACTAAGTTTGTTATCGACAAATCAGACAAGTTAATTTCGCCAAAAGAATTCCAGATTTCGCAGTGAACCCCAAATTCTCATTCCAAATCCGCATTTTAGCCATTCAGCACATCCATCTGGTATCTGTTAGATTATTATGGGGCTGGCCCATAATTAATTTAATAGAAATTCCAAAAGGCTCATTAAAATACTAGGAGCCATGAAATTGGTTTAGTACCATACGGGAAGTTGGGAGAAGTTTTCCTCAACTTAAATAGTTGAGTTGTGTGTCTCCTAATTAGCAAAGTGGAAAAAGAGAAAAGCGGTGCCACACACGCGCGCCGAGCCGAGCCGAGCCGTGGTGTGGCGTGTGCGAGTCGAGTCAAGCGCGTGCACGACGCAGGCTAGTCTGGACGTGCTGGGCGGGAAGCGGTTCGTTTTTGCCGTTTCAGTGATTAATGTGGCCGGTTTATGACCAGTAACGACCGTCAGTTACTAGTAACGAATGTCTTAATGGAGTCAGTTACTAGTCGTTATTAGTAACGGATGTCTTGATGGAGTCAGTTACCTGTAACGGACGTCTTGATGGCCTCCTCTTAATCGCCGTCAGTTACCTTCATCTCCTGCCGCAAGCCTATATAAGGAGGGCAGCAGCTGTGCCTTTCTCCATCTGCAATCTCTCACCTGAGCTTTCCCACAATACTTCATCCATTGTTTCCTCTTGTAGCCGCTGCCGTCTTTGCATTTCCGCCTTCGTTTTCTTGTGCGCACAAGTAGCGGAGGGAGCAGGCCTCCGAAACCTCGTCCTTCTTAACATATTGCTCGATATAGAAGGCCGATAAGGTTTTTGGGAAGCGTACCACGCGACTGCTCAAAGTGTTCCTGGAAGCGCATCTGCACTGCACCAACGTTCGACTGCATCGAACTCTCCACTGCACCAAGGCTTCTCTGCGACAACTTGTGATCCTCTACGCCGACCGTCATGGTGAACGAGAAAGTTCCGCCTACGCCTGTGCCTATGGTGGCACCGGCTCAAGGGTATATTAACTTATACCGTGTTTTAATCATGTTGATTTCTTGCTCATTAGTCTTTGCGTATGAGATAGATAATTTTTTATCTAGTACCTTAGGCTTTGAACTAGAATTGTGCAATTAGTTAATCATGTTTTACCTAATTTTGTGGATTAAAATATTGAGAAAATTCCTAATATTTCCAACAGTCCAAAAACCTTATCCTAGGAATTTTTCAACTCATGGTTTCATTGTCATAGCTTAAGTCAAGCTGTATTTTGTGGCAAGAAATTACAAGCGTTGGCACGCCAAGATGATTCTGTGGTTGACTGCCATGAACGTGTATTACGTTGCGCAAGGCAAGCCACAACCTGAGGAAGGGCTCTCTCCTGAGCAGGAGAGTGCCTTCACGGCTGCGGATAACTTGTTTAGAGGCGCCGTGATTAGCGTTTTGGGAGAAAATCTTGTTAATGTGTATATGATATTGCCAAGTGGTAAAGAAATGTGGGATGCTCTTGAGGAAAAATTCGGAGTCTCTGACGCGGGTAGTGAAATCTATGTCATGGAGCAGTTTCATGACTACAAGATGGTTGATAACCATTCTGTAGTAGAACAGGCTCATGAGGTTCAAGCCTTTGCGAAAGAACTTGAGAATTTTACATGTGCATTGCCCGAAAAGTTTGTGGCGGGATGCATCATTGCGAAGCTGCCACCTTCTTGGAGGGATTTTGCCACTACTCTAAAACACAAGAGACAAGAGTTCGGCGTTCTTTGGTCTCATTGGGTCTCTAGATGTTGAGGAGAAAGCGAGGGCAAAAGATACACGTGGGAAAGGAAGTTCTAGTGCCAATGTGGTACAAAAGAAAACCTTTCAATTCAACAAGAAGAATAAAAATAAGTCTGAAAAGCCCGAGAATAAAAACAAGATCGCTCAAACTACTAGCTTCAAGAAGAAGAAGAATAAAGTAAAGGGAAACTGCTTTATTTGTAATGGTATTGATCATTGGGCAAAGGATTGCCCTGATCGTAAAGACAATAAGCAGAAAAAGTCCGCCAACGTTGTTATTGGCAATACTGAGGAGGGAACATCCGGGTATGTTTCAATACCTACCATTCTATCAGTATGTCGTTCACCTGATTGGTGGATTGACACGGGGGCCAATATACATGTTTGTGCTGACAGATCCTTATTCTCTTCTTACCAGGTCACAGGGGCTACCTCTGTGTTGATGGGGAATGGGTCGCAGGCATTTGTACATGGAGTCAGCACAATTGACTTGAAGTTTACTTCAGGCAAAGTCGTGTGACTGAGGAACGTGCATCATGTGCCCGTGATAAATAAAAACCTTGTCAGCGGGTCTCTATTGTGTAGAGATGGTTTTAAGTTAGTTTTTGAATTCAATAAAGCGTTGTTTCTAAAATTGGAATTTTTATTGAAAAAGGCTATGAGAGCGGAGGCTTGTTCTGCTTGTCTATGATGGACATGAATAAAATTGTGAATCATGAGACTGATGTTTGGCATTCACGACTTTGTCATATCAATCTTGGTTGCATGATGCGGTTAGCCAGTATGAATTTAATCCCAAAATCTACCCAAGTCAAAGGTTCTAAGTGTCAAGTGTGTGTGCAATCTAAGCAACCTCGCAAGCCTCACAAGGCAGCTGAGGCGAGAAACTTGGCACCGTTAGAATTAGTTCATACCGATTTATGCGAGATGAACGGGGAGTTGACAAAGGGTGGTAAGAGGTATTTCATGACTTTGATTGATGATTCTACTAGATATTGCTATGTGTATTTATTGAAGTCAAAAGATGAGGCTTTTCACTATTTTAAGATCTATAAAGCTGAATCTGAGAACCAACTTGAGAGAAAAATTAAACGGGTTACGTCAGATCATGGTGGAGAATACTTTTCTAGTGAGTTTAATTTATTCTGCGAGGAATATGGAATAATCCATGAGAGGACGCCTCCCTATTCGCCCCAATCAAACGGGGTTGCCGAAAGAAAGAACCGTACTCTAACTGAGATGGTTAACGCCATGTTAGAAACAGCGGGACTTTCCAAGGAATGGTGGGGTGAGGCTATATTGACTGCTTGTCATGTCCTAAACAGGGTTCCTACAAAGAATAAAGAAATCACACCATTCGAGGAATGGGAGAGGAAAAGATTAAATTTCTCTTATTTACGTACTTGGGGCTGTTTGGCTAAGGTCAATGTGCCTATCCCAAAGAAGAGTAAACTTGGATCAAAAACCGTTGATTGTGTCTTTATTGGTTATGCTTTTCACAGCTTTGGATATAGGTTCTTAATAGTGAAATCTGAAGTACCTGATATGAGTGAAGGTACAATTTTAGAGTCCAATGATGCCACATTCTTTGAGGACTTATTCCCTATGAAAGAGACACTTAGCTCATCTGGTCAAGAATATATCTTCTCTCCTAAACCTTCCACTCCTATACAGATTGAGCCCACTTTTGAGGAAAATCCAATAGATAAGGACAATGAAGTAACTCATAAGAGTAAGAGACTAAGGACTGCAAAGTCTTTTGGTGATGACTTCATTGTATATCTAGTGGATGATACTCCAAGAACCATTGAGGAGGCTTATTCATCTCAGGACGCTGACTGTTGGAAGGAAGCGGTCCAGAGTGAGATGGATTCCATCTTGAGCAATGGAACTTGGGAAGTTGTTGATCGTCCATATGGGTGTAAACACAGTAGGATGTAAGTGGGTGTTCAAGAAAAGCCGAGGCTGATGGTACGATTGAAAAGTACAAGGCAAGGCTTGTGGCCAAGGGTTATACCCAGAAAGAAGGCGAGGACTTCTTTGATACTTACTCACCTGTTGCCAGATTGACCACTATTAGAGTACTACTATCTTTGGCTGCCTCCTACGGTCTGATCATTCATCAGATGGACGTAAAGACGGCTTTCCTTAATGGAGATTTGGAAGAGGAAATCTATATGGATCAGCCTGATGGATTTGTAGTAAAGGGTCATAAAGGAAAAATGTGTAGGTTGTTGAAGTCTTTGTATAGCCTTAAGCAAGCACCTAAGCAGTGGCACGAGAAGTTCGACAGAACTGAAAGTGCATCTAGGCACTTATGTTATTTTGGTGATTAATGAATGTTATTTTGGTGATTAATGACAAACACTCATAATGACAATCTATGTAAATTAAGTAAATGCTTAACTTAGTGCTTAGCAAATGACAAACCTCTAATATGATTATATTGCTATGAGACTAACATGTTATTGCCTAGTTGAGTATCAGTCTCATCTATTTAGAGGAAAATCAAATAGGAAGGTTAAGCAAAGATAAGGTATGCAATTTTGGTATCTATTCTATATTTGTTATTGCATTCCTTTTGTGCAAATGCATAGTGAACTCCAAGTAGCATGTTGATTATATATATGCACATTGGTTCATGTCATATTTATTTGTGCATATATATTCATTTGAGTTCATTATGGTATGCATGTATTAACTAGAGTTAAACTTCATATTGCTATAGATTGACTTGGTGCATGCATGTTTTATTTGTATATCTTCTCATGCAATTCTCTTAGTGAAGTTTATCTAGTGTTGGATCACATATTTACTCTTACTCCAAATGTTATTTGCACATGTACAATTCGTGTATATTCTATCATGTGCTTTATTTAAGTAAAGTCTGTGATCCTTGCCATGATTTAATTGATTCATCCTATTGGCAATTATATATCTCTCTAGTGCATATAGATCAATTACATATTCATCATGATGTACTTAGTAGAGAACATTTCTTATGTCAAGTGTTTCTATTTATATTGTGCTTCTTTATATGAAACACTTGTTGTAATCAACTACTCACAAATATCAACTTATTCATATCCATTGAGTTTTGGGACTAATGTCTTTCATGAGTAGTTTGGAAAGAATTAGGTCTCGTCTGTGTATGATGACCAAGGTATCTTGGAGGATGATCATTAAGCCGAGGTCAACAAGACGGCGGTGTCACCAAGAGCTGAGGACTAAGTCAAGAGCAACTTGGCGTGGAGATCGTCGAGAGGATGATCAAGTCAAGGTTGATAGGACGAGAGTCTCATAAGGTGAATCGAGTCGAGTTGGACAAGGCGAAGATGTCATCAATTATATGGTGAAGGTCTTCATGCATCGACATCAAGAAAGAAGACTGCAAGTGACTAGTTCTAGACTTATATTATCTTTGATTTAATTTGAGTCTAAGGATTGCCGTACTATTAAGAGGGATGCGATGTCGAATGACTTTTAGATGTGTCAAGTGCTCAAGTTATCCATCCTTGTGAATCTTAGAAAGAGAGTGGTGTTGGTAGTATTAGGAAAGTGAGGGTTGTAGGTCTCTCTTGATTTCTTTGTGAAATCTGTGGTTATCCTTTGAGTTTTGGATAGTGAGATCTTGTTGTTTGTGTAGCCCTCGTTCTTAGCTTTGGGAGAGTCCAAAATCTCTGAAATTGGAGTCCGAGTCAAAAGTTATGCTCGTTTTGTCGAGTTGCTCAGTCTTGATTCGGACTATCCGGAGTTAGTCCGGACTATCGGATCATCCGGAGTATCCGGATATTCATCCGGACTCTCCGGTTGAGTCTCTCTGTTAGCATTTTCTCAGTCAATCCGAGTATCCGGATTGAAACCGAGTCTCCGGATTGTGCGCACTGCCCCAACGGCTAGTTTTTGGGAGTTCTATATATAGCCCTTCCTCCTCTTTTGAGAGAGCTTTTGGTGAGGCTTTTGGAGTGGATTTTGAGGGGCTGTGTGGGGGCTTTGAGGAGTTTTACCCTTAGATCTAAGTGATCCCCTTGTGAGAAGGGTTGGGAAGAGTTTGTTGAGTGAGATTTGAGTTGATTGAGCACTTGATTTCATCTCCAAGCTTGTTCTTCGTGAGCATTTGTTACTCTTGGAGGTTGAGGACTCCTAGACGGCTAGGAGGTCGCCACGAGCCACCGGAGCTTTGTGTGGTTGGCCGTGGGAAGTTTGTGAAGGCCGGTTCCGCCTCCGTAAGGGAAGGAATCAAAGGAGTGAAGACCGCGAGTGCATTTGTGCAACACCGGAGGAAGAGGGTTGAAAGAGACCCGGCTCAAGTGTGACCGAGCCGCCTCAACGGAGACGTGGGATCCTCAAGGATCCGAACTTCGGGTGAAAAAATCATTGTCTCCAAGTTTGCTTCTTGCTCTTGCTTTAGTATTTGGTTTTGAATCTTTGGGAGCCCCGATCTACTCTTTTGTTGTGTTTGGCTCCGGATCTTCTATACCCTCGTGTACTGACATCACTAAGATCTTTTGTGTTCAAGTAGATTGTTGAAAAATTGCAGGATTTAAAATCTCTTCGAGATCCTCAATCCGAGTATCCGAATCCTCGAACCCGACAATCCGGATAATCCGAGTATCCGGATTGAATACCGGACACTCCGGGTTAGAACCCTCGGATTGGACTATCCGGAGTATCCGGATTGAATACCCCGGACAGTCCGGATAATCCGGAGTATCCGGATTGAATACCCCGGACACTCCGGGTTAGGACCCTCGGGATCGGACTATCCGGAGTATCCGGATTGAATATCCGGACACTCCGGATTGTTCGAAACTCGAGATTTTATTTAGCTGCATATTTTATTCCGCTGCATTTAAGTTACAAAGTTTTTAATTCGCCTATTCACCCCCCCTCTAGGCGACATCCCCTGTCCTTTCAATTGGTATCAGAGCAAGGTCTCTCTTTTTATTAGACTTAACCGTCTAGAGAGTAAAGGATGTCGACTAGAGGATTAGAACACTCACATAATCCACTTGTGCTAGATGGCACAAATTATGCTTCATGGAAATTAATTATGACTTCTCATTTTAAATCCATGAGCCCCCAAATATGGTGGATCGTAGATGTCGGCTTTTCCTCTCCATTGAATGAAGTTGCTCCAACTGAAGGAGAGAGAAATGCCTACATCTCGACGCTCAAGCTACTAATGTTTTATTTTGTGTTGTGAGCGATGAAATCTTTGATAGAATATGCAATCTCAAGAGCGCTCATGAAATGTGGATAAAGCTTCAAGAATTATTTGAATCATCCACTTCTATTGAGGATTGCATTAAGGAAGAGATGTCGGAGATGAAACATCAAGCTCCACCTCAAGCTCAAGTGATGAAGAACCGACATCTCCATCAACCTCAACCTCCGCCTCAAGTGACGATGAAGATGCTCTTCCATCACAAATCCGTTGCTTCATGGCGAAAGGTAAGAATGAGGTAAGTGACGATGATGATGATGAGCTCACTTATGATGAACTTATGAATTTGCTAGAGGAGCTCAATAAATGTCTTGGAAAGGAGAAAAGAAATATAAAATTTTGAAGCTTGAACATGAATCACTTCAAAATGATTATAACATGCTTCAAGAAAATCATGAATCCTCCTTTCCAAAGAAATTCATAAGCCTAAGGTGGACATAGGAATTACATGTGATTTAATTGATGATATGCCATGCTTAACTTCAAATTCTAGCATTTCATCTAAAATTAATATGTCCATCTCTAGTGATGATAAGCCTTGTTGCTCAAATACAAATATTGCTTCTACTTCCTCTATGTCTTGTGAGACTAATCTTGTAGAGGAAAACAAGGAGCTCAAGGCCCAAGTCATTAGATTAGAAAATGACTTGAAGAAGTGCGTAAAGGAAAAGCCGTTTCGATGAGATCTTGAGCAAGCCAAGGGCGCCTCAAGATAAGCGAGGACTCGGCTACATCTCCAAGAGGAGACTAGCAAGACAAGGCACAACGAAAGATATTCAAGATCATCAAGTGCTTTGCTTGCAACAAGAAGGACACCTCGCCTCCGTGTGCCCTAATAAAGTGGAGATCAAGCCACAACCATCAACAATGAGGCAAACCGCAAAGAGCAAGTCAAGAAAAGAGACGCTCAAAGCCTACTTGCTACAATTGTCGGAAAAAGGGACACATCGGTAAGGATTGTCCCAAAGGTATTACTCCTAAGCCAATTATTGTCAATGATCATTATTTGCTTAGGAAAGACAAAAATGGCAATGTGTTTGCCAAGTTTGTCGATTCTCCCAAGTATTTGCAAAATTATGATATTCAATTGCTTAGGAGAAATGAATCTAGAAATGTGTTTGCTCAAAATGTTAGACTTCCTAAGACCAAGAAAATCATGTTGATCATGTGCTTAGGAAAAATAACAATAGCAAACCATTTGCTAGATTTGCTAGATCTTCTAAGCCCTTGCATTGTAATGATTATTATGTGCTTAGAAAGGATCAAACTAGAAATGGATTTGCTAAAAATGCTAAAACTCCTAAGCCTCCTCAATTCAATTCCAATAATTCGCTTAGGAGTAATAACAATCGCAAATCCATTGCTAGTCATGTTAGTTCACCTAAGACTATTAATGTTAGGGCCATTTGGGTTCCTAAATCTATTGTGACTAACATTTTTGGACCCAACAAAAATTGGGTACCAACAAGTGCCTAGAAGTTTATTAGGTGCTTGGAGATGCATTGGAAAGCTTTGGCTCAATCAAGAGGATGATTTCATCATATGAAAAAGAAGCCAAGCTTGAAGACATTCACTTCAATCATAAACCAATGCCATCTCGGGTAACAAGTATTTAAATTGATTCTTATAGCTTATAGCCTTGTGTAGGTTATATTGCATTATTCATGAAAATCAATTTAGATTGCTTGATTATATGCTTGCTCATGCTTATTAGTTGTTTTGATTGCAATCTTGAGTAAGTTTGGGATAGTGGCACATTAAGGGGGAGTGCTAAATCATAACCATGTATATTACATCCCTACATGTGCCCATATTTATATAAGTGCAAATATATATTTTCAAAATCAAGCCATTTAGCCAAAAGTCAAAATTTTGTATACCATTAGTATTCTTGTGAAAAACTAGTTGCAAAATGTATACAAATAAATTTGAAATGTTTTTCAAAGGTTTTGGCTTCACAAAATCCATTTTGAAAAGAAAATGAGTTTCATGATCAAAATCTAGATAGTAGTATCTTGTTTTGGATTTAAACTTATAATTTTCATAGTATTAAATGTAAAATGAATTTGAAAGTAATTCCAAAACGAAAATCCTAGAGTTGGTCATTATTAACAATTCTTGTGTTCAAAAGACTTTCAAAAGACCAACCTAGTGAAAGTTATTTGATTTTGAAACTCGCCGAAAAACTATATTTGACCCATAATTGTCATACTATTGCACTTAGTGAGTTTCTCCGTTTGGACCGGATCTTATGTAGTATCTTGGTTCAAAATGGTATCTTAGACTCATACACAAAATTCAAATCTCTATATCTCATCTTATTCTTCATTTGAATCTTGTGTTGAAATATTTGACTTTGTTTTACAAATAGCTATTTCAAAAGGACCATTTTGGTCAAAAGTCAAATCTTATGTTTAAAAGGCCCAAAATTATAAAAAGCTTTGTAAAAGTATTCTAATATGTATTTCAAATGTTTTACAAGCTTTCAAAATAAAAATTCTATATTGAAATCAATTTTAGCAGAAAAGTTTTTGGTTTGAACTAAAATAGCTTATTTAAGCATTCAAGTTGGATTTCATTATAAATGTTGGCTAGAAACCATCTTGATAATCAATTCTAAGCCATGGAAATTGAAATTGCATGAAATCCAAATTGAGTTGTATTTTGAGGCTTTTTATGAAAAACTAATTTCCTATTTAACTTGCTTCAAAAAGGGTTAAAAGCAAAATATTTGTTTGAAATGCAAAATCTTATGAAAATAGTCTTCTAAAATGTTTTCAAATGCATTTCAAATGTTTTCAAGTATCTAACCCTTGGCTAGAAGCTAAAAGTCAAACTTTAGCCTAAAAGGATCTTTGTGATCTTACTTTTGCATTTAACTTCAAATTTTTCTAAAGCAATATCTATTTGGAGTTTGAAAAAGTGGTCAATACAAAACTCATAGGGTTGGTCATTTTAAGCATTTCTTTAGTTCAAAGTTTTTCCAAACGACCAACCGTTCAAAAGTTATAGCCATTTGAATTTGGCCAAAATCATCCAATTGACCCAAAATGACCCGTTGTTGCATTTTGTGGATTTCGCTATTTGAATTGGACTTATTTGCATATCTTGGATTGAAATAGTATTTCTAACTCATACAAAGCTATGAAAGTTCAAATCTCCATAAATTTCAATCCGGAATGCATTTTGAGCATTTGGTGAAAATTCAGTTTCTTTTCAAACCTACAAAGCGCATTTTGTCATATCTTTTGAACGAAAATTTCTTTTAATGAAATTCTTATTGGGAAACCTTCTAAATAGTCCAATGTTTATTTCTGGAAAGTTTCAAACCATTTGGACTCAATTTGAAAAAGTTTTGATTTTTCTTCTCTTTGAGTAAAAATCATGCCTTCAAAGCAAAATTTGGCATATCTCTTATTTGGAGACTCCTTTTTGGAAAATTCTTTTTGGAAAAGTTTCTTGGGAGTCTAAATAATGTTTATGCCTAATTTCAAATAATTTCAACTTAATTTGAAATAGTTATGCCTTTTTCTCTCTTTCGATCTTATTTGGCATACTCTTGCATTAAGTTGGATTTTACGATTTGAATGGATTTGATTATGCAAATAGGCTTATAAACATCTCTCTAAATCATATGAAGCCATATAAGTGCATATTACCATTCAAAACTCATTTGGTTCCATTTTGAGGATTTGGTGAAAATCTTAATGTTTTATGTGTTTCATATGCATATTTCATCATATTTCTCAAAATGAAATTTATTTATTGAAAATCTTTGTTATAAAACCTTCTCTCACATATGGAGTTCATATCTGAAAATTCTCAAATTTATTTGAACTCATTTGCAAGATTGTTGACTTTATTTGACTTAGTGTCAAAACTAAACCTCCAATGCCCATTTTGATCTAATTTTTGATTGGAGGGTGATATTTGAGAAATTCTTTTTAGAGAGTCTCTTGGATGTTCATGGATCATTTCTGCAAAATCTTATGGCTATTGGACTTCATTTGATCAAGATTTGATCCAAATTCAAAATGTTCAGTTTTAGGGATGAAGCTGAACAACCCGGAGTATCCGGGTAATATATCCGGAGTATCCGGATTATCCGACACTCGGATCAAAAACACCGAGTATCCGGTTGTACACTCGCCCAAATTCGAAATTGCTATCTATACTTTCTTGCAATATCTTGTTCATCCTATTTTGGGGTTTCTCCTTGCTCAAATCAATATTCAGTCTTCATAGCCCTCGAAGAGGATTTCGAGTCGGATCTGTTCCGCATTGATGATTTTTGTATTTGAGCAATGGTTTAAAAGTTATAATCGACTTTGTGCTGCTATTTGCATCTTTTTGAGATTTTAAGAGTTTTAAATTGGAATCTTGGCAAGCCTTTCAAGATGAAAACTAAGTGAACTTATTCATTGCTCCAAGCTTCTAAGTGGAGCATATCTATTTAAGGTTTCATTCCAATGAAAGTGCATCTTTTGGCTAAGTTATTCTGAAAATTGGATTTAATTGTAACTTAGCCTCAAAATGTTTTCTCTCTTGCATAACTTTGAGTTTATTATGGAAAAGAGAAAATTTCCCTTGTAAGCTCAAGAGTGAGTTTGAATGTGTTTTACCCATTATCTCTCTTACAAGTGGATGACAAGATTAAATTTGAATGAGTTTCAAATATTTTCATTGTCATGTGGTGTAATAAAATCTTCAATTGATATCTTCAAGTTGTTTCTAAAATTGCATGCAAAGAGTATTGTCTTGTATATCATATATATCATGCATGTTGTACTTAGACATTATCAAACTAACTTGGGTCAAATTAAAAGATATTTGTTCCGAAAATCGTGTGCTTGTCTATTGATGTTCAAGGTATTGGAAAAGGGTCATCTTCGACGGTGGGATGAAGGAAATGGAGAGGAGCTCCATAGTACGAGGGATCTAAGACCGGCGCGGTGATCATGACCAATTCGAACATGCGGTGGACAAGAATCGACAAAGGACGTGTTTCTTTTCGACCATATTCAATAATGTCATGCACACCATTATGCTAAATTGTGTTATTCTAAATGGTGTTGTATTTTTCAATTGGTATGATTAATTGGTATCCTTCAAGAGGTATCCTCTAATCCTAAATTGTTTTGAAGTGTCATCTAACTTACATTCGGCATTATCAAGAACTAAAAGGTACATATGGGTGACACATTGCAAAGAGGTATGCCCTTGATAAGTTTATAATTCTTGATCATGAAAGTGCATCTTACTTATACAATTTTGATTCATGATCTTGTATACATCTTGTGATCATATAAGCAATTCCTTCTTGTGTAATCTTCTTTATATGATCTTGATTGTTAGAATTTGATTTGATCATGAGCATGTGCTTAAATTATATAAATTTGCTATATGATCTTGATGTTTAAAGAATATGTGAAATCATATTCGTGTGTCATGTTTAAGCATCACTTATATCCTAAGAATCATGACTTCTTTAATTTGGAATAACTAGAAAAATCTATTACCTAAATCTTGGAAATAATTGGTATCATATCTTGCCTAGATTTAGGGGGAGCTTAATATTATTGTCCTACTACTAGCTCCTTATTTTTATTTTATTTCTCCCTAATCTTTTTATTGAGTGTGCAATCAAGGGGGAGAACAGTTTTTATTGAATAAACAGTAAGAGTCTTTTAAGCACCTTTTTGGGATTAATGACAAAAGGGGGAGAATTTATGGATTTATCAATTGTCCCCTAATCGATTGACAAAAAGGGATGATTTGTAAGTATGATCTCTTATTGTATCTTTATGCTTGTTTTAATGTTAAAATATCTTAATATTGTCATTTGGTGCAATTGATAATAGGTTTGTCATAAATCACCAAAAAGGGGGAGATTGAAAGTGCATCTAGGCACTTATGTTATTTTGGTGATTAATGAATGTTATTTTGGTGATTAATGACAAACACTCATAATGACAATCTATGTAAATTAAGTAAATGTTTAACTTAGTGCTTAGCAAATGACAAACCTCTAATATGATTATATTGCTATGAGACTAACATGTTATTGCCTAGTTGAGTATCAGTCTCATCTATTTAGAGGAAAATCAAATAGGAAGGTTAAGCAAAGATAAGGTATGCAATTTTGGTATCTATTCTATATTTGTTATTGCATTCCTTTTGTGCAAATGCATAGTGAACTCCAAGTAGCATGTTGATTATATATATGCACATTGGTTCATGTCATATTTATTTGTGCATATATATTCATTTGAGTTCATTATGGTATGCATGTATTAACTAGAGTTAAACTTCATATTGCTATAGATTGACTTGGTGCATGCATGTTTTATTTGTATATCTTCTCATGCAATTCTCTTAGTGAAGTTTATCTAGTGTTGGATCACATATTTACTCTTACTCCAAATGTTATTTGCACATGTACAATTTGTGTATATTCTATCATGTGCTTTATTTAAGTAAAGTCTGTGATCCTTGCCATGATTTAATTGATTCATCCTATTGGCAATTATATATCTCTCTAGTGCATATAGATCAATTACATATTCATCATGATGTACTTAGTAGAGAACATTTCTTATGTCAAGTGTTTCTATTTATATTGTGCTTCTTTATATGAAACACTTGTTGTAATCAACTACTCACAAATATCAACTTATTCATATCCATTGAGTTTTTGGGACTAATGTCTTTCATGAGTAGTTTGGAAAGAATTAGGTCTCGTCTGTGTATGATGACCAAGGTATCTTGGAGGATGATCATTAAGCCGAGGTCAACAAGACGGCGGTGTCACCAAGAGCTGAGGACTAAGTCAAGAGCAACTTGGCGTGGAGATCGTCAGAGAGGATGATCAAGTCAAGGTTGATAGGACGAGAGTCTCATGAGGTGAATCGAGTCGAGTTGGACAAGGCGAAGATGTCATCAATTATATGGTGAAGGTCTTCATGCATCGACATCAAGAAAGAAGACGGCAAGTGACTAGTTCTAGACTTATATTATCTTTGATTTAATTTGAGTCTAAGGATTGCCGTACTATTAAGAGGGATGCGATGTCGAATGACTTTTAGATGTGTCAAGTGCTCAAGTTATCCATCCTTGTGAATCTTAGAAAGAGAGTGGTGTTGGTAGTGCCGGAAAGTGAGGGTTGTAGGTCTCTCTTGATTTCTTTGTGAAATCTGTGGTTATCCTTTGAGTTTTGGATAGTGAGATCTTGTTGTTTGTGTAGCCCTCGTTCTTAGCTTTCGGGAGAGTCCAAAATCTCTGAAATCGGAGTCCGGAGTCAAAAGTTATGCTCGTTTTGCCGAGTTTGCTCAAGTCTTGATTCGGACTATCCGGAGTTAGTCCGGACTATCGGATCATCCGAGTATCCGGATATTCATCCGGACTCTCCGGGTTGAGTCTCTCTGTTAGCATTTTCTCAGTCAATCCGGAGTATCCGGATTGAAATCCGGAGTCTCCGGATTGTGCGCAGCCTGCCCCCAACGGCTAGTTTTTGGGGAGTTCTATATATAGCCCTTCCTCCTCTTTTGAGAGAGCTTTTGGTGAGGCTTTTGGAGTGGATTTTTGAGGGCTGTGGGGGCTTTGAGGAGTTTTACCCTTAGATCTAAGTGATCCTTGTGAGAAGGGTTGGGAAGAGTTTGTTGAGTGAGATTTGAGTTGATTGAGCACTTGATTTCATCTCCAAGCTTGTTCTTCGTGAGCATTTGTTACTCTTGGAGGTTGAGGACTCCTAGACGGCTAGGAGGTCGCCTACGAGCCACCGGAGCTTTGTGTGGTTGGCCGTGGGAAGTTTGTGAAGGCCGGTTCCGCCTCCGTAAGGGAAGGAATCAAAGGAGTGAAGACCGGCGAGTGCATTTGTGCAACACCGGGAGGAAGAGGGTTGAAAGAGACCCCGGCTCAAGTGTGACCGAGCCGCCTCAACGGAGACGTAGGATCCTCAAGGATCCGAACTTGGTGAAAAATCATTGTCTCCAAGTTTGCTTCTTGCTCTTGCTTTAGTATTTGGTTTTGAATCTTTGGGAGCCCCGATCTACTCTTTTGTTGTGTTTGGCTCCAGATCTTCTATACCCTCAGGTACCTGACATCACTAAGATCTTTTGTGTTCAAGTAGATTGTTGAAAAATTGCAGGGATTTAAAATCTCTCTTCGAGATCCTCAATCCGGAGTATCCGAATCCCTGAACCCGGACAGTCCGGATAATCCGGAGTATCCGGATTGAATACCCCGGACACTCCGGGTTAGAACCCTCGGGATTGGACTATCCGGAGTATCCGGATTGAATACCCCGGACAGTCCGGATAATCCGGAGTATCCGGATTGAATACCCCGGACACTTCGGGTTAGGACCCTCGGGATCGGACTATCCGGAGTATCCGGACACTCCAGATTGTTCGGGAAACTCGGGAGATTTTATTTAGCTGCATATTTTATTCCGCTGCATTTAAGTTACAAAGTTTTTAATTCGCCTATTCACCCCCCCTCTAGGCGACATCCCCTGTCCTTTCAAGAACTTTAACATCTGCCGGCTTTGTTGTGAATGAAGCTGACAAATGTGTGTATTACCGCTATGGTGGGGGTGAATGAGTGATTATGTGTCTGTATGTTGATGACATACTGATCTTTGAGACGAACCTTAATGTGATTAAGGAAGTCAAGGACTTCTTGCCCGAAAACTTTGAAATGAAAGATTTGGGAGTAGCGGATGTCATCTTAAACATTAAATTGTTAAGAGAAGGTGACAGTGGGATTACTCTTGAGCAGTCTCATTATGTGGAATAGGTGTTGAGTCGCTTTGGCTATAGCGATTACAAACCTGCTCCAACGCCGTATGATCCAAGTGTGCTATTACGAAAGAACCAACGTATAGCAAAGGATCAATTGAGATATTCCCAAATCATTGGTTCACTGATGTATTTAGCTAGTGCAACGAGGCCTGATATCTCGTTTGCTGTGAGCAAACTAAGCCGGTTTGTTTCAAACCAGGGAGATGATCATTGGCATGCTCTTGAGAGAATAATGCGCTATCTAAAAGGGACATCAAGTTATGGAATTCACTACACCAGGTACCCTAGGGTACTTGAGGGTTAATGGGTTATAGTGATTCAAACTGGATATCTGATGCTGATGAAATAAAAGCCACAAGTGGATATGTGTTTATATTGGTTGGTGGAGCTGTTTCCTGGAAGTCTACAATGGAAGCAGAACTCACAGTATTAGATACCGCCACTGTGGAAGCCGACTGGCTACGTGAACTTGTGATGGACTTACCAGTGGTTGAGAAACCGGTGCCTGCTATCCTTTTGAACTGTGACAATCAGATGGTGATTGTTAAGATGAACAATTCTAAGGATAACATGAAGTCATCAAGGCACGTTAAGAGGCGGTTGAAGTCTGTCAGGAAAATGAGAAACTTCGGAGTTATAGCGTTGGACTATGTCCAGACGGCTAAAAACTTGGCAGATCCTTTTACAATGGGACTATCACGGAATGTGATAGATGAAGCATCGAGGGAGATAGGCTTGAGACCCACATAAAGTCATGTCTTAGTGGTAACTCATTCTATGTGATCGGAGATCTCGTGAATTAGGATGTTGAGACAAGCTAGTGACTGGCTGAGAGGAGAGTACTTTTTGTACTTACCCCTCTCCGTTTGAGATGCAATAACTCTCTTATACTGTATGGCAGGTTGGTTATACCTTAATGTATTCCGAGTGGCTTTGATAAGCAGAGATGTTGTCCTACAGAACATCTTATGAGGAATACACCTATATGAGTTCGACTGCTAGTCACAGTCTATGAGATTGGGTGATCTCTAGAGGCTCATGAAAGGCCAAGGAGTATGACTTATAAGCTCCAAACCGAGGGGATGCATTTAGCAGCCTAGTATCAGTAAAGGACTTTGGTTAAACTTGTTCGCACAAAACTGTCAATTCAAGGCATAGTCCATTGTTCAGTTGTGGATGAGTGTAATCTTTGTTCTAGGTGGAAGTTCAACTTAACAGTCTCCATCGAAACACTGGTATATCAAACTACATTGGAACTGAGAGTATTTCAAATGTGCCTTTGAAATTTGGTGGGGATTGTTAGATTATTATGGGGCTGGCCCATAATTAATTTAATAGAAATTCCAAAAGGGCCATTAAAATATTAGGAGTCATGAAATTGGTTTAGTACCATAGGGAAGTTGGGAGAAGTTTTCCTCAACTTAAATAGTTGAGTTGTGTGTCTCCCAATTAGCAAAGTGGAAAAAGGGAAAGGCGGTGCCACATGCGTGCGCGCCGAGCCGAGCTGAGCCGTGGTGTGGCGTGGCGTGTGCGTGTGCGAGTGCGAGTCGAGTCGAGCATGTGCGTGGCGTAGGCTAGTCCGGACGTGCTGGGCGGAAAGCGGTTCGTTTTTGCCGTTTCAGTGATTAATGTGGTCGGTTTATGACCAGTAACCGCCATCAGTTACTAGTAACGGACGTCTTGATGGAGTCAGTTACCTGTAACGGACGTCTTGATGGAGTCAGTTACCTGTAACGGACGTCTTGATGGCCTCCTCTTAATCGTCGTCAGTTACCTTCATCTCCTGCCGCAAGCCTATATAAGGAGGGCAGCGGCTGTGCCTTTCTCCATCTGCTATCTCTCACCTGAGCTTTCCCACAATACTCCATCCATTGTTTCCTCTTGTAGCCGCTGCTGTCTTTGCATTTCCGCCTTCGTTTTCTTGCGCGCACAAGTAGCGGAGGGAGCAGGCCTCCCGAACCTCGTCCTTCTTAACATATTGCTCGATATAGAAGGCCGATAAGGTTTTTGGGAAGCGTACCACGCGACTGCTCAAGTGCGTCAAAACTTTCGGGAAAGGTGTTCCTGGAAGCGCATCTGCACTGCACCAACGTTCGACTGCATCGACCTCTCCACTGCACCAAAGCTTCTCTGCGACAACTTGTAATCCTCTACTCCGACCGTCATGGCGAACGAGAAAGTTCCGCCTGCGCCTGTGCCTATGGTGGCACCGGCTCAAGGGTATATTAACTTATACTGTGTTTTAATCATGTTGATTTCTTGCTCATTAGTCTTTGCGTATGAGATAGATAATTTGTTATCTAGTGCCTTAGGCTTTGAACTAGAATTGTGCAATAGGTTAATCATGTTTTACCTAATTTTGTGGATTAAAATATTGAGAAAATTCATAATATTTCCAATAGTATCTAATACGTGGGTAAAAAAATTAACAAAGAAGTATAGATGTCTAGACATTGTCAAGATACAGAAATGACATAGGTTCATCGCACTCTGTACTAGGGCCGAGTGAGGGGAGTCCACCATGACCACAAGAGAACTCGTACCATAATATCCTCGCCGCCTCTTGCTCCCAGATCGTCGCCTTCAACTTGTGGATTGTCCAAGGAGAGCCTGATTGCTCCCAGATCGTTCGCACCGGCGCCGTTGTACGGACGGCGAGACTCCCACCAGCGAAGAGAACTGGAGGAAGCGAGGCCGCAAGCTTCAAGATGTACATGGTGATTCAAGATGTACTGCTGCCACCATTGTCGTCTATGAGCTCGCCTTCGCGTCTTTTGAGGTGTCATCGAGGAGAGGACGACAAGAAGTTGTGGACCTCGCGGCCATCGCCAATGAAGTCGCTGCGCGTCTAGGGTTCCTCGCGTCGTGACTCACGAGCGATGAGTTGAGCCCGATATCTACACCGATGAGCTTGCCTCACCTCTAGGTTTCCTCGCTGGAGAGGCGAGACTCCAGTCGAGTCATGGCGATACGACCTCCCCGACTTCTCTCGGAAAAGAAATGTAGCATCTCTAGGCTATTTTTATTTTCTGATTGGAAGGGCTCAAATCAGGAGTAAAATTATTGGGCTACTGGTCCATCCAAACACTTCTTTTGAGCCCAGTATGGAAAAATTTTGGGGCCCATAATTTACATTGGTTTTGGGCTAAAAACCGGGCTCTCAAGCAAGCCCTTAGGGTAGTAACAATAAGGCCACTTCACCTTACTATTAGTATGACACATCAGTTTTGTCCTACGCGGTAGAGTGAGAAAAGAGGAGAGAGAGAAGAGAACTAGTTCTCATGTAGCAACCAGTATCGCATGAGAAACAATTACTATCGTCAGCCAAAAACTCGTGTTAGAGCAAGTATGTTTACTCTAAATGATATGGATGAGAGATAGTTATTATACAAGCTTTAATGTTATATCCAAAAGTGTTTATCTAGAGACAACTTTTAGAGATAGTTATTGTACAAACTAGATTTATTACTTGCTCTACATGGTATAGATAAGAGATGGAATAAGTAGTGGGTTTTATTGTTATACCTACTCTTAGTATGTTAGGTATCCAATTGCATGCAAAATTAAATGATTAGGCCTGTTTGGCATGTGAGGCTGTCGTAAAACAAAATAATAACAAGGAAAATGTCTAGTTGGTCTAATTCAGCCTATATATTATGAAACTAGATATGTAGCTCTTGGCGTCAAAAAATGTGACGAAGGATTCATTGGCTCAAACACACGTAAACACCAAGTTTAAGTATGATTCGTGGCGTGCCAGCCGATTTGATCATGCAATCGGCAAGATTGATCGAAAATAAGTGTTCACAATCGATATGATGATGAAATCGACCAGATAGATCTAAACAGCTTCACAGCCAATTAGATGATAGGTAAAGATATGTTTTCCCGAAAAAGGTGATACACAACAAGATCGGTATAAAACAAATCTAGGATAACGTGGCGTAAATCGAAAATGATCAAAATTGGCGATGCGCAACTTTATTGATCAAAAACGAATTACGAAGAGAGATTCTAAATTACAAACGCTACTTCTAGTCGGCAGAAAGTAAATAAAAGTATATGCGAGTTGTTTGATTGATTGTTGGATGTTTTTTTTTCTTGCCTCTTATTCCTTTTATAGCATATAGTCCAATCGTATCTTTCTCCGGTCCGTCACAAGTCATGAAGCGTATCAACCTCTATTTCTTGCAGATAAAATTCCTTATTCAAACCAATATTGACTAGATAACCAAATTTGACGTAACCTTACAAATTGGTCTGGTATCAACAGTAGCCCTTGTATTTGTAATACCAGATAAATCCCTCCCTGATGGCTCCTTTTTTTCCATTGACGTGGCATTCAACTCATCCTGTATTGCCAAGCTGGAACGCTATGCACTAGCAGTAGTCACTGAGTCAGCCTTTTTTTTCGAAATAGACCCACACCGCTCCATCTCTCACTCATCTCCCCTTCTCCATCTCTCGCTGACCCAGACACGCCATGAGCGTGCGCACCCGACCAGCACCACCGGCCAGCTGAACCACCGCCCGGTCTCCTTCTCCAAGTACGGCGAGATCCGCTGTTGCTAGCCGAGCGTCCAATCATTCTTTTCCTCTTTGCTTCCAGCGATGTAAATCACCAGGAAGAAGAAAGGAATTTTGGGGAGATTTGGAGGATGACAGGTGGGGCCGATATTTTTTCTTTTCATTTGCTGACTCAAATATACATGTTTGCCATCGTGTTGGGTAGGCCTACACGACAAATCCACCTACAATACCAGACTTGGGGTTAAATGTTCTGGTTTTCAAAGTAGAAGGTGTAAAATTGTCGGAGATATGTCCTAGAGGCAATTATAGAGATGATTATATTTTTTTATATTCATGATTTATTATCTTGTTTCTTGAATAATGTCATTATTATTTATTAGCAAATATGTGACTTGTTTGTGAAACTCTATATATGACTCTGTGATGATTATTCTAAAGTGATCTTTAGTTGATAAACATAAGAGGACACATATGAATAGACTAGCATATGTAGTGATTGATGACCATGTTTCACAGTTCATGGATATAGAGATATCAAATCAATAATATGAACACATGTTAAAGAACATGGAGTTGGATCGACCCACCATGAGGCACTGCGAGAACGTTGTATTCTTACTTGTCATCAGTTGGTTTCATATACAATGTGTATGCTATATCCTTAGATTTGAGGTTGACACATATACTCGAGATATATAATGACTTACTTATGGGTTGTCAAACACTACTCCATAACTGGGTAGTTATAAAGGTAACTTTTGGGTTTGTTATGAAGCATGTTGCGAGGTATGGTCGATCAAGATGGGATTTGCCCCTCCATACAACGGGAGAGATATCTCTAGACCTCTCGAGTGGTTGAATTCTGGAAATGCATGGCCATGTTACTCACGGTTAAAGAGTTAACCGTAGTCGGGGATTCTGAATCACGTAATCGAGAAAGAGTGGTTAAGCTATCTAAACAAGGATGGCACATTCTCCCCTTGAGTTTGATCGATATTGTGAGGTAAATGAAAATGCATATAACTAAGTATTGTTAAGGTTTGTCCGATGTGATCTTTACATATACTTGGGAGTCGGCATGTACTTCTAGGGACCGCTGCCGATTAATGGTCGAGTAAGAGTACTCAGGCTATGTTCAAATATACGTGAACATATAGGATCGTACGCTTAAGGGGTTAGGACTTAATTCAGATAGTGATCCGAGTTCTGATGGGCTTTGAGTTCCTAATGGGTCTCTAATATAGAGGTCTATCATGGGAAATCTATATAAAGGGAGAGATGGTGGTTTTAGGGTTAAGAGACATCATAGTAATTCAAAATTCCTAAAACTCTAGATGTCACACCTCATTCACCCAAAACCGTGCAGCCAGCACTAGCACTCCGATGCGTGACATCCCTGCCCCGTACGTGTAGATACCTTGGAGACGTTGCTGTGAAACTTTAACAGTAGGATGATCCGCAACCTGTGATAGTGACGAGGAGATGTTGGAGGAGGCGCGAGAGTAGTACGACTATAACCGCACCAACGCACTACATCGACTCTACTTTCGCTATGATTCTGCGCGTCTAGTTGTAATTTCGTGATATATAACTTGTAGTGGTTCCTTGATTATACAGTAATATTTTTATTTTATGTTATGTTAGAGTAGCCTACTCGTTTTCCTTAGAAAATAACTGGTTTTAAAATAGGGGTCTAAAATGGACTAACTGCAAAGTAGAAGAACGTACTTTTGCTAATAACAAATACTTTTCTGTTCTAGATACAAAACTGCTAGCTTGTAACTGTCATTTCTTCGAGCCATAACAGCAATTTAAATATAGAATAAGGGGAAGGGAGTCGAGGACACCCTGCACAATTCTGCTTGATAGAATCACCAGGGTGAGGTGGTTCTATTCTTTTGTTTATAAAAGTTGCATAAATATTAAAACATAAATGAAAAATAGATAGCAATTAGCTACCACTTCACTTTCTTCAATTTAAATATAGAATAAGGGGAAGGGAACTCCCTGCATAATTCTGCTCAATAGAATTACTAGCGAGAGGTGGTTATATGATTTTCTTTTTAAAAGTTGTATAAATATTAAAGTATAAAGGAAGAGTATATAATGATTACTTATCATTTCGCTTAGTGTCCATTACTAACTCCCTTTTCTGTTTCAATAATGTATATTGCACTACAAAAATAAACAAGTGGGGCATCTGTGAAACTCTATTATTTCCACTGAATAAGTTCTCTGAATAAGTGCCTATTACTTAATTGCCATCAGTTTTCAATGTTTGCTCACCCCATACCATGGCTGTCATCTCCGCCCGAGCCCATCCGTTAAATATGTGATTTCTCAGAAATGGCCAAAATGCCCCTACCCTCACAGTGTGTTTTGCAACTATCACCTGCGTTTGAGCCCTTCTTCTCTCTTCGTCTCTTTCACCGGCAAATAATGGATTTTCTTTTACTTTATCTGTGCAGGCCTGCAACTCTGTAAGTAGGGTGGTAGAGAAGTTGAATCCTTCAGATTATCTGCTGGATTATTGCTGGGAATTCCTTAATATATTTACCGTTCTGATCTATGCGACTATCACAAGGGTGAGAAGGACAATGATCCTGGAAATTGCAAAGCAGCTTTGATGGCTTCGACGACAAGACGAAATTGTCGAAGTATAAGTGATCTGATGCATTTCCTTGTTAGTTTAAGTTTTTTTCGTAAACTGTTTCGTGCCTATGACTCAATATGGTATCAGAGTCATGAATTCTTGGTTCAAGACTCAACTGGCATAATTTTAAAAAAATAATTACTGCCCACCTCTATTCCACACTTTAGTTCTGAGGGAGTCTACACGTAAGAAATGTATTGAAGTATAAGTGAATTAGCTTTTAAGTGAATTGTTTGGTCCGTTGGTGTATGCAACTCAATTGAAATGACCAGAGGAGTGAAGGTTGACAGGTTGCTGATGTTACTCAACTATTGCATGCAAGCAATATGTTGCGCTGCAATTTTGCCCTTATATAAGATGTGTAGGTGAAATGTCTCGTGAGATTTCCATTTCAATATTTCTTTGTTTTTTGTTTCCTGAATCAACGAGCTCCCAGTTTATGCGGACGCAAGAGCCTATGCGAGCCCGGCCTGGGAGGAGCCTAAGAATCGTGTACGTAGCTTTTTCTTCAGCAAAGAAATTGGCCTCAGACGATGCAGAATATTTCCATTATTCAAAGCAGGCCACAATGTCGAGAGCAAAATGGGCACGTAGGCAGTAGCCTATAAGCCGTTATTTGATGTTCATGTGGATGTGATTAATTGCGCGCATAACACTGGTCCCAATTAAACTGCTATTGATGAGCAAATCTTGCCATCGGTAAAAGATAAGGCGACTAATTGGGTATTCGCGGGAGCAAAGCAGCTTAAACACCTCATACAGCGTCATCATTAGAGAATAGACTTTTATATTTTTTGTATTGTCTTCCTCCCTGATTTAGGTGCAGTCTCCTGCACCATGTAACTTGCTAAAAACTGTTTTTATTATCTCCTCTTTCTAATACAATCGCAGCCTAGCTGCCTTTTAAAAAAATTAAACCGCTATTGTGCAATGTGTTAAGGGTACAGATTCACGCTTGATTTTGCTTGGGTGCACATCCTCTTACAGTAAAGTAGTTAATATCAGGTGGGACAAATATGCATAACTAAAAATATAAATTACAGATTTGTCTCTACCCAACATTCATGGCTATACCTATATCTAATCTTCAAGTTGATTTATTTTTTTATATGCCAATACAGATTTCTCATCATCTGTTATTAATTACTACTTTACTTTAAGATTTGTAAACTTCTACGAAGAGATGTACGGAAGCAAACCCCATATGTGTAACATTTGGTGGCTCAACTTTTGCGTGGAGCTCAATTAATTTGGTCCCTCTACTGTCAAAGGCCAAATTGATTCCACATCTACACGTAAAAATGGGTCAAACCAGACACGGACAGGGATCCTTGGCAGTTATACTAAGCAGTCCTCAGTCAGTTGAGCTGTTCGATCCAGCGAATCGACGGTTAGATCGCTCAAAACGTGAGTTGCAGTAACTTGATACAGCAACCACTACAGTAAAAAAATCAGTACAGTATTTTACTACAGTACCAGAGAAAACCTCGCACGTCGCTTTTTCATCGAACGGCAGACTAGGGATTACTTAACTTGCAGTTCCCAGTATAACTGCATGGGATCCTGCCCACCAGACACGGGCTGCGATGAGATGGGAAATGAGTTAGACACAACCACACTTGTCACTCATCAATATCCTGCATTTGTAAGAAGGAAAAATGATCGAGCACATGACAGCAGGTGAATGAACACCTAATTTATTCCACATAATTTACACTGTCCACAAGGCAAGGTTCATATATGTGCATGTATTTGGGTGCATCTACTGATCTACAGTTATCAATACCGCACCGGTACGTACCATTTTATCACCTAAACCGGTACAAAGTAGCCTTATATACTGTACCAGCCTTGTTACCGGTCATACCAGCTTGATGCCGGTCAATACTGACCATACCAGCTTCGATACCAGACAATACCGACCATACGAGCGAAATTGATAATATGTTCATTGAATTATATGTTATATTTGATAGTACTACTATGTATTTAAAGTAATATTATAGTGAAATTTGGTGTACATATAATTAAACATGTGTATCTCTACTACTTCTAATTAGGAGTTGGTGGTGGTCCGTTCTCCTCCAGAGTATCTGATTTGTTGGATCTGACATAAACAGCTGAGATAGAAGAGGTTTTAATCCGATAGTTCCACCCCTTCCTCCCGTCTTCTCACGTGCTCACGCAACCCGAACTGCTCCAACCATAATATCTTTCATCTCAAATCATTTTGACCCCGCAACACCTCTCCCTCTCTCGATCCGACGCGCTCAGCTCTCCCTCTCAAATCTCTTCAGAGGAACAACCATTTCCTACTGTTGAAACATAACTAAAGTTAGTGCTCTTTACAAATAATTTTTTTGTCGTAAATTGAGTTTCTGTTGCAATGCACGGGCACATAACGAGTATATTATTATATTAAACCCGAATATGGTATGTTGGTATAGATCAGTACCAAAATATATTATTACAAGAGTCAAACCGGTATAGCCTCCGATATGATATTAACAAGTTTGCTTAAGTTACCTTACGTAGCCAGGCGTGGTACAAAATAAGCATCCTTAATGTTAGTAACTTAGTATGTACAGTAGAACACAATCGATAATTGTTCACAGGCAAAGCTTACCTCACGTACAAGGTTTTCGTTTACGAAAGAAATTTGCTACTATTAAATTTGCTGTAGTATTACTACTATTAAATTCGATCGTAGTAACAATATGCAAATTAAGAGGAACAAAAAATTGTGCTACTTACTATTTAAATCTTGGCCTCTGTTGTAACTAGATATATAGTATATTCTAATAATATAGTGTATGTGTACAATCTTGGATCTGTGTGTCTTGACATATTTGCTATGCTTGAGTTGGAATTATTTGAATATTTTTTATGCTCGAGTTTGAATATCTGTTACGTTCGTATATCCCATTTTCCAGTAAATCAATGAAACAGTAGTGACATGTGGTGGGTAGGAACGGCTCGTTGTTTTTGATACAGGACTCTATTCTTTTTTTTAGCTTTTTTTTATCTGTACTTATGTAGTGAGTTACATAGTCTAACGCAATATATTTTGGACTTGAATTCCAACATCTCAGGAGTTCCGAGTAATAATTGGCTAAAATCGTAACAGCGACAGCGTAAGGTTCCTCAATAATATCTTCTGAACATTCTCCTGGCTTGCTCTGCTGAGCATATAAAACACAGGATGAACACGTCAGTTCCCCTGTAGTTATGATGCATGTATCTGTTGTAATCATCTCGACCTGCAGCCTAAGTAGTAGACCCAAATTGAGGAAATTACATCCGCATCATACCTTCACTATATCTTGCAGAATCGCCGCGCGCAGGGCCGTTTGAGCCGGGAGCTGGCCGGCTCGGCTTGCGGCTCGAGCCGAGCCGGCCAAATTTTTTTCGCAAACGGGTCCTTTTCAAAAAAATAAAAATTACGGATAGATCCTTTTTTGAAAAAAAATTACTATTGGATCCTTTTCTCGAAAAAGATTACATATTACATCCATGTCCTTTTAGCGTTTTTAAGAATAGCGCTCGGGTCCTTTTTATGAAAATCGAAATTACGTTTATGTCCTTTTTATAAGAAAAAAAAGGTTTCTTTTATTAATAGAAAATTATGCATCGCATTTATGTCCTTTTTTCGGTTTTCTAGCATTACGTTTAAACCTTTTTGCGAAAAACAAAGTCTTATTTTTAGATCATTTTCGTGCGTTTTCTCGATTTACTCGTATGCAGAGCGTCGATCAGCGTTTTGTCGATTTTCTCGCGTGAAAGCAAAGACACCATGGCGTGTACGCATGGCGCATGAATTTCTAGTTGTGTCAATAAGGGGATATCTAAGGAAATATGGCTAAGCAGGATCTAGAAGAAGGTGACGAAGGAGATGATAAAGATGTCGTAGGGATGCTCGCATCACATTGGTTAACTGAGAAGCCTAAACAGTCCCCAAATCGTTGTGAAGCCAGAGATTTTGTTCGGGTTTAGCCTTGTTTGACAGAGCTCCAAATCCCAGCTCCACATCAGATATGAAGCTTGTAAACTAAAATAAAGTGAATTAAGTTTATATTTTTAGTCTAAAATGTAAACAAGATGACTCACCTAAACACTCTTAATATACCCATAGCTCCAGCTCTACGGATCTGGTGGAGTTGAATCTGTGCCAAACACAGTCTTAGTATCTAAGTTATTACTCCCTCCAGATATTTTGTTCAGGTTTAGTATCTAAGTTACTACTCCCTCCGTTGGTTTTTATATGGCGTCCATACATTTCGAGATTCTAAGTTTATAAACTTTGATCAATGCTTAGCCCAATCTCTACTACTTCTAATTAGGAGTTGGTGGCAGTGGTCCGTTCTCCTCTAGAGTATCTGATTCGTTGGATCTGACATGAACGGCTAAGATATAAAAGGATTTAATCATATCTTAGATGGAAGGATTTTATCATATTTTTTTGAATAGAAATATTATTTTAGCATATCTCTATTCACATGTTCTTCCTATGGAAGGATGTTATTCATATATCTTATAAATGGAAGGATTTTCTCATCATGTCCTACATAGATAGAAGGATATACTCACCATATCCTACAATACGAGAATTCTATCTCATCATATCTGAAAATGCATAGATTAAAAGGAAAGAATCACGCAACCAAATCACGTGCCAATCACGAAGATGTCGAGGAGACCTGGCTTCCATCCGCCTGCGTACGCTGCCTTCTGCTTTCATCTACTCCCTATTAGAGAGCATCCACTCTCACCTTCAGGAGCAGAGGCCGATCGGTAGTGGAGACACACGTAGGAAGAGAAGAGAAGAGAAAGGCTACGTGCAAGAAACAAGAAGATTTCCTGAGAGAGGAAGGCAATAACTTTCTCCTCCTTCAATGGTAAGGATTGATATCTTTCTACTAATTCTAATTAAGAGTTGGTAGCGATCGTCCATTCTGCTTCAGAGTACTTGATTCGTTGGATCTAACATGAACGGTTGAGATGGAAGAGGATTTAACCCGATAGTCAAATCTCTTCGGAGGAACAAACTTTTCCTGCTATTGAAACATAACTAAAGTTAGTGTTTTTTACAAATAAATTTTTTGTCGCAAATTGAGTTTTTGTTGCAACGCACGGGCACATGACTAGTAATATATAAATTATATGATACAAAAGTGATATCATTAGATTCGTATTTGAAAGCACTTTTATATAATTATAATTTTGTAGCTATGAACAAAGTATTATAAAAATTTAACGTTTAAAGTTTAACTTTAAAAAATATACCAAATCAAATCACGCCTTACAAAAATAAACAGAGAGAGTATTATTATTTTCCATCATGAGAAGCGTGACTATTTGTTTTTTCGCTGAAGTTCTTCTTTCGACAAAATTTTTGGTTCCAGTTCCAAACAGGGCAATGGGCAAAGCAGTAATTTCCTAGACATTCGTGACTAGTCCAGTCGTCGTCGTGCTCTCTTCCCCACCCCACCATCTTCTCCTCCCCGAAGAAACACCAACCCGACACAGAACACCAGGCTCTTGTCGATCAAACGCCTAGGGTTTCACCAAGAAAAGAAGGCGAAGGGAAGGGAGAACCCAAGCCAAGCCATGGCTACATCCACCTTCAGCGGCGACGAGACGGCGCCCTTCTTTGGGTTCCTGGGCGCGGCGGCGGCGCTGGTCTTCTCGTGCATGGGCGCCGCCTACGGCACGGCCAAGAGCGGCGTCGGGGTGGCGTCGATGGGCGTCATGCGGCCAGAGCTGGTCATGAAGTCGATCGTGCCCGTCGTCATGGCGGGGGTGCTAGGCATCTACGGCCTCATCATCGCCGTCATCATCAGCACCGGTATCAACCCCAAGGCCAAGCCCTACTACCTCTTCGACGGCTACGCGCACCTCTCCTCCGGGCTCGCGTGCGGCCTCGCTGGGCTCGCCGCAGGAATGGCCATCGGCATCGTCGGCGACGCCGGCGTCAGGTAACCCCGATCCCCCAAATATCAAATCCCCTCTCCCCCCAAGGAGTTAACTTTTTTGTTCTACTAATGTGGATTAGTTAATGTGGTAAATCGCAGTACCTGCAGGTCTAAGCTGTCTTTTTAATGCTGTTACATGTGTGGTTAGTTTGTGTGGCGCGAGAATTTCACCTCACTTCACAGCATTTGGTCGGTCCGTGAAACAGTAGGATTAGGCTGTGCCTACAGAACAAGTTGGTTAATCTAGGATCGCTCTAATATGTCGTGTAGGGGTTATGTATTTCTGAATTCGCTGTAGAACTGTTAGTTTTAGCTCTTTTTATTTTTGCATATGTTAGTTGGGTTAGAAATGGGGGTAATTGCATCTTTTTGGCAGCTTTACAAGTTAGTGTGGCAGAATGTTATTCGGTGAAATAGATTATATAATGGAATCATCTTGGACTTGGGATCTTGAGTGCCATACCCTGTAGCACGACAATTAGTATTTGACACTAGTACAATATTAATATTATTTTATACATGGTGGCATGGGATTTTTGTTTATAAGGATACATACACTGATACACAAGGGTTGGAGAAGTATGAACCATTTCTATACTTATCATTTCGGATATAACAGGCATAGTCAGAAGCATATCCGGTATGTATCTAGTATTCTAGTGGCAGAATTAGCGAGCATTGAGTACCGCTAGAAACCTTGACCCTCAATCTAGATGTATTCCATTTCCATATAATATGCACAAATCCACCATGTTAAATACACAGAGTTTCACTTGGCTCTGAACATTGACCTTTGTGCTATATATATGTCCTAATTAAACTGTATGTATCAAAGTTGTACCAAATCTGTATGGATATAGAACATGTATCTTGATGCTGGTGAATGCATAGCAGAAATAGCCAATTGTCCCAGATAATTGAGGAACTCAACAACTAGAATTGACTACAATTGCTCTGGTTTTACTTTTCTTGACTTCGCCATTATTCAGTCACATTTCGGCCATTCTAGAGGCTATGCATGAATTTTGATATACTTTTGATTTTTTCACGCAACGCTGTGTCCTTGTACTTCAACGATACATATTGTCTGTGCGGCTAATATAGTGCATTCAGCATACCTATATGTTAGGTGATATCATCACAGATTCACAACTGAGATTCTGTTGGTGTACTTGGGGTTGGGTGCATTGGATGGTGCATAATCTATCATAAAGTCCAATCATGATTACGATGATTTTCTCTCAGTTAGATCTAATGTTGAGTAGGTTTTATTTTTGATATCACGAACAAATGATTTGATTGCGACGGGCCATGGGGCATTGGAGCTAGTATATTACTTTGTATTAAAAAATTACTGCTTGTGCTTCCTTGCTTCCCTAAGAAAGAAAAAATCATGCATAAAGATATGTAATGATTATGTTCGTAACTGTTTGGGTGTAAAATATTATAGAATAACATTTAGTACTGTTTCATGAATTCTATATCTAGGAATGACACAAGAATTTTGAGTGTTATGCCTAGCTTGACGCTGTTCTAATGTGATCTACTTTTGTTCTCAGGGCGAATGCTCAACAGCCAAAATTGTTTGTTGGTATGATCCTCATCCTCATCTTTGCTGAAGCACTTGCACTTTATGGTCTCATCGTCGGTATCATCTTGTCATCCCGTGCTGGTCAATCCCGAGCAGACTAGATATACGGCTGTAATGCCTTTGTCATGGACATGACATCATATCATTGTTCTTTTGCTGTATCTTTGTGGCCTCTTTCTGTCATTCGGACCTTTATGCTTTCTTTTGCTTATCCTTGATAGTAGTACTATCTACCTTTAACTTGTTGGTGCACTCCTGGCTACATTTTGGGAGCATGGTGTCGATGATTTGGTGAATAAATGAGTTTTCCGATTGAAGCATGTCACTCTGCTGTGCTCTAGTCATCCGTGTCTCTGAAGTTGGTACCGTATAGTAGAGGATTGCAAGGTTGCTGTCGTGTTTTGGTTGGATGCGCTTATCCTCTTCGATGCATGCAATGCAATACTGTTGCGTAGACTGTTTGATCGAGAAACGTACGGCTTTGTTGCTGCTGCTTCATTAGCAGTAATACCAGCCTGCAATTATGGGGTCTTTGTAATTAAAATTTGAGAAATATATAACTGTGGGGAAGCATCTGCAGTTTTTTTTGCCCTCAAAAAAAAAAAATACCAGCCTGCAATTCAAGCCGCAGAGATACGTTGCTGACCCAGCTTGATGCCCGGAGTACGATCCAGTGTAGGAAAAACCACGAGACAATGAGATGCAGCTATCGGACTCGGGCTCAACTGCAGGCTAGCTCGGAATCTGATTGCTTCGTCGAATCCGCCTTCGTTCCTAAGTCCGAACGGCGAGCGAAGTTGCGAGCAGCGCAGCCTGATGCATGCAGCATAAATAGGGCCGCCATGGCCACAAACTTCTCCACAGTCCACACCAAGAAACCCGCGACGGCAGCACTGCGGCTTGCGCATGGCGACGGCTAACGCTCTCGGCGTTTTACTCGTGTTCCTCCTCGTCGGCTGTTGCGCCGGATAGCCTGTCCCGTCGCCTCCGGCGTCACCGCCGTCGACAGCGCCGAGGACGGTGTACTGGATCACGGCCATCTAAAACTTCAGGGACTCGATATCTGACACCGGGAATCTCCTGCGGGAAGGCGCCGCCGGCGTGATGCAGCAAACCACGGTCCTTCCCTACGGCACCGCCATCGACGAAGGCGCCACCGGGCGATGCTCCTCCGACGGCTACCTCATGACAGACTTTCTCGCCAAGGACCTTGGGCTGCCGTTGCTGGTTGGTTTTACTCTGGATCGTATACCTAGCACACAAACACTAGAGTAGAGATGAAAACGGAACGGAAACGATCGGTAAATGATCGTTTCGTTTCTGTTTCCGTATTTTTTACCGGTAACGGAAATGAAATCGGAAACCCGGAAACGGATACGAAAACGGATATTGACGGAAACGGATGCGGAACGGAGCGGATACGAAAACGAAAGTGAAAAATTCCACAAGAATATAGTACATGATCTATCCAAAATTTCAAACATACCAACTTTGAATGGTATTGTAGTTACACGGAACATCTTAATAACATTAGTTAACATTGATCATAGTATGAACAAGGACATATAAACATTGTTTACCTCAAAATCATTCAATACATCACAACATAGTAGCAAACACATATAGTTCCTGTTAAATCAATGACGAACGAAACATAAAGAAGATCAAACCACAAACAGAACAAGAGACACAAGATTTAACGTGGAAAACCCTTTCGGGAAAAAACCACGGGCGCCGGCGGCAAAGATTCACTATTTTGTCTGGAGAGTTACAAACGCAGGGGACGAATCGCCCGTGCGGCTTACAAGAGGAGATACATATAGGCGGCTGCGACCTAGGTCAAAAACGATCCATACCGCTACGCTCTGTCAGAAGTTTGGCCTTCTCTCTGAATTTGGATCAACAATCAACAGTTCCACATCACAACATAGTAGCAAATCCTGCTTTCAGTTATCATAGAAGAGATTGCACGAGCGGGTGAGAAAGATGGTGAGAAATTTCAGACAAAATTGCTGAGAAATACTAGGACGTAAAATGAACCACATACAATACATGGAAAAATCCACCTTCAGAAATCTTTTAGCCATGGCCCCATTCGTAACACTTGCCTTTATGCGTTTATCATTGTAATTTGCAATACAAGTTGAAACACAGCCATATAGAGGCAGGTAAACACAATGAAATGAATCATAACAAACTTGGTCATACAAAATTGGTAGTTTCATGCCTCGCCCATCCCTAATTGATCTTGAAATGCTGATTTCAAATCAAACAGTTTCCAAGCACGAGCTTCTTGCTATTTGAATAGCAGGTCCATTGAGCAATTAATCAAGCTCATCACTTCAATTTGGCTTATATCATATATAGGAGATGATGACTCAGGCTCTTAATTGCAACCATACTAGTTATGCAAATTTATTTCAAATCAAGTTCATGAGAGAAATTTATAGATGAGAGCATGACCAAAAAAAGACTTCTCTATCTCCTCGTATATATATAAAAAGAAAAGTAGACAAGATAAGTCGTGCTTAACTGAAATGAATTTCTGCGATCTAGTAACTTTTGCAATTCCATGAAATCTCCAAACTGGTGGATGGATATGCCCAATGGTGGTGGATGCACCAGTATAAATTCCACAATAACATTTTACAGTATTCGTTAGATTTTAAAATAATTCAAAACCTACTCGCAGACAATAATCTTACAGTTGATAGTTAGCTCTTAAATCTTGTGTGCACAATTTCTGAAATGCAAAGTGTTACTAGTAGTATTCTAGTAGATCATAGTATCCTTAGAAATTGTATGCACGGAAACATGTTCAAACTTGAAACTAAGAACAGAACTAAATACAGCTAGCTCATCATGCCGAGAACTAATAACATTATTAGCACGATCTTATTAAACCATCCCTCGACTCTAGAATTTGTTTCTGTAGTTCAGTAAACAGAAGACAAGTCTTACAAGAAGTGTTTTCCAAATTTAATGTCTTGTAATAGTAAATACATCTTAATGCAGAATCGATAATTTAACATTCTTAAATCAATTGCACAGACTAGCAAATAGATGGACCAAACCTCAAACAGTCAAATCAGTTCCCCAGTGATATTCTACACAATGCCTGTGGCTCTTTCAATTCCAATATCTAGCAGTGGCAACTTGATGGCATTAAAAGCAGCACCTCTTGCTCTTGACTTTCCTAAAAATTTCAAGCCATGTGATAAATAAATGGACAAGTAGAAGTTAATTTAGTTATCTATACATGAATGCATCTTTGTGGAAGCAGAAAAACTGCAGAGTAGTGCCAAGCAAACTGAACTCAGTTCATGACTTTTTACCAGCCGATGGGGGGCGCCGATCTGGGGGCGGCGGGACTCCACTCAGGGGCGCCGGGGCGGCGCAGTGGGGCCGGCGAAGCAGCGCCACTGAATCGGTAAGCCTGGGGTGGGGGCGGTGGCGGCGGCGCTGATTTGGGAGTCGGGAGGCCGGGACGGGAGTCTTGCGTGACGAGGTGTGGGCTCCGATGTGGGGGCGGCGGCGTGGCGCTGGGGCAGTGCGGTGAGCTTGGGGTGGGGGGCGGCGCCGCTGACTCTGGAGTCGGGACTTGGCATGACGAGAGACGGAGAGAGCTGACTAAGAGCTAGGGTTTGTCTTCAATTTCACTCGGTGCGCAAGCAGCGCAAGGCTTGGGCCTGGCCGCTTGGGTGAGTTACATGATATGAGTTGGGCTAGGCCTTCAATCCATTTTGGAATTTCCGAATAACACTACACGAAATTTTTGTTCCGTTTTCTTTTTCGTCGGAATTGACTCTCCCGTTTTTGTTTCCGTTTCCGAAAAAAAAATTCGTTTCCGTTTTCGAAAAAGGGATTCCGTTTCCATTTTACTTCGGAACGGTCGGAAAGTTTCTGTTCCGTTTTCATCCCTACACTAGAGAGAACACAATAGCATATATAGAGACGTCTTTTCTTGCTCTTCTCATTTTCTATTGTTTTTTATTTGTGTTATTCTCAAACTCACGATATACATGCTATTTTATAATGAGACAACCACTCAATCAACCTGCTACCCAAGACAACAACTAAACATAGAAAGCTTAATTAAAAAACAAACTAACTGATTTGATCCGATTACCGATTTTCTCGTGATCTTCACTTGCCTTGCACGACATGGCAAATCAAAAGTTTTGACAAGTCTTGATTACTTTCCAACAATCTCCTCCTGGTCAAGACTTGTCGACTTATACAGATTACCGCAATTAAATCCCGGACTCAACCTTTTGTTGCAAGTGGACTCAACTTCCAACATTCACGACTTATCAACATCCTAGAAAACTCCTACATGCACACACATGGCTAGGATGGTGGCCACAACTACTTAATGTCCTGGACTCCTCTTGGCACACACAACGGCTTCCTTTTGATCTTCTCGGGAAACATGATCTCTTCTAATACGTATGACATCTCTAAAGGAGTTTGCATATGTTTATCTTGTGGACACAATTCACATAAGAACTCAAGTTATCACATATAGTATCTAGTGGATACAACTGACACGAGAACATGTAATTCTGGTTGCTGTCGGCGTTTCGAGCACCGGCAAGTAAATTTGTAAGTCTAAGGGGCCACGCGTTCCCTCTCCCTGAATAGTTAGACTCAAAATCCCAAGATGTATACTGGTTCGGGCCGAATGTCCCTACTCCAGTTCGTGTGGTGGTGTTGTATTGCCTTGGATGCAGTCGACTGCACCACGTTTACAAGTGGGGGCTGAGAGCTTGAACACGAGAGTGTTCGTTGTCTGTTCGTAAAGACTTAGCGAGAAGAGGAGAGCCCCCTCTCCCAGAGGGCCCTGCCCCCCTTTATACAGTCGGGAGGGGCAGGTTACATTGAGAATTGGGAGAAGGAAGGAAGGAGAAACCTATACTAGGAGCCCTAGTCCCTTGTCTTGGTGATTGGTCGCCGTCCTACCTCGTCCACACCGGGTTTGGTAGGCTTGCTGAGAAGAACAGTTCGCCGTTTCCTTGGGAAGCAGCGCACCTGCCCTCTGGGAACCTGTCAGGTGCTGATGTTGTGAAGCGTGGCCCTGGCGCTGCCTCGGGAGGGAGCGCATCCCCATACTTCGTGTGACTGGGCGATGGGACTGGAGTTTTGACTTGGACAACCCTCGTCTTTGCCTCGGGAAGGGCCACCGCCTGTCACGGTCACTTCGAGCGATCACATCAGTGAGGCACGTGGTGTGATCGGTGGAGGCCTGACACGTGGCCCTTGGCGAAGGTTGCCTCAGCTTGGTTGGGGCTCGGTGGAGCCCGACCTGTAACGGGGGTCGGCGTCCCACTTGGTCGGGATTGCTCGCCCTACTCTGGTCGGGGACGAGCGTCTTTTTGTGGCCCCACAGGTCCCTTGGTCGGAGCCGGGCCTGGGGGTGGCTTGTTAGGTCGGAGCTGGGCTTGACGCAGCCTGCTTGTCATCCTGGGCCGTTGGGGTACCCCTGGTATGAGTATTCGTCAGTAGCCCCCGAACCCCCGAGCGAGTTCGTCAGATACGGTCGGGGGTTGAGCTTGGTTGGTGAGAATCTCGGTTGTATGCAGCGACCGGGCCTGGTCGGACGACCCGACCGACCTGGTCGGCTAGTCTCAGCCTGGTGTGTTCTAGCGCATCCGACGACTGCCTAATAGTTGGTCGAGGGCATTCGAACCGCCGGAAGCTTTTAATTGCTTCGTTGCACGCGCCGCGCATGGCTTGGCGCGTTGTGACCATACGTCTCCTTGGCCGCTTTGGGGTCTGGTGAAGGGCGCTTCGTTTTCCTGCGCTTGCATTTATTCGGAGTCGCTTGATGTCGGCGTTTCGAGCGCCGGCAAGTAAATTTGTAAGTCTAAGGGGCTGCGCGTTCCCGCTCCCTGAATGGTTAGACCCTGGAGTCCAAGATGTATACTGGTTCGGGCCGAAGGTCCCTACTCCAGTTCGTGCGTTGGTGTTGTATTCACTGGGGTGCGGATGACTGCACCGAGTTTTTTTTACAAGCGAGAGGTGGAGCCTCAACACTAGAATGATCTAAACTTAGCTCTCAGAAGGAGAAGAAAAAGAAGAAGAGGAAGAAGAGGAAAAAGCTCTCTTGTAGCTCTTACTCATTGCCTGTTAGGAGGTTCTGCCTCCTTTTATTGATCTGAAGGCGCAGGTTACATCGAGAATTGGCGAAGTGCGGGCGAGCTACTTTAGGGCTTGATCTTGCCCGCCGTCGCCAATCGTTCGCCGACCGTCGCTTGCTCTGATTGGTCGCCGCTCTTGAGCCTATCTTTGGGTCGGTGGTCTAGTGGTCGAGCGGTTAGGTAATCCTCGGGAAGTGGCGTAGCTGCTCTCGTGATCCATGTGGGTCTTTGTCGTGAGTCGCGTGTGGCGTTGGAGTTGCCTCGGGAGAGCGTGTCCTTGCCTTGTGTGGTGGTGGTGATGGGACAGAGGCGTGGCTTCAGCAGACTATCAAAGCTGTCTTGGGAAGGACCACCGCCTCGCTCGATCACTTGAATGACCGTTAAGTGGGGCACGTGGCCTTAGGTTGACACGGGACTCGGCGCGCGGCGCGCCCTCGGCGGGATTATCATGGTTCGGTCGGGCCGGGGATCCCGTCTGCTGCGGGGTCGGGAACCTGTGAGTCGGGCCGGGGATCTGTCCCGCTGGGGGTCGGGAACCTCTTGAGTCGGTCGGGACCGGTCGGGAATGGTCTCCCTGAATGGTCTCGTAGGCATTTGGGTAGCAGGCCGGGGACGACCTGTTTAGGCTGGGGCCGTATTCGAGGCCGCCTGCTTGCTGCTCTGGGCTTTGCTTGTTGCAATTGGGCCGTTGGTGCACCCCTGTTTTATGAGTATTCGTCACTTGATATCCCTCTTTCCGGGTATATAAGGGCACCACCGCTTGCCTGAACGGTTGTCCCCATCCCAGCGTCCCCTTTTGCAAATCCTCAATGACTTCGAGGCGTCCATTGGTCTTCAGCTTTGGTGATGATGACGAGGTGGAGGAAGAAGATCCCTTGGTCGAGCTCTGGGCTGAACACGACCAGGCGATGGCCGAGCTCGCGGAGGAGGAGGAGGAGGCCGTGGCCCGCGATTCCGCCGCCGTCGATGCACTGCTTGAGGTTGTTCCGCGGCTCTCTGTGGTGAGGGGCGCCCTCTTAGAGGCAATGGCGCGCGCACGCAGTGCCGCCGTCGATCGTCGGCCGACGCAATCCAAAAATCGTGATATAATGCTTGGTGTTGAGATAGCTCCACCATATCATGTAGCTTGTATCGTGTAACATTGTGTAATGTTTGGGCTTGTTGACTTTGTAATAAAATCTCCCTTTCTTTTTGTGATCGATGCATCTGTGTGACGACTTCACCTTTAGGCATTTTCTCAGACCACTCGTGCTCCTGAGGGTCGGCAGTCGGTGGAAGATCGCTCTTCTTGTGCGCGGGCAGTCGGACGCCTTGCTCGTACTCACAGATGCTTGTTGGGAGGCTCCGGGTGCTCGTTTTAACGTCGTAGCTAGACGTGGCTTTGGTCGGAGCGGACGACCAGATGCCTCTCGGGAGGTTCTGGTGTCCGAGTGCTTGTTTAATGTCGTAGCTAGACGCGGCCTTGGTCGGCACGGACGACCAGATGCCTCTCAGGAGGTTCCGGGGTCCGAGTGCTCGTTTAGCGTCATAGCTCGACGGGGCCTTGGTCGGCACGGACGACCAGATGCCTCTCAGGAGGTTTCGGGGTCTGAGTGCTCGTTTAATGTCGTAGCTAGACGCGGCCTTGGTTGTCACGGACGACCAGATGCCTCTCAGGAGGTTCCGGGGTCCGAGTGCTCATTTAGCGTCATAGCTCGATGGGGCCTTGGCCGGCTGGGACGACCAGATGCCTCTCGGGAGGTTCTGGTGTCCGAGTGCTCGTTTTACGTTGTAGCTGGACGGTGTTCGTTTTATGTCGTAGCTAGATGGTGCCTTGGTCGGCTGGGACGACCAGATGCCTCTCAGGAGGTTCCGGGGTCCGAGTGCTCATCGTAGGGTGTCCATCCCGAGTCCTCGTCCGGCGAGGGTAGGCTGCGAGGAGGTATTCTTCTCTATCCCACGTGTACGCCCGTCTGCAGTGTGGGACACGGAGGGTGGCGGCGCGCGTTTACCGCGTTGGTTTGAACGCCGTGCTCGTGGAGCTAATGACGGGTGGTCCGAGTGGGTCCTGGGAGGTCCCTCCCAAGGGGGACCCTTCCGAGCGGACGGTCCCAGAGTAGGGTGTCCTGGCCCACTGTGGGGCGACCCATAAAAAACCTTTCTTTACTCGATCCGATCGGACTGCGGGTCGTCCGTCGACCCGAGAGCACACCGGTCATCACCCATCGATGGGCTCCGCGGGAGAGTGTGAAGTATGGTCTCAGACACGAGTTAGGACGATTGGGCCATCAGCCAGCCCAACTGGAGGCCCATTGGGGGCTCGCCTCGTACTCGCCCCTCGCTCAATTTTCGCTGGGGCGGCCTTATGCCCACTTGGTGGGACTGGCCTTTAGAACCCACAGCTTTGGGCTGGGCCCCTAGCGTGAGCTGTCGAGCTCCCTTGCCGTTTTGGGGCCGCAGCGGCCCAGCGGGCGTCTCGCACGTGCCCCGGGGCAGCCGTCATGGCCTAAAAGCGGAGACCGAGGGGTCATAGGACGTGCGGCCCGAGGCAGTGTCTTTACGGCTCCTGCGGTCCTGTCGAGCTTAAATGCAAAGAGGAATTGGGAACTGGGCGTTACCAGGTGCCTAGCGCGGCAGACGAGGGCATGCGCGACGCTTTGCTCGAGGAGGTGTCTGTTCGGCTGACGCCCGCTCGGCTTTTATAAATAGGGTGCGGGGACATTCGTGCAAGCCTCTCGCCTTTGCTTTCCTCATCTTCCCGCGCTTGCCTGAGACAAGAAAAGAGACAGTAAGAGCCAGAGGAGAGAGAACCTCCAACTTCCCCCTTTCTCACCTTTTCGCCGCTCCTTCAGAAATGTCGTGGCCGGCGTGCTCCACTAGACCAGCCACGCGCTCGGGCTGGTGAAGAAGGGGTTCCTACCTCCGCAGGCCGTCTCGGGCTGGAGGGTGCCGTCAGGGGCCGCTGCCCCCGCGCCGGGGGACGGCGAGGTCGTCGTGCCCGCCTCGTTTTACGAGCGCGGGTTCGGGCTCCCGCTGCACCCGTTCGTGCGTGGGCTCCTGCACCACTACAGGGCGGAGATACACCACCTCAACCCCAACGGGGTCCTCCACATCGCCGTGTTCATCACGCTCTGCGAGGCCTTTCTGGGGATTGAGCCCCATTGGGCGTTGTGGAGGCACTTCTTCTAGGCCCGGCTGAGGAAGGACAAGCCCTCGGATGCATCGGCGCCTATTGGGGGTGTGGCTTTCCAGCTGTGCGCGAGGCACGCAGCGGACTACATCGACGTGAAGCTGTCGTCGTCCAACCGGGGGTGGCACTCCAAGTGGCTCTATGCCAAGAACTTGGGGGATAGCGCCCCGGTCTTCACCAACCGACTTCCCGAGGAGAGGCCCGAGTGGGGCTGGGGTGCCGACCGGAAGGGGAGGAACCGGGTGGAGATGATAATCGACCAGATCAAGGCTCAGAAGGAACGGGGTCTGACTGGCGACGTCTTTGTGCGCGAATTCATGAAGATGCGCGTGCAACCGCTTATGGATCGGCCGCTCCCCATGTTTCGGTTCGAGGGGCCGTCCGACTCGGCGAGGATGATGGAGGAGGAACTCCCCCGTCAGAGGTCGGGGTGCGGGTGTCCACCGTCACGGGTGGAGGTGCGACTGAGGCGGTGGCCGGCCACCCTGAGCCGTTTCGGCCGGAACCCGCATAAACCCGTAATCCGAATGTAGCCTTTTCCTCCTTTTTCTTTCTTGTTGCTTCCCCTCAGCTTTCGGCGATCAGTCTGACTAAAGTCTCCGCGTTCCCCAGGGGCTTGCCGGGATGGTCTCCCGGGCATTGCTGCCGGGGGAGAAGGAGCTTAGGGCGGAGGCCCGCGCGAAGTCCGCGTAGATTGAGGCTGCGCGCAAGAAGCGCAGAGAGGAGAAGAGGAGGAAAAGGGAGAAGGAGCGTGCGGCGAGGGCCGCACGCGGCGAAGACGCGTCCGAGACCACCGCTGCGGGGTCGACCTCCACCGACAGCAGTGGAGGCCGAGACGGACACCCATACCGCGGGTACTTGTCCGACTCGCCGATCGGTGGCGGCCCGAGCGCGGGTCTGATGGGGGGCGAGTGCGCGGGCACCGCTGGCGCCGTGCCCCAAGCGGAGATGTCCCCGGTGGAGTCGTCCTCGGGGAAGCGGAGGGCCGATTCGCCCCCGCAAGGGGGGCCGACGAAAAGGGCGCGGCTGCCGTTCGTCCGATCGGCGCAGTAAGTGCCCCCTCCTTTTTTGGGCTTTGTGGTAGTAGGGTAGTCCGAGCGATCACTGATCGCTTGTGGTGCGCAGTGTTTACACAGGGGTGGTCGCGACTGTGGCCCCGAGCTCAGCATTGGCGCGATCGGCGGAGATCGGTGGAGCACGGGTCGAGGAGGAGACGCCGGTTGGTCCGACCGGGATCGAAGCACCGCGGGCTGCAGCGTCGAAGTTGCTGATGGAGCAAAGTTGCTGATGGAGCAGGCGACGGTCTCCGGGCCGGCAGTCGGGGCGGAGAGCGAAGCGGTTCCGACCGTCCCTGGCGAGCCGGGTCTCCCTTCCTCGGTCGAGGGAGGTCGGGAGGAGCTGCCGCCACCGCCGGGGAGCTCGCCGGCAGATGTGGCCCGGCTTCCCGAAGCGACGGTAACGCCGCCGCCCGGGAACCAGCTGGAGGGAGCTATCCAAGGGTCGGAGCTAGTCCCTCTGGAGCCGCAGGGGGAGGTGCCGGGTGACCTCCCTCAGGCGCAAGCTGCTGGAGCCGGCCCAGGCGACTCTGCTCGGCCGCACCAGCTTACGCTGACTCGGTCGAGGGACGGCCAGACCGGCGGGCCGACCATCTCGCTGAACAACCCGACGGAGGGCCTCGACCATCTCGCGGGCTAATAGAGTGTTGTGCCTTGCAGCGCTTGCGTGCCCACTCGGGGGAGAAGTTGCAGTTAATCAGGGGTCTGCACGGCCAGAGGTTAGCCGCTGAGGAAGAGCGTGACCGGCTGCGCCCTGAGCTGCACGACGCTCGGGAGGCCTTGGGCCGCGAGCAGAAGGCGACGAAGGAGGTTCGCCAGGAGCTAGCACGGTCCGCCCAGGCCCTACTCGATGAGCGCCAGGCGAGCCAGTCCTTGGCGCCGCGGGTGGCAGAGCTTTAGACCCTCTTGGCGGGGGCGAGTGACGCAAAAGACACCGCCGTGGCCGCGGAGGCGGCCCACCTTCGAGGCGAGCTGGACCAGGTTCGGGAGGGCGTCGAGCTGGCGCGGCGCGAGCGCGCCACCGCCCAGAGGGAACTAGCCAAGACAGTGGCCGATCTTCGTGACCTGGCGAGCTCCGCGGGCGGTAAGAGTCCTGATCCTCCAATTGAGTTTGCGATTGCGGTTAATGGGGCGCGTTTTCTGACCAAACCTTAGCTACGCCACAGAGGCGCGGAAGGATGCTCTGGAGGCCCGTGACGCGGTGGTCACAGCGCGGGATACGGCGTTGGCGGCGTTTCGGGAGGCCGAGGGAAGTCGGTCCGAGCTGGCCGCAGAGTTGGAGGCCCTTCGAAAGGTCGGCCAGGACGTCTGCGACCGAGTGATCGGAGCCGTGTCGGGTCTGAGCTCGCTCACCAACGTGCTGGCCCGAGTGCTGGGGCACGTCGAGAGCGCGGTAAGAGGGGGCGCTACGCTTGGGGCTTCCTCGGCACTGGTCAACACCGTCTCCCACTATGACGGCATCGACCTCGCGGTGGTGAGCAGCGGGGTCGCCAGGAACCGAACGGACGATGAGGTGGACAGGCTCAAGCTTCAGGTCGAGCCATACGCTCGGGAGATCGCTGGCCGCATATCGCCGCAAAGTGCCCTCCACAAAGAATAGGGAGAAGTTAAACATATCCCCTCTTATTGTAAAAGACTATTGCATGTAAATAATCTTAAAGCTTTAGCAAGTTCCGGTCTGTCTCTCCCCTTTTATGCTATGGTGAGCACTTGACCGACCATAGCTTTAAGGACCGTGGGGGTCGCTTATGCGTAGGTCGGATCGTTTGCTAGGGAAGGGTGAGGAGGACAGGAACTTTGGCTATGCAGCATTCATGCGCACTTGTGCGGGATAGGAGTGTTCCCGACCGACCAAAGGTCGCTCCGCTCGGGCATTTCCTTCGACTGCGAAGTGCTACTTCGCAACCATAGCCGCTGGGGCGTAAGCCGTAACGCTTGGGTCGAGAGGGTTACCGCTCGGGAGGGACCCCGTGAGTGGTCGGGTCACCGACCCGCGTGAGTGCGTGAATTGGCTATGCTCGCACGGGAAAGGAGTGTTCTCGACCGACCAAAGGTCGCTCCGTTCGGGCACTTCCTTCTTCCACGAAGTGCTACTTCGCATCCATAGCCGCTGGGGCGTAGGCCGTAGCACTTGGGTCGAGAGGGTTACCGCTCGGGAGGGACCCCGTGGCTGGTCGGGTCACCGACCCGCGTGAGTGCGCCTGACCAAAAGCGACCCGTACGAGGGTGCCAACGGGCATCCCCCGAGCGTCGCATGGCGACTGGGTGCTCAGAAAAAAGGTAAAGACGGTGCAAGGGATAAGAAAAGAGCTTAGGGATAGAATCGCCTTAACTTTTCTATGTTCCATGCGTTGGGGAGGACGTGGCCATCCGCGTCCTTGAGTAGGAAGGTGCCGGGTCGGAGAACCTCCACGACGGTGAAGGGGCCTTCCCAGGGCAGTGAGAGCTTGTGCCTGTCTTTGTTGGCCTGAACCTGGTGCAGGACCAGGTCGCCGATGTTGAAGGATCGCTCTCGAACCTGACGGCTGTGGTAGCGTCGCAGCACTTGTTGATACTTGGCCGATCGTAGAGTGGCCACATCACGCGCCTCGCCGAGCTGGTCGATGGCGTCCTGTTGCGAGACCAACCCCCGAGCCTCGTCGAAGGCTTGTATTCTTGGGGTGCCGTATTCCAGGTCGGTTGGCAAGACAGCTTCGGCACCGAACACCATGAAGAACGGTGTAAACCCGGTCGCCCGGGTTGGCGTGGTCCGCAGGCTCCAGAGGACGGAGGGTAGCTCGGCCACCCATCGTCCCGCGAATTGCTTCAGTCGACTGAAGATCTGTGGTTTGAGCCCTTGGAGGATCATGCCGTTCGCGCGTTCGACCTGATTGTTAGTCCGTGGATGGGCCACGGCTGCCCAATCGACGCGGACGTTGAAGTCGTCGCAGAACTCGAGGAATTCCTTCCCCGTGAACTGCGTCCCGTTGTCGGTGATGATGGAGTTCGGGACTCCGAACCGAAAGATAATGTCGCGGAAGAAGGTGGCCGCCTGCACCGACGTGATGCTCACGACCGGTTTAGCCTCTATCCATTTGGTGAACTTATCCACCACGACAAGGAGGTGGGTAAAGCCCCCGGGCGCCTTCTTGAAGGGCCCGACCAGATCGAGTCCCTAGACCGTAAATGGCCACGTGATGGGGATCGTCTGTAAGGCTTGAGCCGGAAGATGCATCTGTCGGGCGAAGAACTGGCATCCTTCACAGGTGCGTATGATCTGCTCGGCGTCGGACACGGCGGTCGGCCAGTAGAAACCTTGTCGGAAGGCTTTTCCTACCAGGGACCGGGGTGCAGCATGGTGGCCGCAGACACCGCCATGGATATCGAAGCAAAGAATTGCTTCCTTGGTTGGCGGGATGCACCTCGAGGACTCGGAGGACTCCTTTGTAGAGGTGCAGCCCTACCAGGGCGAAAGATTTCGCCCGACGAGCGAGGCGCCGGGCCCTGGTCGGGTCGGTGGAAAGCGATCCGTCGGTCAGGCGGTCAATGAAGGGCTTTCTCTAGTCGGATTCGGTCGTCAGCACGTCGCGGCCCAACCCGGGCGGCTCTACATCCGACCGCCCGGTGGTCGGAGTAGTCGCGCCTGGCAGGTCGGAAGGTCGCTCCGTCGCTGGGTCCATCTGGATGGAAGGCTGCAGAAGGTCGCAGACGAAGATCCCAGGTGGGACTGGCCCTCTGCTAGAGGCGAGATTGGCTAGGTAGTCGGCCTCACCGTTGTAGCGTCTGTAGCTATGGTGAAGCTCGAAACCCTTGAACCGCTCCTCGAGCCTGCGTACTTCCCAACAGTACGCGGCCATGCGGGCGTCTCAGGGCTTCACAGCCTTCATGACCTGGTCGACGACAAGCTTGGAGTCCCCGTGGACGTAGAGTCAGCGAGCGCCGAGGTCGGCAGCGATCCGGAGACTGTTGACGAGAGCCTCGTACTCGACGACATTGTTGGTCGCGCCAAGAGCGCCGATGGCGTCTTCGAGCTTGTTCGGCGGGAAATGATGACGACTCCGCGCCCGGGCCGTTCCTGGTATAGGACCCGTCGAAGTACATCGTCCAGTACTCGGGGTCTTCGAGCGCCGATGGCGCCTGGGCTTCGGTCCACTCGGCGACGAAATCGGCCAGGGCCTACGACTTGATCGCCGTTCGGGGAACGTACGATATGTCGTGACCGTTGAGCTCGAGTGCCCACTTGGCTATCCTTCCTGAGGCGTCGCGATTGTGGACGATCTCGCCGAGTGGCGACGTGGTCACCACGGTGACGGGGTGCTGGTCGAAGTAATGGACCAGCTTCCTCTTTGTGATGAGCACCGCGTAGAGCAACTTCTTCACCTGCGGGTACCGAGCCTTGGACTCGGAAAGCACCTCGCTGGTGAAGTAGACTGGCCATTGTACTTTGAGCTCACGGCCTTCTTCCGCTCGTTCCACCACGAGGGCCGCACTGACGTCTTGGGTCGTGGCGGCGATGTAGAGGAGCAGCGGTTCGCCTGGTGCCGGGGCGACCAGGACTGGGGGTGAGGTCAGGAAGATCTTCAAGCGGGCGAGGGCCTCCTGAGCCTCCTGGGTCCAGCTGAAGCTGTCGGATTTCTTGAGCAGCCTGTAGAGCGGCATCCCGCGCTCACCGAGGCGAGACACGAAACGGCTCAAGGCTGCAAGGCATCCTGTCAGCTTTTGGACCCCCTTTAGGTTGCCGATCGGGCCCATCCTTATGATCGCCGAGATCTTCTCCTGATTGGCCTCGATGCCACGCTCGGAGACGATGAAACCGAGAAGCTTTCCCTTGGGGACCCCGAAGACGCATTTCTCGGGGTTGAGCTTTATGCAGAACCGCCGGAGGTTCGCATTTCTCGGGGTTGAGCTTTATGCAGAACCGCCGGAGGTTTGCAAAAGTTTCTCCTAGGTCGGTGATGAGGTCGTCGGCCTTCCTAGTCTTCACGACGATGTCGTCGACGTATGCCTCGATGTTACGGCCGATCTGGTCGTTGAAACACGTTTGCATACATCGCTGGTATGTAGCGCCCGCGTTTTTTAGACCAAACGGCATCGTTACGTAGCAGAACGAGCCAAACGGAGTGATGAAGGAAGTGGCGAGCTGGTCGGACTCCTTCAGCGCTATCTGGTGGTAGCCCGAGTAGGCATCCAGAAAGGAAAGGGACTCGCACCCCGCGGTGGAGTCGATGACTTGGTCGATGCGGGGCAAGGGGAACGGGTCCTTGGGACACGCCTTGTTCAGACTTGTGTAGTCAACGCACATTCTCCATTGCCCATTCTTCTTTTTTACAAGTACAGGGTTGGCTAGCCACTCGGAGTGACGCACCTCTTTTACAAACCCTGCAGCCAAAAGCTTGGCGATCTCCTCCCCTATGATTCTGCGCTTTTCCTCGTCGAAACGGCGCAGGCGTTGGGCGACCGGCCTCGAGCCTGGTCGGATGCTCAAGGAGTGCTCGGCGACCTCCCTCGGGATTCCTGGCATGTCGGAGGACCTTCATGCGAAGACGTCGTTGTTGGAGCAGAGGAAGTCGACGAGCGCGCTTTCCTATTTGGCGGGGAGCGTGGCTCCGACCCGCACGGTCTTGGTCAGATCCTCGGGATTGACCGCGACCTTCTTCGTGTCCTCGGCGGACTTGAAGGATCCTGCCCCCGACTTGTTAGATTCGGGGGCGGACTCAGAGGCTTCCCTCCAGAGGTCGGCAAGCTCGGCGGACGCGATGACCGCCGATGCTAGCTCGCAACTGCTCCGCTCGCAGTTGTAAGCAAGCTGGAAAGATGAGGCCACGGTGATGACTCCTTGCGGCCCAGGCATCTTCAGCTTGAGGTAGGTATAGCTGGGGACCGCCATGAACTTGGTATAGCACGGCCTCCCCAGGATGGCGTGGTAGGATCCGGGGAAATCCACGACCTCAAAGGTGAGGGTCTCGGTGCGGAAATTTTGCGGTCCTCCAAAGGTGAAGCAGGTTGATCTGCCCGAGCGGGTGGGCCTGCTGGCCTGGGATGACGCCGTGGAAGGGCGCCTTGCTCGGTCGGAGACTCGAGCGGGGGATCCCCATGGCGTCGAGCGTCTCAACATAAAGGATGTTGAGACCGCTGCCACCATCCATAAGCACCTTCGTGAGACGCTTCTTCCCTACGATAGGGTCGACCACGAGCGGGTATCTCCCTGGCTGAGGGACATGGTCGGGGTGGTCAGTCCGATCGAACGTGACCGGAGACTCTGACCACCGAAAGTATTGGGGGACAGCTGGAGTCGCGGTATGGACTTCGCGGAAGGCGAGCTTGAGCCGACGCTTGTCGGCGTAGCATGCCGGTCCGCCGAAGATCATGAGGCAGCTGTCGGGTTCTGGGAACTCGTCGTCCACCCTTTTCTCCTCGACCCATGGGGCCGGGGCTTGCTTCTTTCCTTTGCCCCGCGGCGTCGTGGGGGTGCCGAAGAGGAAGCATCTCACGACCTCGCAGTCCCGGTATTTGTGCTTGACGGGGAACCCGTGGTGTGAGCACGGGCTATCCATCAGCTTCTCGAAGTGGTCGGGCGCGACGGCCGGTCGCGCCTGCTGCTTGACAGGGCGGTCGACGGCCACAACCACTTGGACCTCACGGACCTGTTTCCCGTGCCGCTTCCACTTGTCAGAGCGGTCGGAAGGGGACCCAGCTCGGGCACTGGGCTCTTGCTTGGCCTTTCCTCCTTCGAAGATGGCCCCCACAGCCTCCTCGCCGGAGGCGTGGTTGGTCGCAATGTCCAGAAGCTCCTTGGTGGTTCTGGGCTTGACGCAACCCAGTTTGTGCACCAAGGCCTTGCAAGAGGTGCCATAGATGAACGCCCTCACGACATCGGCGTCGGAGATGTCGGGGAGCTCATTGCATTGACGGGAGAAGCGCCAGATGTAATCCCAGAGAGTTTCTCCTGGTTGCTGCTTGCAGCTCTTCAGGTCACAGGAGTTCCCGGGGCGCTTGTAAGTGCCCTGGAAGTTACCGACGAAGAGGCTCCTTAGGTCGGCCCACTTCCTGATGGTTTTTGTGGGCAAGTACTCGAGCCAGGCTCGAGCTGAGTCCGCGAGATAGATAAGGAGGTATTGGATGATGAAGAGATCATCCGAAGCTCCTCCCGCCCGGCACGTGAGCCGGTAGTTTTCGAGCCATACGCCGGGGTTCGTGGCCCCAGTGTATTTGGCTATGTTGGTAGGTGCCCTGAATCTGGCAGGGAAATCCGCATGGCGGATCCCCTGACAAAAGGCCCGTGGTCTTGGACCATCAGGGCTCGGGCTGCGGTCGTTGTGGCGTCCGCTGTCCACGATACACGAGTGGGCGACTTCGTCCACCGCTTTTCTTCACGCCTCGAGGGTGGCGCGGACGTCATAGTTGTTGCCGAGGCGCTGGCGCGCCGGGGCGCGCGAGGCCTGGGGCTGTTCGTTGTGCGGCGGTGCGGGTTTGGCGGCCGAAGGTGGCGTCCGAGTGGTGAGAACCGGAGGCCTGCATATGCTGCACGGCGGCACGTTCCACCAGCCCCTAGAAGTTTTGGTATGTGGCCTTGGCCTCCGGGTCGGCCGGCTCGGGAAGGCCGCGGAGCAGCATTGCGGCTGCGGCCACGTTCTGACTTGCGTGGGGGAAGAACTGAGGGCCATCAGATTCCTCCGCCAGCTGGTGGTGCACCTGACGTGCGCGCCCACGCGCACCGCCAATTATAGGGGGGGCTCGAGCTGATCCTACTCCAGGTCGGCCTGGAGCTTGTCGAGCTCGACCCTTCGGTCTTCCAGCTCTTCGTGCTGCCGTTGAAACTCGACGCGGCGAGCTTGGGCGCGTTCAGCGCGCTCGCGTTGATATTCCTCTTCCTACGCCCTGGTGCGCTGGATGAGAGCCCCCGTAGCCGCCGGGGTTACGGTCAGGTCGACCGTGCCCGCCATATTGCATTCGCGAGAGTGCCGTCTGCGGGTGGCGTGCTCCATGTCGGAGCTGGAGTCGTGGCTGGAAGAATCTTCCAGCAAGTCATGGACAGAGGCTGGCATATAGCCGGCCATTGCCACGAGTTGTGAACCTGCGGGAGGTGATGTAGTCATCTGCCCAGGCTCACGAGTACTACCGCCAGAGGCGGTGAGGCGCTTCTTGAACTTCGTCCTTGGGGCCTATAGGGGGGCTCCAAGTCGGAGGCTGGCGAAGTCGCTGGAGACGGAGTCTAGGCTCCTAACGAACGCCTGGTCTCCAGAGGTGACGGGAATGAGTGTGAGCTCTCCCGTCGAAGTGGCGATGAAGTCGAGGGAGCCGAAGCAGATCTGGCTCCTCGACGCAAACATGCCGTTGCGGGTGAAGAATGCCATCAAGGAGACAAGCGGGAATCCGGAGATGTCGATGAAGACGCGTGAAGGCCCCTACCTGGCGCGCCAACTGTCGGCGTTTCGAGCACCGGCAAGTAAATTTGTAAGTCTAAGGGGCTACGCGTTCCCTCTCCCTGAATGGTTAGACTCAAAAGCCCAAGATGTATACTGGTTCGGGCCGAATGTCTCTACTCCAGTTCGTGTGGTGGTGTTGTATTGCCTTGGATGCAGTCGACTGCACCACGTTTACAAGTGGGGGCTGAGGGCTTGAACACGAGAGTGTTCGTTGTCTGTTCGTAAAGACTTAGCGAGAAGAGGAGAGCTCCCTCTCCCAGAGGGCCCTGCCCCCCTTTATACAGTCGGGAGGGGCAGGTTACATTGAGAATTGGGAGAAGGAAGGAAGGAGGAACCTATACTAGGAGCCCTAGTCCCTTGTCTTGGTGATTGGTCGTCGTCCGGCCTCGTCCACACCGGGTTTGGTAGGCTTGTTGAGCAGAGCAGTTCGCCGTTTCCTGGGAAGCGGCAAGACCGCCCTCCGGGAACTGTCAGTCTTGATGTTGCGAAACGTGGCCCTGGCGCTGCCTCGGGAGGGAGCGCATCCCAATACTTCGTGTGACTGGGCGATGGGACTGGAGTTTTGACTTGGGCAACCCTCGTGCTGCCTCGGGAAGGGGCCACCTGCCCCGTATGGTCACTTCGAACGATCCTGTCCGTGGGGCACGTGGCCAACAGTCGACGGAGGCCTAACACGTGGCCCTTGGCGAAGGTTGCCTCAGCTTGGTCGGGGCTCGGGGGAGCCCAACCTGTGACGGGGGTCGGTGTCCCACTTGGTCGGGATTGCTCGCCCTACTCTAGTCGGGGACGAGCGTCTTTTTGTGGCCCCGCAGGTCCCTTGGTCGGAGCTGGGCCTGGGGGCAGCTTGTTAGGTCGGAGCTAGGCTTGACGCAGCCTGCTTGTCATCCTGGGCCGTTGGGGTACCCCTGGTATGAGTATTAGTCAGTTGCCTTCTCAATGAGACATGTAGATGGTCGCCAATGCCATCATGTCACGCCGGTTACCGAAGATGCTCATCAATAGCAGGTATCGGGGAGACACCTTCTCCACCTTTCACAGTCACATCTTCTCGCTAACTCTTCTTGTTTGTGATGCAACTTCGACAGCACAGAGATTCAGACCAGAGATTTACACATGCGAGCACTTGGACACACACTCACAAGAACTTACACACATATGAGATAGTAACACAATGACCTGAATAAACACACGTACGTACGCCATATATTGTGTACAATGCATATCTCAATAACGGCTCGCTACCCATCGTTTCTTAGTCGTGAAGCTGCATACACTGCCTCAAACGCTCTCGATGCACTGTCGGATCCCGCTCAACACTACATCACTCAATGATAATAGTCTACCCAGAGGCACAACAGTGGTGGTCTCCCCTAGGGCAAGCGTGACACCGAAATTAGAATCTTATTTTGATACCAATTGTTGGGTTTAGTCCTGGATCATGAATATAGCACACGAACACGAGGAAAAACATAATAGCACACATAAAGGTTTTTTTTACGTTGTCACAACTGGTCATCTTTTCTTTCTTTTATCTTTTTCTATTGTTTTCTGTTTGTGTTATTCTCAAACTAACAAAATACACGCCCTTTTATATTATGCCCACTCAATCAACTTGCTAACCAAGACAACAACTAAACATGAATAGCCTAACTAATGAAGCAAACTAACTAATTTGATCTGATTATCGATTGTCTCATGATCTTTACCATGACAAGTCAACAGTTTTGTAAAGTCTTTATTACTTTCCAACAAACTCAAGCCATACCTCGACAAGAGCGCCAACTTCACACATGGCGTCAACTTGGCCGTCACGGGCGCCACCGCCCTCAACACTGGGGCACTCATGAGGATCGGGATCCGCGTGCCTCACACCTAGGGGTAAAAACGGATCGGATAGTTTTCAACCGATCCGGATAAATTTCGGATACGGATTATGTTGGATCGGATATGTGTCGGATATTTTCGGATCAGATACAGATAGGATATTTTTTTACCAGTTACGAATACAGATTCGGTAACTCACTATCCGTTGGATACAGATCCAGATTATCCGAAGAAGAAGGAATTCAAATGTCCGTTCAGCCCACAAGTCGATGGACCCAGCCCACAAGTCGGTGGACATTTCTGTTTAGGCAGGTGATAGACAAGTACCTTCGGAAGGCGCAGGCGATCTTAGGCGGCGCCGGAACCCGGCAACGGGGGTGCTCGGCCTGGTGCACGCGGTGCTGGAGCTATCGCCGCGGATGGAGGCCGCCCTGGAGCTGCGGTTCTGGCATGTCCTCTTATTTTGTTGGGTGTAGCTGCGCTAATCACTAATTCACTACCCCCATTCACTTACAATAAAATTAATGATACATGTTATGTACTACCTGAGTACACCTCACCATACAAAGCTTTTGTGGCAAAGCCAACTACTGGTTAACAGTAAGTTAAAAACCAGTTTGTACAATAACTGTCTCTAAAGGTTGTTTTTAGATGTTGTTCAATAACTGTTTTTTCTCTCTTGTACATAAATGATCTACCTATGCTCCGTGCAAAGCTGGCTACTAAATAAGAACCAACTCTCTTTTCTCTCCTCTTTTCTCACTCCTCCACATAGATCAAAGCTGATGTGTACAAGCTAAGAGTTAGCTGACGTGATCTTATTGTACATGTCTATAGTAGCCGACAGATTATGATTATTTGTTAGACATTGATTGACTTCTGTTAAGTTTTTCAATAAACTGTCGAGCTACTTGAGATCTTTGAATTGTGTGTGACTGAATTGTTTATCTGATCTTCCTTGAAATCAGGTATTGGGATCTTCTAAGCAGTTCTTAAGTCAACATCAATTAATAGCGTTGCTTTCTCAGTCCTTGGCTAGCTAAGCCTTCAACTAATTTAGACCTGCAATCTGCCATAGTCTCAACAGTTAATTTTCAGAAGAAAAAAATGAGTTCGTGTGATTATTGGATGGTGATCCATGCTCTGGATGACTAGATATATATCTTGTCTAAGTGTATGGAAATGCTTATATTTGTTCAATTTTAATAATATTTTGATCAAATCAATTGGTTTTTTGTGTTTTCATTGATTTCTTATGTACGATCTAAGGGGTCATCGTGTTTCAATAAATATCCATGACTATATCCGATTCGATTCGTATTTGATTCGTATCTTATTTGTATTCGTATTTATATCCGGATTATACGCATCCGCATTCAAGAAAAAAAATATGAAAAAAATATAATAAAGCCATTATTCGTCCATATCCGATCCGTTTTCATCCCTATCGACACCAACACCTGCCTGAATGTCCAACTCCAGTGATTCAAGGACTTCATGAGCACCATCCACCAAATCAACTTCTGAGGTACGCGAGAAGCTAGCGAATTCGCTGGTCATGATTGGAGAGATCAGCGGAAACGACTACATGTAACTACTACGCCTTCGCCGTGAACCGGCGGCAAGCGGACGGCGGACACAGCATCTATAATATCGGCCGTATGATGACCGGCGCCGTTGAGTCGATGGTCCTTGTCCCGGAAGTCGTGCAGTCCACAATAAACGCGGCAAAGGAGCTGCATGCTCGACATGGGCGCCACGCGGATGGCCATCCCGGGCAACTTCCCGCTCGGTTGCGTGCCGAGCTACCTGGCCGCGGTGAACGAGGACCGGGCGGCGTACGTCGGCAACGGCTGCCTCATCGGCCTCAACCTCTTCGCGCAGATTCACAACGTGCGGCTGCGGCAGGGCATCTGCGAGCTGCGCCGGTCGTACCCGGCCGCGACGATCGCGTACGTCGAGATGCTGGAGGCCGCGCCCAGGATGGGCTTCGACTGGGCGGCCCTGACCGCGGCGTGCTGCGGCGCGTACAACTTCGACATGGACAGGAAGTGCGGCGCAGCGGGGACGGCGGAGTGCGCGAGGCTGGACGAGCGCGTCAGCTAGGACGGCATCCACCTGACGCAGCACGCGTACAGCGTCATGAGCGAGCTGCTCTACCACAGGGGCCTCGAGTCCCCTGCGCCAGTGAACTTCCCGCGTATACAGAGTATCGCCCGTGATCAACTTCAACCTGAAGTTCTGGATTTGTGTGTGTGCGCGTTTTTTTGCGAGGGAATTTGTGTTCTTTTCTTTGACCAGCCATGCGATTACGTTACTTGATACTCCCTCCGGCATCGATACATGTCGTGTTCGGTTATGTCTAGTCAAAATTTTAAAACTTTGATCATCCATATCTTTTAAATATTTAAATTAAATTTATGAAAATCAAATATAAATTTATCTTGAAAAGTACTTTTATAATACTATAATTTGTTAGATTTTATAAATATATTATAATATAAATTAATCAGAGGAAATATATCTATGCTTACCTCATCTTTCACAGAAACTGACGCCTATATGGCTATTTCTACTTCATTTCTCAACTGATGTACAAAACTAAGTAAATCAACCAAGAAAGGTAATTGTGGGTCTTAATCTCACTACGGTCCATTTGCAAACCAATCATGACAAACGGATAATACCTGTCGTTGCCCAATAAAGTCCAACCCGCAGCATAACTATCACACTTTGATCCAATAAACGAATGCTTACAGCACATAAAACAGTAGTCAGTCTATCTATCCTCCAAAATAAAACCACCTCTGTATCAGCAACTTGCTCAAACAAACTGGTAGTAACGCCTAGAATTTCTCTACTGCTACAACACGATGGATACAGGCATACAGCATTTCTTGCGCAGCCTATTTATTCTCACCTATGCTATGCTACTCATGTTTATCTGTCAAATCTCTGAACAATTTCGGCCCACGGCAGCGGATTAGAAGAATTTCTCATAATCCAGAGCTGATTGGCCCCAGACATCCATAAAACCTGAAAGCACAAAAGGGGAAAAGAACTTCAGTTCTGTGGGGAAATTGACCCAAAATCGCATACAACAAACTCTTAAAAGTAAACTATGCTAATAATAACATGCAAAGAATGTGCACAGCTGTTACCGCCGCTAGTTCAAAAATAGATGTCATTTTAGCTCAACACACATGGAACAAGAAATGAGCTAATGTCATAGTTTATAACATGTTCCCCACCAATCAGCATTTTAATAAAGTACTTAGTGGGAAAGTTGACATAAAAAAACCGAAACAATAAGTATTTGCAAATCAAAATTAACTTGCTAAAACAACAGCTAAAACAAATGGTGAGTATGATCAAGCATGCAGCAGTTCTCATAAATTACCAAGCCATTGAACAAGTAGATTCCACCAGTGTATTTAATATGACTACTTATCAAGTAATACTGAATCTCTATTTTCCAAGGTGTTGAATATCAGGTTGTTTGTTGTTCATTTCACTAGCACCCTAAAAAAATGTTCCAATATATTCACTTTGGTTCTTAATCTAATAAGACTGGCAGATAGATACTATTCCAATGCAAACACACCAATATTTTTCACATACCAAACAGCTATTCAGTGAAATAGATAAAGAAAAGTTCATGCTCTAATTTGGTGGACAGAGACTGAGTCCGAGAGTATGAAAGAAACCGAAGGCAGGAATTGGAAGGGGACTAAGATTGATTCCCTGTCCTGTTGTTTCATTATTTGAAGGGGCATTATGGTCAGTGTTTTTTTTCTCCTTTTATCGCCCATGCTCTTTCTTTCTCCTAAAATTTCTTAACAGGTGAAAAAAAATCATATTTGTTTTCCACTTCCCTATTCTCTCTTCGTACAAACTGCACATCAGCTTTGACGATTTGTGAAAACACATGAATATTAAGTATCAGCAGAGGATTTATTATCTCTCACAGAGAATGATACCAGACTTCAGCGTACACTGATGATGACTCAAATGAACGAATCAGATAGGTAACTGTGACAGCATCCACACATTTGACTTAAACAGTATAAGCAAAGCGAACCGAAATTAGGAACAGGGAGAGCGGGCATTTATAGTATACTACAGTTAGTGTGCAAAGTATACAGCACCAAGTTGCACAGGAAATAAGATATCATGTGTGTTATAACTGACTTCTATATACCAGTGGTAGTGCAACCACTTGTTATGATAATTTCTATACTGTATGGATGGTTTATGAAGGTAGGCAAATCAAGTTCCAGGTGGTGGAGTGTGGGGCTGCATGAGCGTGAGGTCCTAGGTTCGATTTCCGCCCACGTAGCGTTGAAAACATTCTTTTTTGTAAAGAAAAAAGGTAGTCATATAAAGCCCGTAAGTCGCTGGTTCGAACCCAAGCTAGTCATTTTTCCCCATATTGCGGGAATGGTTTATTTACCTCAAAAGCCATTGTGGGAGCAGACTAACAAATATAGGGGATTATGCATTCGACAAGCTGGGCTTCTACACTATGGAAGTCCTAGGAGGGGGCTGACGGGCTGGGCTTCAAAGGAAAATGGAGGTTAACCCATAGGTGATAAAAGGGCTCCTGGGCCTAGAACCCAGGCTGAAGCCCAGACAGCTAGGGTCTGGTTCCACCCCTGAGCAAAGCCATGAGAGATCTCCTCTTTCTTGTAGTGGAAGGCATTGCACAAATACCATTGCACAAATACTTCAAACTTGCTCAGTTAGATGAAATCAGCGACCACTGGCATTTAGCCATAATTATCAAGGTGCACTGGACAAGTGGATATAAATGGCAATGTTAACCTTAAGCTGTTCTCCAAAGCCCCACAATGCATAGATGGGTTTGTTGAATAATAACCAGTTAGTGTATTTGAATTTAGTGTGATCCAACCTGCTATTTTGTTCCCTCCAAATTGTGCAGATGCCTTGCCGACTAATGACCAAAAATGTATTTGAAGTTACTGTCTAACCTGAGGTTTTAGATGTACTTGTTTCTCATTTTTGAAGTTCACAGGATTTACATCTTACGGATATATTCATTAAAAGTCAATATATTTGTAAGTATATAATCAAGTAAAAAGATGCCAAAGGACATCTGAGCAAATTTGTTGATTATGTTCTTTTCCAGCTGGAATGGCCGAAACGTTCCATTCCATTTCAACGGAACAAAAGAGGTTGCATTCGGTATTGCCACCAATTCTGGTTGATACTGGCCATTCCAGCTATCTGGTACCAGGGAAAATGGACAACCGTCGCAGCCTTTTCCTTCTTGGCACATAGACCGACATGGCCCTTCCGTCCATAATTCCCACAATGCATTTCCCAAGCCTTGTCCTTTCATATTTCATCAAGAATCCCAATTTATTCCACCGAAACATGGGCCATCTAAAAGGCAACCCCCACTTGTAAGTGATAGGAAAATGTCAGGAGGTACAGGGTGTGAGTGTGACAGGCTACCATGAGTCCAAGACAGAAAGCTTATTTGACTCTTAATCATGAGAAGTTCCCACACAAACAACTGAGTTCAGAATACTCACTCCACTACTTATTTGTTGGGCTATATATGGCTCACAGGTTATGTGATAAATATTGAGTCTATATGACATAATATATGTATCTATCTCTTTATACCAGAACACTACACTGGAACAGCCCTATACCGGAATGTTCTGTCCCAAAAACGAATGTAACTGATAACTAATTAACTACGTAACTGAGACTGCAATACAGGAAAAACAGACAAGAGAACATGGAGACGTAAAGCAGGGAGCTATAGCAAATTAACGGAACAGAAAATTTATTCGCATTACCAATATCAGAGAGAGACCCATATATAGGATCATCCATGACAGGAATACCCTGAAAGGGAAAAAATATTAATATGTTATCCATGCAAATAATGCAGTAAATGACTAAATTCGAAATAAATTATTCATTGGAACTAAATAAAAGAACCAGGATGTCTCACCTCAGAGTTGTTGGCACATATGCCAGCCTGAAGATCTGATTGCATTGATGGGTAGCATGGTATATCAGCACCGAGGTAATCGGAAATTGCAAGATTGTAGCCATCTTGAATACCAGGAAGATCATCAGTATGTACGCCAGGGTGCATCATGTTATCCATGCTAGAGCATATCATCTCATTCCTGATTGACGGCACATTCTATATTTAAGTGGAAACCCTATGGTGCAATAAACTTAACAAACAGCGCATCAGTGCGCTAATGCAATAAGGTATCGCCCATGAACAGTTGATAGGCCTCTTGACACGGAAATAAATCAAAGAGAAATACAGAGACCATTTTCAAGCGCTACCGATAATTACTTCTATATAAGATAGTACTAACATAAAAAAAGGAGTCTATTCAACCTGCATGACAAGAAATTTACTGGAGTAGAAGCAACTCACTTTGCTTTCAAAGAATCAAAGCCACTAACTTCAATCGGTGTGTCATCTTCTATATCAATTACTTGAACAGCCTTATTGTCTAAAGGAAGTTGGCATAAATCATCTGTACCACTGACATTGTCACCTGCACTAGTTCCAAAATCTTCTTGCTGTTGTTTCTGTGGCTCCATGGAAGATCCTTCTGCAGAGCATTGGGCCAACCCAGGATTATTATGCATTGCAGTAACCTTAGTACCACCAACCAAGTTAGGATCACATATTTTAAATGAGCTCGATTGATCCGTCTTTTCTTCTTCCATTTTTGTGATAGGTTCGGCCCCAGCATTAGGAAATAGTTTAGCAACAACGATTTTCCTTTGATCAGACAACTCAATCAAGTCCAAGTCTTGTGGCAGCATATCAATATCACAAATCTGGGTTCCTTCCTTAAATTGCCGCTTTAAGTTATCCTCATGAGAAGACATTGTCCGAGGTAAGTCAGTTTCTTGCATCAAGCTATCTTTGTGAGAAGCTGTCAACAGAGATAGGTCCGTTTCTTCGATCAAGCTATCCTTGTGAGAAGAATCTGTCAATAGAGATAGTTTAGTTTCTTGGATCAGGCTATCCTTGTGAGAATATGTCAACAGAGATAGGTTGGTTTCTTGTATCAAGCCATCCTTGAGAGAAGCTGTCAATGGAGATAAGTCAGTTTCTTGCATTAAGCTATCCTTCTGAGAAACCGTGAATGGAGACACATCGTTTTCTTCCTTATATTCGTCAACCACATGGAGTTGTGCATTACTCTTCTCTTCTCTCATATTTTCAGTCACAACTGATGTTTTGTTTTCTTGGAGAAGTATCGGTTCCATTATTTCATTATAGGCTGTGCTAGAGCCGGTGTTTTCCTGGTAGATTTGATCCTCTCTGTTGTCTGACTGGATTTTAGTCGAAGATCCCTCATTTGCTGCTTCATCAACTACCATCTGGGAAGCTTCTCCGGAAGAAACTAGATCAGCTGTTTCTCGTTGGACAGATGCTGCATTTCTGTTTGCACGCACTGACCTGGGCCTTGTTGGGGCTTTTGAAAAGTCACAGTATTTAATCACATTTCTACTATCGTCGTGCAAACCATTTTCCAAATTTGCCGCTTCATCACCCAAAGCGTTACGATCCAAAGCAGCCTCCTCCAAAACTTCATCATCATCTTCAGATTTCTCATCCAAAACATTACCATCTTGCAAAAGCTTCGCCTCAGCCTCCATAACAACACTTGTGGAAGCGTTATTACTATCACCATTAATGTCCATCCCTTGCTCCACCACCTCCGATTCTGAACTCGACACCTTACTATCCTCCATCTCACCCTCCTCATTCTCACCCTGCACCTCCAGCGGAGCATCAGCTCCCTTCCTAGACTCACCACTGGAGCTCACCGCCTTCGACCTAGTATCCTCCGTTTCCAACTCCCCTAAAGCCTTCAATGGTGTTGCCTCCCTCACCCCCTCCGTCACACAACTCCTTGCCTCATCATTCCCCCCACTGCCCCGCCGCTCCCTCCGGAACCCAGGAGCTCCATCCTCATCCTCATCGTCCTCGTAGCGCCGCCCTTTGGAACTCGACCTTCCCCTCTCCCTCCCTGAATCCAAATATCCCCTCCTGTACTCCCCATACTTCCTCTTCCCTCTCCCATTGTAGCTACCATCATCTCTACTACTATTAGTGCCGCCATTCCGCCTAGGCCGGGTGTTAGGGTTGTTGCTATACTCATCCTCGTACCTCCTCCGGCCGTAGAACGCGGGGGGTTCCTGCTGCTGCTGCTGAGGCGGTGGAGGAGGAGGAGCGGCCCACGCTCCGCCGCCGCCACCGCGTTGCAGCGAGGACGGGGGGAGCACGCCCTTGGCCACCAGGTACTCGGCCGCGAGGCGTCCGGCCTCCATGAGCACCTCATACCTGCGCTGCGGCCGCGGCGGCGGTGCAGGAAGCGGCGGCGCAGCAGGAGGAGGAGGAACGTACATCTGCCTGTGGCTGCGGGTGTATCCGGCGCCACCGCCGCGGCCGAACGGCGGCGGCGGCAGGCGGCTGCGGTGGTGGTACTGCATCGCAAAGGTCACGCCTTTCCCCGCGGAATCCACGAGAAATTCACCAAAATTCTGAGGTAAACACCAAAGCAAAAAGAAAAGGTTACGATTTCTGCAACTTTATCCTGCGGCGGGGAATCGGAAAACCTAGTTGAAGAAAAAATGCTAACAACTCACAAATCGCAACTAAATCGTCGATCGAGCCATCCGAAACGGAATAATCCACGAATTTGGTGGCAGCGAGTACCACGGACCACCTGCCAATACAGTTCTTGTTTCTATCTACGATTCCATCTCACTATTATCGGTCTGATGATCTAAGCGAAGAAGGGGAAAGAATCGCAAGAATTTTTAGGTTAGCAGGATGCGATGCTGTGTTGCGGTTTCTGCTCGGAATTTTGATTTCTACGGCAAGAATTTGTCACTAAGCTCTAATAAGAAATTGAGAGAAAGAAAGAAAGAAAAAAAGGGGGGAAATTAATGGGTAATGCTTTTGGTGGGTCGGAGTGTATCGATTTTGGATGCGGGCATGAATGCACACGTGGATTAAATGGCTCTATCTGCTGCTGGGATGTGAGGATTTTTTTATTGGGGAGCCAGGTACGTGTATGACATGTGGGGCCCGTGGTGGGGCTGGAATGTCATGGAGTGGGATGGGGTCGTCGTTGGACACGTGACACGTCTGATAGTGGACGGCCGGAGAAGTGATGGCCTGTGTCTGCTGAGCGGAGCCTGTCATGTGTCATGTGTGCCATCCTCCATTCTCAGCATTTCTGAAAAAGACTCTCAATTGCAGCATTAGTAGTACTTCAATTCAATTCACTACTCAGAAAACTAGATGGGTTTATGCACTACGCAGCGCAGGGCAGGATATGTCGGATTTCCGGAATTCCGGAGGTCTTCGTGTAACATCGCGAAGGATCACTTCGTAAATTTCTGGGTCCAAGAGGGTCTGCGTGTAAAATTGCTAGAGGGCGCAAGACCTCTTCGTAAATTCCTAGAACCCCGAGGGCCTCCGTGCAGGATCGCGTAGGACCTCGTCGCAAATTCCTGAAACCCATCTCTTCGTAAATTTTCAGGCCTTTTCTCTTATACTGGAGATTTTTTTTTGCAAAAGCGAGGATGCAATTTCCGGGAAACAAGGGGCCTTTTGCAAAAGGGGTCGGGTCGGGTCTGGACACATTTTTCTGGAACCGCGAGGATTAGTTTGCAAAAGCGCTCGGTCTAGACTCGGGTATGGATTTGCGGAACCACAGGGGTGTTTTTGCAAAAGAGCCGGTAGGAGGCCTTGATGCAATTTCAGGATTTATGGAGGGTTTTTTCACATAAAAACGGAAGTATAGGTGGTGCTTGCCAATTCGAGGACTTAGGGCCTGTTTGGCACAACTCTCACTCTTGGATTCTAGTGGGAGTTGGGTGGAGTGCCAAACACCTTAACTCCACAAATTTTTGGAATGGAAGCAGGAACACCCAAAAATAAAGTTGACATTGGAGTTGGGGAGTAATTACTCGCAAATGCCACCGGGCAACAAGGTTAGAAAAACCGACGAAATTCTGGAATTTCTCGCCGAGATCACGGATCCGACCGGGGACGGGATCCAAAATCCCGATCGGATAAAAAATTTGAAAAAAAATCAAAATCCTACAGTATCTTAGAAATTTCGGCAAGATTTCGCCAAATATCGTCGAAATTTCGCTTATTTTGACCGAAATTCATACTATTTTGACCGGTTTGTTTGTTATTTGGGCTGGATTGGACTCCAGTTTTTTGTGTGGATAATCATGATGCTATTTAGGAGTAATACTTGTAAAAATTTACAACAAAGGAGCTTACCTGAGTTGGTACAACTTGGTAAGTTGGTGGGCTGAATTTGCTTGGGTTCCAGGTTCGAATCCTGTGGGATACAACATATTTTTGTTGATTTTTTTGTGCTCAATCGGTTTCTCAAAAATTGCCAAAAAAGTGGGGCAAAAACACCACCGTGGGGGATTGAACCTAGTGTTGCCCTTGAAAGCACTTCACCAACTGAGCTAGAGACAGTGCTGAGTAGTAGAGATGATTATTAACCTCACTTATGTATTATTCTCACAGTAGATCACTCATTCACTTCCTACCGCACCCTCTTACTCACGGACTCACTCATTCACTTTCCTCTCCTAGCCAATACAGTCGATCCCCGAGAAGCTCCCTCGCGACCTCAGTCATCTCCGACCAAGTCTGGTGGAGATCCGGCCATTTTCCACCATATCCGGTGAAGAGAAAGTGAAATCTCGGCGAGATATACCGAGATCTCGGTCCATTTCTCTGAGATTTCGCCCAAGATCAGCTCAAGGAGGTAATGAAATTTCATTTTTTTCTCGGCAAGATTTTGCGAAATATGTCCGAAATTTAATCATTTTATGCCGAAATAATGCTTTCACTAGGCAGATTTGTTAGCTTCAGTAGCTTCTCATGTGGTTAAGGAAGTTGGGTTTGGTGCATGATGATTGTTAGCAGTGTAGGTAGTTAGGGATTAAGATGATTGATTGTTTGGGGGGAAAGGATGCTAGTGTTTGTACATTTGGGACATGGAGCAATATCTAATACTTGAAATCTGATGGGTCGAAGCGTTGGACAGAAAACGTGTTCACCCTTGTATGATTTACTTTAGCAATTCATAAATGGAGTGTTATTTATATAAAAGGGGACTATGAGTCTATGACTGTAATGGGTAAAATTAACATGACATTTTAGAATAGGATAATGTTGTCGTTGCATTTACATATCCTGAGTATGACAGTGTATTTAGCTCGATGAAGCTCACGTGCTCACAATGTATGTATGATTTAATTCATTCACGACTTGAGCAACTACTAGATGCATGTACTTAGGTTATATAAGAGCACTTGAGCTGTTGAGCAAGCATGTGTTAGTGGCATGTATGAGTGGTAAGCATGTGTTAATGGTGTATTTTGTGTTCCGTTGCAGGTTCTCGTGATGACACATCGTGTGGGTAACGTATGGGAGCATGGGGAGCGCATCGGACCGTTTGGTTCATAGTGCAACTACTGTAGGCATGCTATGAAGGGTAGAGGGGAGATCCGTCTGAAGGAACATTTGGCTGGTCACGCTGGCGATGTGAAGGCATGCCCAGGTGTGCCTAAAGTGGTTAGGTAGGCCATACTCGTGGGCCTCCGTGAATGTTGGGATAAGAAGAATGAAAAGGAGACGGTGCGCCTCCGTAAGGAGGAGGCTTGCGATGACTGGGCCACCTAGGCCACAGACTACTGTACCGAGCAGGAGCAGCTCAAGATGGCCATAAGGGCCTCGAAAGAAGAGGCCTACCTCAGGAGCCAAGGTTTGACCCTAGGATCATGGTCTGGGAATGGTGCAGCGAGCCCTCGATCCAATTCACTACCAGCAAAATGTTCGGCAGGTCCAAATCGACATGGGAAAGCCATACCTCCTTCGATGTTGACCTTGCACGGAGTGGTGCCCCGCAGCAACCCCATATTGACACTGCATTCAAGTAAGGGGCGAGACAGAAGTTAGGAAGTGCATGGTCCAAGTGGTTTCATACTAATGCAATTCCAGGAACTAAGGCTGAGTGTCTGTATTTCACAATGATGACGGGAAAATAGGCATGAACCCGTCTCCACGTGATTAGAGACAAGTTGTTTAAATTTGATTGAATATGAGACTACGAAACATCAAGTATCAAGTATTGCAGGTACATTACTTCCAGAATTCATACATTTACATAAAAATTCTGTTAATTACATCTCTTTGCGAGAAAACCCCTAATTAAGAATTCCAACATGAAAATTACACCAAATTGCAACATGTGATATTCCAAAAATATAAAATAGAAAGTCTTCAATCTTGGCATCGCTGACGGATGCTTGCTCGGGGGTATTTTAGTTGTTTTCACATTAATTGATTTTGTGCTTGGTGCATAGTATTTGTTTTGCTTTATCGAGACTTTACTATATTTTTTTTACTTCTTTGATAATGGTTTGTTATTAATTGACCACCAAGTTGTTTAGCCACGATTGTATCGGACTCGCGTATACACGGGCTATGATTTTTTATCAATATATGCATGCAGCCGACTGTACTTTGACTGAGTCATGCATGCTTGCATGGGCCTCACTAATTATCCTTCTTAATTAATAAATGAAGAAAGTAATTAGCACACGTACACCGAAACACTTTGATTTATTTAATTGCAGTCTACATATAATTAGCACACGTACACCGCAATTTGCATGATTTTTTTATGCCGAGTCTTCATAGGCTAATGACATAATTCATTTTTTTAGCAGTGCCACTTCCCATTTCGTTGCATGCATGCATGTATTTGGGATGCAGTAGTTGTAGTGGACATGGCTTAGTGGTCATTATATTTTTTTAATTTGAGTAATTGAAATGGTAATTACCCTCTTGATGCATGCATGCACTAATTTTGGCATCTCCTTAAGTCGACATGGGTTTAAGTGTGGTTCCTTTTCCTTTTGTTTTCTTTGTTTAATTTGATGATCCATTAATTAGTATTTAGCTCATACATATATGAGCACGACCACATTATGGTGCATGGCCTTGGGCTAATATATCAGTATGTCTTTTCTTCTTCTTCTTTTGTTTGGTCCGTGTTACTACTCATAACACACTACTACAGAAAGGCTTATGTTAGACGCCTCATCATAAACGGTTTCTCAAAACCGTCTGTGATGATGAACATCACTGACGGTTCTATAGATCAACCGTCAATGACATCATCACAGACGGTATTCTTCATAAACCATCAGTGATGTACATCAATATCACATACGGTTTTATTACAAAACCGTCTGTGATATCATGTATTATCCCATATGATTTTATAATAAAATCGTCTATGATAGATCACTGACGGTTTTATTATAAAATCGTCAGTGATTCTATGTTTATCACTGACGGTTTATAAATAGTACCGTCTATGATATTTCTCAGCGATATATAATACAGAGACCCGAGCCACTTGGTGTATTTTAAGGTTTCGGGATCTATCTTTCATTTGGCTGTGGCTGTGAGGTGATTTGGTAAAAGAAGACAATTGATTTTGAAGGGTGATTGAAGATCCATTTGATTTTGGTGATCTAAGGTTAGTAATGGGGTCTAATTGCATTATATTCAAGATCTAGCTTGGTATGAAGAGAATTTGATGATTTTTAGATCTAGCTTGCATTATATTCATAATTAGGTTGGTAAGGAGAGAATTTGAAGATTGTATATAGATCTAGCTTCTAGATCCATGTTTTCTTGGTGATTTAAGGTTAGTAATGTCTTGGGTTCTAATTAATTGCTTTATATTCAAGATATTACTTGGAAGAGAATTTGAAGATTGTTTAGATCTAGCTTGTAGATCCATGTGTGATCTTGTTGGTCTAAGGTTTAGTAATGGGTAATTATATTATATTCAAGATCTAGCTTGGTAGGAGAGAATTTGAAGATTGTTTACATCTAGCTTGCAGTTCCATGCATGTGCATGTTCTTAGTGATCAAATGTTAGTAATTGGTTAATCTAACTGCATTATTATATATAAGATTTAGGTAGCTAATTTGGTGAAGAGATAATTAATTTAAAGATTGTGTTTAGATATTTACGAATGTGTGCATATATACAGACACCTAGTGTACTTTAATATTTAATACTAAATGCTATATGCGTAGCGTAGATAGATCGAAGCTGGATGTACACTGAGAACCATGCGAGTGCCGAGTACATTAATGGCGTCTCCGATTTTAGAAGAGCTGTAGAGGAGGATATGTTAAATAAGAGGGTGCAGTTTATGTCTTGTCCATGCATTGATTGTGAGAATCTGAAGATGTTTTGAAACTCTGCACAAATCGAAGCACACTTGATTCTAAGGGGTTTCAAAAGGGGGTATACATGTTGGACCAGTCACGTTGAAGAGCAGGATATATAGGAAGCATGTAGCATTAACATCATCGACGAAGTCAATGATATGCTGGATGATCATATCGATTGTGCTTCCGATGATGATAGGATGCAAGATGATAATCTGAATCAGATGCTGCGTGACGTAGAAGGGAACCATGATGATAGAGAATATGGCAAATTCTGGGGCTTAATGGAGGACTCGGAGAAACCTTTGTTCCCAAGCTGCAAGTCGAAATACACAAGGTTGTCATCCGTGCTTGAACTGCTGAAATTGAAGGCATGCAACGGTTGGTCTGACAAGAGTTTCACAGCGTTGTTACGTCTATTGGCAAACATGCTTCCAGAGGGAAACGAGTTGCTGACAACCATCTACGTAGCTAAGAAGGTTCTTTGTCCCTTGGGAATGGAAGTAGAAAGAATACTTGCATAATCGAACGACTGTATCCTGTACCGCAAAGAGTATGCAAACTCTCATGTATGTCCTGTGTGCAACGCATCCTGGTACAAGCGTAAGAGTCATTCAGATGATGACAGCGAGGGCATCGAGGTGAAGAAAGGACCTCCTGCTAAGGTGGCATGGTATCTGCCTGTAATTCCTCGTTTGAAGGTTTGTTTGCGAACCCAAATGAGGTAAAACTGCTGCGTTGGCACTCGGAGGAGCGTAAGAACGATGGAATGCTAAGGCACCCTGCTGATTCCATCCAGTGGAGAAACATCGATAGGAGGTTTCAAGAATTCGGTGCGGATCCAAGGAATATAAGGTTTGTATTGAGTACAGATAGAATGAATCCTTTGGGTAACTTGAGCAGTCGGCATAACACTTGGCCCGTGAATCTCTGTATCTACAATCTTCCTCCTTGGTTGTCTATGAAGCGAAAGTATATTTTATTATCTGTACTTATCCAAGGACCGAAACAACCTGGGAACGATATTGATGTGTACCTAGCACCATTGGTGGAAGATCTGAAAACACTATGGGTTCCTGGGGTACAGGTATGGGATGCGTATAAACGAGAGAACTTCACTTTTCACTATCTTTTGTTCTGCACCATAAATGATTACCCTGCCCTTGGTAACCTATCAGACTATAGTACAAAAGGAACCAAAGCCTACACTCACTGCTTAGATGATACCGAGTGTGGCTGAATCACTCGCGCAAAACCGTGTACATGCGTCACTGTAGGTTCCTTCAGAGGAATCAGCCATACCACAAGATGAAGAAACAATTCGATGGAACGAACGAAGACAATTCAGCTCCAAAGCCTTTAAGTGAGACAAATGTTCATGATATGGTTAAGAACTTGGATGTTGCGTTTGGAAAGGGACATAAGTGGAGGTCCCGTGAGAAGAGTATGTGGAAGAAGAGATCAATATTTTGAGACCTACCTTATTGGGAGGACCTAGAAGTTCGACACTGCATCGACGTCATGCACGTAGAGAAGAATGTCCATGATAGCTTTATTGGTCTCTTACTGAATATTAAGGGCAAAACAAAGAACGGTATCAATGCACGGCTTGACTTAGTCGATATGGGTATAAGGCTTGAGTTAGCACTGAAAGAGACCGATAAAGGACGAACGTACTGCGAACCTGCTTGTTACACTTTATCCAAGGGTGAGAGAACTGAACTGTGCTAGTACTTGCATGGTGTGAAAGTTCCATCCAGTTACTCCTCCAACATTAAGAGACTTGTTTCGATGTAAGATTTGAAATTAACTAGTATGAAGTCTCATGATTGTCATGTGCTGATGACACAAATGCTCCCTGTGGCAATTATAAATATTTTGCCGGTCAAGGTCCGGGAGACATTCACGAGGCTGTGTTATTTCTTTAACACAGTTGCTCAGAAGGTCATCTATCCCGAAGCACTAGATGCTCTGCAGGCTGAGGTGGTGACGACTCTATGTAATTTTGAGATGTATTTTCCTCCATCGTTTTTCGATATCATGGTCCATCTTGTTGTTCATCTTGTGATAGAGATAAAGATGTGCGGGCCTGTGTTTCTACGTAGCATGTACTCATTCGAGAGGTATATGGGAATTCTCAAGTTCTACGTACGGAATCGATCTCGGCCGGAGGGTAGCATTGTCGAAGGTTATACAACTGAAGAGGTCGTCGAGTTCTGCGTCGATTACATGGCTTAGGTCGAACCAATAGGTGTGCCTCGATCTCACCATGAGGGGAGACTCCAGTGCATCGGGGCCATCGGAAGGAAAGCAATCACGCCTGATCCGGTTGCCTACGCTCAAGCTCAATTCACGGTTTTGCAACACATGGCTGTAGTGTTCCCGTACATCGATGAGAATAAGCACTGGCTACGGCAAGAGAATCCGATGCAACATAAGTTTTGGATCACGAGATAGCATAACCTTCAGTTCAACAGATGGTTGAAGGGGCGACCCATCACTACGACCTCGTTAGGTGATACGCTCACATGGTTGGCAAAAGGACCAACATTTACAGTTATAACATGGAAAGTATATGACTTAAATGGGTACACATTTTTACGAGAGATCAGGATATGAAAAGCACAAACCAGAATAGCGGTGTCCGCATAGATACGTTCAATACCGCTGGGTCCATGAAGAGCTCCTACTATGGGTTCATAGAGGAGATTTGGGAGCTCGATTATATACTATTCAAGATCCCCTTATTTCGATGCTGTTGGGTCTACCTCCAGCACGTGAAGGTTGGCAAGTACGGTGTCACTACTGTCGATCTCGCACGTGTCGGATAACAAGATGAACCATTCATACTCGCTAACCAAGCTGTTCAAGTATTCTATGTAATCAAGCCGTCCAACAAGAAGAGACATATAGTTCTTTAGGGAAAAAGGAGGATTATCGGAGTAGAGAACGTAGTAGACGAGGAAGAATACAATTAATTTGACGAGTTGCCTCCTATCAAAAACAACATCATGGTCCAAGAAGAACAACCCGAGGAAGCTAGCTACACACGTGTCGATCATCGTGAAGGGCTAATTTTTTTACAAAAGAATAAGCAAGTGGAGTTATGATTTTAAGTGTACTCTCCAACATAATAAATTTATTTGTAATGAGACGCTCAAAATTCAAAACAACTTTGTGTATATATACATTTGATTTATTTAACAAAGTTCCTTTTCTTTTACTGATGTTGCTTCATCTACAATTACATGTACATTATACATTATCCACAATCGATTGTACATTATACATTATACATGTAGGTCCTGTGAAGATGTAGGCGAAGAAGGCCAAACTCTGGTTTTACCTTAGCAATGATAGGTTTGGGACAATCAACATCACAGATAGTTCTATTTTATAACTGTCTGTGATGAAAATCTTTCACAAACGGTTCTATAGAGAAACCGTCTGTGATAAGTTACTATCACAGACGGTTCTAGTACATAACCGTCTGTGACATACTTTCCATATAAGGGTCCATCACGCAGATCGATTAGTTACCACGTCTCCAGCGCTCAAAACCCTAGCTGACGATTCGTCTCCCGCAGTCGGTCCCCCCGCCGGTCTCCTCCTGCCCGCCCGCGCCGGCCTCCTGCCCCCGTGCGGCTACCTCTCCCCGCATCGACCTCCTGCCCCAGTGCGGTGACTATCTGCCTCCATGACTGCAAGGTGCTGGCCCTCCACTTCTGCTCCTCCCCGCCTCTGACGGCCGAGATGCAAGGACACGGCGGCGGTGACGTGGCAAGATCCACAGCGCCCGCTACAGATCGGATGACCACGGATCATCAACGGAGATCGACGTTGAGGCGGCGACGCAGCTCACACGACGCGAGGAAGAAGACGCGGGTTTCGGCGAAAAGGGGCAGATCGGACGTGGGTTTGCACGGATCCAGAAGAGCACAACGCGGCTGACTCAGTGATACAAGTGGGGACGACGGAGAAGCACCGACAGCAAAGATCCAAGCGGAGGAAGAGCTCGGCTACGGCGGAGGACTCCGGCGAGCAAGAACTCGGTGAAGGATGGCTCTCGGGCGATGGAGAAGGGGGCGAACGAAGCGGCGGCACGAGGGAAACCTCGGAGGGGGTGCGGCTCGGGGTTTTATAGCCTAGGGAGGCGTGCGCAACACGGACTTCAAGACCGAGTCAGCGACGGATAGGTTTAGGGTTTCGGGCGACACTGGCGACGACGGCATGGACAAGCAAGTGATCGGGTCACGGGCGAGAGGAGCGGGCCGAGCGACGCAAGCAAGCCGGGCTCGCGAGCAGGCTGGCTGGGCCGAGCGACGCGGACGAAACAGGCCGAGGGAGATTCGGCCCGAGAAAATTTTAGAGAATAAAAATTATTTTCCGAATTAAGAAAATTCCAGAAATTCGAATAATAGCAAATAAATTCAAATAGGTAGCAAATAAATTCAGAAAAATCTCCAAAAATACGAAAAAATTCCTTGAAGCACAATGAACCCAGCTAAAACTGAAAATCTTTAGTTTCATGAATAGTTTAATTAAATTAAATCCTTTCATTAATGGAATATCAAATTAAGCTTGGATTAATTCAGAGAAATTGCAAATGGTTCATTTTTAATTCAAACATTCCAAAACTCAAATTTTGGGGTGTTACAAACCTCCCCTTAAATGGAATCTCGATCCCGAGATTCAGGCTGGCTAGAGAATAGGTGGGGAAACTCAGACTTCAAATCCTCTTCTCGCTCCTAAGTAGCCTCCTCTTCTGAATGATTGCTCCATTGGACCTTGCAAAAACGGATGATCTTGCTTCTCGTGATACGCTATGTTATATCCAAAATTTTCACTGGTTGCTCCTTGTAAGTAAGATCCTCTTGCAAATCAATGACTTACAACTACATCTGTTCTTCTAGCACACACAGACACTTCTTCAATTGCGATATATGGAACACATCATGGATTCCGGCAAAGGACTGAGGCAACTCAAGCTTGTAGGCAACCTCTCCTCTTCGTTCCAAGACTTTGAACGGTCCAACATATCTAGGGGCAAGCTTCCCTTTTACTTGAAATCTCTTAACTCCTTTGAGAGGGGTGACTCTAAGATAAACATAATCATTGTGTTCAAAACTTAAATCTCTGCAACGATTATCTGCATAACTCTTCTGTCTGCTTTGTGCTATCTTCAACCTATCTCGAATTAGCTGAACTTGCTCTTCAGCTTCTTGCAATATGGCAAGGCCAAACAATTGTCTTTTTCCTGACTCCTTCCAGTTGAGAGGGGTTCTGCACTTTCTTCCATATAAGGCTTCAAATGGAGACATTTGCAGACTGGCTTTATAGCTGTTGTTGTAGGAAAACTCTGTATAGGGCAAACACTTATCTCACTTGGCACCATAAGTTAAGGCACAAGCTCTTAACATATCCTCAAGAATTTGATTCACACGCTCAGTCTGACCATCTGTTTGAGGGTGATAGGCAGTACTGAATCTGAGATAGGTTCCCATGGCCTCATGCAAACTCTGCCAAAAACGAGAGGTAAACTAGGTTCCTCTATCAGACACTATCTTCTTAGGCACTCCATGAAGACTGACAATCCTTGACATATATGATTCTGCCAATTTATCTCCTGCATAAGTAGTCTTAACTGGAATGAAGTGAGCTACCTTAGTCAATCGATCCACTATTACCTAGGTCGAGTCATAACCTGCTTGGGTCTTAGGAAGTCTGGTAATAAAATCCATACCAATCTCTTCCCACTTCTATTCTGGAATCTTCAATGGTTGTCGCAATCCTGCTGGCCTCTGATGTTCTGCTTTGACCTTCTGACAGATGTCACAAAGAGCAACATATTCTGCAATCTCACGCTTCATACTGGGCCACCAATACATTTCCTTAAGATCTTGATACATGTTGGTACTTCCAGGATGAATGGAATATAAAATCTCATGTGCTTCCTTAAGTAACAACTCCTTGAGATCTTTCTGATCTGGTACACAGATACGCTTCTCATACCAAATAGTACCTTATTCATCTTCTGTGAATCCTGGGGCTTTTCCTTTCTTCATATTGCTCTTTATTTCTTTGATATCGGTATCATCAACCTATGCTTCTCGGATCTGATCTTCCAATGTTGGGCGTACTTCCAAACTAGCTAATTAACCTTCTTGAACCACTTCCAAACTAAGCTTCTGAAATTCCTCATAGAGTGCTGGCTGACTTTCCTTAATTATCAGGGTATTGCAGTAGCTCTTTCTACTCAAAGCATCAGCTACGACATTGGCTTTGCCAGGATGATAATGAATTCCAATGTTATAGTCCTTGATCAATTCCAGCCATCTTCTTTGTCTCATATTGAGGTCGGCTTGGGTGAAAATGTACTTCAAACTATTGTGATCAATATAAACCTCATAACGATTACCAATAAGGGTGTGTTTGGTAGAGCTCCAGCTCCACCAGATCCGTGGATCTGGTGGAGCTGGGTATTCCTAGCTCCACCAGATCCGTGAAGCTGGATCTGTGAGTATATTAAGAGTGTTTAGATGGATCATCTTTTCAAATTTTAGACCACAAATATAAACTTAATTCACTTTATTTTAGCCTACAAGTTTCAGATCTCAGGTGAAGCTGGGATCTGGAGCTCTACCAAACAGGCCCTAAGATAATGACGCCAAATCTTTAAAGCATGCACTATGGTTGCCAATTCCAAATCATGGGTAGGGTAGTTGACTTCATGTGGCCTTAGTTGTCACGAAGCATACGCTATAACTTTCTTATCTTGCATTAGCACACAACCGAGTCCTTGTTAGGATGCATCACAAAATATCTCAAAGTTCTTTCTGATATCGGGTAGGATAAGCACCGGGGCAGTGGTCAAACACTTCTTCAACTCTTGGAAACTCTGCTCACACTCTGGTGTCCAAACGAATTTCTTCTCCTTCTTTAAGAGCTGAGTGAGCGGTCTAGCTTTTCTAGAAGATCCTTCTATGAAACGGCGATAATATCCCCCCATTCCAAGAAAACTTCAGATTTGAGGTACCGTCTTGGGTGACTCCCAACTTAGCACATCATGTACCTCACCAGGGTCAACAGCGACTCCTTCTGCCGATATGACATGTCCTAGGAAAGCAACTTCTTTCATCCAGAACTCACATTTACTGAACTTTGCATAAAGCTGGTTTTCTCTTACCTTCTTTAAAACTTGGCGCAAGTGATCCTCATGTTTTTCCTCACTTTTGGAGTAGATCAGAATGTCATCAATGAACACAACAACAAACTTATCCAGATATTCCATAAATACCTTATTCATCATGGTCATGAAGTAAGTTGGGGCATTGGTCAATCCAAAGGACATCACGGTATACTCATACTATCCATACCGAGTCACAAAAGCGGTCATGGGAATATCCTCTTGACGAATCTTCAACTGGTGATAACCTGATCTCAAGTCAGTCTTCGAGAACATTCCGGCTCCTTGAAGTTGGTCAAACAAATCATTGATCCTTGGCAAAGAGTACTTATTCTAGATGGTGACCTCATTGAGTGAGCGATAATCTACACACATTCTCTGAGTTTCATCTTTCTTTTCAACTAGTAGAACTGGTGCTCCCTATGGCGAAGAACTCGGTCGAACAAAACCTTGATCTTGCAGCTCCTTAATCTGTCTCTTTACCTCAGTTAACTCATTAGCAGGCATCCTGTAGGGTCTCTTGGAAATGGGTGGTGTTCCAGGAACTAGCTCAATCAGAAATTCTATATCTCGGTCTGGTGGCATCCCAGGCAACTCATCTGGAAACACATCAGGAAACTCTCTAGCGACTGGCACATCTTCCAAACTTATTCCTTTGGCACTGCAAACTTTTATCCCTTCAGACTGATCTGTAGTGGCTTGAAATTTTAACTTAGCTCCGTCTGGACTGGTTAAGGTGATCTCTCTATTCCCACAATCCAAAACTGCTTGGTTCTTGGAGAGCCAATCCATTCCTAGGATCACATCTAGGGACTTGGTGTCTAGAATAATAAGGTTGGTTAGAAATTCTACCCCTCCAATTAGGCCATGTTTGTTTCGGCTTTTTCACTGGCTTAAAAGCAGAAAAGTCAAAGCCGAAACAAACGACTGACTTTTAAGTCGGGCTTTAAAAAAATCCAAAAGCCTCCATATAACTGTAAGCCAAAAGCCAGGTGAGAGGTGCTTTTTTGGGCTTTTTTGGGATGAAATAACCTTTTGCAACTGGAAGTCTCCAAAATTACCCACCAAATATCATCATATATAAACTCAAGATCCTTCTCCCATCTCCTCATTTCTCCTCGTCTTCTCTCGCTCCCCTGCGCGACATGCCTTCTCCCTCCGTCGCTCTAGTCTCTGCCGTCCTCGACCTCCTCCCTCCTCCGTCGTCCCCAGCCTCCTTCCTCCTCCACAGACCCGGATCAAGTTGATAAATAATTATGCTCAGAATGAAGTTTGATCTCAAGATTAATCTATATTTTTCAATACGACATTCGGTGAAAAAAATATGAAACATTTGTATTAGATAAATCAATACATAAGAAAAGTCCTTACAACCTTAAAGGGAATTTCAAACTTTCTAGTAATAAGCTACACCATCCAATCCATCAAAAAGACATAATACCAAACAACATGTCTTGGATTAAAAGTAGACACCTTAAAAGCTCGTTAAGCCAAAAAACTAGCTTTAAGCCAAAAGCCAAAAAGCCTAAGCCAAAACAAACAGGGCATTAATATCTTAACTTCGGGGCAACCTTGGTTCGTACTCAAATTAGAACCAGGTGATTGTACTAATAAAACAGTTTTAAGAGGCTTTGTCTTTAATTGATGGTTTGCAGCAAAACTCTGAGAAACAAACAAATGTGTAGCTCCAAAATCAAACAAAACCATGGCAGATGCTGAGTTGACTAGGAGCTTACCTAGTATGACGTCTGGTGCAGACTGGGCGTCCTCAGTGGTGACGTGGTTCACACGACCTCTTCCAACAGGCGGCGGAGTTCTGGTAGCTTGGTTAGGAGTCTAGGGCACTCCACGTCCTGCTCCTAGTGCGGGGGTCTTGGCTGGTGTAGCTCCCAGGTTGAAACGGACTGGCATCACAGCTTGCTTCCTTGGGCAATTGTTGGCATAGTGCCCCCAACTCATAACAGTTGTAACAAGTGACTCCTGCAGCTGGATTGTTGTTCCTCTGAGGTGGATTGCTGTTGGTGCTAAAATTGTGATTGCCTGGAGGAGCTAGGCGAGGTGCTGGTGCTGGTGTCCTGAATGCAGTCGGAGGAGTGAAACGAGCAGGCTGTTGAGCATTGGTTCTGACTCACTGCTGGTGATTCTAATAGGCTCCATGCTGCATCATTTTCTTCTTGCGAGATTCCTCTAATTCACGGCGAGACTCCTCAATAAGCATAGCTTGTCTATAAGATGCTGAAAATCTGCATAATCATTGCCAATGACTTGCACCTTTAAACCTAGATTTTGCCCACGCTTGAACTTCTTTTGGCGAGCGTCATCTGTGGCTACATCCTCAGGAGCGTAGCGAGCAAGTTGAGTGAACTTATTGAGGTATTCACTCACCGACATCCCTTCTTGCTTGAGCTCTCGGAAGTCATTCTTCTTCATCTCCACTTTTCCATCTGGGATATGGGAGTGGCGAAAAGCAGTGAAAAACTCTGCCCAAGTTATAGTCTGGGGGTTATCATGGGCGGCACTGTAGTTCTCCCACCATTCAGCGGCGGTGCCCTCCAGCTGATGAGTGGCGTAGAGTACCTTCTCACGATCTGTGCATTGGGCAATTGCTAGCTTCTTCTCTGTGGAATGAATCCAATCATCTGCGTCCAATGGTTCTGAAGAATTGGAGAAAGTTGGCGGGCAAGTCCTCATAAATTCTGCTAGCTTGGACTGGAGACGAGCTTGAGGGGTGCAACGGCAGCTTGATTCTGCTGGTTCAACAGGTTAGCTAGAGAAACTGTAGTCTGGTTCTGCTGATTCATCATGTTGTTCATATTCTGCATCATGGTGTTCATTAGCTGAGTCTGAGCTGCCAAAAAATGTCCTATGTTTTGATCTATCACTGCAGGTGGTGGCAGTGGTGCATTGGGATTGGGGTTGGTGTTGGCACTCGCACTGGCATCCACTCGCGAACTGTGACTGGCTCCAGAACGAGTGTCAACCATCAACGAGGCAGCACAAGGGTTTGATAGGTAAGAGGGAAAATCAATAGACAAGTGGTAAGGTCATCTAGGGGAGAAGGTAATACCCAGGACAAAAGTCAGCAAAGGACATAGCCGAAAAGGCTACAAAATAAAGAGGCAAATAAAACTTTGAACTAAAGGTATGGTTGCAACACCATGCTTGGGGCAAGTGTACAACATACCAGGCATACAAGCAATGAAAATCCTAGTATACGCGGAATAAACGTAACTAAATTGAAAGGGGGAACATGCTCAAACACTGTTGAGCGCTAAAAATCTATCTTATATGGTAGTCTTCTCGGGCATGCTCTTTGATGGCTTGATCATCGTCTCCCTTGATTTGATTCCTTGCAGAAGATCCGAGGCTTTGAGATGTTTCATGAGATAAGATTAATTTAAATTTTGAATCAATGTTTCAGTAAAGGAGAGGAATAAGAACCTAAGAATAAGACGAGAGGAGACAAAAACTATTAAGTACCAATTTGTTTGTTTGATTTAGAAAATAATTTTGAAGACCATGCTAACTAGGATAGCGACCTACAGTCGATATGGCTCTGATACCATCTGTGTCGGGACCCGATTTGCAAATCCGTGTATACTACACTAGTCCAGGATCACGCTAGTGCACACAGTGGAAACATAGATAAAATATCATTCCATACAACGAATTAACTAAGAAAGAGGCAAATTATTATTAAATAAAGCATCAGACCTTATGGTCAATGTTTACACCATTATGCCTTAAGGGCTTAAGAAACAAATAATTATTGCAGCGGAAAAGGTAACTTAGGCCATTCGACATGCCACAGGCAATCGTCTGGGGAACGCCTTCCTAATCCACGTAGTCTTCATAATATTCCTCCTCATGATACTCAGAATTTTCAGGTTCTCCTTCAGCAACTGATCAACAAGGGCATAAAGCCGTGAGTACAAAAGTACTGAGCAAGCTGTAGGGAATTGATGCAATATATTCATGCACGACTTGACAAGGATAGCCATATGGTTCATTTGCAGAAAGCAATAACTTGAATTGAAATACAGTAAATAAATTGAAAGCATATTTACGAAAAGATAATACATAATTGGTAAATCAATGGTAGACAATATGAACAGAATAGCGAGGCATCACCCTACACCATCTAAAACAATTATCAACCCACTATATTCAACAGTATTAACTTTAGACAACAAAACAACAGTGAACTCCCTGTTCACATCCCAACAATTACACATTCCAACATTTCATGAAACACTCTATACCCCGTGTGAAATTTCCGGGAATGTCCATGACCGCGGACACGGCTATTCGAATAGTTTTACACTCTGCAGAGGTTGTGCAACTTTACTCACAAGACATGAATATCTCTTTGTGCAAACGTTACTAACACGCTTCCTTTGGTTTGCCGTAGAGATATCATGACAAAGCCTTTACAATGCATTGTCTAAACTCGGTACTGCCCACTAAGGTTTCGCCCCTCGGGGCCCCCTCTTGAGCCATGTGAGTCTACCCGTTCACTCCGGAACCCACACCACCAATTGGCAGTACTTAAGGCTAGACATTGCAAATTAATCATCTAGGTCTGTCCCATACCAGACTTATGGTAGTACGGTTAGGTCCAGTTCAATAGCGCACAAGATTAAGTCCTTAAGTTGTCTCAGGCAAGACATCCACATCCCAATGTGCTAGAAAGCACCCCTTTACTGCACGATCACTTGCCCGAGGGAAAACAATTTGTTCAACCAAGACCAATGGAAAACCCTGCCATGGTTCAACAAATTTTACAACAGCGGCAATTAGCCACAATTCAATATCTCGTTAAGTCAAGATTAACATTATTCAACATGTGATATGGATCCCATCGTATAACTAAGCAATGTCTAAGCATAGCTACGGTAACCCAGTGTTGGTAATATGATTATGTCTAACTAGTACTGACCCAACCTAGGGTTAACAATGGATACATGTCATCCCAATAATCAAGGTGGTATAATGTCAGCTAGGTACATAGCTACTCCCGGCAAATAATCATTGTACAGAAATAGCATGCAATTGTATAAAGCAAAGTACTTTTGCAAATATAGGTTCAATATGATCAAAGGTTACAACTTGCCTTGCTGATCTAATGCTGAGTCTTAGTCTTCGAAGTCTCCGTTCACTCCTTCGGGATTAGCATCTACCGGAAAAGAAAGCAACGAAACCAAATAAATACCAAATAGAGACTCAAACAACCTCAAAACTGAAAATAAATTGCTCTGGAAGGTAGAGCTCAATTGTATAAAAATTTAGAGACTTGAATCGCCTCAATCGGAGTTCGAGTGAGAGAAAACGAGCTCCTGCAAAATTAAATCAGAGAAAAAGGCAGAAAATCCGAATTTTCTGATTTATTTTTCTATTGGAAAATTGATTTATTGCGCAACGCTGATGTCAGCAATCAATTTCCCGAAAAAAAATAAATCCAAAAATCCTTATTTCACTTACATGCGGGACCCACGGTCTATAGACCGAGTCCACGGGGAGGCTCTGGTCCACAGTGGACCTGGTCTGCGGAATAGATCTAGGGCTGACGTCACCGCTGATGTCATCACTGATGGGGCGGCACGCAGTGTTAACGTGGCGCTGAGGCAGGCGGCTCATGTAGGGGGCCACGCGTTTCACATCCAACGGCGTGACCAGATCAGACGGCCGAGACGCAAGGACATGGCGGCGGCGACGTGGCAAGATGCACAGTGCCAGCTACGGATCGAACGACCACAGATCATTAACGAAGATCCACGTCGAGGCGGTGACATAGCTCACCGGACGGGAGGAAGAAGATGCGGGTTTCGGCGAAAAGGGGCAGATCGGACGCGGGTTTGCACGGATCCGGAAGAGCACAACGCGGTCAACTCTGTGATGCAAGCGGGGACAATGGAGAAGCACCGGTGGCAAAGATCCAAGCAGAGAAAGAGCTCGGCTGCGGCGGAGGACTCCAACGAGCAAGAACTAGGCGAAGGATGGCTCTCGGGCGACGGAGAACGGGGCGAACGAAGCAGCGGTGCGAGGGGAACCTCAGAGGGGGTGCGGCTAGGGGTTTTATAGCCTAGGGAGGCGTGCGCGGCACGGACTTCAAAACCGAGTCAGTGACGACTAGGGTTAGGGTTTCGGGCGACGCTGGCGGTGGCAGCGCGGATGCGGGCGGACTGGGTCGATTGAGCCGCGGGCGAGCGGAGCGGGCGTTTAGCGACGCAAGGTGTCTGGGCGGCGAAAGCAAAGTTGGTGGCCGGCGACGCTACGCGAAATGGGCCGAGGAGGAAAAGCGAGCAGCGAGAGGAGATTCGGCCCGAGAAAATTTGAGAGAATAAAAATTATTTTCCGAATTAAGAAAATTCCAGAAATTCGAATAAAAGTAAATAAATTCAAATAAATAGCAAATAAATTCAGAAAAATCTCCAAAAATACAGAAAAATTCCTTGAAAAATCTTTAGTTTGATGAATAGTTTAGTCAAATTAAATCCTTTCATTAATGGAATATCAAATTAAGCTTGGATTAATTCAGGGAAATTGCAAATGGTTCATTTTTAAATTCAAACATTCCAAAACTCAAATTTTGGGACGTTACAGCTTCCCTCCGCTGCCACCGCCGGTCGACGCCACCACGTCTTCCCCAAGCTTAAACGATAGTTTCCCCCCTTAAAAAAAATGTGGTGCAGTCTGGATCTCTCTATGCGGATTGGATTAGTGTTTTTTGTGTTCGTGGTGGTGATTAGTCTTTGGTTCAAGGATTGGTTGTCATGCACACACATAGAATGAACTAGGGTTAAAGGAGAGATATTTTTTCTTGACATGTTAAATTTGTTGCCTAGTGGAATTGTTGGGCCCTAGGATGCCTAGCACAATCTAAAGGTACGTAGTCATCTACTTCCCTCATGCACACACAAGATGATTGATATTCCTTGTCGATCCGATAGGCATGTGAATGATGTGGAGCCTTCACGGGGACACATGATATGTATATCTGTATTGTGCTATTGTAATATATTTATTTATTCTCTTGTTTCATACAATGTCTTTCCCTATTTACTATTGACATAACCTCAACATGCAGATGGTATATAGAGTAGGTAGCAGGATGAAAAAAAGTACCATCAACATATATTTATATTTGGACAATATTGCTTTAGTACCATTGCAAATAGGATTAAACTGCAAAATATGATCCAATGTTTTAATTATGCCCCACATGTCATCCTCATATTGAATGGTATTTTTAAAAAAAATTATACCTCTTAATTTTGTGGTGGTCTTGAGTTAATCTTCCTTGTATGCACTTTGCAATTGCAAACACGTTTCGTGCCATCCATTCTTCATGTGAGAAATGGGGATAGGTGTGAATTTTCGTGGAAGGAAAATAAAGATGAGGATTTCTATAAAAGAATAAGTAAAGATGTATTTCTTCTTCTTCTTTTTATCGTTTTGCCATAAGAACTAATTAAGCTCCCTGGTGTAATTAAGATGGATATATACACCAATTAATAGTTTATTAATTTGCAGCAACCACATTTAGGGGGGTACACTACATTGCAATATTTAAATTCAAGGGTATTTCCTTTGTAAAACTACACATGGCTGTTATCTACTTTGGCTAACAAGTAATTAAGCAGGACTTTAGATGTCACTTGCAACATTGTATAACCAACTGATTTTTTTCACCATGATAATTGTACACCCAATGGATAAATACACGGCACATTCGGCATTCTCTCTTGTATTCACATCTAGTGGTTCTAATCTGTTTTGGTTATGTTTCTGTGTTCAATTTTCTAGCATGGTGAGGAATCAATTTAGCTCAAAGAGTTAGGACATGCTTATTCCTTTCTATGATCTGTTATTGTTTTTAGCTAGCACTAATGAAAAAATTAAGTGGTCAGCTATTTTTTTTCTCGAAGGAAAGGGTGAAAATATATTTGACAACAAATATGATTATGTCATGTGCACATAGCCAATTTTTTATGCTTACAAAACTACTAATTGTTAGAGTTTAAAATTTTTTACCCACGTGCCTAATAAATGAGTGACATTCCTACCCACACAACAATGTAGCAACTTAGGGCATGTACAGTAGTGGCCATCCCTTCTATGCCACATCAAGACACGATCTGGGCACCAAACCATCGTGAAAGAGAGAGATAATTATGATGCAGGTTAGTGGGAAAAGGTGTGGTTAAAATAATAAGAAATGTCATGGGAATAATGATGAAGACAAATGGTAGGAGTAGATGATGTAGAAGGTTTAGAGACAAGTTGCTGTTGAGGCCCATATAGAACAGTGCAATTAGACACGATGTATGCTTTTTTTTAAGAATAATAAAATGTCAATCAAACTTCGAGTCGTGTGATCGGTCAGATTCATGGTTGGGGATGTTAAGCTATTTTGCATTGGACCCCTCCATGGTAATTGGTTGATGTACCACCTAGTTCTCCTGCTCATTAATATATGCCACCAAACCTCTCAATTTACTCTCTCACTACAACAGTCTGCTATAAATATGACCACATGTCTTTGTTTCCTCTCCCACTATAACACCTTGTCTGCAGTAGGATAGCAATCAGACAAATTCTTTCTACAATTAGACAAATTTATTTATATTTCCTATGATAGTAGAGTAGTAGAAATACGTTTTACAAATCAATGGCTAGATTTAATTTCTACAACCCACTATATATTACTAGTTCTGGTGAATACTCCTTCCGGTGATAAATAGTTGTCATTTTGGATATCGATATGGTCATTAAAACACAGTTTCAATTAATAATTTTTATTACATTATATTTATAAAATTAATTTGGTAGCCTTCCTTGCTTGATTCCTTTTCTTTCCTGTTGAGCCATGAAAACCAGCCTAGATTGCAGGATGTGACGAGCCATCGAAAGGAAAACCTCCTCGAGGTCCAAGACGAGGAAATAAAAGCAAGGTTTTAAATTTCGGTTTCGGAATGAATTTCGTCTCAGGCCGGATAATGAAATTTCGAAATTTCGGAATTATTTCCGATGAAATTTGAATTTGAAAATTCAAATCCGTTCAATCCGAAAATAAAACCGAAATTCGTGAAAAAACCCGAAATTTCGTAAATTTCCGAAATTTCGGGTTTTTTGCACTGGCTGAAAAGTGGTCTAAACTTTATCGAACAATTTTGAATTTTTTTTGGAGGTTACTGACACAATGCTGATGTTCTCACAAAATTTCAGCTGATTATCACATGTGAGGAATTTTTAAAAATTCAGAGAGTGGTACTGTCCTGATAAAACACTGACCGACAAGTTTGATCGGAATGGAAAATGGTACAAATCAAGTTATAAACTGTTGAAATTTTTTGTTCATGGTTATGATCCATAACTAATATTATAATAAAATTTTCATCTGATTATCACATGTGAGGAATTTTTAAAAATTCGGAGAGTGGCGCTGTCCAGACAGAACACTGATCGACAAGTTTGATCCGAATGGAAAATGGTACAAATGAAGTTATAAACTGTTGAAATTTTTTGTGCATGGTTATGATGTATCTATAATGGTCTCATAAAATTTTCAGATGATGATCAAACTGTATAAATGTTTAAAAATTCGAACAGTACTACTGCCCTGTTAAAAGGCTTACCGGCAAACTTGAACAAAATTAAAAATTATGTAAACCGTAAAATTTTTTGAAAATTTTACAGAACGGTGATAAGGAAGTTCTTAATATCCCATAAAAATTTGATTCATGATCACACTCCAGTGAATTTATAAAATTCTTACAAGGCACAGTACCATTTATGTTCTTTTCTTTTTGATTTTTGAAATATAATATAACAAACGAAGTTCAATGCTTGCATAGATTTGATTGACCAAACAAACAAAGTTTGAATTTTTTGAAAAATTTATATAATGGTAATGAGTCAATTATTAATCTCTCAAAAAAAATTTAGATCATGATCACACTCAAGAAAATTTATAAAATTCTGACAATATAACTGTCCCAATTATGTTCATTCTGTTTTTGATTTTTTAAAGATAACAAATGAAGTTAAATTATTTTGAAATTTTGTATGTATGATCCTAAACTACTAATAATAGTACTATAAAATTTTCAGATGTTTATCAAGCTTGTACAATTTTATAAAAATCGGACAGTGTTTCTACCAAAATTTTAAAATATTTAAAAAATTAGGTTTTTCAACAAATTTTCATAGGAGATGACTTTCCTAAGAGTTATTGGACCAAATCAGGTCAAATCCGGCCCTAAAACTTTCAAAACCGGCCAAAAAACACGAAATTTCGGCCAAATTTGGCGAAATTTCGCCGAAAAAACCGAAATTTCGGATTTTACTGTAGCAATTTCAAATTTTTTTTAAGTTTTTTTTCCGGACGGTACTTGAGATTTCGGGGTGGTCCGAAATCCGAAATCTCGGCAAAATTTTGCCGAAATTTGGAACCTTGAATAAAAGGCCCGCGAACCGATATACCATCACGGCGGTTAATCCAAAGGATGGGGCCCCTACCGAACCAAAAAAAGGCAGCGAATGCATTTAGGACATTGTGCGGGATAGTCGTACGGGAACGGGTCCCCATCACTTGTCCATCCTAGAAGTCGCTGACTGACGAGAACCGCGACGACTTGGTGACAAATTCTCTCTCGTTTGAGTCCCCAGAAGACTGCGTGCGCTTAGTGCGACGGTATGCACGACTAGTGGCAGGAAAGGCGTGGAAGAACTTCAAGAGCATGCTTGTCAAGGAATATGTCAATAAGGACAGGACTCCCTTCTCTAAGTACGGGTTTATTGCTGAGGACGCATGGCAAAGTTTTGTTGAGGCGAAGGCGATGGACGAATTCGTGCATCAAAGTAAAGCCCACAAGGCACTGCAGGCAAGGAACACCCACCCCCATAGACTTGGCACCATTGGATACGCGGGGAAGAGGGTGCAATGGGAGAGGAAGGGCGAGGAGGCCTCCATGCCATTTGCATTATCGCTGACCAACGCGCTAGAGACTGGCTGAGAGCGAGGTCAAGTGCCACGTCTTTCGGCACCGTCTCCTTTACAAACCCTGTGGACGAGGAAGTCTGCCAATGCCTGGTAAAATATCCGACTACCAATTTTGTACGTAATTAGTCCATAAATTTGTAAGTGAAATAACTTGTCGGGATCTTGCAGGTAGCGTTGAGTACACAATCTTCTGAGGGCACTTTTTTGCCAAACAGAGAGAAATATGTACTCTCCACGGCCTTGGAAAACAAGGAACACCCTGGTCGCATGCGAGGCATAGGGTTTTGTTCCTTGAAAAACGGGATTCTCAGACGACTCCGACAAATACCGGAGTAGGAAGAGAACTAAAGGAGGGCGAGAGGAACGACTGGTACAAATGATTGAGGAAAGACTAAGAGAAGAATTCAACAACAATATAAGAAGCCTCGAGGAAAGGATTAATAATCAGGACTGCAGACAGCCTGCGCAAGTTCCAGATGTATGTGCGCAAATCAGCCCCGCTACCAAAAAGAGCAGCTGTGCGTCCTCTACTCCCACAGATGAAGATGACAAAATTCCTGTCTATGACATCAAGGTACTTATATATATATGTCTTGGATGCTCCATACAAATAGCCGTTGGACACATTAGCTAATTGTGTACAGTTATGTAGGTGGCCACGCGGTGCACTCTCCAAGTGAGACTTGCCCATGGTGCCATTCTTCTTCCGACTGCTTGGGGGCTCGCGTATCCGTCCATCGAAGGGGTGCCGGTGCGAGGTACCCTGGTGGCACTGAGATTCACAAAGGTTAATGTGGACGGTGTACATGATAATTTCAAGACCGTCCCACTACCGATGCCTCCAAACGATGAGATCGTGACACTGGGGGACGCCATTCGTACTTTCATCCAGTGGCCCAGCAGCGACATCTCCCTGGACACCTGTCCTCCATCACCGGAGCTACCCCAACTGCCTGAGTCATCTGTGGCACCTTAGCAGGCCACCAAATCGGCTCCCGTGCCCCCTGCATCAAAGGATTTTCAGTGGGATGGTGCCCACTCGTCTCCCGTGAAGACTTCCTATAGCAGAAAGCAAGTGAAGTGCAAAGCGAAGCAGATCACGAATGAATTGGACTATCCAATTGCCCCGCTAGCCCGAGTATACTAGCTAGGAGAGCCTTTTATAACTGGAGAGCGCCTAAAGAATCTTTCTATAGCTTGCGTTAGATTGCAGAATTGGTGCCTGGAACAAGTTAAAAAGCTAGTGCAAGACCGCATAACGAGTATCTCGGTCAGCTTCAATCCTGAGCATCTGTTCAAAGAGTCATCGGGAAGCTTCTTCACAGCTGACTTCAAGGACCTATTTAACGTCTTCAACCTCGACGCCCTCGACGCCACGCTCTTGAGATGCTGGACATTGTAAGTGTGTGCAATCACAGTCTATATTCGTGTAATATCGATAAATATCATATATATATATTTAACTCAATACTTCTGTATATATAGATACATGATCCGTGAAGCGAGACAGAAAAAACAACCGGTGGGTTTCCTAGACCCACACATAGTCTCCAAACAAATAATGGATAGAGATTTACAATTTATCGATAAATACGCCGGAGAGGCCTTGGCGACTCAAAAAGATAAAGAGTTCATACTTTTACCCCACAACCCAGGGTAAGTGCTGCACTACTTGCTATACTTTGATTTGTACTGTGCACGCAACTCTATTTTGTTAATTGACCATGCCAACATACCTGTGTAGGTTTCACTGGGTTCTCATTGTAATTCATCCATCCATGAATCGGGTTATTTACCTTGATTCCTTACAGAGTGGTAACCACGACTGTCGAAGGTTAGAAAATCGACAATAAATTTATTCCTTCAGGTTAGCAGAGTCAAACACAAAATCGGAGGGACACGATTTAGACAAGTTCGGACCCCCTGGCGGAGTAATACTCTACTCCTGTATGGATGTTGTATGGAGTCGATGAACAAAGTACAGAGCAATGTGTCTAGCCCTAGTTACTATGTGGATTGCACCTAAGCTAATGCTATGCTATGGCTAATCTTCTGAGAATTGCTCTTCCTCTGTCTCTGATCTGGAAAGCTCTCTCCTCCGAAAAACTCTCTCCTCCAGAAAAACTCTCTCCTGAAAAACTCTCCTGGAAAACTCTCTCTCTCCTGAGGACCCCTACCCCGGCCTTATATAGTCAGGGTAGCCCAGCCTCAAGTCAAGTTGTAGTCAGTTTGGAGTATCAGATCGTAGCCGATATGGAGTCCATCATCGCGTGATCTTCGCAGTATATCCAAACTTCCCTAGATACCAGGCGTACTCGAGTTGGTTTCCTCATAAGGGGAAAGCGATCGAGTCCTTCCTGATATGGAGTTATCTTTCCTGTGTATATCATATCTCTCAGAATCGGGCTAATGATATCCGGAATCTATGCATGTTGTTGGGACATATCCTCTACTTATCCTCTGTGGACACATACCCCATGTTTAGATATTCGACAGTAACCCCCGAACTCGGTTCAGCGGAGGATCTGCTTAAATGCTTGGTCGATTAATGACAAAGCCTTGCTTGGTCGAGTAATGCCTCGCATGCCTGTAGTCGAACGATTCGAGTAGATTGGGAATTGCTGAGTATCGAGTAGGGATGTGCTGGGTCAAGCGCCCTGCCATCAGCCCGTATCGAGTCCTCAGGGTAACCGCAAGTTACTCGATGTTGATTTATCGACTCGACTCTATCAGAGTTGGAAAAATTCAAAAAATCTAAATGTTAGGCAGTTGAGCATTTATTGCTCTCATCAGCAGCGCCAAGATTGGTGCAGCGTCATCATTCCGCCTTTCGTGCCGATCGAGATGTCGTGACAGGGGGAATGAACCATTCACCTGGAGAGAGGATTTGGGCCTATAAATTCCCAGACCTGGAACTGTAGCCATTCCCCTCCTTTTTCACCTCCATCCTTACTCTCGAAGCCTCCGTCGCAATCCCGAAGCCCTAGCGCCGTCGCCTTCAAAGAAATTATTCCACATTCTCCTCAATGGCATCCAAACCCTCAACTAGCACCGGGGTTGCTGCGCAGCCGGAGAAGAAACCTGAGGCGGCCTTTGAGGATGAAGCCCTCGAAAAGGTGTGGCAGAAGTTGATCATGACGAAGAAGCGTCTCGTTGACTTGGAGTAGGACGGCTTCGTCCCTCCGCGGGAGTTCTTCCACTGAAAACCATCACAAGGTGAATCGTATCCCACCCCGGCAAATGAGGATGAGACCGTCGTTTTTGAGGCCTTCTTCTACTGCGGCTAAGCTTTCCTCCTTCTCTGTTTTTGCTCTCGGTTCTTGAGATCTACCAGATTCAGCTTTTCCACCCGAGCCCCAATTCTATCACAATGCTCAGTGTGTTTGTCCACCTTTGTGAGGCTTTTTTGGGCATCAGCCCTAGTCTCAATCTGTTTCGCCACTTCTATAATCTGAAGAGGGCGATGAAGAATGCAGCTATTGGGGGTGTCGGTTTTCACCTCCGCAGCGGCGTGTCGAACTCCTATATTTCTATCCCTGTTACCTCCTCCTAGCAGTCGGATGGAAGAAACGTTGGTTTTATATCACCTCCCCGGACACCGTGAATTACCCCATAGCTTATCGACCACTCTTGCTTCATCCGATTGACCACTGGACTAGGGTCCCTCCCGCGACTGCTCAAACTTCTTATTATGTTTGGAAGATCGAGGAGCTAAGGAAAATCGGGTTGACCGGGTGGCACATCGCTAGGGACTTCCTCACACGCTGGTCGAGTTCGCTGAAATGCAGAGATCACTTCGCTTGGGACTACTCCGGAGTCGATGATGCAACCAGGGACAATCCTGAAATTAAGCATTTGCAATAATTTTGTTTTCCTTACTTTAGTTGATGTGTAGCGAACTGACTTGCCTTTCGCTAGACCTGCCAGACTCGGAAATCTCCTCTAGGTTGAGCAAGATGTTCCAAGGCTTGGAATCTGACGCTTGTGGCATCGAAGCTTACTCGCTTGCCAATCCCCGGCAAGAGGTGAGTGTTCTGGCATAGACATCTTCGCATCGCTCGTACATCTGTTGTCTGCTTTGACTTAACATCTCCCCAAGAGGCCAAGTTCAATGATGTCAGTGAACCAATCGAGGGATTCATTAGCCTGGATGACGACGTCCCCGTCGACTTCGAACCTTCTTTGGACGAATGGCTCTGGAGCAAGAGACGGTCGAATCTCCTCGAACGAGGAGGTCGGTGTCTCCAGTACTCCGTTGACCTGCCAAATGGCTCCAAACCTTGTCGACGTGTCCATTCGACCAGGTAATCCTTCAATCGTTCGCTTGGATGTTATGAGATCACTCTTCAACAAATGTTGGATGATCAGCGAGCCGCCTGGGGGGTCGATGCGTAAAGGTCAATGACTCCTCCGCAGACGTCTCCTCGAGAAGGATCTCCATCGACCAGACCAGTCGAACATGTATCATTGCTATCGAGCAATGTCTCTCAGACGTGAACTTCCGCCACAAGAATCGCTGCTTTGCATATTACCCGCTACATCGACCTGCGGCACTGCAGGTCCTCCATCGGTCGCACCGATTGAGAAGACAACCACCGGAGTCAAGCCGTCCCCGATTTAATGTGCAGCGTAAAATCCGATCGCGAGGTGAGTTATCCTCCCTTTCTCCTCATAAACTTTTTCTTTGAGTTCGTCAGAGGTGTTAAGCAAATATCCTTTTATAGGAAGGGTGCGTCCATCATTGCTACTACTATGGCGGCATCGTCATCCTTCGGCATGGCCAGCACCACCATAGTTCCTCATCTGGAGGATCCTGTTGAGCGTACCGGTGAACCTGAGATGGTGACAATCCAAGATCCTCCAGCTTCTCCAGCGCATCGGATGTTCTGGTCTATTTTGAAACCTCAGATCTGGGTATGTGAACACGAACCACCGTGTGCTACCTTCCGTTCTTCCCCTCACTCTGTTTTTGACACATCTTGGCTTCTTACTACAGCGCACGGTCAACACCTTGCTTGAGGCCAAAGATTTCTGCAATCAATCCCATCGGCAGATTGAGCGGCTCATGGCTTCCCACGACCAAGTGCTCAAGATGAAGAACGCCGAGCTAGAGGCGCCAGTGGCCAAATCAAGGATACTCGCCGAGGCCGAAGAGGGAGGAGCAAAGGAGGCCGAGAAAACACCGCAAAGTCGCTACTGGGTCGAGGCCAAGGCTAGTCGAGACAAGGCGAAGGCAGGCAAGAAAAGGTCGAGGTCGAAAAGGTCTGCGAGAGATGCGACGCCATGCTCGCAACAAGACACTCGAACATATGACCACTTCAGCCCGTCTCATAACTTCTTACATGCTTGGCATGGTGAAAAGCCACCATCCGGACCTGGACCTTTCAGGACTGGATGAAGGATTTGCGTGTGAGGTGAGCGAAGCTGTCGATTACATCGAATCCTTCGTAGGCCTTTCCGAGATGTTCGTGGCCGGATTGGAGCTATCAATTAGAGATGATGATGCCAACCAAGGTCCCTCGGTCTGACCATGTCGATGTAAAAAATCAACACTTTTCTCGTTATCGTGGTTTTTAATGACAGTACTGTTAGTGTTATGCCCTTGAGGCAATCATTTAGATGATTGTAACATGACTATGTTTATGAATAATAATATGATTATTGGTCCAATGAATGTATATCATTGTATTGATCAACAAGTATGTGACTTGATTATGAAGCTCTTTACTTAATGATGTAATTCGATAAATATCTCTCGATCGGATATCATCAGATAGGACTACGATGAATAGATCAAGACATGTAGTGATCGATGATCATGCTTCATAGATCATGGGATATGGAGATATCATCTCTACATTGTGGACCATGTTGAAGAACATGGGTTAGATAGACCGCTATGGGACACCGCGAGAATGTTTCATTCTTATGTGTCATCGATGTATCTCATACCTAGAAGATGTATGATCCTTAGACCTGAGATTGTCATATTCCCTACATGTGTAATAGTTTTCCTTGGGGCTATCAAACACTACTTCCTAACCGGATAGTTATAAAGGTAGCTTTCATGTTTACTATGAAACGTGCAGAGAGGAAGTGAGCAATAAGATGGAATTTGCCACTCCAATGAAACGGAGATATATGACAAGGCCACTCGGTGATATGATTAAGAAAGTGCATGGCCATGCCGTGATTGAGGAGTCAATCACAACTTATTAATATATCACGGATACGAGAGATGGATTGAATCATCAAAGGATGACATGCTTCTCGCCTTGAGATCAATCTTCATATACTTGGCAAAGGGATTATTACATGAGTTCTTTTGATAGGTTCTGCTCGATTTGATCACAAGATGTTTGGGAGTTGGTATACTTTGCAAGAAGCCGCTACCAACTATTGGATTGAAAAGGAGTTTTCGAATCCATGTCCAAACGTATGTGAACTCGCAGGTCACACACTTAATGGGTGGGACGATTAATTTGGATTGATCCGTAATTAATGAACCTCGTGGGCTTAGCATCTTTGGTGGGCCCCGGTTTAGGGTTTCATCTCGTGGCTATATAAGGAGGGGAGGAGGGAGGCGCAGGTGTGCTTTCCACGGTTTAGGTTTGATTCACTTGAAACCCTAGCCTCCTCCTCTCGCCGCCTCGCCGAGCGACTAGGTGCTTGCACACGACGCACGCGGCGCTCCATCTCTCGGACGTGTGGATCATCGCGTGACGCCGCTGCGATCGGCGTGGGAGGACGATCCACGGCGAGGCGAGGACGATCCACTACATCGACGCAACGATCGCGGCGAGGACGAACCACTACATCGACGCAAGGATTCCAGAATCGCGCCTAGTGGTAATCTTATCTATGATCCCTTCTTGCGAGTAGCTTTTCGTTGCGCTGTAGTTTTTTTTGTGCTAGCGAGCATACCGCTTTCTTCAGTGGAACCAAGAACGCGTAAACCATGTCAAACCAAGACCGATCAATATCCGAATCTAACGGATTCAACTCTCCTAGAAAAGTTTCGGCATAAATTCCATTCAATGAGTAATTCAAAGGATAAATGCATTTTCGATGCGGCTCGGTAGGGTGTACTTCTTCCTCGCCTCGCCCGCTATCCGCTCGTTGTGTCATGGCACAAATGGGACATCCGTCAGCCTTGCATTTCTCAACTGGGCTATCTTCCCTTTTCCGAACATAGATACTAATTAATCTGCTTTTCTATCGTGCCTTGTCTCTTACTTCCTTGTTGATGAAAATAGAGTAGCACAAGTAAATGCAAATCCAATTTAGCACTCATAAACCCTCAGTAAGCGGCTTCACATGCCTTATTATATCTGCACACAATGTTAGAAAAATCTTTCGTTAAATGACTTAGTCCCTGAGCGTACACTCAGAGAGGCCATACATAACATAAACGCTATATACGTCGAGTAGAACACTACATGACTTTTGCAAGCCTTCATCGACCATGTGACTTAGACTCTGTAGCAAACAAACACTTGCCGAGTAGCGCATGTAGAATCGACTAGAAGTCTCGTCTCCCACTGGTCGCTGAGCTTTAGATGTCTGACAATCTGATGCTCGTATGCGCACATAATAGAATTACCCATTGCTGGATTCAGGCATGGCCACACTTTAGTTTTGTTTACTGACATGCTAAGTGCGCAATCGAGTAAATGCGTGCAAAAAATCGCATATTCCACAAAGAGGAAAAGAGAAAATTTGTGCCTAATATGCCCTGCTCGATAACTGTACCGATCGAAAAATAGAGAGCACATAAGGTACAAGGTTACGTGTAGCCCCCGACTCCTTACTCGATGATGTGTCATTGGGTAGGGAGTAGAGTGACGCAAGCACAATATCTTGATGTAGCCCCCGACTCTTTTACACGATAGCTGGATCGAGCCAAAGGAGTGAGGCGTTAGTATCACCGATACCTGTTGTGACTCCGAACCTCTTATTCAATAGATACATCGGCCCGAGAGTGGAACCAATCAAGCGATGTAGCCCCTGACCATCTACTCGATGAATGCATCAAGCAGACGGTAGAGCATATGCGTCGATAAAATGCATGATGTAGCCCCCGCCCCTCCACTCGATGGCTATATTAAGGAGAAGGTAGAGCATAAGTATCAATCGCAACCCTTACACAGAAGCATGAACCCCCGAGCATATTGGTCGAAGTAGAATCCAAACAAACGAAGTAGATGAATAATATAACTTCGTTGCAGCGATTAAACTCTGTTACTATTTTTCACATCTTTCAGCGTCCACATGGCGCACTATAAAGTGGCATCTCTTCGGTTTACGCATTTGTGTGGAAGCGCGACTGACGTTTCGTGGATTGGGACCGACGCGGATCTAGACGGATTGTGATTACAGTGTGACTTGTTCCCTGAGCTATAAATAGACGGGACCTATAGTCGCCTATCATATCTCATCTTCTCTCTTGTCCTCTGCTTGTGTCGCCTTAGTTCTTCCACCGCATCCATGGCTTCTCCTTCATCGTCGGCTCCCTCTACGATCATCCTTGTCGAATCCCTCCCCCCTACTCCACTGGCAATAGTTTCTCCGGGGAGGATCATCATCTTTTTCGATGAGGACGAGATCGATTGGGAGAATATTGAGAAAATGGATTGGCCGGAGGAGGAGGACGAAGTCACTAGCAAGTTGAGGGTCATTGTCGGAGAAGATGATGCCACCTCTGCTCCCTTCGCGAGAGCAGATGCCACCGCCGACACACCAGGAGAAGAAGGTGAAGCCACCAGCGCCGGAGAAGGTGGTGAAGCTCAAAATAGCTTCATCAGCCCAGTGCTTGCTCACCCTCCAAGCCATCCCGGTGCTTGGAGGCTAGAGAGGTCACCTTTCTCATCAACTGGCGGCTAGATCTTTGCATCCTTCTCTGGTCCGTACAGAGGGCGCAAGCCCATCCTGGGGACCATACTTTTTCGGTCCCTGTGGATGGAGGGGTGGCGGCGTGATGCCTCCAAGGATAAGTAGTAGTGGTGAACCTATCTTAAGATGCAATATGATAAACTTTTGCTAGTAAAATTTTAATAAAATCATACTTACCTGGATCTTAGTTGCAATGCAATGTCTTCTTTATTCATGTATGAAACTTTTTTAACTGGTCGATATTCCATGAGTTTCCAAGTATCACCCCTTCCGATGTCGATAGTCAGATGGATCTCGGTCGAGTCACCACCACCACATAGGGACCTTCCCACTTAGACGATAGCTTATTGCGATTATCTTGCTTCTGCACCTTTCGTAGTACTAAGTCTCCGGCGACACTGCTCTATCCTGGATTTTTTGGCCATGATATCTGCGTAAGGCTTGCTGATACTTAGCCACTCGAATGGATTCTTGATCTCTGAACTCTTCGAGTAGGTTTACGTCATCTGCTCGTGCTTGCTCTTGTTCCTCTTCCAAGTAGTTATCCACTCGAGGTGACTTGAATGTTAACTCAGTCGGAAGAATGGCTTCTGCTCCATAGACTTAGAAAAATGGCATGTCACCAGTGGCTCGACTAGTCGAAGTGCGAACAGCCCATAGCATTGAGGGGAGTTCCTTCGCCCACCGGGTCGAGTAAGCTATGAGCCTATCGAACATGCGGGTCTTGATCACCTACAAGATTAAGCCATTGGCTCGTTCGACCTGACCGTTACTTTGAGATTGAGCCATGGAGGCAAAGCAGAGTTTGATACCCAATTCTTCGTAAAAGACTATGAGAGCATTGCTTTTGAACTGGCTACCATTGTCTATGATTACTCAATTAGGGATACCAAATCGAGTAACAATGCTCCTCATGAATTTCTTAGCTACTTCTGAGGTGATGTTCCTAACGGGTTCGGCCTCGATCCACTTAGTGAACGTGTCGATAGCTACAAACAGAAACTTGTAACCTCTTTGGGCTCTTGGGAACGGTCCCAAGATATCCAAGCCCCAGATAGAGAAGGGCCAAGGCAGAGGAATAGTTTGCAGTGCTTGGGTTGGTTGGGTGGTTTGCTTGCCGTAGAATTGGAAGCTCTCGTACTTTTTTTCCAGATCGCAAGCATCCTCGAGGCCAGTTGGCTAATAGAACCCTTATCGAAAAACTTTCCCGACCAGGGTGTGATAGGATGCATGGTTGCCGCAGATGCCTCCATGGACATCGAGCAATATTTTATTGCCCTCCTTCTGAGTGATGCATTTCATCAAGATTCCGCTACTCCCCTTTCGGTAGAGCTTACCGTCTACCAATGCGTATAGCTTGGACTTATATGCAACTTTCTTGGCTGTTGCATCATCGTTAGGGATCTCTCGACCTTTGAGATAGGCTTGGAATGGAGTCATCCAAGTCGGCTCGCGTTCGAGTAGTGCAGCTTCTGTGTCTGCAGGTTCTGCCTCGCTAACTCGATCAGGCTGTTGGTCGATTTGGGCAGCATCTGCCTCCTGTCTGGGGGAGATGGACGGTTTGAAGAGTTTCACAATGAAGACTACTGCGGGTGTGGGCGAACGGGACAAAGCGAGCCTGGCAAGTTCGGCAGCGGCGGAATTGTCACAATGCCTGATATGCCTTACCTTGAGCCCTTCGAACTTGTACTCTAGCTTGCGAAAATTGTCCAGTGGTCATCAACCGCCTTGTGCTATTTTTCCTCGACGCGTGTCCATTCCGTGATGAAGTCCACCAAGACTCCCGACTTGATGCTGGTTCATGGCGCAAAGTCAATCTTGAACTCGTTGAGTTCAACCGCCCACTGCACGATGCGCCCCGTCGCCTCTCGGTTGAGTATTACCTCCTTGAGCGGATATGTTGTTATGACCGTAATCTTGTGCGCTTGGAAGTAGTGTCATAGCTTTCGAGAAGTCATCAAAACAGCGTACAACATCTTTTGCACCTGAGGGTACCACAGCTTGGCATCGTGCAAGGCCTCGCTCATGTAGTAAACCAGCTTCTGGATTTAAGTCCTTTTGTCGGGGCAATCCTGTTCAACCACCAGGACTGTGCTTACTACTTGTGGGGTAGCTGCAATGTACAAAAAGAGCTCCTCTTTTTCGTTAGGTGAGGTTAAAATTGACGAAGATGATAAGTACCTTTTCAGATCTCGAAAAGCTTCTTCTGCCTCATTGTTCCACTCGAAGGTGTCTTGCTTCTTGAGCAACTTGAAGAAAGGTAATCCTCGCTCACCCATCCGAGAGACAAATCTACTAAGGGCAGCGATGCAGCCCGTGATCTTCTGCACTTTCCTCAACGTCTGCGGAGAGCGCATTTGGTTGATGGCCTCGATTTTGCGCAGGTTTGCCTTGATGCCTCGACTGGACACCAGGAAACCGAGAAGCTTGCTGGATAGAATGCCGAACGTGCACTTCTCGGGGTTAAGCATCATCCGATACTTCCTAAGGTTGTCGAATGTTTCCTCGAGGTCGCTGATTAAGGTGTTCTCGGTTTTTGACTAGACTACGATATCATCGACGTACGCTTCCACATTTCGCCCAATTTGGGACTTCAAGCAGTTTTGAATACAGTGTTGATACGTAGCTCCAGCACACTTTAAACCAAAAGGTATTTTAACATAACAGAATACACCAAAGGGAGTAGTGAAAGCAGCTTTTTCTTCATCCTTCGCAGACATGCTAATTTGGTGATACCCGAGTAGGCATATAGAAAACTTAGCAACTAACAGCCCGTAGTAGAATCCACTATCTGGTCAATGCGGGCAAGAGAAAGGATCTTTAGGACAAGCCTTGTTGAGGTCGGTGTAGTTGACGTACATCCTCCACTTGCCGTTGCTTTTCTTGACAAGGACAAGGTTCGCCAGCCACGTCGGGTGACGGACCTCTTGGATGAAGCTAGCCTTTAGGAGTTTGCCGACATCCTCTTGTATGGCTTGCTTCCTGTCTTCTATGAATCTGCACTGCTTCTGCACCACAGGCTTAGCGTTAGGTTCCACAGCCAGTCGATGCTCGATCACCACCTTGGGGACCCCGAGCATGTCAAACAGTTTCTATGCAAATACGTCGCGGTTTGCCTGAAGAAATGCGAGGAGCTCGAGTTCCTATTTGGGATCAAGATCGGCGCCTACCTTGATTGTCTTGGAAGGCTCTGACGGGTCCAAGGGCACTGTTTTGACGCCTCTGTGGATCTTCTTAACCTTCTTGCCATCGTCGACTGAGTCTTTGGCGACACTGTTGGACGCAGAGGCCTTGTCGGTGCCTTTGGACTTTTGGCGTTTAGCTCCTTCATCGTCGGCACTTGTTGCTGACCTGTAAAGATGTTCAACCATCTCCAGGCTCTTCCTGTCACACCGGACCGCAGTGTGCTGGTCCCCTTTGATTGCGAGGACTCCCTTTGGCCCTGGAATCTTAACTGTCTGATACACATAGTGGACCACGGCCATGAACTTGGCTAGCATTGGGTGTCCTAGGATCACGTTGTAGGCTGTCTCAAAATCTATCACGTCGAAAAGGATCTTCTCGGTGCGAAAATTGTCTAGTGTACCGAACGTGACTGGCAGCTCGATTGGCCAAAGGGCATCGAAGATGATCGCAGAGTTATGCCATGGAATGGCTCTGCTCCGGCCCTAATCCCCGTCCGAGGGATCCCCATGTTCTCCAACATCTTTGCGAAGATGAGGTTTAGCGAACTTCCTCCATCGATCAAAGTTTGAGCGACCTTAATGTTGATGAAAGTGGGTTCGACCACCACGAGGTATCGACCCAGATGTGGGACCACGGCGGGGTGATCCGATTGGTCGAAGGTGACTGGTACTTCCGACCACTTAATGAATCTAGGGAGAGTTGGCGTGGTCAGATTGACCTCCATCTTGACTGCCTTGTATTGCCTCTTGGACTCATACGTGCTAGATCCTTCGAAAATGTGCGCTAGCTTGTGGTCAGCCCCGCGATATTTGGGCTCGTCGTCCTAGGGCTTCTCCTTGGCCTGCTCGACCTCGCGTTCGGCTAGGGCGGCCTTGAGTTTCTCCTGGACCTTCTTGCTGATCACCTGGCACTCATCGAAGTCGTATTTGTCCGTGTGATGGACTGGGCAGTATTTGGCTCCCCCACGGCCTCGACCTTTGTTGTCACCAGTATTACGCGCCTTGCCTCTTTCAACCGTGGCTATGGTAGAATCACCCTTGCGCTTTTCCCTGTGGTTCTTATTCGTCTTCGCCCCCTGCTTGGACCACTCGGACTTGTCGTCACTAGACTTGGGGTCATCGAGATGGTATCAGGCCTCGGCACGTATGACGCATTTATCCGCCAACTCAAAGTTCTTTAGGGGTTCGAATCTTTCGAGTGGCCAGTTTTCCTTTTAACTCCCTATCCTTGACACTGTTTTCGAAGGCGACTATGACAGCCTCATCAAAGATGTTAGGGATCAATTTACGCCTGTCGCTGAAGCATCGAATGAAGCCACGCAACGACTCACCTAGCTTTTGAATCACCTGATGCAAATTGCTGCATGTTTCGGGGAGTTCATATGTGACTTAGAAGTTGGCGATGAACTGGGCCCGCAACTCCACCCATGAGGATATTGAATGAGGCGGGAGGTTAAGCAACCAAGACCTCACAGCACCATCCAGGGTGGTGAGCAGGTAATTGGCCATAACCTTCTCGCTTCCCCCAGTAGCCCTCATGACTGTAGTGTAGATCTGCATGCACTCGACGGGGTTGATTTTTCTCGAGTACTTTTCGACGGCGCCCGATTTGAATTTATCTGGCCACCTTACTGCACGTAGCTCAGGGGTGAAGGCCTTGCATCCTTCATCGACATCCTCAGGGGTCACCTATCACAGACCTTGCTAAGGAGGGAGCCTGTGCTGTGTAGGGATGAAAACGGAACAGAAACGGTCAGTAAATGGTCGTTCCGTTTCCGTTTCCACATCTTTTACCGGTAACGGAAACGAAATCGGAAACCCCGGAAACAGATACAAAAACGAATAATGAGAAAAACGGATGCGGAATGGAACGGAGCGAATACAAAAATGAAAGTAGAAAATTCCACAAGAACGTAGTACACGATCACAATATACATGACCGCAAAAACAATGTAACTCATTCCACCTCAAAGGCAGATATAAGAAGAATGTTATGTTCATCGGTATCACTAGAAATTTTTTTCTCAAGTTTGTCGGCTGAAGGTTCGCTATTTGTCCTCTAGATCAGACCATCGTGTCCTCCTATATATCATTATCATTGACATCCTCTTGCTCCTCCAACTATAAAGATGTAATGCCCTAAATTTTGCATATTATTGTTCAATGTTCATTTATGATTTCTAAGATTTATCCTGGATTTTCTGGAGTTTATAAATGCCATTTTGCTATTTTTTAGATTTATATAATTAATTTATTCATTAAAAATGAAGCCAAAATTATGCTAGAAATAATTTTGCTAGGTTCAAAATGTTCCAAAGTATTTTTGAGATTTTTTTTTCAGAATTTTTGAACTCTATTTGATATTTTCTATAAAGCCATTTGTATTTCTGAAATTATTTTATTTTGAAAATAAATGTAAATTCTCCATTCTCCTTTTTAGGCCAAGTGGGCCAAGTTTCCGACGGAATTTTCGGTTTCACTTATACTGAATTTTCGATTCCGTTTCCGTTTCTGACGGAAATGGCTCTCCCGTTTCCTTTTTCGACAAAAAATTTGTGTTTCCGTTTTCGTACCGATATTTTTCGTTTCCGAAAAAGGCTTCCGTTTCTGTTTTTCTCTAAAACGGTCGAAAATTCCGTTTCTGTTTTCACCCCTAGTGCTGTGCATGCGAGTGGCCCTTCAAGGGCGGAGATTCGCCCCTTCGGGCTCGGCGCGCGGGAGATTGGGCCCTCGAAGGTAGGAACTCATTTTCCGGCCGCTCGCCGTCTCCCCGCTCACGTTCTTCCCTCCGGCTGCGCAGGACGTCTCGCAAGTCTCGTTGATCGTGAGGAATTCGATCTCGAAGATCTTTGGGATGTCCCCGATGGAGGTTGGAGTGAACTGGCCTGGAAACTTTCTGGTTGGAACTGGCCACCACCGATCCTACTGCTCGATGGCGATGGGATGGTCCTGACCGTTGGCTTCTGGTGCCTTGCTGACTGGAACACCCTAGCCTCGAGTTGGCAACTCGAGCGTTCGCGCTGTGCCGCATCGCGCGCTTATCCGGTCGAACACCGAGTCATCGGGTTGCCCGGTCCAGTGGCGGAAGGGATTTAAGCAGTATGTGAGCACACTGGACATTTGCCTCAGATGTGCTGAAGATATCGCTGTTGTGGCTCTGGTGGGATGCTGCTCTAGGAGTGCAACCGAGCCTGACGTTGCTGTCCCTGAAGATCTCGCACCCACGAGTGGGGTGTCGTCGGATCATTAATGTCAAGTTACCTCGACAGATTGACCGCGATCCCGACTATGGTCGCAGCTGCTAGATCATGTCGATGATCTGCGGTGTTGGGGGCAACAGTGTTTGTAGGGTCTTGAGGTTGATCAGGGGGATCTGGCGTTCCTGACTTTCTGCGACATCTGTCCCTGGGTTCCTTTCTTGGGAACTACCGACAGTAGCACCATTGTTGGCTCCGGCCATGAACACGCATCGATCTGTCGTACTGTTGCCCTGGCTACTATGGCCTTCGCTTTCGCTTTCCGTGTCAACGCACATGAGGACGTTGGGCTCCACCGGGTCAGTCGATGAAGCCTACCTCTCGACATGGATCCCAAGAACTGGACTTGGTGAAGCCGATGTGCACTAGATCTCCGCTCAGTCCCCATCGATAGAGCATGGTTAATAAATCTGAGTTAATTATCAAACTTGTGCTGTGGATTTGTGAATTGTAGTTGTGCATTCAATTAATTGGTTAGTGATATTGAGATCCATTTGGTTAATAAATCTGAGTTCATTTCTGAAATAGATGTGCCGTGCAATATTAATCTATACATAATCTGCTTTGCACTGTGATGTAATCTGAGTTGATTGCTGAAATGGATGTAATGTTTGTAATCTGAAATAGATGTAATACTTGTAATCTAAAATGGATGTAATGCTTGTAATATGAGTTTAGTTAATCTATAATCTGTTTTTTCCAGAGGGCATGACTAACATTTCCTGAGGCTAGCCAATAAATAGAAAAAGGGTTCTTTGTGGGAACACTTATCACAGACGATTTTTAATTAAAAACCGTCTGTGGTGTAATGATGTAACAGACGGTTTCAAACTAAAACCGTCCGTGATATCATAATATCACAGACGGTTTATAATGAAAACCGTTTGTGATGTTTGTATATCACAAACGGTTTTAGTTTGAAACTGTCTGTAATATCTTCTATCACAGACGGTTTAGAAACTATCTATGATATACCGTAACATCACTTACACATGGTTACAAACGGTTTGGGAAACCGTCTGTGATGACCTTTTCTGTAGTAGTGACATGGTATTCGCGAATATGGAACCCATGTGCGAGTGTAACCGCGACAAAATTTAATTGTTTAGTGATTTTCCCCGGTGTGTCATTTTTGCAGTATGTACGCGCTCATTATTCATATCTGCTTTAAGGGACTCAACCTAATAAACGGGGGTCTTGTATCTTCTCACCCTTGATCCGTATCCATGCGTAGGGACTGAAACTAAGAAACGATGCTTTGAGCACTCGTTCTTGATTCGTATCCACTAATGGGACTGAACTAGGAAATGAGGTCTTGAGTCTTCTCACCCATGATTCGTATCCATGCGTAGGGATCGAAACTAAAAAACGATGATATGATCACTCACTCTTGATCTGTATCCACTAACGAGACCGAACTAGGAAATGAGGCATTGATGGAGAATGCACCTTGATTCGTGCCGCGATGGGAGATAGGACAAAGCACCTTGACTTGTATCACTTGACCAAACCTAAGGACTAAAGAAGAGCATGATTCTTACCTTCTTTTACCTTCTCCCTTCATGTGCTTATAGCTGTTCTTCTTCTCAAATGTGTTCCTAAAGTGTTTCCTCTCCTCTCAAGCGTTTGCCCCAAAAACTCCCCTTTCTCTCTACCTTACCCTCTATTTATAGTCAAGTAACATAGGGAGGCTGCTTCGATAGAAGTTACCCCAACTTCTCTTTCTGATTTTCTTTTCTTCGTAATTTCTTGCTTATGTGCAATTCAAGCGCAGCAACCGGCTCTGCTTTGCAGTTGTGCACGTTGTAGTCAACGTGTGCATTACTTGGACTGACACCTACTTAATTTGCATGCCATGACTGAAGCATGGGTCCATTGGCCATTCTCTTTAATTATTCGTTGAAGAAGGTAATTAGTTCCCGTAAGCTTCAACACTTTGATCTACTTTGTTGCAGCCCGCATCTACAGTTAGTGCAGGACGTGCGCATGCTCGGCGGTTTCCATGGACGATTATCATTCTTCTTAATTTAAACTATCAATGATATACGTGATGCCATTTTCCTTGCAACATGTGATGGGAGAGATGTTACCCATGTATTAATTTGGCCCGACTCGTCTATGACTTTAAGTATTATTAAATATTTAGGTACACCAATATTTTATTTTTATGTAATATTGATCATCAGACTATTTGCTAGTCCTGTAGTTCACGTATATCATAGCGATTGTTATTTAAATATAATTCACACCCTTTCGTCATTTTCATTTTTTTATGTTCTAACAGATTTTAGCCGTCAGTGTATTTTATTTATTTGATATTATAATTTTTTACGTTATTATTTATATTTTAATCTCAAGACAAAATCATTGTTAACAGATGCCCCCTCGAGGTCTCGATGCGAAAAATATTTGTTTTCGGATCCAGAGCTTGATATATGAATTCACATTTATTTTGTTTATAAAAATACATAGTGCGTATAATTTGTATCTAGCGTACGTATGTATTTGGTTGTGGATGTGCTTGTGTTGTCGGGTTTTATACGAGCACTTTTTTTATGTGCAACATGGGCTATGCAGACATGCATATGTTGGATTTAGCCATATTTTGACTTTTGGGTAAGGGCCCCCATGTCTCTCTGAAATCCAAGGGAAAGAGAATTATTTTTTATCACGTAGCTTAACCACTGCAGCTTTTGATGTGATTTGTTTAGTTGAGCGCGTGTAACGTATGTATAATGTATAACTCTATACAAAGCGGAGAGATTTCAGGAGCAGCCAAGGCGTTCACGTCAGTGTTGTCGCAGAAAATTCCTCCGGAAAATTTAAAATCATGTTTAGATCCTCGATCGATTTTTAACAATAAGGATAAAAAACCGAAATTATGTTTAAGTCCCTCAGCGGTTTACGTTCAAGTCCTCTGATTATTTTTAACTGAAACAAAAAACGCAGATTCGCCGATAGTTTATAGTAGTCCACAGATGCACCGGCGAGTCCTAGCGACCCGTTTTTTTATTAAAAAAAAAACAAAACTGGGATTACACAAAGAAAAGAAAATACGTTTATTTCCTCCAAAAAAACAAAAAATCAGATTCGCCAACAGTTTATAACAGTCTACAGATTCGCCGACGGGTCCTAGTGACCTATTTTTTTTTAAAAAAAATAAAACCAGAATTACACAAAAAAACGAAAATATGTTTAGGTCCCTCCGCGTTTTTCTCACAAAAAACACATATTCGCCGACGGCTCCTAGCAGGTCATTTTTAAAAAAAAAACAAAAAAACCGAAATTACACGTTTTTTTCCAGAAATATCCGTCGGATCAAATTTTGCGCGACGCAACGTTACACGATCAAATTTCACACAACTCATCGTAGCGTGTGGCCCCTGACTAGTAATACTCAACATATAGAGAAAACAGTCACGTAGCAATCTTCTTCCGTGGTCATCTCTCTTCCTGTTGTTGATTTCCTCTTGAGCATAATACTAAAGGTCAAATCAAGCCTCTTATTTTTTTTAACAAAGTCATCGACAATTCTCTTTCATTGAGTATGTATGGCTATTATCTATTGAAGTATGTCTTCTTTGCTTTGTAAATAATGCCCTTCTCTGATTTTCTTACTATAGACATCTTTGATTCAACAATTATCCTTTAATTGGGTTTTTGCATGCGCGTCAGCTTCTCTTCTGAAGGTGAGATCTTTCCATTGTCTCCATTTTTTTTTATTTGGCAGGGTGCGTTGTATTCATGTGGGGGTATGCACATAGTCACGGTATATCATCTTGGATTCAATATTTTAATTGTCTTATTACTGATTATGTCGTTTTTTATCATTAATCTGTCATCCATCCTTTTTATTGTTATCTTTTTAGGGCCATAATGTCACCTTGGTAGATTAAATCTTTGACTTAACGTATACTCTATGCCCTTCGTTCAATTAAACAGACTAGTATAGTGACTGTGCTAACGTTACGACGGCAGTACACTCGCTTATCAATTAAATGAGAACAAAAGTATGAATACAACACTTAATAATAAAAGAGAAATATAGAATTTTAAATGAATTTATAAAGAAAAACGGAACTAAATGGAGGTCGAATAGGCGAAAACGGGCTCCCAAAAGATTTTAAATCAAGAAAGAGAAAGAAAAAAGAATTTTCTGATCTTAGATTATTTTTTTTGCAGCTTTCACAGAGAGTCAGGCTCGGGCTTGGCTAGGCAAGGGGAGGAAGGCCGGGGTGACCGGCCGGTCGCGATGGGTCAAGATCAGTGCGGCGAGATCGCCGGCACCGACGTCTACGGGGGAGGAGTCATGGTTGCGGTGAATTTCGTCGGGAAAGATGACGGTGATGGCTTGGGTTACCTCCAAAATCCGGCGATCTTTACAAGAGGGAGCACTTAGGGATTTACGCAATGCGATGGGGTGGAGGAGAGCTCTCCGGCTTTTATAGCACCGAAACAAGCATATTTATGGAAACCATAATTTGGGATCAAATCAGATTGGGAGGGAATTTTGGCAATAGAGCACGAAATTTGGGGAATTAACAACATAGATGGAAAGAGGAGATTTGGTGCGGGATTAATGGAGCTTTGGAGCTTCTTTCTTGCTTTAATGGAGGGAGGGAAGAGAAGAAACTTCTCTGGTCTGGGCTGCAGCTAAAAGAAGCTACAGGTGAGTTGCCTTCATTTTTTGAAAATATAGAAGGATTTTTGAAAGACAGCACATTAGGTTAAAAAATTCTAGAAAAATTCTCAAAAAAACTTTCGATTATTTTGTACTTAATAAAATTATTTTCAAAAGAAAATTTATAAATTTGCCGAGGCACGACAATGCGAGGTCGCCGACCAAAGAACCTCGTCAGCGTTAAGAAAGCCACCGATGGCGACCGTGGAGCCATTGCAGACCTACGTTCTCCCGGCCGCGCTGCCCCATCTCCCGGTTTCCTTTTCCCAGCACGTAATGTATGGTCCTTTCCTTTTTCAGGACGTTTGTTTCCTTTTCCTTGATTCCAGGACGTTTGTTTCCTTTTCCTTGTTGATGCTGGAGATGAGGGAAGGTCTGTTGTGGACCACAGGGATGATTTCGGAAAAATATGGAAAAATAAACTGCGCTCGCCGACCGCTGGATCCGCAAGGAAAAAAAGATAAAAATTAAACAGTGCTCGCTACCGTTGGTTCCATGAGAAAAAATTAAAAAAATTAAGCAAAGACTCAGACAGCTTGGTTCCTTAGATAAAAATAAAACAAAAATTCAGCGCTCTCGTATACCAAATTAGGCTCTATGGGGCTAGATCCGTAAAAAGTCTCGAGAAGGGTCGTATTCGGAAAAAAATACGATCACAATAACAGGACAATAAAAAATTCAAGTCTTATTTCCTTGCATGCGGACCCTTCCTGTTTATTTCCTTGTTTGATTCACCCTCCTTCCAAATATGTAGTACGTACAATTTTGACCAGTAAAAAATTCAAATCTGGTTTCCTTGCATGCGGATCCTCCTTATTTATTTCCTTGTTTGATTCGCTCTCCTTCCAAATATGTAGGTGGGGAGGTCTGTTGTGGGCCACAGGGATGATTAGACACACTAAATAATGACCATCGGATGCGGGTGAGTAAAACTGAGGAAAGATCTGAGACGTTCATTTTGATGAATGCAAGTTTCTGGGGACGTTTTGCTGGGTGCACGAATATTGGGCCATCTCTAATGAGATGCATTATTTAGGGTGGACGTAAAAAAATTTGCTTACGTGTATTATAAAGAGGTATAGATGCACAGCATTTCTCCGCACATGTACAGAAATAAGAATTCTTCTGTAGTGGGTGCTTCGCGAAGCCTTGATGCAGTTTGGTTAGCTTTACAATTTTAGAGACCATCAATTTTTTAAACAAATTTGTTTCACAATTGACTTTCTTGGTTCATCGTACAACTCGAGTCGAGCCACCACCTTTTGTTTCATAAATTTGGTAACCATTGGTCATTGGTAACCATGACCTATTGCAGTACACTATAAAATTGATGATGCTTTGATGAGTCGGTTCACTCCAGACGTCACACATGACTGTCACACCAAACGTGGCCCCGTTATCCCGAACTTCTGAAGGTATTGGACAATCTCCTGTTCGTTCTTATCGAGTTACTTTCGGTCTATCTCGTGACCCTGTGGTGTACGAACCCCTGGACCTAGCTCCTGCGTCATCTTGAGTGCACCTGTCCATCGCGAGTATAACATCACAAGAGTTGTAACTTACAACCCTACGTTCGTTTCATACCTGTGTGATAATGGGAAAATGGGCGTGAACCCGTCTCCACGTCATTAGAGACAAGTTATTTAAATTTGATTGAATATGAGACTAGAAAACATCAAGTATCAGATATTGCAGGTTCATTACTTCCAGAATTCATACATTTTTTTTACACGGGACCTTTTCTTTTCTTTCTTCAATATGCTAATCAGCAGTTCGCACGATGTATTTGCAGTTTTGCACGACGTGCGCCACTTTGACTAGTTGCAATCCGCATGCATGGCAGCAGCTTACTTTGCTAGTGGATCATTATCATTTCACGTTAATTAATTAATGAAGACATTAATTAGTACATGCAATAATTAATGGAAACATTAATAACGTCGTGGGATGATGAGTTTTCTTTTAGCTTTTTGTCTTTTCTCCCCGTCAGCAGAAATAGTTGGGCGCGCTGGACGTTTTTATTGTTAAGGAACCTCGCTATCGAATAGTCCGGGGTTCCCGAACAGATCTGAAGTGGAGAACAGAGAGAGAAAGAGAGACACAGATTTAAGGAGAACGGCGACAGAATTCTTTATTGCTTTGTGGTTGCTTCTACAATGGGGTGACCCCCTCCTCCTTATATAGTATTCGCCTAGGGTTTTGGCTAAGGGACCATCGTAGGCTTTCATTGGGCCACGTGGTTTCCCAACACTCCCCCTTGGGCTCTTTGCCGCGAGATACATATGCCTCATTAAAACTCCAGAAAAACCCAGTGGGAAAAATACTTGGAGAAAGAGTACATAGCATACGCTTACTGTGTTGCACGAATTGCCTCATTAAAACCTTATGCAAGAAAACTTCATTAAAAACTTGCTAAGGGAAAAGAGTACAATTCACCCAAACTTCAATGGCTAATCTTCGATATTCATGTTGGGTACTCAAACTTCATGTTCAAGATTTATGTGGGAGTATGTGAAATATCTCCCCCTGAAATCTGCACTTCTCTAAGTCTCATCATCCCAATCCCTTTTACACATCTTTCAAAGGTAGATGCTGGGAGTGATTTAGTGAACAAATCTGCAAAAATTTTCACATGACTTAGTATGCAATATCTTGATCTCGTTCATCTTATGCAATTCGTGAGCATAGAAGAACTTGGGGTTGATATGCTTCGTGAGATTGCTCTTCACATAACCCATCTGTGCTTGAGTAATACATGCTGCATTATCTTCATAGATGATTGTAGGAGTTTGCTCAATGTTCAAGCCACATGACTTCTGGATGTGGTGAACCATTTTTCGGAGCCATGCACATTCACGAGATGCTTCATACAAAGCAATGATTTTCGAGTGGTTTGTCGACGTCGAGACAAGGGTCTGCTTAGACGACTTCCAGGAAACTGCTGTTCCTCCACATAGGAAAACATAGCCAGTTTGGAATTTACCAGTATGCGGGTCTGATAAGTACCCAGCATCGACGTAGCCAACCAAATTCAGTTCATTGTTTCTTCTGAAGAACAAACCGAGATCTTTGCTTCCTTGGAGGTAACGGAAGATGTCCTTGATCCCTTTCCAATGCCTTTTGGTGGGTTCTGCAATGTACCGGGCTAGCAAATTCACAGCGAACGCAATGTCCGGCCTGGTGCTATTCGCATGGTACATGAGCGCTCCAATCGCACTCGATATGGGAATTCCGCTCCCGTGACTTCCTCCCTCTTCTCTAGGTCTCAGATGGGTCTAGGTCCGCTTGGAGTGACCTTCCCACCATTGGAGTCTTTGCAGATATGCCTTTTCAAAGCCAAATCTTTCCAACACTTTCTGCGTGTAGGATGATTGGTGTACCAAGATTCCTCCTTGGACATGCACAAGCTGCAAGCCTAAACAAAACTTGGTTTTACCCAAATCCTTCATTTCAAACTCAGACTTCAAGTATGAGCATGCTTTTTCAATTTCCTCATCCGTCCTAATGATGTTCAAGTCATCAACATAGACGGAGATTATACAGAATCCATTCGGGGATCGCTGTATAAATACGCATGGACAATCTTCGCTGTTTGTGTAGCCTTTCTTGCAGAGAAAGTCACTCAAACGATTGTACCACATTCTTCCTGACGTTTTAGCCCATACAGTGATTTCTCCAATTTCACCATTGTACAGGTTTCTATTTGCTCCGTCTTGGTTCGGGATAGGAATACCTTAGGTACCTTCATGTATATCTCCGAATCCAAGTTTCCATACAAATATGCTGTAACAACATCCATTAGCTTCATTCTCAACTTCAAGTTGACTGCCATTGAGATCAAATATCTAAAGGTAATTCCTCCCATGACCGGAGAATAGGTTTCTTCATAATCAACTCCTGGACATTGAGTGAAACCTTGACCTACAAGCCTTGCCTTGTACCTTACAACTTCGTTGTTTTCATTCCTCTTCCGAACAAAGACCCATTTGTGACCTACAGGGTTTATATGGGGAGGTGTGCGGCATACGGGCCCAAACACCTCTCTCTTGTTCAGATTGACTAACTCTGCAGTGATTGCCTTCTTTCATTCTTCCCAATCTAGCCTTTTCTTGCACTCTGCTAGAGATGCATGTTCGGGATCATGATCAATGATCAAGGCAATCTTCTTTGCAAAGTATGCATCAACATTGGCTGTTGCTCTATTCAGGGATTCTCCTGTTATTACAAAGTTTATGGCCATTTCATCATGGGGTGCTTCATGCACTTCTACTTGCTCTTCTCTACTATTTCCCATCGCAGGAGCAAGTTCCTTTAGCTTTTTATCGTCTATGTGTGCGCACACATTATTTCCGACGACTTCCTGCAGTTGAAGGTTCAAGTCTGGAATTGCCTTTTCCGTCGGCTTCTTTCCAGTGCTAGGTCTCAACTGGCTCCCCTTCTTCCCTTGGGGTATTTTCGTAATTGGTTGTGGTAAGTCCTCTCGCCCAGTTTTCTCCGGACGTCTCCGGGTACTTTGTGTTTGAGGAGCCAGATTTCCTGTTCTTTTTCTTTGAGGCCTCTGAACAGGGGAAGGGATACCTTCTGCTTTCTTTGGTATTTTCACCCTCTCTGGTGCATTTGTTGCGGGTACATGCGACTTAACCACGCCGTTCAGATCACAAAAATGATCAGGCAGTTCATTTGCTAAATTATGCAAATCAATTATCTTCTGAACTTCTTGATTTGCTTCATTAGTGCGGGGGTCATGCGCGGGGATTCCAATGGAATGCCATATGATTTCTCAGCATTTTTCATCCAAAGGTTGATTTTCTCCCCCTAATGACGGGAAACGATCCTTGTCAAAAATGCAATCAGCGAATCGGGCTGTATGCAAGTCTCCAGTTATGGGTTCCAAATACCTGATTATGGATGCACTCTCATAACCAACGTATATCCCAGACTTGCGGAGAGGGCCCATTGCAGACCGCTGAGGGGGTGGTATAGGAACATATACCATACACCCAAATTTCCTGAGATGGGAGATTTTCGGGATGATCCCGTGCACAAGCTGCATAGGAGAATGGATGTTGTAGGCCGAAGGTCTGAAATTGATGAGTGCTGCTGCGTGCAGGATTGCGTGTCCCCAACAAGTGTTGGGCAAGTTACAACTTTTCAAAAGCGGTCTGGCAATGAATTTAATCCTCTTTATGAGTGCTTCGGTTAGTCCATTCTGTGTATGGACGTGCGGTACGGAGTGCTCAATCGCTATCCTCGTTGTAAAGGTAATAATCATCAAATGCCTTTGAAGTAAATTCTCGGCATTGTCCATTCTCGATGGACTTCACACGATGATCGTGAAAGCATTCTTAATTCTTATGATCTCGAGATCACTTTGCAAAAGCATGGTTTCTTGTTGACAATAAGCATACATGCGACCATTTCGAGGAAGCATCGATGAGCACCATAGTATCAAACGGCCTCGACAAGGGCTGAATCGGGTCAAATATCCCCGGATGCTCCAGAATGCAGGATTTCACTTTGCACTTTCATGACAGAGGGTCTCGTTATTAATTTCCGTGGCACATGCAGGCACACTAAATCTTCATGATTCAGAAATTTTTAACATTAATGCCATGATCTTGTGAGTTGTTCACTATATTTCTCATCATTCTAAGACCAGATGACCTAATCTACCATGCCATAAAGAAAATAACTCGTAGCTTCTAAAGACGGTCTTCAAGGAAGTATACACTTGGTGCATGAATATTCGTAGTACAACCCAGATTCATATGAGGGACATTTTTCTAATACCATTTTGCCACATACCACGTGCTTCACAATGCACAAGTATTCTTTGCCATTTTCTTCATTGGTTTCTACGTGAAAACCATTGGCGCGGACGTCTTTGAAACTTAAGAGAGTGCGCGTTGATTCGGGGTGCAAAAGGGCTTCTTCAATTACCAAAGTTGTACCCATAGGTAATATAATTGTGGCTCTTCTGGAGCCTATTATATAGGAATCGCTTCCTGCGATCGTAGTAATCTTTCCAGCATTCTTCATGATCGACTGGAAGTATTTGGACTCTCTTAAGATGGTATTTGTTGTGCCACTATCAACAATGCATATCTCTTCCATTTGGGCGCTACACGATTTCTAAAAAGAAGAATAATCCCAATCAAATAGAGGCAAAATAATTCAAACATTGCTTGCAAATTAAAGAATACTGGAAAAAAGAATAAATTGCATATTTATTCATGAGAGAAGTATGGTCTTCTAGAGCTTACAATTCATTATTCAAAAGAAATTGCTAACAACCATAAACTAAAAAAAATGTGATTCATGATGCCGGATATCTGCATGATTTCAAAATTTCGACATTAGATTACTGCGTGTAATCTAATAGAAAATGGTTGCAAAAACATAAAGTGCAGAAAATAAATTGTCACGCATTTCCAGTATACTAAATAAAGCAATGAATTCAAAATTCATAAAGAATATTCATAAATGCAGAGAATAAAGCTAGAAAAATTAAAACAGAGCCAATTAATTTTTCTGGATTTTTCTAGCAATTTTCCAAATTTTCTGCTATTTTTTGTTTTTCTTTCTTTCCTTTCCTTTTCTTTTCTTTTTCTTTTCTTTCCCTTTTCTTCCCTGCCGACTGGCCCTTGGGCCATTCTTTCTTCGGCCAAACACGCTGCTGGCTAGGGTTCCACCCTAGCCGCCTGCGTCTTCTTCCACGCGGCGCCCGGGAGGCAACGAAGCGGCGGCTCGGCGCGCGCGGTAATAACGGGCGGTGAGTCGCTTCGGTCGAGCGGTGACGGCGCTGCGAGGCCGGAGATGGCGACGGCGGAGGTGCTCCGGCGCAACGCCGGCCGAGGTCGAGCGACGTGGAGGCGACGATCGCGCGGCGCCGAGCCGAAGCGAACGGGCCGCGGAGCTGAGGCTTTGTGCCGGACCGGTGGCGACGGCGGCTACCGAGGGCAGAGCTACGCACCGCGAGTCGGGCCGGGTGGCGCCGAGGCCGAGGGGCGCTGTCGCGGCGGCTGTGGACCGAACCGACGACGCGCGTGGCCGCGGGTCGGTCGCTGGCGCGGCAGCAGCTAGAGCCGCAGCCGGGCGTGATTTGACGAGGCGGTGGCGTGGCACTGCGCGGCGTGGGAGCCAAGGCGGCGGCGATCTTTGCGTCGCGATAACGTGTTAAGGAACCTCGCTATCGAATAGTCTGGGGTTCCCAAACAGATCTGAAGTGGAGAACAGAGAGTGAAAGAGAGACACAGGTTTAGGGAGAACGGCGATAGAATTCTTTATTGCTTTGTGGTTGCTTCTACAATGGGGTGACCCCCTCCACCTTATATAGTATTCGCCTAGGGTTTCGGGTGCAGCGGCGACGCTATGGGTGCGGTCGACGGGGAGGGCCGGCTTCAAGCAGGGGTCCCAAGGCGACGACGGTCGGCACTACTGGTGTTGCTTCGGGCACGGGCGGCGCTCGGCGAGGCGGCGACTGGGCCGAGCGGTCGCGAGCCGTGGGCGGCATGGCTATGAGGCCGGAGGCCGTGCCGGGTGGCATCGCGATCGTGGCTTGAAGGCCGAGGCGACGGCCTCTTTTTTTCTTCTTCTTTCGATGTACGAATAGTAATTGCGTGTTACTGAATCATGTACCGTCTGTAGCTTCATGCCACGCGACGAGGTACTGATGCATAAGGTAGATGCATGCATAGAAATCACCAGCGATTAGATTAATTGCCGAAAACCCACCTTTCTCACCTTTCAATCTGTTCACCGGTAGAGTTTCGTGCTGATAACGTGTTAAGGAACCTCGCTATCGAATAGTCCAGGGTTCCCGAACAGATCTGAAGTGGAGAACAGAGAGAGAAAGAAAGACACAGGTTTAGGGAGAACGACGACAGAATTCTTTATTGCTTTGTTGTTGTTTCTACAATGAGGTAACCCCCCTCCTCCTTATATAGTATTCGCCTAGGGTTTCGGCTAAAGGATCATCGTAGATTTTCATTGGGCCACGTGGTTTCCCAACATTTCTTACCTTTCGGGTGGCATGGCAGAATGATCTAGCTTTAGATTTACATGTGTTTCATGGGCCCACAATTTCTCTAATGACGTAAGTTTAGAGAAAGAGGCTGTTTTGCTTTTTGAGGAGTCACTCTTTTGCTCCTGTATGAAAAAAGAGAAAGAGAGAGAAAACATCAATACAGGACAAGAAGAAATTATTATAATGGCAATACGGAATGTATTTAGATATCATCGTGCCGATGCGAGCCGTCGGGGCGGGTGCCGCGGGTCATCTACCTTGTTATCATAAAGGTAGGTATGCAGGATTTGGCTCCAATGATTTTTTTTTGTCTTTGTTTCCTTCTCAATAGCAGCTACATGTTGTTCCCGACGTTCAGCACGAATCTCTTTTACTATGATGAAATCTTCGAAGGAAAGTTTGCGTGCAACGGTACAACTTTGTTGTGCAAATTTATTTATCGTCCTATTCTCATAAAGGACCCAGCTAAGAGCATTGCCATTACGAAGTTTACTCAAAATTGAAGTGAAAGGTTATGTAAATTCACGCCACCAACTAGCCCAAGCTGCTGGAAATATTAGGAATTTTCTCAATATTTTAATCCACAAAATTATGTAAATCATGATTAAACAATTGCACAATTCTAATTCAAAGCCAAAGGTACTCGATAACAAACTATCTATCTCAAACGTAAAGACTAATGAACAAGAAATCAACACGATAAAAACACGGTATAAGTGAATATACCCTTGAGCCGGTGCCACCATAGGCACAGGCACAGGCGGAACAGTGACTTCCTCATTGTTGTTTGCCATGACGGTCGGTGTAGAGGATTACAGGTTGTTGCAGAGAAGCCTTTCGTGCAGTGGAGAGGTTGATGCAGTGCAGAAGGGCTCCTTCCGACGTCGGTGCTTCTGGTCGGGATAAAAGTTTGAGCAGTCGCGTGGTACGCTTCCCAAAAACCTTATCGGCCTTATATCTCGAGCAAGATCTCAAGAAGGGTGAGGTTTCGGAGGCCTACTCCCTCCGCTACTTGTACGCGCAAGAAAACGGAGGTGGGGAGAAAAGCAATGCAGCGCTACAGATGGAACAATGGAGTCTTGCGGGAGAGTTCAGGCGAGAGCCAGCGTTGGTTTGGTTGAGGAAAACACAGCCGCTGTCCTCCTTATATAGGCTTGCGGCATGCAACGGGCAGGAGACGGAATCTAATGCAGTCATTAGAATCCAACGGACAGGAGTTACCAGCCATCAATTCCTGAAACCGTTACCAGTAACCGACGTTGATTATGAGCCAGCCATCAACCACGTCCGTTATCGTAATCGACGGCGAAGCATCGGGTCATAAACCGACCATATTCATATCGTAATCGACGACGGTTCATTGGTCATAAATCGGTCACATTGATCACTGAAACGGCAAAAACAAACGGCTCCCGCCCAGCACATCACGTCCAGACTGGCCTGCGCCGCGCACGACTCGACTCGCACACGCCACGGCTCGACGCGCGCGTGGCACCGCCTATTCCTTTTTCAACCTCACAACAGATGGACAACAGTCCAAACTATTTAAGTTGGTCAAACCTTCTCTCAATTACCCATGTGGGACTAATGTCCTCATAACTCCTAGTATTGCACATGAGCCTTGGGATTTATTGGGCCAAAACTAACAATCCCCACCAAATTCCAAGGCATATGTGAAATACTCTCAGTTCTACTGTAGTTTGATATACCAGTGTTTCGATGGAGACTGTTAAGTTGAACTTCCACCTAGAACAAAGGTTACACTTATCCACAACTGAACAATGGACTATGCCTTGAATTGACAGTTTTGTGCGAACAAGTTTCACCAAAGTTTTTTACTGATACTAGGCTGCTAAATGCATCCCCTCAGTTTGGAGCTTATAAGTCATACTCCTTGGCCTTTCATGAGCCTCTAGAGATCATCCAGTCTCATAGACTGTGACTAGCAGTCGAACTCATATAGGTGTATTCCTCAAAAGATGTTCTGTAGGACAACATCTCTGCTTATCAAAGCCACTCGGAATACATTAAGGTATAACCAACCTGTCATACAAAATAGGAGAGTATTGCATCTCAAACGGAGTGGGCTAAGTGCTGTATACTCTCCTCTCACCGACCACTAGCTTGTCTCAACATCCTAATTCACGGGATCTCCGATCAAATAGGATGAGTTACCACTAAGGCATGACTTTATGTGGGTCTCAAGCCCATGTCCCTCGATGCTTCATCTATCACATTCCATGATAGCCCCTTTGTAAACGGATCTGCCAAGTTTTTAGCCGTCTGGACATAGTCCAACGCTATAACTCTGGAGTTTCTCATTTTCCTGATAGACTTCAACAGCCTCTTAACGTGCCTTGATAACTTCATGTTATTCTTAGAATTGTTCACTTTGACAATCACCGTTTGATTGTCACAGTTCAAAAGGATAGCAGGCATCGGTTTCTCAACCACTGGTAAGTCCATCACAAGTTCACGCAGCTAGTCGGCTTCCACAGTGGCGGTATCTAATGCTGTGAGTTCTGCTTCCATTGTAGACCTCGTTAAGATGGTCTGCTTGCAAGACTTTCAGGAAACAGCTCCACCACCCAATATGAACACATATCCACTTGTGGCTTTTATTTCATCAAAGATCGATATCCGGTTTGAATCACTATAACCTCAATTACCCTAGGGTACCCGGTGTAGTGAATTCCATAACTTGATGTCCCTTTTAGATAGCGCATTACTCTCTCAAGAGTATGCCAATGATCATCTCCCGGGTTTGAAACAAACCAGCTTAGTTTGCTCACAGCAAACGAGATATCAGGCCTTGTTGCACTAGCTAAATACATCAGTGAACCAATGATTTGGGAATATCTCAATTGATCCTTTGTTATTCGTTGGTTCTTTCGTAATAGCACACTTGGATCATACGGCGTTGGAGCAGGTTTGCAATCGCTATAGCCAAAGCGACTCAACACCTTTTCCACATAATGGGACTGCTCAAGAGTAATCCCACTGTCACCTTCTCTTAACAATTTAATGTTTAAGATGCCATCCGCTACACCCAAATCTTTCATTTCAAAGTTTTCGAACAAGAAATCCTTGACTTCCTTAATCACATTAAGGTTCGTCCCAAAGATCAGTATGTCATCAACATACAGACATATAATCACTCCTTCACCCCACCATAGCGGTAATACACATATTTGTCAGCTTCATTCACAACAAAGCCGATAGATGTTAAAGTTCTGTCGAACTTCTCGTGCCACTGCTTAGGTGCTTGCTTAAGGCTATACAAAGACTTCAACAACCTACACACTTTTCCTTCATGACCCTTTACTACAAATCCATCTGGCTGATCCATAAAGATTTCCTCTTCCAAATCTCCATTAAGAAAAGCCGTCTTTACGTCCATCTGATGAATGATCAGATCGTAGGAGGCAGCCAAAGATAGTAGTACTCTAATAGTGGTCAATCTGGCAACAGGTGAGTAAGTACCAAAGAAGTCTTCGCCTTCTTTCTGGGTATAACCCTTGGCCACAAGCTTTGCCTTGTACTTTTCAATCGTACCATCAGACCTCAGCCTTTTCTTGAACACCCACTTACATCCTACAGGTTTACACCCACATGGACGATCAACAACTTCCCAAGTTCCATTGCTTAAGATGGAATCCATCTCACTCTGGACCGCTTCCTTCCAACAGTCAGCGTCCTGAGATGAATAAGCTTCCTCAATGGTTCTTGGAGTATCATCCACTAGATATACAATGAAGTCATCACCAAAAGACTTTGCAGTCCTTAGTCTCTTACTCTTACGAGTTACTTCATTGTCCTTATCTATTGGATTTTCCTCAAAAGTGGGCTCAATTTGTATAGGAGAGAAAGGTTCAGGAGAGAAGATAGATTCTTGACCAGATGAGCTAAGTGTCTCTTTCATAGGGAATAAGTCCTCAGAGAATGTGGCATCATTGGACTCTAAAATTGTACCTTCACTCATATCAAGTACTCCAGATTTCACTATTAAGAACCTATATCCAACGCTGTGAAAAACATAATCAATAAAGACACAATCAACGATTTTTGGTTAAGTTTACGCTTCTTTGAGATAGGCACATTGACCTTAGCCAAACAGCCCCAAGTACGTAAATAAGAGAAATTTAATCTTTTCCTCTCCCATTCCTCGAATGGTGTGATTTCTTTATTCTTTGTAGGAACCCTGTTTAGGACATGACAAGCAGTCAATATAGCCTCACCCCACCATTCCTTGGAAAGTCCCGCTGTTTCTAACATGGCATTAACCATCTCAGTTAGAGTACGGTTCTTTCTTTCGGCAACCCCGTTTGATTGGGGCGAATAGGGAGGCGTCCTCTCATGGATTATTCCATGTACCTCGCAGAATAAATTAAACTCACTAGAAAAGTATTCTCCACCACGATCTGACCTAACCTGTTTGATTTTTTTCTCAAGTTGGTTCTCAGCTTCAGCTTTATAGATCTTAAAATAGTGAAAAGCCTCATCTTTCGACTTTAATAAATACACATAGCAATATCTAGTAGAATCATCAATCAAAGTCATGAAATACCTCTTACCACCCTTTGTCAACTCCCGCTCATCTCGCATAAATCGGTATGAACTAGTTCTAACGGTGCCAAATTTCTCGCCTCAGCTGCCTTGTGAGGCTTGCGAGGTTGCTTAGATTGCACACACACTTGACACTTAGAACCTTTGACTTGAGTAAATTTTGGGATTAAATTCATACTGGCTAACTGCATCATGCAACCAAGATTAATATGACAATGTCGTGAATGCCAAACATCAGTCTCATGATTACAAACATGATTCATAATTTTATTCATGTCCATCAAAGACAAGCGGAACAAGCCTCCGCTCTCATAGCCTTTTCCAATAAAAGTTCCAATGTTAGAAACAACACATTTATTGGATTTAAAGACTAACTTAAAACCATCTCTACACAATAGAGACCCGCTGACAAGGTTTTTATTTATCACGTGCACGTGATGCACGTTCCTCAGTCGCACGACTTTGCCTGAAGTAAACTTCAAGTCAACTGTGCCGACTCCACGTACAAGTGCCCGCGATCCATTCCCCATCAACACGGAGGTAGCCCCTGTTACCTGGTAAGAAGAGAATAAGGATCTGTCTGTACAAACATGTATATTGGCCCCCGTGTCAATCCACCAATCAGGTGAATGACATACTGATAGAACGGTAGGTATTGAAACATACCCAGATGTTCCCTTCTCAGTATTGCCAATAACAACATTGGCGGATTTTTTCTGCTTATTGTCTTTACGATCAGGGCAATCCTTTGCCAAATGATCAGTACCATTACAAATAAAACAGTTTCCCTTTCCTTTATTCTTCTTCTTCTTGAAGCTAGTAGTTTGAGCGGCCTTGTTCTTGTTCTCAGGCTTTTCAGACTTGTTTTTATTCTTCTTGTTGAATTGAAAGGTTTTCTTTTGTACCACATTGGCACTAGAACTTCCTTTCCCACGTATATCTTTTGCCCTCGCTTTCTCCTCAACATCTAAAGACCAATGAGACCAGCAACGCTGAACTCTTGTCTCTTGTGTTTTAGAGTAGTGGCAAAATCCCTCCAAGAAGGTGGCAGCTTCGCAATAATGCATCCCGCCACAAACTTGTCGGGCAATGCACATGTAAAATTCTCAAGTTCTTTCGCAAAGGTTTGAACCTCATGAGCCTGTTCTACTACAGAATGGTCATCAACCATCTTGTAGTCATGAAACTGTTCCATGACATATAGTTCACTACCCGCGTCAGAGACTCCGAATTTTGCCTCAACTGCATCCCACATTTCTTTACCACTTGGCAAAATCATATACACATCAACAAGATTTTCTCCAAGAACACTAATCACGGCGCCTCTAAACAAGTTATCCGCAGCAGCGAAGGCACTCTCCTGCTCAGGAGAGAGTCCACCCTTAGGTTGTGGCTTGCCTTGCGCAACGTGATACACGTTCATGACAGTCAACCATAGAATCATCTTGGCGCGCCAACGCTTGTAATTTGTGCCATCAAATACAGTTGGCTTAAGTGTGGCAGCGAAACCAGTAGTTGTAAAATTCCTAGGGTAAGGTTTTTGGATTGTTGGAAATATTAGGAATTTTCATAATATTTTAATCCACAAAATTATGTTAATCATGATTAAACAATTGCACAATTCTAGTTCAAAGCCAAAGGTACTAGATAACAAACTATCTATCTCAAACGTAAAGGCTAATGAACAAGAAATCAACATGATAAAAACATAGTATAAGTGAATATACCCTTGAGCCGGTGCCACCATAGGCACAGGCACAGGCGAAACAATGACTTGCTCATTGTTGTTTGCCATGACGGTCGGTGTAGAGGATCACAGGTTGTCGCAGAGAAGCCTTTGGTGCAGTGGAGAGGTTGATGCAGTGCAAAAGGGCTCCTTCCGACGCCGGTGCTTCTGGTCGGGACAAAAGTTTGAGCATTCGCGTGGTATGATTCCCAAAAACCTTATCGGCCTTCTATCTCGAGCAAGATCTCAAGAAGGGCGAGGTTCCGGAGGCCTGCTCCCTCCGCTACTTGTACGCGCAAAAAACGGAGGTGGGGAGACAAGCAATGCAGCGCTACAGATGGAACAACGGAGTCTTGCGGGAGAGTTCAGGCGAGAGCCAGCGTTGGTTTGGTTGAGGAAAACACAACCACTGCCCTCCTTATATAGGCTTGCGGCATGCAACGGGCAGGAGACGGAATCTAATGCAGTCATTAGAATCCAACGGACAGGAGTTACCAGTCATTACCAGCCATCAATTCCTGAAACCGTTACCAGTAACCGACATTGATTATGAGCCAGCCATCAACCACGTCCGTTACTGGTCATAAACCGACCATGTCCGTTACTGGTAACTGACGGCGGTTACTGGTCATAAACCGGTCACATTGATCACTGAAACGGCAAAAACAAACCGCTCCCGCCCAGCACATCCGGACTGGCTTGCGCTGCGCACGTGCACGTCGCGTCTCGACTTGCACTCGCACACACCACGGCTCGGCTCGGGGCGCGCGCGCGCTCGTGGCACCGCCTATTCCTTTTTCCAACCTCACAACAGATGAACAACAGTCCAAACTATTTAAGTTGGTCAAACCTTCTCTCAACTACCCATGTGGTACTAATGTCCTCATAACTCTTAGTATTGCACATGGGCCTTGGGATTTATTGGGCCAAAACTAACACAAGCCACTGAAGAACTCCCGATGTGAGAGCCATCCAGGAAGTAATGTAATTCCTCTTGGACGGGACGTAATAAGTGAGCCCAATAAGAATAAGCAATCCCAATGTCATCCCTGGTGTACAACCTTGGCAATGGAGCGAAAGGCACGACTTGATAAAATCCAAATTGGCAGGCCACATGGTTTGGATGATACGATTCAACTATGCATAGATCAGAGGATGAGGTGGCACGCCTCCATGGAAGCATACCGCGACGGATAGAAATCAGGTAAGCCTTTCTTCGTTGACTGACACCTTGTGGTTTTGATAAATTGTATGGGTACCATAGGATTTTATTAGATTTATGTAAAAAATCATGGACGAGGGGTCCTAAACATAGTGTTTGCCATGGGTGTCCTTTCCACCAAATGACTATAGGAAGGGAAATGTAGAGTTTTCACCTTGTTGCCAAAGATCTTTAAATATATGCTCATTCAACAAATAACAAAATGAACTGGCCGCTTTGTGTAAGAGGGACCAATTGGATGAGTGCTAATCAATCGCAGTGAATAATACAAAGAACACAATACTGGAGGAGCCAAGGAAATTAGGTGACCTAAAGACATCCAAGAGGCCATCACTAAAACGTCAGGGCGAATATATGGTCCGTCGCCAATAATAATAAAACGACAGAGCCAAAGGGCAAGAAAAGCCGCAGTGTATATACGCCTATCACGAAAAGAAGGAAATGACAAATAACCTCCCCAACGATTATGAAAATAGTCACACCACTCTTGGAATGAGACTTTGCCACCCACTGAGAGGCTATCCCATATAAAGAGATGTGACAATAAGTTGGGATACAACAGTACAGAGGGGTCAAGTTCATGAGTAGGTGGGATATATTTCTCCATCTATAGGTAGCTCAGCCGTTCGATGCATATCAAAAGGAGTAATGGTGCGATCCCCACATGAGAATAAAAAAGTATTGGTGTTTGGATTTCATTTTTGTAATAAGGACCGCATTAAAGAAGGTGAAATGGAATATTCGCCCAATGAACAATAGATTGCGCCGTAAATATAATCAGCGCCATCCTCGCTTCCTTTCAAAACTAAAGAATGGTTTTTTAGGATTTTTACTCTCCATTCAGTATACCCAGTTAGAAATGAAATATATTCGATATCATGATATTCCCACTTCCCAGCCAAGACCTTTCTTATCATCCTTGTTGTCCCTAAAGTTATGGCACTATCAAGCCTCGGCAAAGGTGCTAGATGGTAATAACATGGACCCATAAAATGAAGGACCTGCTTTCCATCCACGGTGACTGGAATCGATAATCCCTTTGGTATTTCCTGTTCTTTTATTACACTAGTATAGTGCCTGTGCTAACGCTACAACGGCAGTACCCCGTTTATCAATTAAATGAGAAGATAAGTATGAATACAACACTTAATAATAAAAGAGAAATTTAGAATTTGAAATGAATTTAAAAAGAAAAACGGAACTAAATGGAGGTCGAATGGGCGAAAACGGGCTCCTAAAAGATTTTAAATCAAGAAAGAGAAAGAAAAAAGAATTTCCTGATTTTAGATTATTTTTTTTGCAGCTTCCACAGAGAGCACAGCGTGCTCTCTGGGCTTGGCCAACGCAAGGGCGAGGGAAGGCCAGAGGTGGCCGGCCGGTCGCAGTGGGTCGGCACTGGTGCGGCGAGATCGCTGGCACCGGCGCCTGCGGGGGAGGAGTCACGGTTGCGGTGAATTTCGCCGGGAAAGATGACGGTGATGGCTTGAGTTACCTATAAAATCCGACGATCTTTACAAGACGGAGCACTTGGGGATTTACGCAATGCGATGGGGTGGAGGAGAGCTCGCCAGCTTTTATAGCCCCCGAAACAAGCATATTTATGGAAACCATAATTTGGGATCAAATCAGATTGGGAGGAAATTTTGGCAATAGAGCACGAAATTTGGAGAATTAACACTATAGATGGAAAGAGGAGATTTGGTGCGGGATTGATGGAGCTTTGGAGCTTCTTTCTTGCTTTAATGGAGGGAGGGAAGAGTAGAAGCTTCTCTAGTCTGAGCTGCAGCTAAAAGAAGCTATAGACGAGTTGCCTTCATTTTTTTAAATATAGAAGGATTTTTGAAAAGATAGCACATTAGGTTAAAAAATTCTCAAAAAAAACATTCGATTATTTTGTACTTAATAAAATTATTTTCAAAAAAATTTAAATTATAAATTTGCCGAGGCACAGCGGCCACGAGGTCGCTGATCAGCAACCTCGCCGCGTCGGTAAAGCCACCGATGGTGACCGTGGAGCCATTGCAGACCTGCGTTCTCCCGGCTGCGCTGCCCTATCTCCCGGTTTCCTTTTCCCAGCACGTAATGTATGGTCCTTTCCTTTTCCTGGACGTTTGTTTCCTTTTCCTTAATTCCAAGACGTTTGTTTCTTTTTCCTTGTTGATGCTGGAGGTGAGGGAAGGTCTGTTGTGGGCCACAAGGATGATTTCGGAAAGATATGAAAAAATAAATTGCGCTCGCCGACCGCTGGATCCGTAAGGAAAAAGATAAAATTAAATAAAGGTTTCGCCAAATTACCGGTTCCGCAAGAAAAATTGAAAAAATTAAGCGCGCTCCATGCACCGTTGGTTCCTTAGATAAAAAATAAAAACAAAAATTCAACGCTCTCATTGCGCTGAAATTAGGCTCTATGGGGCTAGATCCGTAAAAAAGTCTCGAGAAGGGTAATATTCGGAAAAAAATACGATCACAATGCCAGGACAATAAAAAATTCAAGTCTTGTTTCCTTGCATGTGGATCCTCCCTGTTTATTTCCTTGTTTGATTCACCCTCCTTCCAAATATGTAGTACGTACAATTTTGGCGATAAAAATTCAAGTCTGGTTTCCTTGCATGCGGATCCTCCTTATTTATTTCCTTGTTTGATTCGCTCTCCTTCCAAATATGTAGGTGGGGGAGGTCTGTTGTGGGCCACAGGGATGATTAGACACACTAAATAATGTCCATCGGATGTGGGTGAGTAAAACTGAGGAAAGATCTGAGACGTTCATTTTGATGAATGCAAGTTTCTGAGGACGTTTTGCTGGGTGCACGAACATTGGACCATCTCTAATGAGGTGCATTATTTAGGGTGGACGTAGGAAAAATTGCTTAGGTGCATTATAAAGGCGTACAGATGATTAACATATATTCACTAATATCAGGGTCGAAAGGTTGTCTTCTGGTTACCCGAGAAAGAGACATTGAGTAGGATAAAAAAGGCCATCGAACCTGCGCCATCTAAAAAAAAGAGGGGCTGTACGTAAAAAAAAAATCTTTTGATGAAATAATAAAACAATAGGAGTCTAAAATATTACCGGAATTAGCCGTGGAGCTTGAGCAGCTATCCCCACTACTAAATAAAAGAAATAAAAAAGAATTAGCCCCTTACATCACATGTTGAAATATTATATTATTCATGCGTAATTGAGCCTTTAGATAAACTAGTATAATGCCTGTGCTAACGCTACGACGGCAGTACACCCGCTTATCAATTAAATGAGAAGATAAGTATGAATACAACACTTAATAATAAAAGAGAAATTTAGAATTTTAAATGAATTTAGAAAAAAACGGAACTAAATGGAGGTCGAATGGGCGAAAACGGGCTCCCAAAAGATTTTAAATCAAGAAAGAGAAAGAAAAAAGAATTTTTTGATTTTAAATTATTTTTTTTGCAGCTTCCACAGAAAGAAAATGGGCGAATGGGCTTGGCCAGCGCAAGGGAGAGGGAAGGCCAGGGGTGGCCGGCCGGTCGCAGTGGGTCGGCACTGGTGCGGCGAGATCGCCGACACCGGCGCTTGCGATGCGGGGGAGGAGTCACGGTTGAGGTGAATTTCGCCGGGAAAGATGACGGTGATGGCTTGGGTTACCTCCAAAATCCGGCGATCTTTACAAGAGGGGGCACTTGGGGATTTATGCAATGCGATGGGGTGGATGAGAACTCGTCGGCTTTTATAGCCCGAAACAAGCATATTTATAGAAACCATAATTTGGGATCAAATCAGATTAGGAGAAAATTTTGGCAATAGAGCACGAAATTTGGGGAATTAACACTATAGATGGAAAGAGGAGATTTGGTGCGGGATTGATGGAGTTTTGGAGCTTCTTTCTTGTTTTAATGGAGGGAGGGAAGAGAAGAAGCTTCTCTAGTTTGGACTGCAGCTAGAAGAAGCTATAGGTGAGTTGCCTTCATTTTTTTTCAATATAGAAGGATTTTTGAAAAGATAGCACATTAGGTTAAAAAATTCTAGAAAAATTCTCAAAAAAACTTTCGATTATTTTGTACTTAATAAAATTATTTTCAAAAAAATTTAAATTATAAATTTGCCAAGACACGACGACCGCGAGGTCGCTGACCAGCAACCTCACCGCGTCGGCAAAGCCACCGATGGCGACCGTGGAGCCATTGCAGACCTGCGTTCTCACGGCCGCGCTGCCCCATCTCCCGGTTTCCTTTTCCCAGCACGTAATGTATGGTCCTTTCCTTTTCCAGGACGTTTGTTTCCTTTTCCTTGATTCTAAGACGTTTGTTTCCTTTTCCTTGTTGATGCTGGATGTGAGGGAAGGTCTGTTGTGGGCCACATGGATGATTTCGGAAAAATATGGAAAAATAAACTGCGCTCGCCGACCGATGAATCCGCAAGGAAAAAAGATAAAATTAAAAAGTGCTCAATTAATTACTTTGGTTCCGTGAGAAAAATTGAAAAAATTAAGCAAGACTCACGGATCGCTGGTTCCTTAGATAAAAAATAAAAACAAAAATTCAACGCTCTCGTATGCGCTGAAATTAGGCTCTATAGGGCTAGATCCGTAAAAAAGTCTCGAAAATGGTCATATTCGGAAAAAAATACGATCACAATGCAAGGACAATAAAAAATTCAAGTCTTGTTTCCTTGCATGTGGATCCTCCTTGTTTATTTTCTTGTTTGATTCATCCTCCTTCCAAATATGTAGTACGTACAATTTTGGCCAATAAAAAATTCAAGTCTGGTTTCCTTGCATGCGGATACTTCTTATTTATTTTCTTGTTTGATTCGCTCTCCTTCCAAATATGTAGGTAGGGGAGGTCTGTTGTGGGCCACAGGGATGATTAGACACACTAAATAATGGCCATCGGATGTGGGTGAGTAAAACTGAGGAAAGATCTGAGACGTTCATTTTGATTAATGCAAGTTTCTGGGGACGTTTTGCTGGGTGCACGAACATTGGGCTATCTCTAATGAGGTGCATTATTTAGGGTGGACGTAAGAAAAATTGTTTAGGTGCATTATAAAGGGGTATAGATGCATGTTAACCCTTCCAATGACGAATGGTTACCAAATAATACAGATATTAATCTTGGAAGGATTCCAGCCCTTTCGGCGTGGCCACGTCGATTTCGGACCGACGTGGCCGCGCGCCGTCGCGCCACGTCGCCCACGTGGTTAATCCCATGCTCAACCTCAAGTAGAAGATCACGCCGCTTAAACGCAAACGGCAGCGCGGCGCAGCAATGGTACCTCTCGCGAGCGGGCGAGCGACCCGCGTTCGAGTCCGCTCGCCCGAGTTCGCGTCGCCTCACTCGAATTTTTCTGCGGGTGACAAGTAGCGCCAGCACGTGGGCGACGCGTCGCGCGGGCGAGTGGCCTGACGCACGCGCGACACGTGACAGCGAGTTTTTTTTCCGAAGAAGCCCCAAAAAATTGGTAATTACGTGAAAAGGCCTAAAAATATTGTTTTTTTTGCGAAATGACTCTCCGAATTTTTTCAGAGGATTTTTTTTGCAGAAAAGGACTCAAAAGTTTCGTATTTTGTACGGTTCTTTCTGTATATGCTCCCAGACTTTTGTAGAATTTTTTATAGTCTTTTTTTTCTTCAGAAAAAGCATTAAAAGTTTTTATTTTCGTACAGTTTTTCCCATATATGCTCCTAGACTTCTGTAGTTTATTTGCTTTTATTTTTTCAGCGGTCTATGTAGTTTTTTTTATAGGATACCTTAAAAAATGCTTAGGTATTTCTTATGTGATTCTTTTCGCTTAGGTATTTCTTATGCGATTCTTTTCTTCGATCAGAAAATCCTCTTTGCGCGGCAACGCACATCTCCGCGGCGCGGCGTGCCGCCGCACTTCCGTGCCTAGTTTATAAAACAAAAGGTGGTGGCTCGACTCGAGTTGTACGATGAACCAAGAAAGTCAATTGTGAAACAAATTTGTTCAAAAAATTGATGGTCTCTAAAATTGTAAAGCTAACCAAACTGCATCAAGGCTTCGCGAAGCACCCACTACAGAAGAATTCTTATTTCTGTACATGTGCGGAGAAATGCTGTGCATCTGTTTAATTGACCGAAGGGCATAGAGTATACGTTAAGTCAAAGATTTAATCTACCAAGGTGACATTATGGCCCTAAAAAGATAACAATAAAAAGGATGGATGACAGATTAATGATAAAAAACGACATAATCAATAATAAGACAATTAAAATATTGAATCCAAGATGATATACCGTGACTATGTGCATACCCCCACATGAATACAACGCACCCTGCCAAATAAAAAAAAATGGAGACAATGGAAAGATCTCACCTTCAGAAGAGAAGCTGACGCGCATGCAAAAACCCAATTAAAGGATAATTGTTGAATCAAAGATGTCTATAGTAAGAAAATCAGAGAAGGGCATTATTTACAAAGCAAAGAAGACATACTTCAATAGATAATAGCCATACATACTCAATGAAAGAGAATTGTCGATGACTTTGTTAAAAAAAATAAGAGGCTTGATTTGACCTTTAGTATTATGCTCAAGAGGAAATCAACAACAGGAAGAGAGATGACCACGGAAGAAGATTGCTACGTGACTGTTTTCTCTATATGTTGAGTATTACTAGTCAAGGCCACGTGCTACGATGCGTCGTGTGAAATTTGAGGAATTTGATCGTGCGACGTTGCGTCGCGCACAATTTAGTCCGACGGATGTTTTTGAAAAAAAACGTGTGATTTCGTTTTTTTTATTTTTTTTTAAAATGAGCTGCTAAGAGCCGTCGGTGAATATATGTTTTTTTTAGAAAAACGCGGAAGGACCTAAACATATTTTCGTTTTTTTGTGTAATTTCGGTTTTATTTTTTTTAAAAAAAATAGGTCACTAGAACCCGTCGGCGAATATGTAGACTATTATAAATTGTTGACGAATCTGCATTTTTTGTTTTTTGGGAGGAAATAAATGTATTTTCTTTTCTTTGCGTACTCCATACATGCGTGTACATATTTCTCTTCATCTGAAAACAGTAAATCCCATAGAAATAGATACCGGACAGGAAGGCTTGTACAAATTTTCACTTGCAAAGTGCAATCCATATCCAAGATCTTACACAAACAACTCATCTCCACCGATCGCAAAAGCAAACTTGGAAAAAGAACATACAGATAACTGTATGTAGTAAAGTAGTAACAGTATTGCCCAAAAATAAAATAGATCTAATTCGGTCATAATTTAACATGCCCCTTAATCCACTTTTCAATTCGGCACACAAACCCAACAGAAATATCTACATTCCAGTTTTAATATCCTGAATGTCATCGATTTCACTGATCTAATTTCCACCACTGACCACTACATGTACAGCACCCAACGGCCACCAATATTAACGAAAATGCCATTAAGTATGCTTGTTCACTAAAAGTGCTCAAATGTTTATCATATACTTCCTCACACTTTTCACAATTACATAATGGCATATAAAAACTAAATCAACCATACATCCACTCCACTCAAAGCTCCACAAATTTAACCACAAATAAATGAATCTAACAACTATAACTCATAACCTATAAAGTATTACTTACAAAAAATTACAAGAATTTGCTAAATACAAAACCCCAATAGCACTCAAGAATGAACAACATCATCACCTCGGGCGATCGCCGGGTAGGCCAGATCCAAAAGGGCGGCCCGGTGGCCTTGCAGACTTCTTGAGTGCCGCAGGCACAATCTCAGACGACAGGTTGAGGTAATTGCTCAGGTGCTCAATGCCGTCGTTAGTGAGGTGCCAGTAGTAGAACTGCCATGAGAATGTCTCCCTTACATACTCCTTGGACTTAAAGCTCTGCATGAGTTTGATCACCTGTAGGTTTGGCACGTCAATCTGTGGGTGTTTTGCCTAATTGTAGTCCTCGGCGTACAGAACCCCCTCTGCAATGCATCAAGATGTACGAAATTACATCAAGAAATCAGAGCCAATATCCTTCTAGTTCGGCATTGGAAATGAGAGGCTGAAAGTCTTTTGTATATATGCATGTTGCTTGTTGGGCACAAGTGAAAATGTCAGTGAGCAAACGGAGCTGTTGAACTGAAATCTCTGCAACTCTTTTCCTATTGTGATATCAGGTGTTGCAGACTTTCATTAAGAAACCAGGCTACTATTGACCATGTCCATTATTTTCTAAGAGGAAGAGAAACATTGGTTGGTTATTTTGGTTCTTGTCTTCTTGAGATCAGAAGGCGAGAATTACACAAGAGCAGTTACAAACTCCAATTTCTTTTACTGACTACAAGTTCATTATTAGACGTCAACTAGTGCAAAAATTCACTACAATAATCCCCGGTCTGCTCGCCCTACCATGGCTACCAGCGGAGTTTGGTGGGCAAGCTGCAAGCGCGGGGGAGGGAGACGGCGGGGAGGACGAGGAAACCAAACTTGAAGCTTTGAATTCTCTAGCTCTATTGAGTAAGTTTTTTTTTTCAAATCTAGGCTTTATTTGAATGTTTTCGTAAAAATAGCACCCTCTTTGACCGCGAAGTTACGCTCGTGCATCGCGGAAGGTGTCTCGGAAGGAAAAATAATCCGCGCTGCAGAGCTCCCTCGTCTTGGCAGGAGCTTCCGTGGCTCGAGTGCGTGGCAAGCTCTCACTACCACCGAATATCACTTAATTGAATTATTAATTAGTGATTAATTAAGTGAATAAATAATGATAATTAGTGATTAATTAGACTAATTAATGGCTAATTAATTAAGTCACTAATTAAACAAACGGCATCAATACCTTCCACGCATGGATCTGGGCAGGAGCTTGCCATGCACTCCTGCTGTGGAAGCTCCTGCCGAGTCTAAGAAGCATGGTAGCGTGGATGTTTTTTCATCCGATATCTTCTGTGTGGTCGGAGAGTGATCTATTTTTATAAAAACATTTAGATATGAGCTTGATTTGCAAAAACATACACAGAGGAAAAGCCAAAGCTTCGGCAAACCCTCGCAACCGCGAGCTGGCAGCGGCCTGAGTTTTATAGCAGCCGCAGTTGTAATACCGCGAATATATCCGGAGTTTATGCACGCAGACCCAACGATAGTTTGCAGATTGCCTCCTTGTAGGAAGAGCGGCCGTGTTTTAGGCGTGAAATGCGAAATACGAAATATTAGAGGGGTGGATATGTGAATAGAAGGTCTGAGCTTAGTCAACACTTTGGTGGAGGCTAGATGGATTATTGTATGGATTGGTTCGATTGAAGCCCACGATGTATTGGGTTAAGGGGAGGCCTATTTTAGTCAACCTCTTGCTTCCTACCGTACAGTTCAGCTCTATCTTTTTTTACTCATGATGCCACGTGTCAACCAAGAAAAGTTTCAACTCAAAAAAATTTCGACCGAAAAAGTTTCAGCCCGAGAAACTTTTAACTGGAAAAATTTTAACTCATGGAAATTCAAATTGAGAACTTTCAACTAGGAAAATTTTAACTCAAGAAATTTCAAAGTAGAAAATTTTCAAGTGAGGAAATTTTAGAACGAGAAATTTCAAAAACTTTATGTCGAAAACTGCCAATTCAAAAAATTTCGGTTCGAAAACATTCAGTTAAAATAAATTTGTTTTGAAGTTTCGATTTGAAAAAACTTTCGGTTCGAAAAGCTTTGATTCAAAAACTTTCGACTAAAAAAACTTTCGGTTTGCAATGTTTTGACTATAAAATTTCAAGTCGGAAATTTCAACTCAGAAATTAGTAGCCTTTCCGTAGATTTAAATAAAATCCTTGTACGAGAGGTGACAAAGGGCCCAAGAAACTATATTAAAGGAGGGGTTCCATCCCAGAGAGTCTCTCTAGTCTTCACCTCGTAACTTCGCTTAAAAGCTCTCTGTAAGTTTTGAAATTGCGTTCATAACAAATAAGTCTTGTTAAGGAACCACGCTGTTGAATAGTTCGGGGTTCCCGAACAGATCTGAATTGGAGAACAGAGAGAGAAAGAGAGACAAAAGTTTAGGGAGAACGGCGACTGAATTCTTTATTGCTATTCTGATTGCTTGTACATTGGGGGACCCCCTCCTCCTTATATAGTAGTCGTCTACGGTTTCGACTAAGGGACCATCGTGGGCTTTCTTTGGGCCACGTGGTTTCCCAACACTCCCCCTTGGGCCCTTTGCCGCGAGATGCATATGCCTCATTAAAACTCCAAAAAAACCCAGTGGAAAAAATACTTGGAGAAAGAGTACATAGCATACGCTTAATGTGTTGCACGAATTGCCTCGTTAAAACCTTATGCAAGAAAACTTCATGAAAAACTTGCTAAGGAAAAAGAGTACAATTCACCCAAACTTCAACCGCTAATCTTCGAGATTCATGTTGGGTACTCAAAATTCATATTCGAGATTTATGTGGGAGTATGTGAAATATCACCTCTTGAAATCTGCACTTCTCTAAGCCTCATCATCCCAATCCCTTTTACGCACCTTTCAAAGGTAGATGTTGGGAGTGATTTAGTGAACAAATCTGCGAGATTTTCACATGACTTAGTATGCAATATCTTGATCTCGTTCATCTTATGCAATTCGTGAGCATAGAAGAACTTGGGGTTGATATGCTTCGTGAGATTGCTCTTCACATAACCCATCTGTGCTTGGGCAACACAAGCTGCATTATCTTCATAGATGATCGTAGGAGTTTGCTCAATGTTCAAGCCACATGACTTTTGGATGTGATGAACCATTCTTCGGAGCCATGCACATTCACGAGATGCTTCATACAAAGCAATGATTTTCGAGTGATTTGTTGACGTTGAGACGAGAGTCTGCTTAGACGACTTCCAGGAAACTGCTATTCCTCCACATAGGAAAACATAGCCAGTTTGGGACTTGCCGATATATGGTCCGATAAGTACCAAAGATCGGCGTAGCCAACCAAATTCAGTTCGTTGTTTCTTCTGAAGAACAAACCTAGATCTTTGCTTCCTTGGAGGTAACGGAAGATATCCTTGACCCCTTTCCAATGCCTTTTGGTGGGTTACGACTGTATGCGAGCTAGCAAATTCACAATAACGCAATGTCCGGCCTAGTGCTATTCGCAAGGTACATGAGCGCTCCAACTGCACTCAGATATGGGAATTCTGCTCCTAGGACTTCCTCCCCCTCTTCTCTAGGTCTGTATGGGTGTAGGTCTGCTTGGAGTGACCTTTCGACCATTGGAGTCTTTGCAGGATATGCCTTTTCAAAGCCAAATCTTTCCGACACTTTCTGCGTATAGGTTGATTGATGTACCAAGATTCCTCCTTGGACATGCTCAAACTGCAGGCCTAAACAAAACTTGGTTTTACCCAAATCCTTCATTTCAAACTCAAACTTCAAGTATGAGCATGCTTCTTCAATCTCTTCATTTGTCCCAATGATGTTCAAATCATCTACATAGACGGAGATTATACAGAATCCATTCGGGGATCGCTGTATAAACACACATGGACAACCTTCGCTGTTTGTGTAGCCTTTCTTGCAGAGAAAGTCGTTTAAGCGATTGTACCACATTCTTCCTGACTGTTTTAGCCCATACAGTGATTTCTCCAATTTCACACTGTACAGGTTTCTATTTGCTCCGTCTTGGTTCGGGATAGGAATACCTTCCGGTACCTTCATGTATATCTCCGAATCCAAGTTTCCATATAAATATGCTGTGACTACATCCATTAGCTTCATTCTCAACTTCAAGTTGACTACCATTGAGATCAAATATCTAAAGGTAATTCCTCCCATGATAGGAGAATAGGTTTCTTCATAATCAACTCCAGGACGTTGAGTGAAACCTTGAGCTACAAGCCTTGTCTTGTACCTTACAACTTCGTTGTTTTCATTCCTCTTCCGAACAAAGAACCATTTGTGACCTACAGGGTTTATATGGGGAGGTGTGCGGTATACGGGCCCAAACAGCTCTCTCTTGTTCAGAGAGACTAACTCTGCAGTGATTGCCTTTTTCCATTCTTCCCAATCTAGCCTTTTCTTGCACTCTGTGAGAGATGCAGGCTCGGGATCATGATCAATGATCGAGGCAATCTTCTTTGCAAAGTATGCATCAACGTTGGCTGTTGCTCTATTCAGGGATTCTCCTGTTATTACAAAGTTTATGGCCATTTCTTCATGGGGTGCTTCATGCACTTCTACTTGCTCTTCGCTGCTATTCCCTATCGCAGGAGCAAGTTCCTTTAGCTTTTCATCGCCTATGTGTGCGCACACATTATTTCCGGCGGCTTCCTGCAGTGGAAGATTTAAGTCTGAAATTGCCTTTTCCGTTGGCTTCTTTCCAGTGCCAGGTCTCAACTAGCTCCCCTTCTTTCTTTGAGGTATTTTCGTGATTGGTTGTGGTAAGTCCTCTCGCCCAGTTTTCTCCAGACGTCTCCGGGTACTTTGGGTTTGAGGAGCCGATTTCTGTTCTTTTCTTTGAGGCCTCGAACGGGATGAGGGATACCTTCTGTTTTCTTTGGTATTTCCACCCTCTCTGGTGCATTTCTTGCGGGTACATGCGACTTAACCACGCCCTTCAGATCACAAAAATGACCAGGCAGTTCATTTGCTAAATTCTGCAAATCAATTATCTTCTGGACTTCTTGATTTGCTTCATTAGTGCGGGGGTCATGCGCGGGAATCCCAGTGGAATGGCATATGATTTCCTGGTATTTTTCATCCAAAGGTTGATTTCCTCCCCCTAATGACGGGAAACGATCCTCGTCAAATATGCAATCAGCGAATCGGGCTGTATGCAAGTCTCCAGTCATGGGTTCCAAATACCTAATTATAGATGCACTTTCATAACCAACGTATATCCCAGACTTGCGGAGAGGGCCCATTGCAGTCCGCTGAGGGGGTGGTATAGGAACATATACCATACACCCAAATTTCCTGAGATGGGAGATTTTCGGGATGATCCCGTGCACAAGCTGCAAAGGAGAATGGATGTTGTAGGCCGAAGGTCTAAAATTGATGAGAGCTGCTGCGTGCAGGACTGCGTGTCCCCAACAAGTGTTGGGCAGGTTACAACTCTGCAAAAGCGGTCTGGCAATGAATTTAATTCTCTTTATGAGTGCTTCAGCTAGTCTATTTTGCATATGGACGTGCGGTACAGAGTGCTCAACTGCTATCCCTGTTGCAGTGCAATAATCATCAAATGCCTTTGAAGTAAATTCGCCGGCATTGTCTATTCTGATGGACTTCACACGATGATCAGAGAAAGCATTCTTAATTCTTATGATCTGCGAGATCAGCTTTGCAAAAGCATGGTTTCTTGTTGACAACAAGCATATATGCGACCATTTCGAGGAAGCATCGATGAACACCATAAAATATCGAAATGACCCTGACAAGGGCTGAATCGGGCTGCAAATATCCCCCTGGATGCGTTCCAGGAATGCAGGGATTTCACTTTGCACTTTCATGACAGAGGGTCTAGTTATTAATTTCCCGGTGGCACATGCAGGACACACGAAATCTTCATGATTCGAGAAATTCTTAACATTGATGCCATGACCTTGTGAGTTATTTACTATATTTCTCATCATTCTAAGACCAGGATGACCTAATCTGCCATGCTATAAAGAAAATAACTCAGAGCTTCTAAAGACAGTCTTCAAGGAAGTATACACTTCGGGTGCATGAATATTCGTGTAGTACAACCCAGATTCATATGAGGGACATTTTTCTAATACCATTTTTCCACATACCGCGTGCTTCACAATGCACAAGTATTCTTTGCCATTTTCTTCATTGGTTTCTACGTGAAAACCATTGGCGCGGATGTCTTTGAAACTTAAGAGAGTGCGCGTTGATTCAGGGTACAAAAGGGCTTCTTCAATTACCAGAATTGTACCCATTGGCAATATAATTGTGGCTCTTCCAGAGCCTATTATATAGGAATCGCTTCCTGCGATCGTAGTAATCTTTCCAGCGTTCTTCGTGATCGACTGGAAGTATTTAAACTCTCTTAAGATGGTATTTGTTGTGCCACTATCAACAATGCATATCTCTTCCATTTGGGCGCTACACGATTTCTAAAGAAAAGGGAAATAATCCCAATCAAACAGCGGCAAAATAATTCAAACATTGCTTGCAAATTAAAGAATACTGGAATAAATTGCATATTTATTCATAAGAGAAGTATGCTCTTCTAGAGCTTACAATTCATTATTCAAAAAGAAAATGCTAACAACCATAATCTAAAAAGAAAATACGATTCATGCATTTAAACGGCAGTGCAAGGCTTGATCGTTCTACTCGACAGTAGATTTCGAGTCATGCGAGGACCCTAGACCAATCGCAGCACGGAGCTTCTTGCCCCAAGAACGATCTTCACGTCCGATGCCCAAGTGAGGTAGTTCTAACTGTGCGGGGCCAGTTCTTCAAACTCACGATTCACGATGCATGATTTCAAAATTCCGACATTAGATTATTGCGTGTAATCTAATAGAAAATGGTTGCAATAAGCATAAAGTACAGAAAATAAATTTCCATGCATTTCCAGTATACTAAATAAAGAAATGAATTCAAAATTCATAAAAAATATTCATAAATGCAGAGAATAAAGCTAGAAAAATTAAAACAGAGCCAAATAATTTTTTTTTGGATTTTTCTAGCAATTTTCCAAATTTACTGCTATTTTTTTTCTTTTCTTTTCCCGGCCGAATGGCCTTCGGGCCGCCTTTTCTCTTCCTTTGGCCCATTGCACTCGCGCGGCTAGGGTTCCCACCCCTAGCCGCCGCCATTCATCTTTCGGACGCGCGAGCCTAGGAGGCGGCAGCGCTTGGGCGAGGCGGAGCCGAGGTTCGACGGCGACGGCTTCGCGCTCACGCGCCGACGGCGGTTTCGGGCGCATGCGTCGTGGTGGATTCGCACACGCGCCGACGGCCGCCGTGCCACGCACGGCGGATGCTTCGCACACGCGCCGACGGATGCCGCACACGACCGACGACGGCCGGCACACGCGCGTTGGCGGCGCCGTGCTCACGCGCCGACGACGGCTTCCGGCGACACGCCGACGACTACGCGCAGCGCAGACCGGCGGCGGGCATGGAGTGGCGGCGGGCTAGGCTTCGAGCGCGACAGGGGCGCTACGGGCGTGGGGAAGCCGAGGCGACGGTGTGGTACTTCGGGCACGCACATCGGCGGCGACGTCTCCCAACTCGCAAACCGAGGCGGCGGGGTTCGGCGCTTCGGGCGTCGGCGGAGCTTCGAGTGTCGGCGAGCCAAGGCGAACGCGGCGGCGCGGCGGCGTCGGGCGAAGCTGCGACGGCGCGTGCGGCGCGGCGCCGGGTAGCCGAGGCGGTGGGTGGCGGCTCTTCGTCGCGCGGCGCTGGCGGGCGCGGATACAACGGCGCGTTGGCGGCGCGGCCGAAGCCGAGGCGGCGGCCGTCTCGCACGGTGTGCCGGCCGTGGACGGTGGCGCTGCGGGCGCTTCCGAGCAAGGCGCCGGGGAGGGCGTGCGTGGCTTCATGCCGACGGCGGCGAGGAGGGCCGTCGCGTGGCGGCGGGCGCGCGCCGTGCCGTGGGCGGCGCGGCAAGGCATGCGATCGCGAGCCGGAGCGCCGAGGCCGAGGCGGCAGGCTAGCCGCGAGTGGCGGCGAGGCGGCGCGCGCTTCTGGCGCGAGGGCCGAGGCGATGGCGCAGCTGGTCGAGGCAACGGCGTAGCGGCGACGGCGCCGCGGCGCGATGGCGGCGAGGCCAACGGCAACAAGCCGACGAAGGAGGTCGCAAGCGCGACGGTGCCGCGTCGCGTCTGCGCTGGGACCATCGGCGTCGGGCGGCTTCGAGCCGCACGGAGGTGGCGATCGCGCGGTGCCTCTTCGTAACGGCGCTGGACGGCCGCGAGCCGAGGTCGGGCGGCGGCGGGCGGTCTGGTCGGAGGTCGACGGCGGCGAGGCCGCTTCGAGCCGGGCCGGGTGGCGACGACCGAGGCGGCGACGCGGCGGCGGACGGCCGCCGAGGCGAGGAGGTCGACGCCGAGGCGGCGGCGCGACGGGCCGTCTTGCGATTGCGTGAACCGAGGAGGCATCGGCGCTTCGGGCGTGCGATGCCGGGATTCTTTCTTTTTCCAGTAAAAGTACTGTAACTTCATGTCTTTGTAGCTTCTTGCCACGTGATGAATAGTACCGAATGCGTAGGATAGATGCATGCATAGAATCGACAAGCGATTAGATTCAATCGCCGAAACCCACTTTTTCTCACCTTTTCAATCTGTTCGCCGGTAGAGCTTCGTGCTGATAACGTGTTAAGGAACCTCGCTATCGAATAGTCCGGGGTTCCCGAACAGATCTGAATTGGAGAACAGAGAGAGAAAGAGAGACACAAGTTTAGGGAGAACGGCGACTGAATTCTTTATTGCTATTCTGATTGCTTGTACATTGGGGACCCCCTCCTCCTTATATAGTAGTCGTCTAGGGTTTCAGCTAAGGGATCATTGTGGGCTTTCTTTGGGCCACGTGGTTTCCCAACAAGTCTAACGCCAAGGAATTTTATAAGAATTTTGTGACTACAGCATGTAAAGTGGTTTAATTCCTGTGAATCGGTAAGATTTCCGCGCTATAAATAAGGTCTAAGCGTATATGCACTGTGGATTGATTGATTTGTGATAAGAGGAGATTAAAACTTAGCCCTTGGCTCTTGTGTTGAGCTGCCACTGTCGGGGCATGTGCTGTGAGTGAGAAAGCGAGAGCGAGGCAGCAAAACACGCACACAAACTGAGAATCATGGAACATCCAAGGAGTATAGAAACACTTCTCCACATTGATATGCCATGCCCGATATTCATGAAGCTCGTGGTCGTAGTATCAAGGTGATTGGATCGACTGTAAATTTGGTCAGTTCATTCTACAATTATAGCTCCTTGATTAGCCGGTTGGATTAAGTATTGAGAGTTGATCACTTTTTTAGTCCCTTTTACTTCTTTTTTTGCAAATTTGCCTCTATTCCGAACAGAATTGCAAAAATAGTCCCGTTTCTGACCGTGAAAACACCGAAAGGTGACACGTGCCACCTTCCGCTCTCCCCTACCGCGGAAGGTCACTGGAGCTCCTAGCACCGCACTACTCGGGCACGGCAGGAGATAGGTGTCGCCTGTCGCACCTTCCGCGGTGGGGGAGGGGGCTAAATCTGCAAATGCGTTCATGGAGAGGAGAGATTTGCAAAAAAATAAAACGAGGTAATTGTTAGAGATATGCCCTTGAGGCAATTATGGAGATGATTGTATTATGTTTATGTTTTATGGAATAATATGATTATTTTGTCTCTTAAATAAATACCATTAGTATCAATCAATAAGTATGTGACTTGTTCGTGAAACTACTTGTTCATATTTTGATATTATTCTAAATTATCTCTGACCTTATATCATTTACGTAGGACAATTGTGATTTATAGGTTAGCACATGTATTGATTGATGATCATGTTTCATGCATCATGGATACATGGATATGAAATCAATAATCTGAACACAGGTTGAAGAACACAGTGTTGTAGTGACCCACCATGAGATACTGTGGGAATTGTTATATTCTTAAGTACCATCAGTTAGTCTCATACATATCATACATAGTATATACATAGTACATAGTATACATATTATACATAGTATATACCTAAGACCGTCATGATTTCCTATATGTGTAATAGTTTACTTAGAGGTTGCCAAACACTACTCCGTAACTGGGTAGTCATAAAGGTAGCTTTTGAGTTTACTATAAAACATGTGGAGGAATGTGAGCGATCAAGATGGAATTTGCTCCTCCTATATAACGGGAGAGACATCTCTGAGTCCCTCGATGTGGTTAGACTAAAAAAGGGTATGGCCATGCCGAATATGATTGAGGAGTCAATTGCAACTGAATAATCTAACACAGAATGAGTGAAGGATCGAGTTATCAAAGGATGTCACGTTTCTTGCCTTGAGTTCGATCTAGTATCGTGAGGCAAAGAGATCGGTACATGAGTACTATATATATTCGTCCGATATGATTTTTGTGTATATTTGGAAGTCACTATGCTCTGTTAGAGGCCGCTACTGACTTATGGGCTTGAAAGGAGTTTCCGGATCATGGCCAAATATGCATGAACCTACAGAATCACACACTTAACGGGTTGAAATACATTGGTTCGGATTGGATTTGTAACTAATAGGCCAAGTGGGTTTTACACCTTGGTTAGACACCTAAAGTACACTGAGGGCTATATAAAGGGAGTACGTGAAGACTAAGGTTATACAATTGTTGCACCACCGCACCTACCAAAAACTCCAGCCATCACCGCCTAAGCCCTGCCGTGCGGGCTGGTGCTAACACATCTACTCGCGTCGTTCCTTTCCCGAACGTGTGGACTTTGGTAGAGGTGTTGCTGCTACTGAAGTGCTGATCAGGACGATCGTTCGAACTCGTTCGACCACCGCTCGAAGATGTTCGGCCATCGCTCGAGGACGATCGATGACTGCTCCAGGACATGCGCTATGTTGAGTCTGCGCGTCTAATGGTAACGATTTATGATCTCTTACTTGCTCGGTATCCTGATTTACATGATATAATTTTTAATTTGCGTTAGTGTAGCCTGCTTGTATTCGTTCGGTAAAGGTGTTAGAAAAGTGATCAGTTCAAGTATTGATTGAGTGGAGCACCGATTAGAAAGGAAAAATAAGGCAAGCCGTCGCCGTCGACACCGACCGACCCACGCAGGCTCCATGGGCAGAAAGCAAACCAACCGAAAAGGTAAACGCCATGCCATGCCTCCTCCTTTCCTTTGCCTCTCCAAACAAGTGACGAAACGAGAAAATTGTCAATGGATACTAGTAGACACGACAGTCAGATCACGCCGACGTTTCTCGACTAGGGTTAGGAGAAGCTGACCTGTCGCTGGGCCAACCCGTCAGCTTGATCGCCGGAGTCAGGTGCAGCGGCCGCGGCAGCACGAAAGTGATGGATGCCATTTAAGAGTTCTACAGAACAAGAAGCAGGCGCGCTTTTGTAGTCAATCGGTGCCTAGATTTTTTTTTGCCTTCTTTCGTTTTAGGATTATGTTAGGGCTCTAATAAGTGTTTCATCACCGTTTATTTTAGTGCTTTATTCACATTTGAATGTGTTGCCATTTGGATCGCTTACACGGTCATTATGGAAGATTTTGTTAACGTTAATTTGGAATTTGATGACATCCTGATGGTAACGTTATACTCTTCGGAGTTTTTCTAGTGAAGGTTTTGCTCTGATGTTAGTTTGAGACGAAGGTTTAAAGTGCAAGAATGAGTTTGTTTCTGCGTGGATACTACAACATTGTTTTTGTTGTCTTTGCTCGATATGAGGGGTCTACTACAATTTATATTCCATTGGCAGAATGAGAATTTTTCTTCACATTGACATTTTTGGAGGAGCAGTTTCAACCATGTTATGGATTTTCGGTGAGCAGTTTGCCGAATTTTATGTTCTAGGTGGAGCATGTCAAAAATCTATATTATGTCTTCTTCGCTATCTATTCAGCACCATAGGTGATGTCTTGGTTTATGCTATTTGATGATTGAGCATTTGTTTCAGGAGGTTGGTTTCACAGATTCAGACTTTACTGGGGTTATGAATTGTTGAAGACCCAAATTCGTCTGCTTTGTTATAGTTGTGCGTTTAGATTAACTATTTCAATCTTTCTTTCGATCTACTGGTGGTTTACTCAATCTCTCTTCGTGAGAAGCATTTATTCATACCCTTTGTGGTTTTCTTGAAGACAATTTTCATTATGGATTTTGAGTCAAGGGGATGTTTGTTAGGTATATTTCTGGATTCCTCAACATCTATATCTTCCAACAAATCATATCTTTCCGAATCGAATTCTTTCTTTGGCTATATATAGTCATCCTTATGTACATGTAAAAATTGAATCAAATAGTGTATTTTATCTCCCGTGGTTTTTTTCTGAAGGGTTTTCTACGTAAAATCTTGTGTCTCCCGTTGTACACGTGTTTTTGCATCTAACCTAACAGATTATGTTGAGGCATTGCGCCATTATTAGTTTTTGCATCTTGCATCTTGGTCAAGCTGTTCTCATTGTGCTGCTGGCTGGCCATTATTGCCTTGATATTCTTTCTTATACAAGAACTAAGATCTGAGTTTGCAATTGGTTGTTGGCAGTTTGCAGGCGTGCCGACTTGTTTTTTTGCGTTCTTGTTGTGTAACAAGCCAGGTCATGGCATGCCGACTGCCATTTCTGTTATGCTGGAATGGAAAAGCTTTACGCTAGCGCTTGTGTTTTTGACATTTATATATACAAGAGATATGTGCAGATGACAGGTACTGCACATTTTTTCTAACTTCTATTAAACATTGCTGTGAGTTGTAATCATATAATGATTAATCCTCTTCAGGAGTAATTTGTCAGAGAACAGCAAAGTCCATGTTTTTCACATGTTTCAACAACAAGAATAATAATAATATAAAAAAGGAACACAGAGCAAATTATGCAGATGCCATCAGTGACAGCTGACTGCATTTTGTCATACTTATTAATTGAACCTTGAGTATAAGTAATTTCGTATAGTAGAAACACTGAAAGGTCACAGACAATCAATGTTCAAGTGGTACGGATCTAGAAATGATAAGGAAAAGGATAGTATTTAGGACAGTTTATTTGTGGGGCATCTGAATAATCATTAACATCTAACTTGTTGACTTGGCACCAAATATCCAAAATTACACCATGGCAAGTTCAGCAATAGATACAAGCAGCACCTGGCCACTTCTTAATCAAAACTACTTGGAAAATTTAACAATGCTCCATTGTTGAAGTGTACAGCTAGCTTTATCATACAAAATCTCTTTACTTGGATAAATAAACAAGAAAAAAAAACTAGCGCTAACACGTTCCTTTGGCATGTACAGATGATGTGCTGATCTCCATCGATGCCACCAAACTGATGGAGGCAGCAAATGAACAGTTTGCAACTTCATTGGATATCGTTCTTGTTCAGAAATCATGGGAATTTTCTGATTTCGCAATCGAACGAATATCTAGGCCTCTGGATTTCTCCAAGGGTTCAGCTTGTGTGCCACTGTTGTTCCCACTACTGTCAGTCTCACGGTCGCCTGTTTCACCCGTCGGTTTTCCGGGCAATCTTGCTTGTGCTGGAGCTCTACCACCTCGTCGTTCCTGAAATCAAGAATACATAAAGCAATATAAATGCAATCAGATGAAGTGATTTGGAGATGTTGATTGTCCTATATAGGACTAGTTCAAATATAATAGGTATTTGAGCAAGTTACATGAATAAAGGTTTTGCTAGAAACTAGAGCAAGTAAAATTTAGCAAAGAAGTGCCTGAAAACATGTATCGTGCAAACAAAGAACAAGAATGACTCAGTTTTTTTTTTGGGAGAACGAACGACTCAGATTTACAACAGTGTGTGATCAAAAGGAACTGTAACCACACATGAAAGAAGTACCAATAGGGATAGCTTATTCAAACTTAAAGAGAAGTACTGAATCTAAAAAAAAAGGCAGGTCCATGGCATATCATACTCCACAGAATAGACATTGTATGTCCTTGATTCACAATTGATAATAATAGACAAGCAAAATCTATTGACCGACGATTCAAAAGCACTGAAATTTTAGTTAAAGAATGAATGCCTTTTTTGACTTACATCTCTGTATGGGAAATCATCAACTTCAAGCATGTGAATGGCGTGTCCAATCTTTGGCCTCTTACGGGCATCAGGGTCCACGCATCGCAACGCAACTAGCAAGGCCTTCTTCACTGCTCTTGAAGTAGGCTTCTGGGGCATCTTTGGATCCACAACCCCGTCAGAATTCCGGTTGCTTACCATCGTCTTCAACCAATCAACTAAATTAACCTGAAAAGATTGATCTACAGGTTTAATAGGTGCAGTAAAAAATCTCATGAAACAGCACTGGATATAAGGATGCACAGCCATGACTAACCTCGTATGGTGGCCTGTTATACTCCACCGGTGCCCTACCAGATATTATTTCCATAATGAGAATTCCGAAACTATATACATCACTTGTTTCATTCAACATTCCGGTCCCTGCATACTCTGGAGCAACATATCTGTAATGAATAAGAAGAAAAGTAGTAACCATTAGTTACACCCGCCTTATGCTACGAGTGTAGTGCACAGAATCTAACCCGAAAGTTCCCATGACTCGCGTAGTGACATAACTCCGCTCTGAGCCTAGAAGCTTTGCTAGGCCGAAGTCAGAAAGCTTAGCATTCCAGTGCTTATCGAGAAGGATGTTGCTTGACTTGACATCACGGTGAACCACCTTTGGCTCAAGTCCCTCATGCAAATACATTAACCTAGCAGACATTTATGTAACTAAATAAAATGACAGTAAGATTCAGTAATCTACAACAATGAGCTGAACGGCACACACCCTTTTGCTGTTCCTAGTATAATCTTCATCCTGTGGTCCCATGTAAGAGGACTTACGGGTCCAACGTCCCCATGGAGCCATTGCTCCAAGTTTCCATTATCAACAAACTCATACACAAGCATCCTAAAAGGAACCATATAACAACAATTACATTACAAAATTGTTGACTCTAGAAAGGTAACCAAATAATGTGCATACACAAGATTATACCTCTGATTGCCCTCAGCACAGTATCCAAGAAGACGCACCAGGTTCTTGTGCCGTACACGCCCGATCGCTTCAACCTCCACCTTGAATTCCTTCTCTGCCTGCCCCCTAACAAGTCAAGCATACAAATTTACAAAATTCCAGCAACACATTATAGAAAGCCTGGCATATCGATTTCTAAAGAATTCAATCCTCTTGCTAAACTGTACATCTCAAAACCAACCGGAGCTACTAGCTGTCAAACATAACTGAATTGTAAGAAAGAAGCTTCCCCATTTGAAATACCAAATGCGAACTGCTACACAAAGGCTTCTCAATTTGGAGCACCCACGAATTCAAGACGCGAGCATGTTCTTGAATAACCCGTAGCCATGGCAATCACACAATCAAAGGCATCCAAACTACTCAAAACTGAAGCAGCTAAGCTTCCTCACATACCAATGCCAAGTTACAGTAAATTTTTCAGTCCACGGAGTTGACTTCTATTGGTAGTACGGTACCTGTTATTGAGCAAGTTCTTGACGGCGACCTGCGTGCCGTTCTCGAGCACACCATGGTACACGATCCCGTACCCGCCCTCGCCGATCACGTTCTCGTCAGCGAACATCCCGGTCGCGGTCTCCAGCTCCTTGAGCGTGTACCAGTGGCCCCACCCGAGGTGAGACACTTCCGGCACTGCTGGCGGCGCGTGATCCGCGGCGCCACCCCCGCCGCTGCGGCTCTCACCGCTGCCGTGCGACGACGGCCCGCCGCTCTGGTGGTTGTGGTGTGGCTGGTCCGGGTACGTGATGCGGTGCTCCTCGCCGGTCGCGATCTGAACGGACTCTGGAGGCGGCGCCGGCGCCGCCGTCGGCGTGGGAAGCTGGAGCACTTGCGCGAGCTGCGTCTTCGGGGCGGCGGCTTGGGAGGGGACTTCTTGGATGTCCTTGGGAGCCTTGACCTTCTTGGGAGGGGCGGAGGTGGGGAGGTGGTGGACGGGGGTGGTTGGCCTCCGCCGTCGCCGGCGGCGGGAGGCAAGGAGGCAGAGGACGGAGAGGAGGACAAGGAACAGCACGAAGGCGGCGCCAACGCCGATGCCGACGAGCACCCACATGTGGAGCCCGAACACCACCGTGCTCTGCGACAGCTCCGAGTCCGACATGGGAGCCTACCGCTTCTTGCTTCCTGCGAATTGATGGGACCTCTGCGGCAAGCTCGGGTTCTTGAGCAGAATTAAGCCGCAAACAACATCGAGGTCGGATTTTTGCACAGAAATGGAGGCAAGTACGGCGGATATTGAGCAGAATTGGGCGGCAAAGATTGGGTTTTGCAGAGCAAACAGTGGTAAAAGCTGGAGCTTTGCAGATAATGGATACAGTGTGCTGGATTTAGAGGAGAATGCAGTGAAAAGGGTATTATGATTCTGGACAAGGCAGAGTGCTGAGAGGGAGAGAGAAGAAGATGAAAAGAAGTGGATTTGGGTGGTTGATTGGATGCAAAAGGGAAGAAGGATGCTGGGGACAACAAACAATGTGGTTGCAAAGATTGGATTAGCTTGGGGGAAAAGTGAGGAGCTGTAGATGGTTCGGTGTGATGAAAATTTTGGATTTTGGTGAGAGGAGAGAGATGGTTTGGCTGGTGGTTGGTGTGATGAAAATTCCAGGGGCAAATTAACCAAGAAATGCAGAACAGATGGTTGCTTGATGAAATGGTACTATACTGCCGTACTCGTAATATACTGGTGCTACTCCATGGTAGAGTGAGAATGACAAGAGAAGGCCAGGAGGTAGAAGAGAGAGAGCTAGTGGAGTAATGAGAAGTAATGAGGCTGCTGCTGCTTTGCATGCATGGAGGTGGAGGAGGTCAAGAAGAAGCCAAGCATAACAAAGCACGGCACAATTCAAAGCGTAGAAGAAGGGAGGCGATTGCAATTTTTTATTGGGTGGATTACAGTTAGGGGTGCCTGCTGACTATCGTCTGCTGGAGGAGCTGTCATGGCATGGCAGAGCATGTTGCAGATTTTCTATTCCGTTTTTCATATCGATTTTTTTTCTCTTTTGTACGGCACTACTTTGGGTACCCCGGTTATGGAATTTTTTAAATAATATATATTTTTATTAACATTAAAAAATAATACTTCAAAAATTATAAAAATATACATCTATAGTCATTTGAAATGCCGATGTGTCTAGGCTGGGTCTTTGTCGTCATTTCTTCGTCAATTCAAATGGTGAAAGAGAGTCTGTCATCAAATGGATAGTTGAAATGGTGACAAAGGCTCGGATTCCCATTTTTAAGTTTTTTTTATTAAATTGACCACCCAAGTTGGTTTTAGCAACCTTGTCTCAATTGAAAGGTTTTTTTAAATAATAATACTAGGAAATACATAAGATTTTTGTTGGAAAATGACAATATTATAAAGTAAATAGTAAACGATAATTGCAACAAAGTATGAAGATAAGTTTATATGGGATTGCATACAGGGCCGGTCCTGAGGGGGGGCAGGGTGGGCCGCCGCCCCGGGCCCCCAAAAATCAAGGGCCCCCAGGTGTACAACAATCAGTATAGGCTATTGGACTTGGCCCACCACAGTGACCAAACTATCCAGATTCCAGTAGTCCAAGAGGCAGGCGTCTTGGGTGGCCTCTACAGCTTCCTCATGATCAAAGTCCTGCGCGTCTACAACATGATCAACTAGTTGTTCGATTGATGCCTCTTGCTTTTATGTTCTTCCAAAATCAAATCACATAAATCTTGAGGCGGTGTTCGGGCGAACAACGAGCTCATTGTCGCTTTCGTCGTGTTGTTGTGCGTGCGTGCTAGTGTGCTACGGTGCTAGCCTAGGCCCTCGCCACTGGCGTCTGCATGCAGGCGATTCAACCGTGATCGGACGGAGACGCAGATCACCACAGAGTGAATATTAATCTTCCTAATCTATTTTCCTATTAGTCTTACACTATTTAATCTTTGATACATTTATTATTATTTTGGTAGCGATGCGTTATCATGTCATGTAGAAAGTATCCATCCCAGAGCGAAAAAGAAAAAGAAAGAAACATGCGGATGACTTCATAGAAACGCAGAGAGGAGCTATGGACAAATTTTTAAAGAGTAATACAAGTGCTTCCCGAACCTAAATGATGAGTTGGCGATAGTTCTTTGTGGAGGAAGAGGAACCACCATTGGGATTTACGAAGAAGAGGAAAATGTTGACATCAACGTCGATGTTAGAAGAAATTTTTAAGATGATGCCAAGTGCCAAGTAAGTGTTTATGATTACAATTTGCATTTGTCATTTCATTAACTTTAAAGTGTTCTATAGAAGTAATTTTTGTGCATCGAATATTAATTTTTCAATGATGTGTGCTTATAAGACTATATATATATATATATGTATGTATATATATATATATATATATATATATATATATATATATATATATATATATATATATATATATATATATATATATATATATATATATATATATATGTGTGTGTGTGTATGTATATATAAGGAGGTAGATGGGGCCTCCATATAAGTTTTCGCCCCGGGCCCCCAAAATGTCAGGACCGGCCCTGATTGCATAGACTCTCTCACCACACATATGTGTGGAACAATAATGGAGCACTTTCAAAGGGTGTTCCACTTTGGTTGATATGCATGGACTCGTCATGGGCATCTCTTTACCTTAAATGCCCTCCGCAATGACAATATCCATAACTTGATTGCATCTCGCACATCTCCTTACTTTTGTACACCGCTCCTTACCATGCCACCCACTCACGTTCACTACCTACTAGTTTTTCAGACCGGTATGCATTCCACTTTGGCAGAATGCCCTTATCACGTCCACTTTGCTCATCATCCGACAATGCCTCTTAGTATTGATTTTCGGCCTCTATTCGTTCAACCAAGGCGTCGATCTATTCACCTTTGTCTGTAATTCCCATAAGCTCATGCACCTCTAGCATGGAAAGATCTACAGTTTCAGCTTTAGCTGAGTCATTATCACCTCCCCTTCTTGGTTCATGAAGCATGGCTCACTGTGAATCAATTTCCCAAATTCATCGGCATCATCGCTGATGGTTTGGCCCAAAGGAACATTCATGAATTTTTTGGCCAGTATGACTAGCAGTCATCCTCACTCCTTTGCCAATCTCATATACGAGCTCCACAACTTTGCCCATTTAATTCCACTAATTCCCAGAACGCGCATTGTCGTGCGCAAGTAGCAACACCATACAACATCAAATCATGCAACGCATGGTCCAGCTAGAATAACTGGTGCAACCATCTCATGATCGTGCCCCGTGGACGATACTCTACATGTCAAAAACTGGCTGTCACATATGGAAAATGATCCAATTCAACCCCTTTTGCACCCATTTGTAGAACTCTTTCTCCATATTGTATTTTAAATGTTACTCGTTCATCCATACATGTCAATGATTTCATCAAATGACCTAATGTTAATGACAATTGCTCATTCGATTACATAAATACACCATATGATGCTACTACTAAATAGTTGAATAAATAGAACTACAAATACATCTAACTAATAGATCTATTTTTCTAAAATTAACATGTGAACTACAATTAACTACTAATAATGGATCCTACAAAGAATTGTTGCAAAGATTTTTTAGGTAATACACTTTTAAATTGATTTTGCCAAAATACATAGTCAAATTTTTTTACATAAATACTTCGTATTGTGCTACTATGTAATGGACGATAAATTTTTCAAAATTAATCGTTGCACTACAACTAACTACTACGAGGAGCTACTCTAAATAACCAAATATCTAAAGCAAATTACATCCACGGATCTAATTGTTTCATTTACTAATCTACCATAGTTTCAAAATAAAATCTATAAATGAACAAAGAACTCACCTCTAAAATCTAAAATGGAGAGAAACACTCTTCTCCTCTTTTCTTATCCTTCTCCTCTTCTCCTTTCCTCTCCCCTTTTCTTTTCTTCTCTTCTCTTCCTCTCCTCCTCTCCTCTTCTCTTCCTCTCTCTGTTTCTATTGTCTGGGGCGAATGGAGACAGAGGCCGACGCTCGTCTTTATTTAAAGCATGGCTTCTGAAATGGTGACAGAGGATGCAGGTTGCTCTATCGCTATTTCAATGCTCTATCGCTATTTTAAATGGCGATTGTTTTACTTTGTCACCAAATCGCCAAAGAAACGGTGATAACTGTCCTGGTACACGTGGCACACTATCGTCTATTCATTTGGCGACAAATACTCTATCGCCACTTAACCTTTGTTGCCAATTCAAATGGTGATAGATGTCTATTTATGTAATTTTTTCCATGTATTATTCCAGTAAAATATTTTAAAAAATATATTATTAAAAAATCCCCGGTTATGTGGCACCTTGTGGTTGTCTTCCACTGGCATGAATGGTTTGCAACAGTAGCAATGAGAGGGTGGTAAACATGGGAAGGTTAAGTGTGTAAGGTGTACCTATTATTTCTGCAAGTATATTAGAGCTTATTCTTAGTCCGGTATACATATACTTGCTCAGACTGCTACTCTCGCTTGTCTGAAAATGATGCCGGCGTATCGTTATATGTGCAAGTTTTACCATTGGTTTATTTGTAAGTACTGAGATTGGTCATGATAAGATGGCATAGATGTATTTATTGATATGGAGTAGTTTGTTGTTGTGCTACAAAATATGACAACAAATTTTTAGTCAAAATTGTATATTGGTGGTGGACATGTAAAAAACCGACATTCTTTTCGGACCATAGAAAATATTTTCCTTATTTCCACTTACGCATTAGCCTATGGAATTGTTACTGCAATCACCATAACAAACTAGAAATTTTGTTAGTCATTTCTGGCTATTTTATTATTTCATCTACTTGCTTATGTAAGATTACTATTTGAAAACTTCAACAATTCTAACAATGACAGAATTGCCCATAGCTAGAATTGATGACATGCATGCTCATAGAAGAGTCAGAAAAATCCATCGCCAAAAAAAAAAAAGAGTTAAGAAGAATAAAACCAAGGAGCTTGAACGTCATTGATCCTTACAATCCAGATGGAGCTAACCTACACGACATCATTAATGACACAAGCTATCAATTACTTTCAACAAAAGGTTACGTAAGCATGTTAGGGCATATACAATAAGACCATATCAGCTAGTTTTTAGTCTGTACATATCAACTTTGGTCTATGTAGAGGAGTGAGAAAAGAGAAGAGAGCTGACTCTTATTTAGTAGCCAGCTTTGCATGGGAGCATAAGTAGATCATTTATGTACAAGAGAGAAAAGATAGTTATTGCACAACATCTAGAGACAACATTTAGAGACAGTTATTGTACAAACTGGTTTTTAACTTACTATTAGCCTGTAGTTGGTTTTGCTATTGTATTGCCATAAGACGCTTTTGCAACAAGAACCTGAGCAATCGCTGTAGACATCACACTTGCTCATAGTACTAATGATATGCCACTCTCAGCATGATGGGTCAATAAATATTTCTATGCAACTTAAACGCGAATACTATTACTTTTATACGCGATTTTTATCCATATATCATCACTTTTTCTGTATTATCGATCTGTTGTCAAGTAGAAAATTATTTGGATATCTCGTGTCCAGATGATTGGGAGCAACAACATTTGGTACATAGGATTTTAAGTGATGTAGAGGAGAGAGAAAAATACTATATATCTACTATTTGACATACGATACAATTTTACCTTGTGTATACAATTATATATACAATATATTGTATGAGTTGTCTTTTGTTCTACTTATGAAACCTCTCCAAAATACTCAGTTGCAACCTGTCAGTCGTACTAATACCACCACTGCACTGAACTACCGGTAAGCTGAACTCTCTCTCTCTCGCGCACGCGCGAGCGCGTGCGTGAAGTCAAGTTTGTGCGTAGTGTCCATGCTTAAGTTTGCCGTATCAGACTAAAATACGGTTGATCTTCGTCATCGTATTTGCCGTTTGGTTAGTACTAAAGTTTTGGCTGCCAATTTTGGTTTTTTTTGATGAATTTTGCCTAACTTTTAAAAAATATTACTGTGTAATGTGCATACTGGTCGTGTATCATGTACTGACCAAATTAAGGGAGCAACGTGCGCATCCAGGTCAACTCCCTCGTAAGTACAGGAAAATCTCGGACCAAAAAAAAAAATGCAATTTGCAGATCCAGAACGCACTTCATTCCATTACCGAAACTGAAATCGGTTGTTGCAAACATATTTATAGTACATCGGGAACTTCTTTATTAATAGCTGTAGCATGTGGAGTAATTGTTTCTGCTGTTGCGTTTGATCAGCATCCATTCCTGTTCTTTCAGCAGGCACCATTGACGGATTGGTTTCTTCAGGAAATGGCCACTCACTCACTGACCACTGTATTTCTGCATCTTTTTTATCTGCAGGCCTACTGCCTGCACAGATTTGTACAGTACTACAGTTGTAAAAAAAAAAGTGTAATTTTTATCTCAAAGAACCAATTTGCATAGTACTAGTGATTTTATATTGATTTTTGGTACCTAAATTGTTGGTTATTAGTGGGTAGTTTAAGCTAATGCAGAAGTACAATGCCGTATAGTTGCTTTGGAAGCAAGGGCGTTGTATTGCGGGTAACTACCATCCACGTGGTAAGAGGAGTGGTAGAATATGCCCATCGAATAATTAAGGTGCATTTGCTGTTGCAGGTCGAGATGTTTATGGTAGTTGGAACGGCAATGTCTCATCTCTTCGCATCTTCTTCCCCATCATTGTATTAAGCTCCACCTGGCTTGTTCAAGCCTTTCTTGTAAAAAAATTAACCCGAGATCTGGTGGTTATGTAGCCTCAATTTCTTTTATTACCTTTTCACTTCCTTGTATGAATAAAGAGTCAAAAGTAGAATGTCAGAGGAAAACGACGACGAGGATGAAGACAAACCTTTAGATAACATTGTCACTTCTATTGTAGTGGTTTAGCGTTGAGATAGAATGCTGGAGGAGTAAGCTCTCTTAAGAAAATCCCCTCATTTTTCCTGCACTCCAAGAGGCCCAGACCTTGATGACCTATTAAGGAACGATCAGTATTAACTGTTGAGCCATCTTAGAATCTTCAGTATTCGTCACTTCAAATTGTATAGATCCGCATTTTATTTCAAGTAGTCTCAAAAAGAAATTATAGAACCACCCAGCTGATGGGGCATTTTCAGGAACATGAGCTCCTTCGCCAAGCCTATGGGCAGAAATCCAGAAAATCCTCCCATCTCACCTTCATTTGGAACTTCTTTCACTGCAAATGCCCCATCAGTTGGCACTTGGCAGTGATGCAATAAGTGGAAATCATCGTGCATCATCAGCTGAGTGGCAGGCTGGTTGGCAACCACTAGAACATGTATATTTGATCTATCTCCTCTCAGTATGTATGTTTGTCCATGTAATGGTAGGTAGGAAAGAAGCTAATTAATTGCTCGCATCTCCTGCTTATGCTGATGACTCAATTGTTTGGCTTCATCTCCTACAGTCCTATTTGGTCCTTGTCTAAGAAAACAACGGATCAGAAAAGATCTAGAGCCGACACACAGTACAACAACGTTGTATTTGCTTCAAAGCTTCGACCTTGAAGTAAACAGTGTAACAACTTTATGTTGGGCTTAGGTTAACTTGGGTTAGGTTTTAAATTAAGGATATTAATTAACGGCATAAGATACGCGTATTTTTTTCTTGATGAAAATGAGGACAAATTGTTGATGATATCTACTTACAGCCTTGAAGAAAAAAGACTTGCATCATCATGATAGAAAAAGACACCATTTTTTTTTCTGCGACTGGAATAATTTCGCAATAGCTTTGCCGGCCACCATTTCTGGCATTTTTCAGCATACATATATTAGGACATTATTACACAGCTCCAAATAAACATTAGCTCAAACTGAAGGTGGTTACTTCAAAAAGAAAGAAAGAAAAAAAGAATTTAAGGTAATTCTCACCAACTCAATGTCCAGATAATGATATCCAATATGTATAGGATTACCAAGAATTGGTTTATAACCTCAGACAGATCAACCACTACACCTACAAATGTGCTGCACTGATGGTAAATAAGAACCACAATATTACAAGATGGGGACTGGAGATGATGAATTAAATGTACAAAGCCATGTATAATTTCCATGATTCCTCAAAAAATGTATAATTTCCATGTATTGCTATTGCCTCCAAGATTGGCTGCTCACCGCATAACCAATCACTGATTCACCAACTGGCGCCTCATCAAGCCACAGGGAATGGATGAAATCTAATAGCTTCCCGCTCATACTTACCTGATTGAGGTCATGGTTGTGCTGTTATGACATGACGAGATGAGGGAAGACAAATAGGGGGAGAAAAAAATGGATGAGAACAACAAACTGTTGCATGTAGTTGTTTTTTGATCTTCTCAAGTAAAGGTAGTTCTGCTCTCGGTTTATCTGGAGAAACACAAACAGCCATCAATGAGTCACACCGATGATGTACCGCCGTGTATGATTTAACCATAGGAAAAAGGTTGTACTAGATCAATGCCACAGTGGCACACTAAGTGAGGTCACTTGTTGTTTAGCAGCAACAATCATCAAGCCTAGACGAAATCGATCAAAATTCAAAAGGCAATTTTGAAATTCGGAATTTTTGAAATAAAATTTCCAAAATTTCTGCCAAAATTACCGAAATTTTGGCCTAAATTGCCAAAATCTTGGCAAAATTTAACCGAGTGAAAAATAGTCAAAACGATGTTAAAAAAATTTGAAAATTTTTGTGCATGCTCCTGACACATCACTAATGTTTCCATAAAAATTTTAGATGGTGATCAAGTCTGAGGTATTTTTAAAACTTCTGACAGTGCTACTATCCTGATAAAAGTCTGACCAGCAAAATTCAACCGAATGAAAAGTAGTGCAAACCACGTTAGAAAATTATTTAAAAAAATTTGGATTGTCCTGAGACATCAATAATATTCCCATAAAATTTTTAGATGATAATCAAGCTTGAGAAATTTTAAAAAATTGGGACAGTGCTAGTTAAGGCTAACCGGTAAATTTCAACTGAATGAAAAATGGTCCAAACTATATTAGAAAATTTTGAAAATTATTGTGGATGGTATTGAGTATTGACATATTATTAATGTTCTCATAAAATTTTCAGATAATGATCAAGCTTAAGGAATTTTCAAAAATTGTGATAGTGTTACTATCCTGATAAAAGCCTTATGGTGCTACATGTATTGCAATCATAGATTTGATTGAGCAAACAAAAAGAGTTTAAATTTTTTGAAACTTTTAGAGAAGGGTTATGAGGCAATTATTAAGCTCTACTAAAATTTTGGATCATTATCACACTTGAGTTAATTTATAAAATTCTGACATGATTACTTTCTTAGTTGTGTTCATTCTGTTTTTGAATTTTTAAATATAAAAAATTAAGTTCAATTCTTTTGGAAAATTTTTATATGATCCTAGACTGCTATATATGGTACCATAAATTATTCAAAGCATGATCAAGCTTGTACAATATTATAAAAAACTGATAGTGTTTTTGCTATTTTTATAAAACGACTTAAAATTTTGGTTTTTCAACAAATTTTCATGGAAGATGACATTCTTAAGGGTTATTGACCCAAATCTAAATCCGGTCCTAAAAAGTCAAAATCTGGTCAAAGTACCCAAGATTTTAGCAACATTTACTGGAATTACTGTAGTAATTTGAATTTTTTCAATTTTTTGATCCGGCCGAGATTTTGAATCTTGTCCCTGGCGGAAATCCGAAATCTCGGACGAAATTTCCAAAATTTCGCCAAGGTGTGATATCGGTTGCATGACGAATCAAGGGAAGCAACATTAAGAGGTTGTTGCTCTTATAGAAAATCAAGTGTTAGAAATTTCTTGAAGGACCACAAAAATCGATCGGAGGGGGTGAATGATCAACAATAAATTTTGTCCCAAATAAACCAACAAAACCTCAGTAGATCAAACAAGAGCGGAAGAATAACTTTTTTGTGGAAATCAGCTTTGGGGCGGCACTACCGCAACATGGAGAGCTGTAGTGTCAAATGAATAATAAAATCAGGGACGGAGAGCTGTAGTGTCAGATGAATAATAAAATCAGTGTGAACAGTAAATCATCACCAATTCAAATCCAAGAATTGATGTAATTTTTTATTGGATGATCCAAAACTCATGAAACTTTGTAAGCACCTTTCTATGGATGTCAAGAACCTATTCCAACCATCAATCACAAAGATTGAAGACAAAGTTTTGACATTTTTTAAATTTAGCAAAGGTTGCACAAAAATCAGATCAAATGTGAAAACTTCACCCTAAGCTTACTCGTGGGGATTTGACGATTGAGATGATTTCCCACATGTCACAACAAGCTAGAACACCAGAGAAATAGCCCTCAAACATGTAAGAATAAGAGCTACCACAAGTTACTCCTTCTCAAGCCAAAAACCAATTTCTTGACAAAACTTTGATGATCAAGTGAAGGATTGCCTTGATGATTGGGATATGATTTATAGAGGATTTATCTAGGAATCATTCATCCTTGAAAACATAAGATTAAGAAAGAAAGAAACCAATAAGAGAGATCAAAAATCAAGAAGGAAGGAGATCAAAACAAGAGTAAGATCTTTAGCACGAATCTAATTTTCATTTCAGACCAAGAGGAATGATTACAAAGCCTCTCCATAGGAGCCCAAAGACTCTACTCTCTTCTTTATGAGATCACTCCTCTCAAAACCCTAATGGATGCACTCTTCCTCTACATCTCAAGCCCTTATATAGAGGAGGCAACCCTAGCCTGGTTACATAAGTGGATAACATCCATATTTACATAGACTAACTCGCTAACCTAACACATAATGGATTTTACACACTCACACGCACGTTTTTCAAAGCGGTTTACAATATGAAGCTTCAAATGGCTTCATGAACCCGAATTCGCGTCCATGCCCTCTTTGGCTTGATTTAAACCACTTAGGCCAGCGTCACAATTTTTTAAATCGCCTCGATCTCCAATAATGGATAAATTACCATTTTGCCCCACGACCAATCTTTTCCTTCACCTCGAAGCATTGCCCATACTTTGTCACCTTCCATGTGGCCCCAATAACTTTTCGCCAAGCCTCTCACCTATCCGAACTCTCTTGAACTGTCCTCGCTTGCATACGGGCCCAAGTCATTTGGCGTACAACATGTTCTTGTCGTTTTGACAATGACAGCTCCGTCTTCCTTGATCGTTGCCCGCTATGTCCATCACCAATGGTTCATACTTCAGCTTCTTGTCTTCCCTACTTGCAGTAACTCCCCAGCCTCAGTCATCTTTGGTGTGACCCTGATCGTCTAGACCTTAGCTCTTCTAGCCTAGTCCTAGTTTCCTTCGGCTCACCATGACATAGCTCCGAAGTCCTACAACTAACATAGACAACCAAACCGTTACATAGCACTGTTCACCAAAATATGCACTAAACATTACATAGTCAAAGCAAGAATCACAACTCGCTAGAAAACCTGGTACTACCACCCACCGGGGCCAATAGTATACCGCCAACCTGAAAGTTCAAGCTCCATTAAGTTGGTTTTGGTGTTAATGATAAATCTAATAATGAGACTAACTCTTTTGTTGAGCTTAACTCTTATTAGTCTCTTTTGGATGAAAAAGATGGCAATATCAAAGGTATGCATTCAAGTTCATATTATCATATTTTGTTGCATTCTTTGATGTCAAATATATTATGATTTTATTGATAAATCTAAATGTGAGACTAACGTGTTTATTGAGTATATTTTTGAATAGTCTCATAAAAAAGAGAAATGGAAATCCAAAAGGTATGTATCCAATGAAACTTTATTATTTCTAGATACATTCCTTGGATTCAAGACAAAGGGTCAACTCCACCATTGTTTTAACCTTAAGATGTGCATTTTGTTTTCGACTCCATATATACATGAATGCGAACATTTAGGGGAGTTCATGCTTAATCTTGAAGTTTTAATAATATTGATCCAATTCATCTTTCTATATCAAGGATCATTACTTTGAAACAACCCCTTGAGTATATTTAACTTGTGTAGTTGTAGTATACTCATGGCAATATAGGATAAACTCTAAAGCAATAAAAAATTGAATATGTGCATATTAATTCAAGTTCAATCATTTGTATGCACACATCTAACAGATTTTATTTTGTAATTAATAGTCATAAGAGTATTGATTCCTTTCCACCACTCTATATAAATTGGTTCCTTACTTTTAGATTCCATCGAATTGAGTATATGAAACTTACGTAGTTAATATATACTCATGATAATTTAAATACAATTTAAATTGTGTTCGGTTGCAATTCAATCAACAAAGAACTAGTCATGTGTTGATGGTTCACTTTGTTGATCCTAAGGCAATCGAAAGTTCTTGTGTATATGAAGCATTAGTTGCATTAGTATACCCAAAGACAATTTATTTTTAAATCAATTGTCTTTGGGTTGTGGTTAATCATCAAAGGAAAAGATCAAAGGATCTTGGGAGCATCCATGATGTGTAAATGGAGTGCATTGATGATTGAGACAACCATGTGTTTTGGACTAACACTTTCAATGAGTTTGAAATAGGTTAAGTCCAAGGTTAAGATGGATAAATGGGACAAGTACATCATCATGTGTTGATGAGCATCAAGAGAGGATCTCGGAGCTAAGACAAGGGGAGTTCATCATGTGTTGATGAACAAGATGAAGATCCCGACTTGGAGAAAAGATGATCGGTCATCATGAAAGCTCCAAGTGATTGTGAGAGGCAAAGGTATAACTAGCTAGGGCTAAGAATGTGTTCCTAGTATTTTACCGGTCTCGGTGTTTGGATGGGAGACCGGGTTGCTAGTATAGGTTGCCGTACTATTAAGAGGGGTCGAGTCTTATATCTTGAGCTTCATCATGTGTTGATGAACTCAATCTGGTTCACTCTAGCTCGCTCTCTTATTTGGTTCTTGTATGAGCTAAGTAATTGCATGTGTTGCAAATAAGGGAGCTCATGCTTACTTTTTATTGAATCTTGATTTGGTTTTTGCATATAGCTATGGATTTGCATGTGTTGCAAAAGGGAGATAGCTTATGCAAGTTGGTTTAAGTGGTTGTTTGTATGGAGCTAGATATTTGTATGTGTTGCAAATAGAGAGCTCATGCATTAGAGTCTTAACTTGTGACTTGATCATGTGTTGATCATCACAAAGGCTAAGATCGGTTTATACTTTGTGTTTGCAAAATGAGTTTTTGCAAAATATGATTTAATTGAATCTTATCTTGGAGCATGTGAATAAGGTTTGCAAATGTGTTTGCAAATTGGTTTGATCATGTGATCATCACATAGCTCAAAGATGTTATCTTGATTGCTCTTGTTTGCAATATTTATATTTGCAAATGTGTTTTGCAAAATAATTGTGTTCATACATTTGATATTGGAGCATGTGATTAGAATTTGCATATGTGTTTTGCAAAATTACTTTGATCATCACATGGTTAAATATTTGATCTTGTTGACTCTCTCTAGCTTGTACTCATGCTTTTGATCAAGTCTATGTGAGGGATTTTGAGAAATCAGATTTTAGACTTGAATGACTACATTAGCGACTTTATTTTTATGATATTTGAAAATATATATGATTTCTTAAATATTTAAAATGGGTGGAGATTGTAGCCCTCTTGATAAGCTTCGTATAGAGCCCAAGATCACCTAAATCGGAGTTCGGAGTAAAAAGTTATGAGCGTTTTAATAGCATAGTAGTGGTGCTACCGGCCTCTGAGTGGTAGCACCGCCCGGCCAGTGTTACCGGGGTCCAAGGGTGGTAGCACCGCCCCAAGTTCGGTGCTACCACCCCAGGGGCGGTGTAAAAATCACAGAATGCATGTTTTTAGCCTGAGAAAAAGGAAAAAGGCCCGTGCTACCTCCCGAAGGCTGGTAGCACCGGATTTTCTGTGTAACGGCTAGTTTTTCTAGCCGTTGACCTTGAGGTCGGTGCTATCGGCCTTAGTAGGGCGGTAGCACCGGGTTTCCTGGGTTTTTGCCCCTTTTTGCCCTCCAACGGCTAGTTTTCTTGGAGAGGCTATAAATGGAGCCTTGGGGCTGACATTTGGAGTTGCTGACTTTGAGGAAGGTTTGTGGGAGTTGTGTGCATGTGTTGCTCTCTTTCTTCTGGTTTTTGAGCTAAGAGTGAGCCCTATTTGCATGTGTTGCATTTAGAAGAGGATTGAGAGCCTCTTGTGCATGTGTTGCACTTGAGGGGGAGCCTTGTGCATGTGTTGCATTCGGTGATCATCATTGTACATGTGTTGTACTTGGTGGAGCTCAAGCTAGAGGGCTTGACTTGTTACTCTTAGTGTTTGCTAACACCTAGATGGCGTGTGGAGGCGTCATGCACGGTGACCTTCTTAAGGAGATTGTGAGAAGTCCCAACAAAGTTGTGAAGGTCGGAGCTCGCCTACCCGGAGGGGGAAAGAGCTACCACTAGTGGAATCGAGGCGGGTGCTCAATTCGTGGAGCCGGTCCAAAGTGGTTTGGGCTTACCTCATCGTGGATTAGGGGAGACCGCCAAGTCTCCGAGCACCACGGTAAAAAGTAATGTGTCTCCTTGTGTATGCTTGCAATTCCTTATTTACATTGTTGCTATTTACATTCCTAGAATTAAATTGCTTGCTTGTCTTAGGATTGTAATTTATTGTTAGAGACATAATTAGCTAGTGCACTTAGTGAGCCTAGTTGATTTATGCTTTAATTGTCAAAACTTTAGTTTATCGCTTTCGCATCATTTATCGTTTAGGTTTTGACATAGGGGTACTTAGGTGTTCGTTTAATTGGAGAAGAAATTTTTATAATCGCCTATTCACCCCCCTCTAGTCGGTATCCTTGATCTTAAACAACCTGGTACCGGTAGTACCGTGCTGGCTGTACCCAAATATCACTCTCTGGAAAAATAATTACCGCCTAGTAGGGGTTGGTAGTACCGTACCCCGGTCCTATTGCCCTTATACAGTCAGTAGTGCCGCCCTGACTCAAACCAGCGAAAAATATCTCACTAAAAAATAACTATCGCCATCCTCAGGCCGATAGTATCGCCCTAGGGTCGGTAGTACCATCCTTAACTGACAGTACCTCAAATTGCTTTAAATCAAGACAAACACAATTCAAGCTCAAACTAGAGCGCCACATGTTCAAACACAGTCAATTACTCATCACAAACATGGGTAGACCACCACATGGTCTCTCAATCTCCCCCTTGATGAGTATATTGATAAACACTAAAAAGGTAGAAATTTGAGTTTGAAATAGGAAGAAGAAAGCAAATTGATTGAAAATCCACACTTGGTCCTAATGCAAGAGAAAGCAAAGATCATGATTAAGTTGGCAAGAAGAGGTTTACAGCAAACAATAGAAAATCACAAGTTATCCACAAATGCTATAAAAACTTGAGAAATCTCACAAACGCTCAATTTTGCTTATGATTTAAAGAAAAGAATAATTTTTCACTATGACCATAAGAAGCAAGATGCATTTTTACATTTCTCCCCTTTTTGGTAATATAGGCATAAAAAAGCATGTATAAATGAAATGCATCCTAGAAAAGCTTTAAAGATTATCCAAGTGGCCACAAAGAGCAAAGTATAACACCAAGATATTCAAATTCGGATTATGCTAAACTAAGTCATAACCAAGTGCATATTTCAATATCCTTGCTAGCAAGCAAAAATAAGGTTATGCTATTTTTGCATTATTTCAACAAATGCAACACTTAGCATAATCTCTAGAGTAGAAGCAAAGCCATGGCATGGATCAAATGGATAACCTAGAATTCAACCTAGTCAACACTTTGGGGGAGCTACAAGTGCATAAGAGAACCTTCTTGTTCAATTATTTTTTCTGAATACAAATTTTAGATTTTAACACACACAATGAGGTTTGGAGAGTTTATTCTAGTGAAGCATATCCTCGATTAGGAGACATCAACAAATACCTCCTAGGCACCACACTCTTTCTCATTTTCTTGTTTTCATTTGTATTACTCAATTTTTGATTGACTTATACTATAGTCGACCATCTCAAGCATGACACTTAAAAGAATGGTCTTATTCATACACGATACATTCCAAGTTCATCCCAAGAGCAATAGGAAGCAGTCTCGTGAATGTATAGTGTTGAGATCAATCTTAGCACACACAAGCCAATACTTGATTATTTTCTTAGCACTTGGATTCATGAGCACTATCTATGTCTAACTCAAAGTCTCTCAAGGTTGACTTCATCTAAAGCACCTGACCATAGCAACTAGCGGCTTCAACGATGGACTATACAACTTCAAACTACTTTCTAGATGGCCAAGAGACAAGAGAAGTGCTAATAAATTGGCAAGTGTCAGAAGTGCTCTTCCTATTTATCCTACAACCAGCAAAGTTTGCATCTGAAAAGGTCCTAAGATATAAAAAATAAGAGAAAGAGTACCAAATACCATAGTCAATGGTAGCTCGAAGGTAGCTGAAGATGCGCTTTATCGCCTTTCGGTGAGAGACGCAAGGAGAAGCCTAAAACAAGCGCACAGACACAAAACAAAAGTGTATGTCCGACCTCGAAGCAGTGAGATACAAGAGGAAGCCGATCATATTTCTGAACTCTTTCTGATCAACTAGCTCACTATCCTCATCAGGCTCAAGGATAGTCACGGTTCATCACCGGCTTCCCTTCAGATATGTTAAAGTGTCTCAGGAGGTCTCGAGTATACTTGCCCTAATGCTAGAAAATACCTTCCTGAGTCTACTTAATCTGGAAGCCGAGGAATTAGCTCAACTCACCCATCGTACTTATCTTGAACTCTGTCCTCATCACATCTGAAAACTGAGATACAAGAGAGTGCGAAGAGCCACTAAAGATAATATCATCTACATAAATCTGGACAAGCAAAAAGTCAGAATTCAGGTGTCTGATGAATAGAATCTTGTCTACTTTACCCAACTCAAAATCATGACTAAGAAGATATAAGACTTAAGCCTCTTATATCAAGCTCTAGGGGCCTGCTTAAGTCCATATAAAGCTCTGGAAAGGTTATAGACATGGTTTGAGTACTTGGTGTTCTCGAATCCTAGAGGCTATCTCACATAAACCTCTTACTCAATATACTCATTGAGGAATTTACTCTTGACATCTATCTGATATAACTTGAAGTTATTGGATGATGAAAATGCAAGTAGGATCCTAATAGCCTATATTCTAGCTACAGGAGCAAATGTCTCCTTAAAGTCAAGACCTTCGACTTTAGTGAATTCATGAGCGACTAGCCTAGCCTTGTTCTTAATGACAATCCTATCATCACTTTGCTTGTTTTTGAACATCTACTTGGTCCCAATGATATTATAACTAGAAGGGGGCTCAATAAGCTGTGTTGTACTTTTCCTGCATGTCCTTTCCTCACGTTCATGAGCATGCATGCCAAAGGGGTGGGATTTTTTAAAAAATAATAAATTTTCCATAATTTTATAAAAATAATACACCAAAAAATTTACAATAATATACCTGTATCGCCATTTCAATAGGCGACATAAGTTCTATCATCAAATGAAATAGCGACAGAGCTTCTATCGTCTTTTCAAATTATGACAAACTCTGTCGCTATTTCATTTGGTGACAGAAGCTCTGCCACCAATTGAATCGATGACAGATGTCAGTTTTGTTACGGATTGAATTGGGTGACAGGTTATATTGTCGTAGATTCATTTGACCAAAAAGACTTAATGTTATGTCGTCTATTGAAATGGTGATGAGATATATTTTTGTAATTTTCTTGACATATTATTTTTTAAAATTATTTAAAAATATATTATTTAAAAAATTCCAGAGGGTCGCCTCATTGGCCCAATTGACATGCATAGGGCTGAGATTTTTTTATTTAATAATTATTTTTAATCTTATTTTCGAAAATAATCGGCTGAGTGGAAAAAATGTAGAAGTGGGTACCCGTTGCCCATATATGGGGCGATCTGTCCGAGCCTCTGATGGACCAATTGACGGCGCCCACCTGTCGCCCCATATACGGGCGATCGCCCCATATAAGGGCGATGGGTGGGCTTTTTAACCCATGCGACGCCCTCCAGAGAGTCATTCGGCAGCCGAGAGCAGAGGGGAAGAGAGGAGGAGAAGAAGAGAAGAAGAGAAGAGAAGAAGAGGTGAAGAAAAGGGGAAGCCAAAAAATCGTGGTAAATTCCGGAATTTTTTTGTAGAGTTAACTTTAGGAATTTTTTGTAGAGGTAAATTTAGAAAAAATTTTAGAGGTTGTGTAGTATTTAGAAATTTAATGTAGCATTTAATATTTAGGAATTTGTTGTAGTATTTAGAAATTTTAGGATTGTGTAGTGTTTAGAAATTTTAGGATTGTGTAGTGTTTAGAAATTTTAGGATTGTATAGTGTTTAGAAATTTAATGTAGCCATTAATATTTAGAAATTTAATGTAGTATTTAATATTTAGAAATTTCAGGATTGTGTAGTATTTAGTATGTGCAAATTTAATGTAGTATTTAATATCTAGAAAGCTAATACAGTAGAAATATTAGGCAATATTTAGAAATTTAATTTAGTAGGGTTGTGTAGTAGTAATTTTATTATGCAAATAATGTATTAGGCAATATATACAAATGTAATGTGGTAGAAATTTAATATTAGACCGTATGGTAGGCAAGTCGAATTACTTATTTATAGTCGAATGACTTATTTATAGTCAAATTTTTTAGTACGATCAATATACGTTTTGTCTATTGTATTTTAGAGTAATATATTCCCATCCGACGTTGTAGCATGTCGGAGAAATTGTATTTTCAAATATTTTATGGAGATGGGGAGATAGCACAGGGGGCGGATGGTGTGAATTTGTCATCATTTTCAAGAGTCGTACGGGGCATATCTAGACCGGCGATAGGACATCTGAGGATTTGTTGGGGTGGATATCTCGGATGTTCAATTTGGATGCCCGTGATTGTTGGTTCTTGGTCGAGCAGTAGTAAGCCGTCGCAACAACTGTTTTTATGGAGAGTTGATTCCTATTAACGCAACATCAACATGGAGGAGCTATGTTGGTTTTGCCGTAGAGCGGGGTTGGCCGCTCATGTTGTTGGTATAGTGCTACCCGGTGTCGCAAGTTCGTGATGTCGGGGTAGATATTACGAGGAGGAAGTCAAATATGGAAGGATGCGAAGATGAAGGTGGCGAGGAACACGAGGCGAGGAGCACAAGGCCCAGCGGTGGCGAGGGGATCGGGGGGGGGGGGCGAGGAGACAGTGGTGGAGGCACGAGGGGTGGCTGACGAGGGGGAGGAGGTGGAGGACATAGTTCACCTGATGAGGAGGAGGACCGTGCGGATGAGGAAGTCCCTGATGGCGAACACTCCGACGAGGAGGACAATGCTCTTGAGGTGCCTATCCCTGGTGCGTGGTCTAATTACAATTTCGAGGACCTAACAATGAATGAAGGGAACATTGATGCATGGGAGTATCATGAGAACGAGGTCACGCAGGGGGCCATATATAAAGACAAGGAGGCTGTGATGGATGCGGTGAAGTGCTGGGCAATGTCTCTTCGGCGGCAATTCAGGGTAGTGAAGTCTAGCAAAAAGGAGTACGACGTGAAGTGCGTAGTTGATTCGTGCCCATGGCGGGTGCATGCATACAAGGGGAAGTGGAAGGACTATTGGAAATGTTCCATAGTGATGGAGCATAATTGTGAACTGGAAGAAGCAGAGCAAGGACACCGCAATCTGTCATCCACTTGGGTGGCAAATGTGTTTTATGGTCAGATCATGGACAATCCACACCTGCAGCCTCGATCTATTATCACAGCCGTGGAGGAGAGGTTTCAGTACAAGATTAGCTACGGAAAAGCATGGAGAGCGAAAAGGACAGCTCTGCAAACACGGTTCGGGACGTACGAGGCTTCCTATGAGAATATTCCCCACTTGCTCAGGGCAATAGCACGTAGGAATCCCAGTACATCCATCGACCTTGCGGAGTTTCCCGCGGGTGGTTTGTGCGCGGGTAAGTGGGTCTTGCAGCGTGCCTTCTTCGCCCTCGGCGCATGCATAAATGCGTTCCGCTACTGTCGCCCGATCATTTGCATGGACGGGACGTTCCTCACAGGGAAGTACAAGGGCTAGATTTTGAAGGACCATGTGGAGGTCTATCCAGATTTGTGATGAGTATTTGACTAAATAAGCTTGGGTTGCTCTTGTTTGAGTTTGATTTGAAATGGATTTTCAATTGGAAGCAATTTGAAGTCTTCTCTATTTTCCCGGTGCTACCGACCAAAACGAGTAAAAATGAATTTTAATGAGTGGACTTTGTTGGATTTATTGCACATCTTTGTGGGCATTGCTATGTGAGGAGTTTCCTTGTTTTTGATGGTTGCAGGTCGACGAAGCTAGATCATGGTGAGGCGAAGGTTGACTGGGACTAGACGAGGAGCGTCGGAGGTCCAGACAGTCGGGGATCGCCAGAAGATGATCGGAGACGGAGTCGTGTCAAGCCGTGAGGACAAGGAACGAATGAGATGCTAGCTAGGTGCTGCGTGGATCAATGAGGACTATTGGATCTTGGTCTAGTTGATAGGTTAGCTGGTCTAGTTAGTGTGCGTTGAGAACCGTGCAAGAAAACCCATTATGTGTTATGGGTTTTGGGTGAACCCTTGTATGGCTGGTTGAGTGGGTTAATCCTAGCCCTTGATGGATGCTCTAGGGTTTAGAGGCTCATCCAAGGGTGGTAGGTGGCCCAAGAGTTGTATAAATAGGGGTGGAGGGGTAGCCTTCCCCTCTTGAAGGTTTTGAGGTTTTTGATGCTCCTTTGAGCTTTGCCCACATGAATGTGAGGCTTTGTAACCTCTCATTCCAGAAAATACAAAAATTTTCTTTACATTATTGTGAATTTAAATTGCGCATTTACATTATGTCTTTACTTTATGCAATTTAAATTCAGCATTTACTTTCCCGCATTTACATTCTCGCAATTTACTTTCTCACAATTTGGATTTGCCTCCCCTCCTTCTAAATTCTGTTCTTATAGGATGTCTTGAGGGTGTTCATATGGTTTTACATCTTTCTTGCACCCTAGGATAGACTAGAGATCAAGTTTTTATCAAATTGCAAATCTGTCCAGAACTTGTTCTTCGTACAGCAGTCAGTATTTGATTTTCATAAAACTCTATAAAAATCCTTTTTACGTGATTCTTGTTGTAGAAGGTGCACGTCTCATATATACATCTCTGGAAAAATTTATGAGTCCACTGGTTGCACCGTTTGAGCGTTATGAAGTGAAAACCGAGCCTCAAACTTTCTGGTCGAAGTTCCTGACTGTCTGTAATGCTTGATATTTCATGTTTATTCTACAAAGCTTTTTGAGGTGATTATTGGTGGACTGTTTCATGACTCAACTTCTCACAGGGAGAAAAATTTCCAAAAATTTTAGAGCAACATAAACTCACCAACCACCTGCTCCAAGTGAGGACAATTCCTGGAAAATCTGTTTTTACTTTTCTGGAAAGAGACTTTGGTGTTTTAGCTTTATCTCTTTTAGAAAAGTAGTCTTTGAATTGATTCATCTTTGTTTAGACACTTGACAAACAGGATTGTGATTAAAAAATCCCTCACATGATTCATGGTTCTCATCCATACAAGCTAGGGGTACATATAGTTGTCTAATTGTTCGGGTTTTGGAGGGTGTGCGAATCTGAGAAACACTAGTTCAAAGGAAAATCTTTGGGTGTTTCAGATTTTTATTGCGAGATTGTTTGGAGTACTTTGAGTGAGGGTATTTTTTTTATTTGGGATCATTCACCCCCCCTCTGATCGCCATTTCGATCCTTCAGATTTTAACTGCGATCGCGGTGGACGCCAACAACCAGGTTCTACAGGTTGCATTGGCCTTCGTGGAGGGGGAAAACACGAACAGCTAGTACTGGTTCCTTGAAAGAGTCAAGCTGGCAGTTGTTCAGGACAGGCTGATATTTGTGTCATCCATGACCGACATGCAGGGCTGTTAAGAGTGATCGTGGATATGCAACAAGGGTCTGACGTCGTGGGAGCAGCAAAGTGGCCAGACCTGAAGAGCAGGTGGTGCATGAGGCACATGGGTGCCAATTTTTATCGTCAGTTCAGGAACATGGAGCTTATGAATACGTTCAAGCGGCTGTGCAAACAGAAAAAAAACGGAGGAAGTTCGACGCGCTTTGGAGGACGTTGGATGAACTAATGAAGAAGCAATCAATGAATCCAAGAGATACCGCTAGTTCATCAAGGAACCCGATGGTCTACCACGAGTAAGGAGAGGACCCCACAGCTTTGTGTGCGCTCTCGACCGACGCCCAAAACATTCGGCGTAGGCCGGGGACCAGCATAAAGAGTTTCACCGACTGGATACGAAATGAGCCTTTGGAGAAATGGTCCCTTCTGCATGACGAGGGTGGTTCCATTGGTGGGTATAGTTGAAGGTGTGTTACTAGGGACACAAAGATATTTCATTGAGCGATACAAGACCTCTGCAGCATGTATGTCGGACAATCGACTGTTCTACTTAACGGTTGTATCTACGTACATGTCCAAGAAAACAAAAAAGACACAGACACATCGGGTGACATCGGAGAGTGGCGTGGAACGGAGATACCACGTGCACTGCGGTGACCGAGGTCGCAGAGGTGCCCACCGGGAAAGGACTTCCCATCTGTGCATACTCCGAGTAGCTGACTGCGAGTGCTCCTACTAGAAACCACGCCTGCTGCACTTGCCGTGCTCGCACGTATTGCCGCAGCCGCAGAGACGCATCAATCATGTCGTCCGTACATCTCCCCCTATTACTACAAGCAAAGTGTTCTCAACACATGGCATCACGAGGTGTATGGATACCGAGTGGATGGATCATTCAAAACAGCCCCCCTCCAGAGCATCGATGGGTACCGGACATCCGAATGTTGAAGCAGAAGGTCGGGCGTCGAAGGACACGGCGTATTCGGAACGATATGGACGAGTCCGAAGCGCGTTGCAATTGCGGATAATGTAATTTTCGATGTTGTTCCCATCGTTTAATTTACGATGTACCGGTTAACTGTTGTTCCCATCATGTAATATTCGATGTACCAGTTAATTATTGTTCGCATCATGTAATTTACGATGTACTAGTTAATTGTTATGCGGAGAATGTAATTTTCGATGTACTAGTTAATTGTTGCTCCCATCATGTAATTTTCGATGCACCAGTTAATTGTTGCTCCCATCATGTAATTTTCGATGCACCAGTTAATTGTTGCTCCCATCATGTAATTTTCGACGTTGTGTGCTTCATCGAACATATCTTCATCTTTAGTACGTTTGTAACATGAGATTGTTTTAGCTTTCTGGACTTCCGTTGTATTGTTTGTTACATATGCTACATTTCGTTATTTTGCATTTCATTTTGTGTACACATTTAATTACTGACAAATTTGTTGTATTTGCTTTGTAACAGGTGACGATGGCGCGACCTTGCCCAGAGCTACTAGACGCGACCATGGATGTGACCCACCGGTCTAGGTACTCCTCAGAGGAGAACCGATAGCTAGGGACACTGCGGCCTCGGGTGCCCAACGAGCTGCTTTGCATTGACCCACGCTGGCTTCCACGGTAAGCTGCCGACGTTTGCACTCTTTTATGTACATGTACTTACCTGTGAATGCAATTTTAACGACGCAATACACTACATGCAAGTTGCGAGCGGCTGGCTTACTTCCTCTCTGTAGGATGGTGGAGCAGTCATCGCCCGTTAGAGGCGGCAGTCCCACGGTTCGGGTACGACCGGTCCCTGCTGGCCGCACTAGTCGACCGGTGGAGACCGAAGACGCACACGTTCCACCTTCCCTGCGGAGAGATGGCTCCGACGCTGCAGGATGTGTCCTACCTCCTAGGACTCCCCTGTGCGGGTCCTGCAGTTGTGCCGCACGACGTCTTTGTGACGTGGTATGCAGAGTTGTCCGCGCGGTTCGCCGATGTGCAGCGGCACCCCCGGGCATCCCCCTACTAGCCCCTCAGGCCGGGTGAGCGGCACGGACCGACGAAGGCGTGGCTGCTTCAGTTCACGGTTAGTACCTCTTTCATTGCAAGTTAACAGAGAAGCTAAGTTGCTGATAATATTTGTACCAAATGCTGCAGGCTGAGCTATTCCACCCGCACGCCGAGGAGGAGGATGTGGCCCACCACCTGGAGGCATACCTCCTGTTGCTGTTCGGTTGGGTGATGTTCCCTCCTCCCACGGGAACACGGTGGACCGGCACCTGATCGAGTACGCACAGTACATCGTCGACACCCCGGAGGATGAGGTAACACATTCGGTTGAAATCTCTTCTGTGCATGACACGTCTCTTCTGTGCATGACACGTCTAACTTTCTCATTGTAAACAGATGGTGCAGTGGTCGTGGGCCTTTGCTGTGCTTGCGGCGACGTACAGAGGTCTGTGCGACGCCGTCTCTCGGGCAGACCAGGACGCGACGATGTAGGGTTGCGTCCTACTCCTTCAGTTGGGATTCTGGGAGACCTTCTCCGTCGGTAGGCCTGATGTTGACACCGCGTCGTACCCACAAGACCTGTACGGGGAGGACCAGATTAACTGGCCCACCATGGGCCACTACTGGGTTCGACGACAGGTATGCTCCCTCGTATCTTTTCCCCCACTTACTTACTTCCATGACATCCACCATTTTTTATTTCCTCGCAGCAGGCGTACGCGCACCGACAGGTGAGGAGGTCCTACCCCGAGTTCGTTCGGGAGTTTGACCACCTCCACGACGAGGATGTGCGGTGGACGCCATACAGCGCGTACGACGTCCACGCCCGAGCACCTTACGGGGTCTCCGTGCTTTGCACTCGAGATGAGCCGTTCTGGCTCACCCGTAAGGTTCTCGTCTTCAACCTGTGCATCGAGGAGTACTCGCCGCACCGAGTGCTGCGGCAGTTCATCCTGTTCCAGTCTTTTCCCTTGCTGCCTCGTCACGTTGTCGCACGTGGCGCTCACAGGTACGTCTCCTGAGTTGAGTACTTAGCATTTCTGCAGAATGGATGTTGTATGTATTTCCTATTTTTGCATTACAGGATGACCCGGATGCGTGCTGTAGCGGGCACTCAGTTCGTGCATCGCATGCAGCCATGGGCGGTGCAGTGGGACGCCGCACTCCACGACAGGGTCACTGAGACCAGGTCGTACAACCATGACATGTACAATGAGTACATGGAGTGGTTAGCGCCGCGGACTCGCCTCAGGGTGGGGTACACACCAGCACCGTATGTCGCATGTCAGGCATCGGTGACGGACATGTACCCTTCACAGATGTCCCAGAGGGACAGCTCCATGGTAAGTGTCACGATCGAAGCTACATGGGTACATGTTTTCCATGTAGATTACTTAATATCAATCCGACTTTACTTGCAGGGGAGGTGGAGGTGGAGGCTACATCCATGTTGGCATGCCTCCGGGCGGGCATACAGATGACCACCACTGAGGCCGAGGTAGCTTGGGAGCGGGTCCTCGATAGGGCGAGGCGGTTGGGTCGCCTGGCCACCTACCAGGGGCACAGAGACGTTGCCGAACGCAGCGCACTACGTCCCTGTGGGCCAGCAACTCGCCCTACCCCGGCGGTTCTTCGTTACACTCCCACACAGCAGCAGTGGGGACAGTGGGCTGGCGAGGGGCCTTCATTGTCTCACACCCCACCTGGACCCAGGGTGGTTTCGACGACCCTACGTACGACGAGTTTGACCTGGAGGAGTACCTGTCGACCGACTACCTCACTGCCTCTCAAGTCTCGGTAGCATCGCTCCAGGACACGGCCGGGTCACTGCCACACCACTCTACCCCTGCACCGTAGGGCCGGCCTAGGAGGGACGTCTGTCCGCCATATATCGCCACTCACGTACCCCATGGGCCAGATCAGGAAGCGTGGCCGTCATTGACTTGTTGTACAGATGTATTTTTGTAATGCCTTTACGTTCAGCACCATATTGTATGACTGCCTGAATTAGTTAAATGAGTGCCTTATCACTTTAAATTGTGAACACCCATGTATGTTGTATTAATTGTGCTGTCATCACTTTTACTTTCTCACACGACGTGAGAACATACCACCGGTCATAACGGCTAGAGAGGCGGCATTAACGGCCATTAACAGTTGGGTGCACCTATCGCCGTACGTAGGGGCGATCGCTTGTAATTGGGGCGATCGTCCTAATATGGGGCACACTACCGTTAAATATTAGGAACTACCGTTAAATACTGTCAGGTGCACACTACCCGAGGTAAATATCGGCAGTATTTTGGACGATCGTCCAAAGATGGGGCGATCGCTCCATACCCTGGCGATATCTACCCTTTATAACATTCGTTCTCGCTCGCGGTCTCGCAAAGGCAGCAGCGAAAGAGGAAGAAAGAAGATAGTAAGTAGAGGATCAATCAAAAATGCCGAGGCGTGCAAGTGGAAAGGGAAAGGGGAAAGCAAAGGAAGAAGGAAGTGCATGCCTGCGCAATTTAGCATACCAAGATCTCTTCCTACCTCGTGGAGCTGTAGCATCGATGTGTATGTATGGAGATCCTTGCGGGCTTGTCCACTTTTGGGAAATTCCAACTTGGAAGCGGAGGTATTGGAAGTGCCGCAACTACGCCTTCGACCCGCCGGAGAAGAGCCTGAAGGATCGTCAGATGGTAACAATCTTACATGTTACGTAATATTTGTACATGAAACTTTGCTAATTTATGTTTCATGCAGTCACCTCCTCCACTGTGTGAATTTGAGCAGTGGTTTGATATGGAGATCAACCCCGAAGACCAAAGGCTCCTTGATCAAGCCAACCTGCAAGAGGAGTTGACGCGGCAACTTCAAGAGCAGCGTCATGCCGCACGCGAGGAGGCACGTAGAAAGGAAGTGGAGGAGAAGGAGGCCGAGAGAGAGGAAACGAGAGAGGGCGCATCGTGCCAGAGAAGCCCCACCGGAGGCATGGGCGAAGGGGAAGTGGCCTCGAAGCACTCAGTAGACGTCTAGTTTTAACTATTATTTTCCTTGTTCGTGGTACTCCTTTCAGTTTTAAGCCGTAATAAAGAGTGTGGCCTACTTTATTTTCCACAGTAACTTCTGATTGTGAATCGACCGCTCTCTAATCTCCCTCACCCTCGTTTTGCAATACTTAGGGTTATCGTACTAATACAATTTAGATGTAAAGCAAGGTGTAAATAAAATATTTTCCCACCATATGGTAGTGCATATATCAAAGAGCAAATATGTCCCATTCTCCCTACAAATTACATTTAAACATGATATTTCACGGGCTGCCGAAAAGGCTTAAGCTTTTCATTGTTGCCTCGACCATAATACTTACGGTCATTGCACTAGTAGAATTAATATGCAAAGCAATGTGTAAATAAAATATTTTCCCACCATATGGTAGTGCATATATCAAAGAGCAAATATGGCCTATTCTCACTACATATTACATTTAAACATAATATTTCACGGGGCTGCCGAAAAGGCTTAAGCGTTTTATTGTTGCCTCGACCCTAATACTTAGGGTTATTACACTAGTAAAATTAATATGCAAAGCAAGGTGTAAATAAAATATTTTCTCACCATATGGTAGTGCATATATCAAAGAGCAAATCTGGCCCGTTCTCCCTAGAAATTACATTTAAACATGATATTTCATGGGCTGCCGAAAAGGCTTAAGTGTTTCATGCAAGTGAGGCTACTTATAGTCATTTGGTTTATTGAACTGAGTTTATTCCTAAATGTTTTTTAAAAAATGGGACACCAAACACCCTACGAACAAGTGATATTTATTTCAGGATTTCTCGAGCCATGGTTTGCATAGTTCCTTCATAATACACTTAATGGTCTTTAAGTAAAATTGATTTATACAATTTAAATTTGCATGGAACATAGTACTTTTCATAACATAATCTAAATCCTTATATATTAATAAAATTTTTAAAAATTATCTTGTTATAATTAGACCTTCCTAGTAATACGGCTGCCCCTAATCGCCTGTTGGTCAGTATCGACATTTAACGGTAGTTCCCGATATTTTAATAGCACGTCGGATGTAGTCGGGCGCGACGGTAGCGTGTGTGTGACTAAGGACATTTAACTTATGGTATATTTTGACCAATAGATGTAAAATATTACAGTAAATCAATACTAAGAGGTATAAAAAATTTAAATATTAGTGCTTTTAACTTATAGTATAGGGTATCGATTGCCCTTTGGCCATTTTCGTTATTTTTTTCCTATTGATTATTCTCGGAAATTTTTTTTGAAATTAACATTACAAAAAAAAATTGAGCCAAAAAGGGCACCTGTCGCCCCCTGTATCGGGCGATTTTTGTCCCTACCGTTACCCTCACGGCGGAGCCGTTAGTCCTGGCACCGATCGCCCGTATATGGGGCGAACGCCCCCATATACGGGCGACGGGAGTCCATTTCCGCAATTATTTTTATCTAAAGACTATTTTCGAAATAATGAATAAAAATAAATATTAAAGAAAGAAAAATTCGCTGGTTACATGTCCCAGCATATACTCCTTTGCATCTCAGATCACGTCGAGACCCAGCATCCCCCGGGCTTGTTTAGAATCAGTAATCACTCCATTGAGCTGACATACCTGAAGCCCGTGACATTGTTCTATTTTGGAGGTCAACGCTCTCACAGGCCCAGACTATGGACCAAACTGGAACGGAGTTGGGCTGGAACAATGAAGCACACAGAATTTCCAGTGGAAATTCTTAACACCCCGTTTGGCTCTGCGATATTGACCTTGGAATCATGAAATTGAAATTTGATTCCACTTATAAGGTTGTTTGACTGCCGCCTATAATTGAAAGCAGTGATCCCATGCAATTCCAAAGGCACATCGAGTCGGCATCATCGAGATCGGCCTATTCAGCACATGCACTCGGTTCCACCTCCGCGCTCAGTTGCGTCACGCCTATGCGTTGTCGGCTTCACCACGCGTTCGGAACTGTTTCGCTACTTTTTATTTTTCTTTTTGTTAGAGAAATTTTTGGAGATAGAATTTATTTATTGGTATATTGTTTTTTCGGTTAGAGAATATTTAAGGAGATGGAATTTGTTTGTTCGTTTTTTCTTATTTTGTTAGAGATTTTTAGGGAGGTGGAGTAGGAGAGGCCGATAAACCATAGGAAACCACCGGCACTATTTCTTTTTAGTAGTAAAGAAATAGAGAATCATCAAAATGAAAATTCTTATTCCGAATGACACTCAAACAGAAATTTTTGAATTCAGTTGACTTGAATCAAATTCTAATTCTATTAGAATAGGATTTGGAATCCAATTAAATAAATCAAATTCAATTCTTTGGACCAAACAGGATGTAAAAGAAATTATGGCCCTGTCTGGGCAGCTTCTTCTTAAAAGAAAAGCAGATTGTATACCGAATGGGAGGATTCTAGACAGCTTCTCCCATAATCAGAAGCTGATTTGTACACAAAATTAGAAGTTGTCACCCACCCGATTCTGCGAATTCTAACTCAGATTCTACAGGTTCCGCCTTCCCATGAGTCGCCACAGACCCGAGGACTTCCGCCGCTGGCCTGAGGCCCCTTTGCCACCCTCGTCCGCTCGTCCACCGCTGATCAACAATCAACATAGATAATCAGGTTTGCCGAACGGCCAGATTCTCCAGCCAGTAGATTTTTCAGGCAGCTGCTTCTCCAAACAGTTGACTACAATCTAGAATCTGCATAACCAAAAGTTGTCCCAAAGAGGGCTTATAAACGGTGTCAACAGTATGGATGTGAAGTAGTGGCGGTGTGGCTCGAGGCCTGAGATCAAAAAGCTATAGGAAAGTTGGCCCAAGGAGCTAATCCACCTGAGAAATGGCCCAACATCAGCGGCCCAACTCGAGGCTGGCTTTGATAAGGAAAGACCCCTCACATGTGGGTTCCCTGAGGCATAAGAGATGGAATAAGAGTGAGTTGCAATTATTTTTTAATTGCATCAATCGGGTCTTGAGCTCAAGATCTCTTAGCTCTAATACCATATTGGGTTGTATGCACCAACTAGTTCACCTAAAAGCTTAAACTGATAAGAAAAGATGAGTAATTCACTTATATATACTTCAACTTGAAGAGCATACCAAGCAAATAAAAACAAATATCAAAATTTATTGACGTGTACCATTGGCTGAAAGGAATAAAGTGTAATCACGCAACGCATGTACGGCCCAAACAAAGCAAAACAACGCCGCCACCTTAATTTGGAGAAGGGACCGCTTGTAGGAATCCAGGGCTTCCGGAGAAGCTGCTGTCCAGTGCCCCACTCCTGTGGGAACTATACTGTTTTTCTAAGGGACTGAACTATACTATTTTCTAAGAGATTTTTGTAAAATCCAAATGAAACTCCCCCGTTCCGAACTTGGGGCTAAAAAATTTTGGGATGTGATAGTGCCCAAATGGCTTTCTCATCGTACGCTTCTCTCCACCATCGGATCTTCATAAATCAAAGTGCTATCAAGTATCACCGTCCAATCTCATCACAGTGGCATAAAAACAAATTATAACACCAGCACGCAACGCCTTCTCATTCGACGATGGTGGCACAAGGAGGAGGAGGTTGCAGAAGCGACCACGTTGCTGGCAAGAGTGGATTTACAGTGTTTTTACTGGGGTCAAGAGACACAAATTCTCCCTAACTCAACCCATATAACCCCCGTAGTATATAAGCATGTGACCCTCTTATTAAAAGCTACATATTAGTGTTACGAGTGCGTAATGACCCTAGTGACTTTTTTCCCTGGATCTGCCCCTGGCCACTGGGACACCCCATCCTTGCCGATCTAGTGAGAGAGAGAAGAGTAGGGAGAGCATGACTATGATAGCAAGCTAACTCTAACCGTCGGAGACTAACAAGCCATCGAAGGGGAGGGGCTGGGATATAAGAATAGGGATTAGAAGGTTAGATTTGGTGGGTGAATGGACTAGGATGAGACAACTAATTCGATTCGGTGCAACAAAAATCCCATAAATGCAACAAATAGTTCCTAAGCTTGTGACAATTTGTTTTTTGCTCTGGATGCAACAAACATGAAATCAACAAACAAAATGTGGAACAATTGTAATTATTAAAGCAACAAACACTACTACAGAACAGGCAATCCTTGCCGGTATATCACTGCCGGTTAGGACCGAGCCGGCAGTGATAACATATCTCTGCCGGTTCGAAAGTTAAGTGGGGAGAACTTATCACTGCCGGTTCAGGCAACCAACCGGCAGTAAAACGCAACATATCACTGCCGGTTTGAGAAAAAAACCGGCAGAGATATATCACTGCCGGGTCATTCTTAAACCGGCAATGGTACTTGCCTTTTCACTGCTGGTTTGAGACTAGAACCGGCAGTGATACTATTTTCCCGCGCAATATGATTTTTCGCGCATTAGAAGCTTATCACTTTGCGGTTCTGCGCGAACCGCGATGATAAGTCGCTTATATAATCGAGACCCTGCTTCCGATCGATCGAGCAAAGACAGAGAGGCGCTCTGTCTTTGCTCGATTTGTAGATTGCGACGATCTGCCGCCGAAAAATTTGTTAAAATTTGTATTGTACTTCTGTTTGAGGTTAGTAATTTGATCTCAATTTTTGTAAATAATAAAAAATTGCCACGTGGATATTTACATAATGAAAAAAGGTTCATGTATTTTCAAATGTTGAAATAATAAAAACTTGTTAGATGGATATTTACCTAATCAAAAAATATTGATGTATTTTAATGTACTCAAAGTATATCCTAAGTACTTACAATTATTTCCAAATTTTTAAATAATAAGGAATTGCAAGATGGATATTGACGCAATGAAAAAAGATTGATATATTTTGATATAGTCTAAATATATCCTAACTATTTACAATTAATTTCATTTTTTACAATACTAAAAAATTGCTACATGGATATTTACATAACGAAAAAAGGTTGATGTGTTTTAATATAGTCAAAATTGCTACCTAGGTTTTTAAATCTAATCATAATTTACAATTATTTGTTATTTGAAATTATATGCGTATGTAATGTTTGATTTAATTAATTGTAGATGGACCGAAGGTGGATGTATGACACGGACCGTTGCGGGGCAGGGTTTTTTAATGGTGTGAGTTATTTTCTAAACGTGGCTGCGGCGCACAAGTCGAAGAATCTGGCGAACTACATGTGCTGTCCATGCGTTGATTGCAAAAATCAGAAGCTGTTTTCTACCATAGAGTCGATACGAGCACACTTGCTTCGAAGAGGTTTCAAGGCTGGCTATACCTGTTGGACCAAGCACGGCGAAGATGAGATTGTACATGAAGGGCAACACATTATTAAAGATGACGGAGACAGCGATATGGCGGCGATTGAAGATACGTTTGTCGGCGACCACGCGGCGATCCGGATCAAATGTTGCGTGATGGGGAGGAGACTTCACGAGTGAAAGAGAGTTTCAAAAGTTCCAACATATGGTACAGGACTCCACGACACTATTGTACCCGCCGCAAGGAGGAGCACAAAAATTGCGGACCGTGCTTACACTCTGCGCTTGAAGGCAAGCAATGGTTGGTTCGACAAGAGCTTCACCGAGGTGTTATGTCTCTTGGGAGATTTACTTCGGAGGGTAACGTGTTGCCTACAAGTGCGTACGGACCAAGCGGGTTATGCGCCCGTTGGGATTGGAAGTACAAAGGATACACGCATGTCAAGCGATTGCATGTTGTATCGCAATGAGTTTGCGGACTTGGATGGTTGTCTTTGTTTGCAAAGCAAAGCGATATAAGAAACGATGATGACATCGATAATGAAGATGTCGGGGTGAAGCGTAAGAAGATGAGATCCTCCGTAAGGTGGTGTGGTATTTTCCTATAATTCCCGTCGAATCGATTTTTGCGAGCAAAGGCATGCCCAATTGCTACGATGGCACGCGAAGAGCGTAAGAACGATGGAATGCTCAGACACCCTGCTGACTCTGTGCAATGGAGGAACATCGATAGAAAATATAAGAAGCACTTTGCATATGATGTGAGGAACATAAGGCTCGGGTTGAGTACGGATGGGATGAATCCTTTCGGTAACATGAGCAGTCGTCATAGCACTTGGCCGGTAACTCTATGTATCTACAACCTTCCTCCTTGGCTTTGTATGAAGCGGAAGTACATTATGATGCCACTCATCGATCCAAGGGCCCAGGCAACCTAGCAACGATATCGATGTGTACCTCAAACCATTGGTTGAAGATCTTCTAATCTTGTGGAACGATGGAGTATGGGTATGGGATGAGTATTAAAGAGAGAACTTTATCCTACGCGCATTGTTGTTTGTAACCATCAATGATTACCCTGCCCTTGGTAACTGTCGGGCGACGACAAAAGGCTTCAATGGATCGTCCGATGCTTAGATAGTACTGACTAGTCGGTGGTGAAGAAGCGTCGAAAAATGTCTTACATGCGGCATCGTAGGTTCCTCGCAAGGATCACCCATACCGCAATAATAAGAAAGCTTTTGACGGGACAAAGGAGACCGCTTTAGCTCAGAAGAATCTGCTTGGGAGAGAGATATTTGCAGTTGTAAAGGATCTTAAAATTATCCACGGAAAGGGAGCAGGCTGTACATCTATCCCGAGTTCCCGTGATAAGGCTCCTTTGTAGAAAAAGAGGTCAGTATTTTGGGTCCTACCTTACTGGCAGCACTTGGAAGTTCGACACGCAATCGACGTCATGCACATAGAGAAGAGCGTGTGTGATAGCTTGCTTGGTATCTTCTTGGATATACGGCAAAACAAAGATACTCTCAAGCACGGATGGACCTTGAAGATATGAAACTCGGGAAGGAGCCGCATCACGAGACATGGATACGGGGAAAAAGTACCTTCCCGCACTGCTACACTCACGAGCAAGAAAGAAAAATTAGCCTGTGCGAATGCTTGCACAGTGAAAGTTCCGTCCGGATACTCCGCCAACATAAAGAGACTAGTCTCAATGAAAGACTTAAAATTAATTGGCATGAAGTCTCACGATTGCCACGTGATGATGACGCAGATGCTTCCAATTGCAATTAGGGTGTTCGCGAGAAAGTCCGAGACCCAATTATAAAGTTGTGTTCATTCTTCAACGCGATTTCACGAAGGCCATCGATCCATTGAAACTAGATAAGCTACGGAAGGCGTGGTCCACACTCTCTGCGGGCTCGAGATGTGTTTCTCTCCATCTTTTTGATATTATGGTCCATCTCATTGTTCACATCGTGAAAGAATCTGATTCTCGGTCCGTGTTTCTACATCGATGTATCCTTTTGAGAGGTTCATGGGGTTATAAAGAAATACGTTAAGTAGCAGACATCGGTAGGAAGGTTGCATTGCGAGATGGTTGGGGAACCGAGGAGGTCATTGAGTTACGCATCGATTACATGGATCTCAAACCGATTGGTGTGCCTACATCACGGCATGAGGCGAGCTACGAGGAAAAGGGACCTTTGGCAGAAATCACTCCGTACAAACAATCTAGCTTCATTCACACAAGCACATTTCGCAGTTTTGGGACAATCAGTTGTGGTGGCCCCGTATGTCAACATGCACAAGAGCATGCTATCCAGAACAAACCCAGCAAAGTCAGAGGGTTGGATCGCGAGAGAGCATAGACATAACTTCGGCGATTGGTTGCGTAGGCACATGATGCATACGGAGACGAGTGCGCTCGATTGAAAGTGTTGGCTCGAGGACCGTCCACTACAATCCGAACATTCCAAGGATACGATATAAATGGTTTTACTTTTTATACAAGAGCACAAGATAAAAACGGCACCAACCAAAACAGCGGTATCATGCGGATGCCTCACGACAAAGAACGGAAATAGGAAAATCTACTACGGATTCATAGAAGAGATTTGGGAGCTTGATTACGGACCTTTGAAGGTCCCTCTCTTTCGGTGCCAATGGGTAAGACTTCCAAGGGGCATGAACATCGACAAGTACGGTATCACTACCGTGGACCTCAAACTGGTCGGATAGAGAGAAGAACCATTCGTACTTGCTAATTCTGTTACACAAATCTTTTTTGTAACCGATCCAGCTAACAAGGAGCGCCACGTGGTTATTCAAGGAAAAAGAAGGATTGTCGGGGTTGAGAATGTTGTCGACGAGGAAGAGTACAACTAATTCGATGAGCTTCCTCCTTTAGGAGAGGATGTTGACCTAGGTCTCATGAAAGAGAGTGAGGACGAAGTTACATACATACGCCGCGATCATGACGAAGGTCGAATCGTAGTTTAGTTGTCGTAATTACATACATGTTTATTTTCTCATATGTCACAATTAATGTATTCTTTTGTCATATGTATCAATTTGTGTGAATTCAACTTCATCTGTGTGTCTTTTTTGTATTTGTGTGAATTTTTGAAATATTAAAACTATCAAAACAGCGAGCAATTTGGATTTTTTTATTTTGGAATATTAAAACTATGAAAACAGTGAGCAATCTGGATTTTTATAATTTTACAACTTTGTCAAAACTTAGGTGAAATATTTAAATCAAATATTGCATGTCCCGAAGTATTCCTCCAAAAATTTTCAGAAAATTTGGATAAAAATTGATAGGATTTCAAAAATCATCCTTTGAAAACTTTGACATAAGTGACCGGAGCTTATCACTGCCGGTTGTATCATTAAGCTGGCAGTGAAGTGGTTTATTACTGCCGGTTTGTAGTATTAACCCGGCAGTGAAAATCAAGTATTACTGCCGGTTTTTGTTTTGAACCGGCAGTGATAAATACTTTCACTGCCGGGTGTAGATACAACCGGCAGTGATAATGTATTATGACTGCCGGTTTAGATTGGTGGCGGTGAAAATAGATATTCTTGCCGAGTTGATCGTGAGCGGCGGTGATAATTCAACTATCACTTGCCGGTTCTTTTTATGATCCGGCGGTGATAGTGTATCCTTGCCGGTTTTGTGGTGACTGGCGGTGATACTCCAACCTATAAATTCGAGCGCCGCCCTCGGCCCCTCATTTCCACTTCAACCTCACGCCGCCACTTCATCGCCTCGACCTCTTGGCTGTCGCCTCGCTCTGTGCCTCCCGCCCGCCGCCGTCGCCGCCGCGCTACCGCTCGGCCGTCCCGTCGCGCCGCCGACCGCCGTCGCCGTCAAGACCGCCTTGGCCGTCCCGTCGCCTCGCCTCGGCCGTCGCCGCGACCGCCCGACCATCGCCGTCGTCCGCACCGCCCGTAGTCGCCTCAACCTCCCTGCCGAGGAAGAAGACTACAAACGTGAGGTACCGTACCTCAACTTTCAAAATAATAAGAGGATGATAAATGCTTACTGATTTGCATTGTTAGAATTTACTTTAATTTCTTACGAAGAACAATCTGGCGACTGTAAGTTAAGTGATACTACAAAAGTATAATGCATTGCAAACATGAAAATGATTGGCTGATTGCAAACATGTTAAATCACATAGATTTATATATGACAATTCAGTATCATAATACTGCAAAAGAAAGAAACTAGGCACATTGCTATACAATTGCAGTGAGCATCCTTTGTTGTACCAAAAAAAATGGTGATTTTGTTCGCTAAGTCCAATTCAGATTGGTCCTGCCGGTTCCGATTTGGCCAATTTGGCCCTGATGAGTTCATACAGGTGTTATACATGTGTTTTACAGTTCAACTCAAATTCTTATGTCTATTGCACACTAGCTATTATCAAGGTTGGCATGATGCAGAGGAAACTAAAATGGATGCCGGAAACACTAGTAATTTCTGTCAAACATGTGTCCGTGTCAGTTGCTTGTGTTGTACCAGGAAGTTAAATGCTCATTTTACATGTAATGATTGCAGCACCGACATGCTGCGGGTTATAAGGAAGCAATTGTAACACTGAAATGCTACAGGTTCAGTCAGGGCGCCAACTTCCATCTACAAATTAGTATCGGCACATTAGACATCAAGTTAATGAAAGCAAACTAGTCATGTGTTGCCTCCCCATAAGAGATGGTAATTGCAATTTGCAACTTCATAGACTAAAAATGATAAAAAGAACATGATTTTTTTTGCTGGTTCTTTTTTGTTTGGTACTTTTGTGACAAGAACTAGAACGAACATATCCCTTATTGTGCTGAAAAGAAAGCTCTATGGGCATCCGTGTGTCAATGGTCATCACGAGCCCTATGGGCTACCTAGCGTGAAGGGAAAATACCTTAAGATGTATTTTAGAAGCCTCGTATAGATATGTTTGTAATATCAACTCAGATCGTCAAAAGCCTGTAAATAGCCCGGCCTCTATTTTGTGAAGAGAGAAAGACTAATGTCACTTGTATAATTGCTTCACAGCTGCATTTGCTCCTCCTTGAAAACGCTAATGTCATTTGTATAATTGCTTGAATAGAACTGTTGTAAAGATGTATATGTGTATGTATCTTGGAATATGTAAACATCCTTTCAAGAGATTAACTTTAATGTCAATCTCCATTTGTATGTGTCTTTCAAAAATGACCTTGTTAATTTGAAATTTCTGGCAAACTTGCTAGGAATGGCCTCCGACGAAGGACAAGTGCCGGAGGTAGTTGGGCCCTCAAATATGGACGAAGGAGGAAGGGGTAGCCCGAACAATAGCCCAACGTCCTATCTGAACTTGCGAGGATCCGCCTTGGACCAACTCGACGTTACTAGCGTGGCGATGTAAAGTTTTATTACACTGTGGTTCCCAAAACATTGTAGGCCCACACGACTAATAATTTGGAAGATCAAATTGTAGGCTCGGACGTCGATCAACGAAGCGGCGTAGCGCAAGTCGTGGTCGAACAAGATGCCTAAGGAATTTTTAACATAGTGGAGCTCTCGGCGATCGGGAACTGCTATACGAGTCATCATTGGGGCCAGACAGACAGGCTGCGGGGTTATTGCTAGAGATGATGTGCCCATCGGCTATAGATCATGGATTGGCGGAGGTGACCCATGGGTGGTACCGGTGACTGAAGAACTCATTATGGGACAAAGTGAAACAAGTTTTCCAATTCCCCAAGGGACCGAGCTGGTTGCAAAGAAACGAGTACTCTGCATCATGTGCCTTTGCGTGGAAGAATTGGAAGACAACACTAAACAAAATTATGTGAAAAGAATGAAGCGCGAATTTTGACACGTACCCAAAGTTAAGGGAGTTCGGAATGAATTTGTGGCGTACAAGAGGTCGAAGAAGCTCACATAGTAAGTCAAAGGAACAAAGCAAGCGCGGATAAGAATATTCACCCTCACAAACTAGGAGCAGGAGGGTGCGTGAAGAAAATACCGACATGGGATTGGTCAGAAGAAGAAATAACCCGCAAGGGTATAATTCTACAACGGCGCCTTAAGCGAGCGATCGAAGCATCGGTTGCTTGGGAGGGTGCTTCTATCTCCGATGATGGCGGTTTAAGCTTGAGCGATAGAGAGCGAGGAAGTCTTCGCGAGAATCACAGATGCTCACATGCGGTCTTCCCAAGGATCTTCGAGCCACGAAGGAGAATGACGAGCTAACCATAGCCACAGGTAACAAGGAGCATCCAGTCGCACTGAGGAGTTGGTTCGGTCACGTGGAAAGAAGCCTTCCCGCAGACGCATGGATGTACAAGCGTTCAAAGAGATTAAGAGAAGATCAACTGGAGCGTCGGATAAAGATCTTTGTCGCGAGAGCGCTAGAGGAACAAAGAGTGGAACTAGATAAGGTGTGGAGCAAGCCGTCTGAAAGCTCTCACTCACGACCGCCACCCGGTGAAAGCCACGAGCTCATCGGTCCGGTGCTCGTAAGAGCATTCAAGGCGTCCTGAGGATTCGAAGAGCATGGTCGCATTTTCTGTGGATGACATCAAAGAACCGACACCGTGCAAGCTACATTTGGCCGCACATGGCATTACCATAAAGGTGGTGAGGCGGGCTTGGCCATGCCAGAGTCACAGATTTTGCTCGTCGCCGCTATCGCAGGATTCGCCAGGTCGAAGTGGGCGGTGTCATCGCCAATACCGAAAAATGGAGGTAGAGATCCTGGCGAGGATGGAAACAAAAGCTAGGAGAAAGCGTGAATGGCTTCCTCGCGTGGCGCAAGAACTTGATTAAGTTTAGCTCGGAAGATGAGGCGGCGGCGATGATGATCACCGCACTCTCCACACGAGACCTCCGCCTTCTCGCCGCCAACCGGGAAAAGTCCAACTCCTCCGCCGGCACCAACCAGAAAAAGCCTGACTCCTTCGCCAAAAACTGTAAAGAATCGAACAACAGGAACATCTCGGCAGTCGGCACCGTCCTCGAAGAAATCTCAACCATCTTTGAACCCAGGACATTCACAGAAGAAATTATCAGTTGACATGACTGAAGAAGAACGGAAAAAGCATGTAAGCGCCTGCGTAACATCTCACTTTAAAAATGTGCCATCAAGTAAGAAGACTAAAGTTGATCTTGTGCGCAAAAGTTTTTCTTGAGTATGGCAAAAGTGCAAAAGACGGGCGAGCTTCGAACCTTGCAAAATATCGGACTACGGCGCATATCCGAAAGCAATACTTGCGGCGGCTAGTGCCGACCGCGTTAAGCGGGATGCTCAAGCAGATGATGCTCAACTAGATGCTCTGGCGCAAGGTCTCATGTGGAAGTTCGTTATGGGAAAACCGCTGGTTGAACCAGCTCATTTCGACAACCTTACAACACAACTGCGGTAGCGTCCATCAGTGGTACATGCAGCAGTCCAACGATGGTATGGAGGCGTTCGCAGTCAGATACACAGAGCAAGATTTTCACAATGGGGATAACATCTGCTGGGTTCTTTTCACGGAGCTGTATATGTTGTACCAAACAAGATGCCCGGGCGTGAACATACTTAGACTATGGACTTCGTAAGTGCGTCAGTATATCGTTCGACATTTACATCTTGTTTAATTGCATCTCTAACTTCTTTCTTATGTAGAATGGAGATACAGACATGTAGAAGAAATAACAATGACAATCTAGCATTCCTAGATCCGGGGCTCGTCAACGAGAAACTTGTGAACGACAATCCACAGTTCGTTGAAGACTATTTATTTAATACTTTTTTGAAGCTGCAATACAAAACCTCCGTACTTTTACCCTATAACTTCAAGTACGTGTCTCCTGACTTCTAATATCGTTTTACTATTTTTGCGTAACACGTACGATGTGGGAGTAATTGACTACGTTGACATATATGTGCGAGTTTCACTAGGTCCTCCTCGTCATCCGATTAGATGCTAGCGTGATTTTTGTCTTGGACTCGGAGAAAACAAACAAATCTGTACCAAGACCTTTGGGACATCTTTGATGTGTAAACTCGATCGTTGCGTTATTACTCTAGCAAAATTCCATTATATTGCATTTAAGTTTAATTACTATTCAAAATCATTCACGGGGCTTTATGCGATCATTGCAAGAAAAGTGTTCGGTATCGTTCATACAAGAAAAATTATGAAATAATAAATGACTTTCCATGCATGAGGCAGGAACCCGGAAACAATTTATGTGCATTCTATGTATGTACAAATATGCATTCAATTGTCACGGAGAGTGTCGGCTATAACGAAGCCATGATGCGTAATTACACTTTGATGCCCTTTTTTATTTAATAAATATCATCGATAATTAACTTCCTTTTTGTTCAAAAGCAGCGCTCCAAGCGTGAACCAATAAGTTATTCTTGTGAAATTATAGCAATTCAAGAACAGATCGCCGGATTCATTCATGATGAGATCATCAATCCAAACGGCGAGTTCCACGGGTAGCCTCATCGCCCTCATTCCTACGGCCTAGACGCGTGACGTGTCTACTTCGACTCTTTGTAAAATCAAAGCGAATGGGATGACATGTAGTCGAGCTACATTTGTAAATAAATCATTGTAAAAACAAATTATTTGATGCTTAATTTAATATATTTGAATTATGATTTTAACGATGCTTCATATATACATGGATATATTTGAATTATGATTTGAACGATGCTTTGTATACTACATATGGACACTGTAAACAATTGTATAAAAATATATATATTGCACAAAAAATATGCAAGCTTGTCACTGCCGGTTCTTGGAGAAAACCGGCAGTGATATGTACATATCACTGTCGGATTATGGTACAACCCGGCAGTGCTAGTTCGATATCACTGCCGATTTTACGTATAACCGGCAGTGATAATTATCATCACTGCCGGATTTAGGTTTGATCCGGCAGTGATAGTACAATATCACTGCCGGTTGTAGATAGAACCGGCAGTGATAATCCTTATAACTGTCGGTTCCTTAGCCGGCAGTGATAATCCCTGAGTATCACTGCCGGCGCCAATGACTGGCAGTGATGGGATTTCCGAACCGGCAGTGATGTGCTATTCTGTAGTAGTGAAATATAAGAACCTATTGCAACAAAAAATAACCTTATTGTAATAGCAAAGAAGTCATTAAAACTTCTACAACATTCGATATCTTGTACTACAACATTCGAAAATAATTACTGCAACAACAAACTAACACCTGACTACAACAAACAATACTTGCTACAAGATTTGGGAAAGATAAACTGCAACAGACAAAAACACTTCCCACGATAATAGAGAAAAGGAGTAGTAGCAATTCGAGAAAACGCATACAACACACCTACCTAGTGGAGGAAGCGCCTAACGGTGGCGAGGCTAAGAGCTTGTTGAGCTAGATCACAGCGACACCGACAAAGGAGCACGCAGTGGCAGAGCATAATTAGTGCTTGCGGAGGCCATGCCCTGATGGTGGTGGAGCTCAGATGAGGCTCACGTAGGTTTACTCACTGTTGAAGCTTGCAGAGGCCATGGCCATTGTCGGTGGAGCTCCTGTGCTAACCCCAGCTCCCTCCGCACGCGTCCTATACCTGGCTTCTGCTAACCGCCACCCGTTTTCTTGCCAACCCAGAGAAAGAGAGAGAGATATTCATATATTGTGGGAGAGTGAGGAATGAGTGGCTGGCTAGATTAGAGTAAGAGGGAAGGAGGTCGATCCAGTGTCTCGACGCCAGTGAGTTTCGATCTGACGGGGACAAGGCTAGCCCACACTATTACCTCCGTAGACGAGCTTTATTAGGATGCCTTGTTGGTTCACCATGGATCTTAGGTCACATTCCTATCGTGGAGCTCCACCACCATGTTAGCACAGATAAAGACTCACGCAAATACAGTGGACGCAACTCACACTTTTATGTGAAAATCAAGAAGATGAACACATGAAGAACACTTGTTTGTGAGACCGAACTCAACTTGGCATCTTTTCTCCTTTCTTCTCGTTCAACTTATTCTCAACCTTCTGATGCAGTACAAATAAATACAACGGGCGAGCAAAAGCTTCGGTCCATACACTTCGCACGCACACCATACGCCGACCTACTCGTTCTGCTGACTTGATCAAGCCTGCATGCACTAGCTAGCTAGTCGATCGTGCTCCAACAAGCCAGGATGACTAAGTAGCTAGTCACCTACATGCAAGCTAACCACTCACAACGTGCACACATACATGCAGATACTCAACATGCACCATGACTTAATCTACTACCATGCAACTAATGCATGCATGGACACCAACTACTGGTTGTCGATCAGTTCAAGCACTCACTATCACTCTGTGTTATTGATCTGCCCGCTACGCTATGAAACACGCAAGTATTTAACTTGAACTTAGCCTATGACTCCTACTAGATGCAACAACAATGCTGTGTAACATAACTATATAAACATTGTGAACACTTAAACAACATGATTAAATCTCCAACACACCACATGTCCCCAAGCTAGGAAGCCTCGATGCCCCTTCCCTCGCTATACTGGATGAAGTATAAGGTGCTAGCTCAAGCCATGGCGGCGCAACAAAAGACATGGCACTCTAGAGGAGCTCGGTGGAGATTAAGAACATGCTTAAGGAGGAGAGAGAGGCCAATACTAAGAGAGATGAGTTGATGAAATATATTGTAGTCGGATAAGGTTTATTACTTAGGTGGATGAGTGGGGCTGTGCCGCTCAAAGCATAAGATGCTCTTTTTTTTTTGCATTAGACGTGGGACTGTAGAGGTGGGCGTCGTGCCGGGCCGGATCGGTCCGGCACGGGCCAATCGTGCTTCGGGCCGGAACCGTGCCGGGCCGCACCTGCCCATCGTGCCGCCGTGCCGGGCCGTGCCAGCCCGGCTCGCCTTTGGCGAGCCCAAGCACGGCCCATTTACGCTTTGTGCCTACTTCGTGCCGTGCCGACCCTGGTCCGGTCCATTTACACTATTGCGACGAGAGAAAATGACCCAAATTTGCTTGTAGTAGCGTGCGTACGCGATGCTACGGTGCAGCGAATGTATAGCCACCTTGATTAAAGAAATATGTAAATCTACAATCGAACAACACGCATGGACAGAGATCCTTGGCAGTCACAATAGTGACTGCCAAGTTTGCAGTTGCTGGGCATCCAACCGTTGGATCGAGCGAATCGACCGTCCGGATTAATAAAACGGTCTTGCTACAGTATTTTTTGCTACAATATTTTTTGCTACAGTAGCTGCACAGGGCCCTTGTCCACCACGCATTCGCTTAGATCATCCAAAATAAAGTGGGGCCATGCATTGTGCCAATTAATTAAATCATTATTAGCGAACACGCATTCGTTCTCTTGTATATGTCTGGAGAAATTAACAAAGTAAGTAAATAAATGACAAGAAGAATTGTGCACACAAAGTAATGACTAAATGAAAGCATGCGAAAGAAACATCCTGTGTGGATATCAGTATTGCTAGCAATGGACCCAAATATTGGGGGAAAAAGAAGTAAATTTTATTAAATCTTGAATATGTACAGAGTTACTGCCTCGTTAAAAACCTTACACCCCGGTGTGGGGTACCCCCGGTAAAGAAAAGAGTACAGTAACTACGTTTATATACATAGACTGCCCGAGGCTGAGATTGTCAAAGTCGGCTACCGCGTCCGTGATCTCCTGATCCTCTAGCTGATGTTGTGTCCTCTCATCTGCACGCTCCTAGTCTTTGAGGCATGTAATTGCCTCAACCATCTCAGGTGTGAGAGACGACCTCCTTGGCTCAAGTATTCTCCCCACCAAACTGAAAGTGGATTCCGACGAGACAGTGGACACCGGAATCGTAAGTACATCCCGTGCGAAATGGGATAGCACGGGGTAAATACCACTACTACACAAATATACATCACAATCGGTTCTTTTTTATCATCACAGTCGGTTCTGGTGGCGACACAAAGTCATGAGACAGAGATGAGGCGACGCTATCACAGTCGGTTCTTGCCCGATTGTGATGAGGGATGATCTCTATCGGTTCTTTAAAAAAAACGATAGAGATGAACACTCATCTCTATCGATTCTCAGAATAAAGCGATAGGGATGATCCTCATCTCTATCGGTTCTTTGTAAGAAGCGATAGAGATGAGGGGTCATCTCTATCGCTTCTTACAAAGAACCGATAGAGATGACCCCCTCATCTCTATCATTTTCTTATGAGAACCGATAGAGATGAGGGGGTGTATTGTTTTCCAATTCATCCCCCAATCAGCACATATTTCACATAGTATGCATGTACATATCACATTCACACAGCATAAATCATTGCATACATTATGCCACATAACACATTCACAGAACACAAACACTTTATTACAATACATATCACATTCGTTCAAAAAATAGAACTTAAACATGCTTAACAGTTAGTACTCATGCACCCTCGAAAGGGAGATGTAGGTTACGCATGATGAACTCTAACGTTGATCATATTACAGTAACAATAATAACATGTATGTAAAAAACATAGGTGAAAACTAACTACTAGCCTTATAGTAGATGATGAAAGCATGCACCTGAGTAGCACCGACAATAATCAACCGGAAAAATAATGAAGGATTTAAGTCTACCAGGGTCACTAGAAATCAAAAATTCGGGCCAGAAAAGCCGCAAGTCATATTTACCAGATGTATGATCAGAAATACTGTGAGATGTAAAAACATATTTAGAAAAATAATGAAAGAGAACAAGGTTAAGAGTAAACAAAAGCTATCAGATACAAAGAAGTCATGTTATCCTAAAGAAGGTAGGTCCACAACATACGACATGAAGTTTCGAATGTAATAAGCATCTGACAATTAATGATAAGGGGAGTTCTCGATGATGCACTTTGTTTTCCAACAAGGTCACTTTATCAACACAATCTAGATTATTACACACACACAGCGATACCTTCTCAATCTTCACACAGGTAAGCAAATGTCACTACAGGATAGCACAGCCTCACAAGCTGTCATACCGCTTGCAATAGTGGGTATTGAAAGCGGTAGTATCCCTTGGAATCCAAATAGCTACCGCTCCCCATTCAACCGCTTGGAAAAGTTTTGCAAGCGGCAGTTATTTCCCAAGCGGTAAGTCAGGTAGCAAAAAAGGAATCCAGTACTAGTGGTTCGAAATTTAATCTTTTCAAAGCTGTAGTACAGGTTTAATAACAATTCCAAGCTGTACAACTCCTTTTAATTAACAAATTTGAGATCTAAAAATTAAAATATTAAAATCAATACATCGTTAGTAATTATAAATCAAATTAAAAAACTATTATTATAAGCCAAAAAACTATTATCAGATATGTACAATGATGGCTTCAAGCACTTTTAAGTAAGAGCAATTACTTGACTAGTTAAGAGCAGATCCATCAAATGTATACATTAATGACCTGGGCACCATTCACCAAATCATTCCAGCCACAACACAAACTCTTTCTGAATACTTCAATTCAGAACAAAAGCTTTATTAACAGCTCAACCACTGTATAAACCATAAGAGATGAGGCGGTCATTGAATTGAAAACTTGATTAAACAATAACTGATTGTAACACAGAAAACAACAAAACAGGAGCGATGCTAACAACTCTGAGCATGCACATCATAGTTTGAGATGGATTTTGAGGTACTATTTTCAAGATTTGTTCTCAGGTGGACCATGTCTAGTTCATGTTTGGAGGACCTTGACTAAAAATGCTGGATGATTCAATTGGAAATATTTATGCAATTCAATTCAAGAAATTACAAACTGGAGTGGAGTTACAATATTTTGGCACTGTAGGGCAGCTTTCTAATCCCTTATCAAGCTAACATAGTAGTATATAATACATCAAACCACCTCTGACATCCAATTTTCCATTACAATAACAGCAAAAATTTACATACGCTCCCTCAAAATTACCCATCGCTAAATGCAAGAGCAGACTCCATATCACAATCATATCAGAAAGTAAATGACAGAATTGTAACATATCAGCGCCTTTCTTTAATAATTAAGTTCAGATCAGGAAATTCATAACCAATAAAGACATATTTAGACATCATTCTCTATTATAACACAGAGCTCAAGCACAACATAATTTTCAACCAACCAGTATCAGACAACAAAAGTAGAAGCAGTTCCTAACTTTATCACATAAATCAAACACTGTTGACCTAATTTACATACAGATACACCAAATATGCATGACCCTCACCCTCAAAGCTATCACACGAAAACACATCCAAGCTCCGCAATCACTCTAGGCTGTTGCAACTATAGAATAGTATCCAACAGATTTGTTAATAAAAGCTGGGGAATGAAACAGCGGAAACATTCGTATCAAACGACTAACCAAATAAAACCAGCGCAATTCATATCAGAACTGCAACATTACCAGTGCCACACATACAACAAACTCAAACTGAAAACCCCATTCATGCCCCATCACATGACATTTCACCCTTCGTAAACCAATTCCACACGACACGCAGCCCAATTCCTAACAAATCCACATGTATCTGATGCGAAACAAAATTTGAGATATTCGATTATACCTTCCAACGACCTTGGCGAGGGTTTGGAGGTAGGTCTCGATCATCTCCTCGCGGGAGGACTTGGGGTCGGGGAACTCCAAGGTGATGAGCCAGTGGTTGTAGTCGCACCCCTTGAAGAGGATCTCGTTGGGGGAGATCTTGCCGTCATCCCCTCCACCCCTGTAGTCCCCTCCCAGCGCAGCCGATGCCGTTGTTGACCAGAACCCGGCGACGGCGCCCGGGAGATGCGGCCGCGGGAGTGGCAGGACGAGGGGAGCGAGGGGGAGGGACCGGGGATGTGGAGGAGGCGGTGCGGGAACTGGCGGAGCCGAAGGGAGGCGGGCGGAGCACGAGCCGACGGGAGGAGTCGATGGGGGAGCTTCGTGGGGCGATGGTGGGGGAGCTTCGTGGGGCGACGGTGCCAGTGGGAGAGGTCGATCGGCTGCGGGGGTGGGGGGATCTCTGTGGGGCGACGGCGCCAGTGGGGGAGGTCGCCCGACTGCGGGGGCGGCAGGGGATCTTCGTGGGGCGACGGCGCTGGTGGGGGAGGTCGCCCGGCTGCGGGGGCGGCGGATTCTGCCGGGACGACGAGAACCGATTGAGAGCTAGGGCTAGGTTCGAGGCTACGCGTGCGGAGAATAAAATGTCTTGGCGGCTGCGGGAACTAGGGAAATGGTAAGATGTGTATCTTTGTCGGTTTCAACTAAACACCGATACAAATGATTACCAAAATACTATCGGTTTTTTTGACAAAACCGATACAACTACGATATACATCTCTGTCGGTTTTAAAAAAAACCCGACACAAATGACTAAAATATCAGTATCGGTTTTTTTAAAAAACCCGACACATATGCATGGCATTGCACAACTTGTGTATAGAACATCACTATCGGTTTATTAAAAAAACCGACACAGATAAAAAGTTCATCACTATCAGTTTCTATGAAAACCGACACACTTGAATTTATTACTATCAATTTTTTATGAAAACCGACATAGATGGTAATCACTATCAGTTTTTATATATAAACAGAGAATGGATTTGATACAATAATTAATGGCTTCTTTTTCTTGCAACATACCAAAATCTAGTGAATCGGTTTTATCCCAAAACCGACACAACACTTAGAGCCATCTCAATCGGTTTTAAAACAAAAATCGACACAATTGTAATCGCTTATCTCAATCGGTTTTTCACCCAAAAACTGACACAAATAAAAGCATTTCTTGATCGGTTTTGTTTTAAAACCGACACAAATAGAAAAAACAACTCAATCAGTTTCATATAGAAACCGTCACAAATAGATAAATCACCACCATCGGTTTTGAACGAAAAAGCGTACGAGATAAATTCTTATCTCAATCGGTTTTCTCTTAAAACCGACACAAATAGTAACAACATCGCAGTCGGTTTCATCTAAAAACTGACACAAATAGTAATAATGTCGCAGTCGGTTTCATCTACAAACCGACATAAATAGATACCTCAGCACCATCGGTTTTAACTCAGAAATCGATACAAATAAATGCTTATCTCAATCGGTTGTCTTAAAACCGACACAAATGTAAAATATCAAATTTATCACACCATGGTAAATTCTGAATTTTCAGCATTTCATCAAAGAGAGAAAAGACCATAACTTTTTCATACATAGTTGAAATTATTTAAAATTTTGCAGAAACATACTTTGGGATACCACAATTCCAGTGCAACCTAAACTTTCTTCGCGACATATCAAAATTACCTAGTACAAAATTGAAGGAGTCTAAAGGAATGCTCAAATTTTGAAGAAAACCACAAATTATTCTAAAAGAGAAATATCCTTAAGCTAGGGCTTCAAATTTACCCTCTTAACGCAACCACCCTTGAGGATTTCAAATTTTCTCACCCAAGTACTGCTTCCAACTAAAATATTTATTATTTTTTCGGATGGAGGCAGAGAAATCTCCTCTAGAACAACAACAGAGGAGAGTTCAGTCTAATAGGTATAAATAACCTAGTGAGGCACATCACAACCGGTTCTTACTAAGAAGCGATAGAGGTGTGAATGCTCATCACTATCGGTTCTTACAAAATAAGCGATAGTGATATCATCATGCACATCACTATCAGTTCTTATATGAGAAGCGATAGTAATGTGCACGTTGTCATCACTATCGGTTCTTATGTGAGAAGCGATAGTGATGTGCATGCTCATCACTATCGGTTCTCAAATAAAAAGCGATAGTGATGTGATCATGGACATCACTATCGGTTCTTATGTGAGAACCGATAGTGATAAGAATGCACATCACTATCGGTTCTCACACAAGAACCGATTGTGATGTGCCCAGTGCTACATCACAATCGCTTCTAACCTGAGAACCGATAGTGATTATTATTAACACTACTCCTAAGTAATCTATCACAATCGTTTTTCCTAAAAACTTAAGAACCGATCCAGATGATGCGATAGTGATGTACCATTCTGTAGTAGTGTATGTTGGTTATTCTTCCACCACAAAAGCAAGTTAAGTTGATTTTCCTCGTCCATGTCAAGCTCGGATTCCATGAAAGGCGTGTCGAGGTAGTGGTTGATCTCTACCCGTAGATTCCATTGCGGCTGCGCTTCGTTTGGAAGATGAGCAGACGATTTGCCTTCGACTTCTTCCACATGTTTGAAGCGATCGAACCGCCTCGTGCTTGTTGCGTTGTTGAGGTAGATCTTCGTGCTTCATACGGTGCCAAACTTCTCGTAGTATTTGTCGAAAACTCTGAAAAACTCGTTATAAACATGAGTATAGGCCTCGGAGAAATCAAGATCAAATGCCTCACCTATTCCCTCGAAGGCGCCCTGCAAGTCAGAAAATTTTCTCTGAGGATCCAAAATGACAGCAAAACAGTACAAATGTGGAATAGCTTGAAAATATTTTAAATTTTTTTGCTCCATTGGTTCTATAATGGAACGTAAAACATAATTATCTCTATTTTCTTTAAAAGCATTAGCAATAGGCCAAAGCCACTCGATGACTAAGCAAGAAGTTGGGTAGTACATACCGGATAATTTTGTAGTTGCGTCGTTATTTTTTTTAAAAAAATTACGAAAATGACTAGCAATTATCCAATCCGCGTCAGTAACCAATACCTCACCATTATTGTAGTTGACGAAGACAGTGATAATGTGCTCGTAGTCTTCGCACCATGCAGCATAGTATAAGTTGAGTTCCATCTAACCTTCATATCAAGGTTGAATCTTCTTGGTTTCATATTGTTGGCCTTGCAAGACTCGAGAAGCGGGCAAACTTTACAGTGAATTAGTAATAAAATCGATAGCACTACGTATGCCCTCCAAAGTAGGTTTCATTACATGCAAACCTGCCTGTACAATGAGATTAATAATATGGCATACGCACCTCTGGTGGAGTACAAAACCTCCAATATAAGTCCCCAGGTGCGGTGAGAGATGCTCCATAGCCGTTGTGTTAGCTGATGCATTGTCAAGAGTAATGGAAACAATTCTACTTTCTACTTTAAAGTCATTAAAAACCTCAAGTATACGGGTAGTGATAGCATGTCCGGTGTGTGACTCTGAGATTGGCCTAAACCCTATAACCCTTTTGTTTAGTACGTACTCGTCATCTAGGTAGTGTGCAACAACACTAATATATGATGCTCTTTGGTGAGAGGAAGTCTATATATCAGATGTTAATGCGAATGAAAAACTAAGCGTCATAAAGGTCTGTTTTAACATTTCTAGTTTATTTGTAAACATTTTACAAACATCACGTGTAGTTGTTCTTCTACTAACATGTTGGTATTGCGGGCAAAAACCACGTTGCACCATTCTCTCAAAATTAGAGCTCTCACCCGTTCTAAGCGGAAGATCCTCCGTAACTATGTAACGTGCAATTTCTTCTCTAGCTACGTCGGCGTTGTATACCCATGTGCTTACCGAACCGTCGGCGTTGAAGTTGAGCTGTGTCAAATGTGAGCGTGTCCGTTCAAAATCGCGTGTGATTCCCTCGGTTGCATGCATGCACACACATAGTTCAATGTTTTACGTCATTTAAGTTCTCTTTTTCTCAAACGCGTGACAGACCACACATTATGACGCGTGATTCCAGCGAACATTTTTTCCCGTGATGTACTTTCAGATTCCTTCTCAGTCTCCGTTTTTCCGCTGGACACGAGCTTTTTCCTCTCTCTCTGTTTTCCCGCGGGACATTTAGACGTTGAGGGGGACTAGACGCATGCGCCAACCGGCCAACGCCACTCTCTCTCTGGACCGACCGAGCCGATGCATGCGCCAGCACCTAGCCGGCCCCAGCGCCACTCTTTTCCTCCCCTCGGGCCGCGTGCGGCGTCAGCTCCTCGAGTCGCCCGCCCGACTCAGCGCGTGAGCGCATCTCCTCGGGCCCCGCCCGCGCGACCTCGGCGCCCTCGCCCGCCCGCCCGCCCAGCGCGACCGTCGTTCGGAGTTCACGCCCCGACTTCGCCCGCCGCGGCGCGCGCGCCGCGCCACGCATCACTGCTCTCCTCCTTCCTCGCCCTATCCGAGCCCCGCCGGCGGCCTCGCCCGAAGCGCCGCGCCGTTCGAGCCCTTGCGCGAGCGGCGAGCCTAGCACCCGGCGCCGTGCTTGCTCCTCGCCCGCCAGTAGCGACTCCTCCTCCTCGTGGCCACGCCGTTCGGCTCGCCCCGACTCGCCCGCAGCATCGCCGCCGCCGCCGCGCCGCACCCGGTCGCGCCCCGCGCTTTCTCCTCCTCCTCGCCCTACCATGGCGGCGCGTCCCCTCCTTCTTCCTCTCCGTCGGCCGGCGGCGCGCGCTGGCTCGGCGCGTGCCCGCCGCGCTGCGCTGGCTGCCGTGCCACCGTTGGGTTTGCCGTGCCGAGGCACGCACGGACTGTTTCGGGCCGTGCCGGCCCGAGCACGATCCAGACTGTCGTGCCGCCCACCGTGCCGTGCCAGGCCGGCCCGACCCGTTTAGAACAGTACCGTGCCGGGCCTCGTGCCATACCAAAATGGCCCGGCCCAGTGCCCACCTCTACGTGGGAGCAATAGCAATTCCCGAAAAGTGTATTTGCAGTAGACATGGGAGCAGTAGCAATTTCGAAAAAGTTACCAGTGTACCAGTAGGCATGCGGTCAGCAACAGGAAACGGACGAGGAATCCACACACTGTGCGGACGCGCACACATGCGTACGGCCCCAACATGCATGCATGCTAATCCAAGTACTGTCTAACTGATCACCATGCACGCGCTCATGCATGCAGTCATGCACTAGCTCGTGAGCCTGCATGCTGCTCTCCTCTTACAGTAAAGCACCGTCATATCAGCAGGTATTGCACAGTCAGATCAGAAGGTGGAAAGGAAAGGAGAGCGACGCACGCGGCGGATCGATCAACGTAGAGCCCGGCAGGCAAGTACCGCGACGACCGTAGTCAAGCGCGCGCGCGCGCGAGAGAGAGAGAGAGGCAGTGTCGCGTCGGATTTGTCATTGCATGGCACTCATACGTGCGTGCGAGGGTACGTAGACGACGCTGCCTGCCCTAAACGGAGGCGGCATCCGCTGCACGCCGCTGTTGCATCGACGACCGACCCGTCGGCTCCGCCAGTCAGCTTAGGGTGCGTTTGATTGTTTGGATGAGGTTGAATGGGATATGACTATCTAATCTGAATGGGATGAAACTATCCAAGTAGTTGTTTGGTTGAGTGGATAGGGATGAACAAATTTTTGTTTGGTTGGATGGATAAGAATGTGGATAGGATTAGCTAATTTTTTGTTTGGTTGCATTGATAATAATAGATGGGCTAGTTGTAATAAAGGTTTTGAATTTTGGTTTGAATTTTTTCGATGAAATTTGAATTTTTGCAGAAAATTTGACCAAATTAGAATTTTTGGATAAAATTTGGACTTCTGGACAAAATTTGACTGAAATTTGAATTTTCGTACAAAATTTGACAACAATTTGAATTTTACCGAGTATACTTCGACGAAATTTGAATTTGACTGAGTATACCCCTTCGTACAACAAACTGGATGAACTTATCTTCTTTTTTCTGGGATGACTCTTTCCAGCATCTTGAAGGAATATTTCAAAAAACTGAACAGTTATATCCAATCTATCCACCCATCCAAATAATTAGATGACTCTAAATCCAAAGACGATCATATCCCATCCATCTTGATCTACCTAACCAAACGCCACCTAAAGCTAGCCCACCACGACGTACAGGCCGGTCTTCGCGCCCCCAGCCCCCCACCGGCTCTTTCACGCGCCTCTCGACTCAGGTCGTACGTCTGTCCTCTGACCTCCGCACGGAGCTCACGTTGCGTTGCACGCAGTACGCGGGGAGACGCCGCGTACTGCATGCGCCTTGATTTGATCGTGATCTGATCTCTTCGATTTGACGCCATGATAAGAGATATACTCCAGCTGCTGGCCCCCAGGACACAAGCGAGCTAGCTAGGGAGAGGCGACGAGTTCCCTGTACGCTATAGTTCGTTCCACGCCACAGCGCTTGGAGCAACCGGTGCCTCACAAAATATAGTAATTGAACTCCCACTCGCAGATCGGCCACAGTCACAGCTAATTGGCTGCTTGAGACACTGTACTGTTCAGAACCTCCGCTTCTGTGTGCCGTACGCGTAGCGATAATATAGTGGCCGACTTAATTTCTTCATATCTTTTCCCCCGGTTCATCCTCCAAGTCCCGATGGATCGGACGAGCTAGCAGTGGCGCAACTATTTATCCAGGCAACGCGTCCACGCATATTTCAATCAAATCCATCAGTCATGATGTCCAATAATAGTACTTGTAGTAAGTTACTGTTCCTCCAGTTCCGCAATATAAGTCTGAAGCATATCATACCTACGGACTAACCCTACAATGAATGACATCAAACCACTGTTGAAACATAAAATAAATTCAACGACAAAACCGTCGACTCAGGACTTCAAACTCGCGACCTCCAGTTCACAGCATAATGTACAAACCCACTGAGGCACGAGCTCTTCGTGTTTTCTATTGCTTCTATATATTCTCAACTTCAGTTCTCGTTTTTTCTTCAAACGTTTACAAGACTCTGCTTATATAGCAGATTTTCCAACCGAAACCAACAGAACTCGGTAACAGCTATTCTACTCGGACTCCGAAACAACACTTTCCAAACCAAAATTTTCCAAAACAAGATTAAAACTATTAATCACCCCCTTAATCTTGTAACACAACTCTAACTTGTTGAGGTAGTCGGTCTCAACTATGACTTGCCCAACAATTACTCGATACAGGATGGAGAACGCATCTTCTAAACATCATGTACTCAACTTACTTAAATCAAGACGGCGAACACATTTTCTCAACGTCTTGGTCTCATCTTGTACAGACATGACTTTGGACGACGAACGCACACTACTACAGAACAGACCATCCTTGCCGGCATATCACTGCCAGTTGGGCTAGAGCTGGCAATGATAAATATATCACTGCCAGTTTAAAAGTCTGGCCGGTGGGAGCACATATCACTGCTGGTTCGGTTACTACTCGACAGTGATATCAGCATTTTCACTACCGGTTCTATTCCAGAAACGATAGTGATAAGTATTTTCCTGTGCAAAGTGATAAGTATTTTCTTGCGCAATCCTTATCACTGTCAGTTCTGCGCAGAACCGACAGTGATAAGTATCTTTATATAGGTGAAATTCCCTTCCCCAACCGAGCAGAACAGAGAGGAGCTCTGTCTTTGCTCGGTGGCAAGGATTTTGGCGACTTGCTGCTGAAAAATTGTACCAAAATTCATCTCGAATTTCTCTCCAATGTTAGTAACTTGATCTACATTATATTTATTTTTAGATTGTACTTTATAGATTGCTCTAGATTTTGATAATTAGTTGTAACATCCCAAAAATTTTAAGAATAGGAAAAAAATGAAAAATTAAAATTTAAAAATGGAATTGAATGAAAATTTCATCTGAAAACAAGAATTTTATTTTAAATATCATCATTCTCTCCATTTTCTTGTATCTTAACCTGAACAGAAAAGAATGAGTTGATATATTAAAATTTTTCGTCCAAAATAAACAAAACATAAAAATGAGTTTAAAATATAAATCTTATTTTGAAATTCCATCTTTTTAGAATTTTCCTGAATTTTGGTTTTTAAGAAAATAGTTATTACAAAACGTTTTCTCCTACTCTATAACACAAAAACCCAAAACCACTTAAAAGATATAATCTGGAAAAACAAATTCAAATAAATACCAAATCATCCCCTGGTCATCTCCAGAATTTTTCAAAGACATGTGAACTAATTTATTGTTGAAAAGAAATCAAAAGTAGAGTTAATTTAAAATGATATTATCAATGTCAGAATTTTATAAAAATAAATAAAGTAGCCTGAAAGGAATCTTATTGCATATTTTGGTTTTTATTTGAATTTATCTCTGGGATTATTCATTTATGTGTATGACTTGATTTTGGAATTTGTGACATTTAAATACCCAAACCAAGCACATTAAAGAAACTCAAGAAAACGCCAAACAATATACTATAGAAAATAATTTTGTAAAATACTAGGGCCCATGAGATGAATAAATATAATTTTTCTTGAATTTTTGCACATAATTTAAATAGCTCAAAATTTCAAAAATAGTATGAAAATCAGCCAACTTTGATGAATTACTGTTCTTAAACCGCATGAGAGAATCATGTGAAACCAAAGAAAATGGAAATTAGATGTCTTGTTCTACAAACACAAAAGTTTTTAGAAATTTTTGAATAGGATAAGACCCTTTTTGAACTGAATCAAACAGGAACCGAAACCTACCCATTTATTGCTCGAAGCTACAGTGTTTCTCTAGTGTGCTCGATGAGACGTCGTCTCTGCCGCTGGGCTTCGTCGGCCTGAGGACCCACTGGCCAGCTGCACGATGCCTCCTCTCTCCTTCCCTCTCTCCCTCCTTCCTTTCCTGTCTTCTGCCCGCATGCTGCCACGGCAACGAAGCACTGGGTCCACACGCTGTCGCGGCAGAAACACTCCTCCACGCGGCCGATGCAAGCCCGGCTTCGCCCGCTCCGCCTCCTGCCCATGCCGTCCCCCATGCCTCGCATTGCCCTCTCCGTCGAGCCAGTATAAAGCAGTCGACACTGCCCCGTGCTCTCCTGCTCGCCATTTTTCTCGCCTCCCTTCGCTGTGAACCGGCCGAAGTGGGGAAGAGGCAGGCGAGCCCATTCCGCGTGACTCCTTGAATTGGCAGGCTCATTCACCAATTCCTTGTGCTAATACAATCCCCTCGGTCCCCTGAGCTGATTGCACACCTTGATTGTAGCACAGGACAACCGAGCCGCCGCCGCAGCTCGGTCTTCTTCACTTCCGGTTGCACGCTGCTGAACCTCCTCGGTCACTCCCTACCACCCTGAGGTGATTCATTCGACTCCTCTTAGCTCCCTGATGCCTCTTATGCTTTTTGCCGAGGCTAAGAAGCCCTCTTCTTCTTCTCCGGCAGTCATCCCCGACGAACTCCGCCCTCCACCGCTGTCGTCCCTCCTCATCGCCTCTCGTCCACAGTCGACTATTGCTGCAGGATCGCCGTCATCCCCTGGTGCTCCACCGCCCTCTGTCTTTCCACCTCCGGCCTTCCTCGCCGTCGGCAGTCACCGAGCCGATCTCCTCTGTTCTGTCTCCCCGACCGATGGGCCCACTGGTCAGTGAAACGCAGTCGACTTAGTTCAAATCCCAGAAGGCGCGTTCCAAATACCGAAAGAGTATTTTGCTATTTCAATACTTTTTCCAAACTGTATTAAGTTCAATCAATTGTAACTTTTGTTATGAATACCCAAATGCAACGAAATCAGTTTCTAAATTTGAGGTAGGATATAAGGAATTAGATTATGTATTAAAAACTTATATGTCATATGCAGTAAATTCATTCAAATTAAATTTGAACAAAAGTCCCTTTTTAGGTGTTAATAAGCAACTAGATAATACCTAATTCAAAAAATCATGAAACAAATCACATAGGTTCCTACAACCATAGATGCTCCATTTCTGTAAAAATATTTAGATTTGAATTTATTATGAATAAAAAATTGATTGTTTTTATCCTTACTAGCATGCAAGTTTCAAATGGTTAAAATATTGTTCAAATGAGCTCAAAATTTGATGAAACTAGTTTAGTTGCATTCCTGGGATTTCATAGATCATAAATACGCAAAAATATTTATATTTTACTTTATTATGCGCTATTTACTTGGTAGTCGATCATGCAATCAGTGAAAAGATCAAATGGCCGTAATTTTTGCATATGACATATCCGCTATTTATTGCGGATCGGGCATACACAAGCGGTTAGAAACCGCTTTCAGAAGCAGTTTTAGATCCACTTGTAAGCAACCGCAAGTGATACCCCGTCGGGTATCACAAGTAGTTCCCCGAACCGCTTGTGGTTGACACTTCCACAAGCGGTTGGTGTTACCAACCGCTTGTTGAGAGGTTCTCTCCAAAAGCGGTTGGTCTTACGAACCGCTTGTGGAGAGGCTCTCTCCACAAGCGGTTGGAGTTACCAACCGCTTGTGAAGAGTCTGACAACATAGCGTTTTGATTATATTCAATATAGAATATGTTTTCAGAGGGGTTTTTGATATAGATTTTAACAATTAAAATAAGTAGAACTACATGAGTTTTTTTTGACACAATTAAATATATATTATTCATGCGTACTCATTCAGATAATTACATGTTCATTTACAAAAAATACGAACTTAATAGACTAAAAAATGAACAAGTTGATGAGTACATGAAATAATAAGCCACTTTTACAAGTTTAAAAGAATAGAAGGGCGAATCTTGAGCTCATTTCTTGTGTGCGTCACTCTTTGTGCCCTTGGTCGACGTCGATGTCAGCTCACCTGTCCTTATTTCAGGACAATCTCTCCAACCATTTGCGTGGAACTCGCCTTTGGTGGATACAATCTCGTCGACAATAAAGCCGATGAGTTGTTCTTGGATTGCTGCAACCCGGTGCGGTGGGATCACGCCTTGCACATCGATGTTGGGCTGACAAAGCGAGAAGTAAATAAATCTCTAGACATGTAATTAAAGTGTAAGTACTAAGAAATTGACATGTACACTACCTCGGCGTTGGTTGTCGGCACATCACCGTGGGTAATACTTTGCATATAGTGGCACACATAATAGCCACATAAGTTGTTTCCACCGTCATTGTAGAACTGCGTTGAAATTTGAAAAGAAAACGATTATGGGGATGAAAAACTGTTACGGCATATTAATATTCTTTAATACGTACTCGAGTGCTTGTTTGTACATCAAATTCGTTCTCGAAATGTCCTTGTTGCTTCTTTCGAAACCTTGCGAATGCCCTGTGTGATGTGTTAGTATATATGAATAGTAATTATCAGAGTTGGAATCAGTAAGGTATTTCAATATATATAATAAGGAAAATTATCATATATATATGCGCTATATACTTGTTTAGGGTGTCAATGATAAATTGATATTTTTTTACCGGAGTCCTTTTTGAGTCTTGAACAACGATTTGGCTGCTATCAAGCTTGATGACAAGAAGGATCCAGTGAAACCTATTCATGTATTGCAACATATATGTAACTAGCTAGTAGTATTATAAATGCCTTGGAAAATATAAGAACGAGAGGTTGTATATATACGTACTCGAAGTTGAAGGGCAAGAGTATGTACGGTTTGTAGTGCTGTCCCAAGAATGCATCGAGAATGTAATCTTCAATATCCTTTCGGTTGTATCCAAAGACGGACTCGTTAACAATCTCTGGGTCGATGAAGCCCACGTTGAAGATATTCTCTTTTCTACATCGTTGTATCTCCATTCTACATAGAAAGGTATAAGTTTAAGAGTTGCAATTTTATTGTATGAGGAAGCACACGGTAAAGGTATGAGCTTGACACTTACAGGCACCAGCAGCTCATGAGAGACACGTTGATGGCGTCGGTATGGTAAATATTGTATAAGTCGTCAAATTCGAGCCATATGGTGTTGTCCCCGCGATAAAAATCATCTTCTTTGATACGGAGGGGGAACATCGTTCTTCCTTGAGCGGACTCTGTCATGTACCATTCGTGAAATTGCCGCATCTTGGTTGGTAGATTCTTTATCTCATTTGGGTCAATCAGCTCCCAGCCCAACTGAAATTGCCATCTGACCTCTGTTGCCATTGGGATATCATCTATTAATCCAAGAGCTGCAGCTGTGGAACTGAGTCCTGCCTCCTTCATAAACCTCTCGAGGTTCTCCTGATCTTGGTCTATCTTCTTCTTCTTTGCCGCCGCCGCCTGACCACGTTTATTCTTCTTTGTAGCCTTTATTATTGTCCGTTCATAGTTGGACGGCACAGCAAATGCTTTGCGGCATGTCGCGAAGTGTTCGCGCTTTTGGATCGCTTGGTACCTTTGGCTCTACCTTCTTTTTTGCGAAGTGTGCAGCCAATTCTGCTTTAGTGACTGTGTCACTCTCCACCTTATTCATATCATATGCCCTCTTTGGAGGTTCCTTTAACCTTGTCGATCGGCTGGACTTCGCCTTCTTGGGAGCAGGTGGAGGAGCCTTAATTCTGCTATCGAGCTTCTTCCTCGGAGGAGATGGTGGAGGCGTGGTTTTCCTGGGGGGTTCTTTTTTGTTTGAGATGCTGGTGGAGTAGGGCTTCTGCGTGGAGCGGGTGGTGGAGGAGACGTGCTCTGTTTTACCGGCGAGGCATTGCGTGCAGGTGACGTTCGAGGAGGCATGGGTTGTCGTGGTGGAGATGACGCGTCCACATCATCTGGAAATATGATGTACCGTTTGCGCCAAAGGATGATATTGTGGAGGGCCTTTCCAAGCTTGGTCACGTCGTCGCCTCCATGAATATCGAGGTGAAGTTCTTCAAATCCGCTCAGCACCTCCTCCACCGTGACCTTTGAGTAACCCGGGGGTATCTCGTTGCAGTGGAACATCTGGCCCGGCTCCACCGGATATGCCATGCCGTAAGCCACCTTGATGGAGAGGTTACGCGCATCAACGTGTAGCTCACACTGGCGGCGAACCCTTATGTCATCCACGGGATAACGAGCTAGCAAGTTGTCCGCTTCAGGGGCCCCGGTGGATGCGCAGCGCGGAGGGGCTGATCACGGTGTCCAGCTGATTGCTCGGACCTAGTCCTTGAAGCTTACTGAGGGCAATTTGTACTTGTTGCGCAACTATGTCGGCGATGCTAGCCTGGGTTTCTCTGAGCTCTTGTTCCAATTGGTACACTTTATGTGATTCTCTTGTTTTGCTTCTATGTCGGCTCCTGTACGTATGTGCATCCTTGACGAAACCATACTTCTACGGCGTTAGCTTGCCCATACCTCGCGTCTGTCCTGGGTGCTCAGGGTTTTCAAGGGCATGTGTTAACTCATCATTCTCCCTGTCTGCCACCAATGTACCTGCCTGAGACTGCTCGACAGCTTGTACAATCCTTTGGCCAACCTCTTGTACTCCTGTAACATCCCGAAAAATGCAATAATATAAAAGTTTATATTTTGAATTTGAATATATTTATTTCTGATTTTTATTGACATGAATGGAATTTATTTGGATTTTCCTTGGATTTTTGTATTGAATGGAAAATTAAAGAAATGGAAATTAAGGAATGGATAATGGTAAAAAGATAAAATGGTAAAAGATAAATTTTGAAGAAATTACCATAGAACCCTAAACACTCTGGTAAGTCAGTAAAATCAAGAAGTAAAATTTTATGCACAGAAAAATGGGTAAATAAAATCAATGTCACCTCTCTTTGACTAGAAACAGTACAAGTCAAAATTAATGAAAAATATTCGAAGTATATCTGAATCTGAAAAAAATTACCATGACACCCTCATAGTAAAAAATATCTCTGGTAAAAATTTCAAGATTTTACCACATGATTTAGACCTTGTAAAAATTCCAAAACAGAAGCTTTAAAAATCTGGAATTTGACATGTCAGAATTTTTGTAAAATAAATACCCAATATTGTAACTTGAAAATTTTACAGAGACATACTTGACCTACATATAACCCCTAATAAAAGTTTCAAAAATAAATAATAAGGTTTGAACCTTTAAATAAATAAAAATACGAAATGGAAATTTTGAGTAATGTACAGTGTCAGAATTTTAAATAATTAATTACAAGATATTTTGACCTACAAATTTTACTGAAGGTTAGAAACTACCAGGAGACGCAGGTAACAAAGTTTCACAAAAATCACACACAGACTTGATAGCGATTTGAATGCTCACATGGGGCTGTCCGGTTGAGTTTATCCTTTCACCTCGCCTTCACTCACCGACATGTGGGGCCAACTTTATCCCGAACGGTTCGCTGGAAGCAACGGAGAAAGCCCCTCTCACTGCCCTGTGGTCCCGGACCCAGGCGTCATCCCGTTTACCTCGGCTCCCTCTTCCTTCCTCTCGCCAGAGACAAGCCGATCGCCGCTCCTTCTCCCGATCCTTCGCTAGCCTCGCCGATTCAACGCTCGACCGTGCACGTCGTCTATGCCCGACCAAGCCACACCTCCCTTGGTTTCCGTGCGCCATACCCTGACCAGCTCTTGTCATTCGTTGCCGGCAAGACTTCGCGCCAATTTCACCGCCAGGAACAAACCAAGCCGCAACATTGCCGTGCGTTCAAACCCTGGTGCAACCTCGTTGCTCCGGCTATAAATACCAATTTCGCATCGCATTGAGGCTCCCTCTCTTCCTCAGCTACTCCCAGACCCAAACAATCAAGCCAAAAACCATGTTCTTCACCATTTCGCCGGAACAACCCGAAAAGAGGGGAAGTCGGTGAATTGAGCGAAATCGGTACCAATCCTTGAAATTGAATTCCCCTTTAGCTTCACCTGGAACTGTAGTTTACTCATCACGCCGGAATTCCATCTCTTTTCGCCTGCAGAGCCTCCTCACCGGGCGCCTTCTTCTTCAACTCCGGCTGCTCGGTGGCGAGCTCCCTCGGCCAATCTCCGGCCCAGCCGACCGCAAAAATGGAATGCCCTGACCCCATGGATGCTTAAAGTGCTACCGATCCAACCGGAAATCGCTTCCATCTCTTCTCCGGCGAGCTCCTTCTCCTTCACAGATGTCACGGTGGGAGCCCTTGGCCATCCCGCCGCGGCGACCCCACCCAGATGCGCCAAGACCTCCGGTGCTGCTGCTTTGTCCATTCGGCCGGAAATCCGCCGTAGCTCCGGCGCCGGCGAGCCCTAGCCTCTTCCTCTATTCTCGATCGCTGCAGATGGACCCTCTCGTCGATCGGTTAAATCATCCTCAGTGCAAATGGTAAAAGGCGTCTTCTCTTCTCGAAAACGTATTTTCATTTTTCCAGTTATTCTCAATACTCGATATAATTCAACCATTTGTAACTTTTGCATTATAACTCCGAATTGAGTGAAATGAAATTATAAATTCATCTAAAATCTAGTTCTTTCAGAATATAAAATAATATTTTGAAAATGTTCACTGGGTAAATTTGAAATTCAAATTTTAAAGAAAGGGCTAAAAACACACTTCATATTAAAAAGTTGTAAATAAACTTAAAAATGAATGGAACCAATTTTAGTGAAATAATCATGTTTCCAGGAGTTCAAATATATAAAAATATTTAAATTTCATTATTGTTTGAAATACTTTTATCAAAGATAGTATTCAATATATTAGAAAATTCAAATATACATAATTTGAATACATGAAACATAGAATAAGTAAAATATAATTTCTAAATATTATCATGGCAGTAGTATACCTGAGTTTGCCAAAATATTTTAGAAGTGAACTTGAATTGAATTATCGTGGAAAGTATGAAATAACTTAAATGTAAAATGTTCATATACATATATCATACAAAGTCAAATGGTTGTAAAATAGGTCAAATGAATTCAAATGATCGTCAAACCAGTTTAGTTATACCCCTGGCATCATAAGGTTTCCAGATATCAAATAATATTTAAAGTTTGCTATATAAAACAGTAAATGATTAATGGTCAAAAAGTAAATAATTGTATATTTGGAATAGTTGTAACCTTCGCGAATAAATTCAGAATTTGATGAAACCAAATCTAATAACCTCGAAAAATAGTACCCTTGCTGATTAGGCAAAAATATCTTATGTTAGTGCTAGGTTGAATTAATATAATGTTAGACCCTAATGATCGTTTATAGGAAAAGTATCGCGGATAAAAGCCATTTGTCTCGAAACTAGCTTTAAATCACTTCTAACATCATGCCCTGTTAATGCCTGAAAAATGGATAGATCATCCTAGGCGGTGTAGTCGCAATCTTATAGTAAAAACTGAACTCTTAGCGAGTAGCAAATTGCACCATCAAGCCTTTTCATCGATCCGTAGAACCTCTCGTCTAAATGCAAATGTATTAGAAATAAGTTTAGAAATGATATTTGGGATATGTACTACCATATTCTAGAAAAATATTTTATTTACATCTTATTTTTCAATTTAATCTTGCTAGCTGAATACCCCTAAAAAGTATGTTTGTCACAACCCTTAACATCATGTAAGCGTTTTCAGTTAAGAAAATAATGTCTCGTCTAAACACTAAAATGTATGAAATCAGTTTAGATATATTCCTCAAAGTATATGCTATTAAGTTCCGAAGAAATAACCTGATATCATCATGTTTTACGTATAAGCTTTAGTAGTCAAATAACCCTTCATTTTATGTTTAATGAACCTTGTCACAATAAGAATCAGTGAACCTTGTAATAAGGAATTTGTAGTTAATATATTTGTATCACCAGAACCTTCTTAAAAACTATAAATAAATCTAATTAGCTAACTACCAGTTATAACTTATTTAAAACCTTTCTTATGCAAAATCTTAAGGCTAAGTGCTATTAGCGTAACCTTAACTAGCGTTTTAATTCTTCTAACCCAAATAATTTTAGCATCTATAATTCGATATCAAGAATACTAAAATTCATAGTTTTAGCCTCTTGAATTCGTAATTCAAGATTAGATAATCTGTAAAAGAAAACCCTGTTTTGTTCGTCATTGCATCATTAAGGTTAATTATAAAGTAATTACTTAAATAATCCAAACTCTAAAGTATCCCTGTTTATGCAATGAATCTTTATTTGATTTTCTGTCTATCTTCTTTTCGCCCTTATTGAAGTTTACTATTTGCTATATTTTCCGATCGATCGACGTGTAGAGTTCGACGTCCCTTCCTCCGTCGTTGCCTCCGTCAGCCGTGATCGCGTCTTCGTTGTAAACGATATATAAGCAAGGCAAGCACCCCCTTTGACCATCTTGATCCCAGAATTTAATTTGCATTGTTTATTAAAATGTTTTATGCATACGTTTACTTTCGGTAAATTGCTATTTTGTGGTACTGGTAGTTATACCTGTTGTCTCATGAAACTTCCTTGATAAGTATGAAAATGTGAGCCTTGATAACCATAGAATAAACTTAGACAATTACTGAATGTCACCATGGGTATATGCGATTACTTTTATCCATGCTTAGCCATGCTTTTAGATCAAATGATGATGATGATCGGATCAAAATGTGTTCCTTGAGAAATGGAAAATGTTGTCATTGTAGCTGTTGGCTATGGGTATTTTGATTAAAAACCCAAAATAAAACTATGGTTTCGATGCGGGCGATTATTGGCAATAGCCGGGTGCAGAGGATTTGCACGTAGTGTAGGGTGGAGTATCGCCGTGTCAATTTAAGGACCGAACTCGGTGTTGTATGATCCGAGATAATTTGTGCAAACCACAAGTGTTGTTATGGGGCTTCCTTAAACCAATTAAGTTATCTAGTTTAACTTTGCACATTGGTAGGTCAAGTAGTACGGGCTTTCCTTTCGGGTTTGTCTCACGGGTGCCCACACCGAGGTGTTGGGAACAACACTTACCAATATAACGGTGTGCGCCACGTCTATGGGGAGTTCCAACATTCCTATGCTCTGAGTTCTCCCAGCTATAGCGTGGGTTTTATCGTCCCGGTGCTGGTGCAAAGTTAGATTAGATAATGTAAAGGTTTTCGTCATGAACATTCTGGCCACACGCTTAAAGTGCGTGAAACTTGCGGCAAAAAGAAAAGGTCATGACTTGTGGGTAAAGTTGTACACCTCTGCAGAGTGTAAATCTAATCGATTAGCCGTCCCCTCGGTCATGGGAAACTTGGTGAACTTGCACTAGTTAAATGTTTAATTTTCTAAAATAGGTTGTGGTTTGGAACTTGTTTAGCAGCTTTTGTTTTCATGTCAAAGGATCGACATTGATGGATTCCATTTCTGGATTATTCGATATTCACGATGGGTTGTGAATATATTACTTATGCGTTACTTATTTCATATCAGTCAATTATGCTTTTACAAATTCCGTTTGCAAATAACTTGTTTTACAATGTCAATTCGCTTATGCAAATTAAGCGTAGTAGCCTCCTTTGAAATGGCTCGCATATATTATAGGCTTTGCTCAAGTCTTGCGGAGTACGTATGTACTCACCCTTGCTTATATGTGGTTTTTAGGTGGTTAAGTTGCCGAGCTTCGAAGGTTTCTTTCGTCGCAGGTTGCGGGTTTTTCTTCGTCGAATCTTTCTAGGGATTATGCCTTGTCGGTTGCCTGCGGGTGTTGGATGGGCACACTACAAGACTTTGCTTCTTATGCTGCTTTATCTCTGATTTGTAAGAGTTTTCTTTATGTAATAGCTTCCGCTTAATTAATATTTGTTGTATGGTTGTGATTCCAATTGGTGTATGTGCGTACTAGCTACTGATCATGGGACTAGTACGGAAATGCACATTAGATTTCCATTTTTGCAAGTTTGTAAAAATGGGGGTCGTTACAACTCCAGGTGCCATCACCAAACTGCCTTCATCTGAAAGGCTCCCCCCATGACCCATGAACCAATTGCGCAGGCGATCTTCCCACAAAGCGGTAGCCGTTGTGACATCCTTCGCCATTAATTCTTCTTCCCGCTTCTCCCATTTTGGTATAGCCTTGAGGTAACCACCGGTGCCAAGATGATGGTGGTATTTCTTCATCTGTGAATTGGCCTTGTTCTTCTGACTCGCGGCCTGGTCTTCAGCTGACAGCTTGAACTCCTCGAATACTTCCCAGTGATCCGCCAACTTTGGAAATTAGTTGAAGTCGGGTCTTTCTCCCTTCTGCACATACTTGTGGCTGAGAGATGTCTTCCACGCCTGAAACATTGTTGCCATCTTCTTCAAAGTGAATTTCTTGGCCTTGTCTTCGGACCCTTGAGGAAATATGAAATTTTCCATAATATCTTGCCAGAGCAGGTCCTTGGTAGCTTGAGGAACTTCGGCCCATTTTCTGATGCTAATTGGGACGTGATCCCACACGTGGTAACCGCAAGCGTTGTTGTACGGCCCAACTGCTAAAATAGGGGCAACCGGCATCCCTTCGTTGTTAACGTCGGTAAACACGTGCTTTGTGGATGGCTTCTTGTTAGGTCCCCGATGCTTGGATTGGTTGCTCGATATACGGGGCTTGAAATACATAAACATATGTATAAACATGCCAGAGTGTATTATATTAACGAATTGCGATTAATTAACATGTCTATGGGGATTATATTCTTCTGGCTATACCTCATCCTGGCCGGAACCAGTGTTACCGAACTCAGCGGCTCCAGTGGCTCCAGTGTCAATGGCTTCATCAGCTGCGGCCTCAACGGCCTCACCGGAACCAACATTAGCCTCAGCGATGGAGTCCAGCAAGAACTGTTCACCACGTTCTGGTTGCGCCATCAATTCTATACCAAGCATTAAGTACACCACAAGCATATTATTAAAAAAATTATTATTAAAAAAAATTCTACACCAAGCATTACTTTGAAACAACCATATTACATATTACAATACAAGCATATTATTAAAATAAATTCTACACCAAGCATTAAGTACTACGGCGTGTTGAAAGACAGAGCACAGAGGACCAATACACACATTTTACATACCAAGAATACAAAATCAATGTGGGCATTATGCATGCACAGAAATGAGAACATCCTTGTGGGCATTTCACCGAACATCTTGTGGGCAGCCGAATTAGAGAGGGGGGATGACTGGTGCACAGTTGTACCTCGGTCCTCCTGGGTGGAATGGCGGTGTGGCGGCGGTTTGGTGGCGGAGGAGGCGTCGGCGAGGTGGCGGAGAAGGCGCCGGCGGGGTGAGTGGTGGCGGCGACGAGGGCACCAGCGCGGGGTCGACTGGCGCGGGGGTGGAGCTAGTGGCGCCGGGATAGTTGGGTGGCGGAGGAGGGCGACGGCGTCGACGAGGATGGCGGCGCGTGGTCTCGACGGAGGCGACGACGGCGGCGGTCGGAGAGACACAGGAGGCAGCGGCGCGCGCGTGTTCTCGAGCGGGGACTTAGAAAATTTGGGGTGTGAGAAAAGGGCGGGGCGTGTAAACTTTATACAGGGAGCACTTCTACAAGCGGTTTATATTTCTAACCGCTTGTAGAGGGATGACTTAACAAGCGGTTTATATTACTAACCGCTTGTAGAGGGATGACTTCTACAAGCGGTTGATATTACTAACCGCTTCTGAATGTTGCGTTCTAGAAGCGGTTCTTTTATCAAACCGCTTCTGAATGTTGCATTCCAGAAGCGGTTCTTTTCTCAAACCGCTTCAGTTTAATTTAAGAATTTTTAAAAAAGCTCTTACAACTTTAGTTTCATTCCATAATTTTTAAAATATGCTTTTAGCAATTTAGTTTCATTCCATAATTTTTAAAAAAGCTCTTACAACTTTAGTTTCATTCCATAATTTAAAAAAAATGCTTTTAGCAATTTAGTTTCATTACATAATTTTTAAAAAATGCTTTTAGCAATTTAGTTTCATTCCATAATTTTTAAAAAATGCTTTTAGCAATTTAGTTTCATTCCATAATTTTTAAAAAATGCTTTCAGCACTTTAGTTTCATTCCAGAATTTTGTCGACCTTCACGCCACTTGAAGTCAGTTTGACCCATTGGCACTTAAATAGAGGGACCTTCAAAGGTCCATAGTCAAGCTCCCATATCTCTTCAATGAAACCATAATATGTATCCACCTTGCCTTTGTTGTCTTCGGCGTCTCTACAGACACCGCTATTTTGGTTGGTGCTCTTGTTATCCTGGGATCTGGTGTAGAATGTGTAACCATTTATCTCATACCCCTTGAATGTCACGATTTCACTAGATGGTCCCCGAGCCAAGCGTTGCAACTGTTCATTGTCTGACCCTTTCAAAAGGATGTACTTTTGTAACCAAGCGCCGAAAGAATCCATGTGCTTCAGTGTTATCCAATCCTCAGACCTCCTCGGGAAATCGCGGCGTAGAATACTCTTGTGCTCAAGACATACGGGGCCACTACAGTTGATTGTTTCAAAACCGTGAAATGTGCTTGCTTAAATGTAAGAAGATCATTGCATGCAATTGCTTTCCTTCCTAGTGTCCCTTTTCCCCGTAGCCTCCCCTCATGGCGTGATATAGGGACACCGATCGGGTTTAGAACATTAATGTAATCCACACAAAACTCAATCACCTCCTCTGTCCCATAACCCTCGGCAATGCATCCTTCTGGACGAGAACGGTTATGAACACACTTCTTTAGCACACTCATGTACCTCTCTAAAGGGGACATGTTGTGTAGATACACGGGTCCAAGAATACCTATCTCTTTGACAAGGTGAACAGTGAGATGAACCATAATATCAAAGAATGCAAGAGGAAAGATCATCTCAAGACTAACCACACTTTGTACCACGTCATCCTGCAGCTTACTTAGTTTATCTGGGTCGATGACCTTCTGTGAAACCGCGTTGAAAAAAGAACACAGCTTTGTGATTGTCCCTCGTACCCACTCGGGCAGTATGCCTCTCACAGCCACTGGGAGCAACTGTGTCATTAACTCAAGACAGTCATGGGATTTCATGTGTACGATTTTATTCTCTTTCATGTTTATGAGTCTCTTTACATTCGAGGAGTATCCGGAAGGGACCTTCACACTGTTCAGGAACTCTATCACGCTTTTTTCTCTTCATTGCTTAGAGTGTAGCTCGCAGGATGTAGGTAATGTTGTCCTTTCCCTCTCTTTTCGGGATGTAGGTCGTTCCTCAGTTCCAAGAGTTCAAGGTCCTTCCGAGCTTGCAGTGTATCTTTCGATTTTCCGTACATATCTATGTAATTTAGCAGGTTCAAGCAAACATTCTTCGTGATGTGCATGAAGTCAAGTGAGTGACGAACCTCCATGACTTCCCAATAAAGCAAGTCCCAAAATATTGACTTCTTTTTCCACATGGGTGTATGACCATCCTCATTCTGCACATGTTTGCTTCCAGGACCCTTTCCAAATACTACTTTCAAATCCTTTACCATGGCAAACACACGTGGCCCACTACGATGCTGAGGCCTTGCATGAAGGTCTGGTTGCCCGTTAAATTTTCTGCCTTCCTTCTGCAACGGGTGACTCGTAAGAAGAAACCTACGGTGACCCATGTACACAACCTTCCGAGAGTTTTTCAGGTACATGCCATACGTTTCATCTAAGCACTGGATGCACGCTCTATATCCTTTGATAGTTAGGCCGGACAGGTTACCGAGAGCAGGCCAGTCGTTGATTGTTACAAATAACAATGCACGTAGGGTGAAATACTCCCTTTTGTACTCATCCCATACCCTTGCACCATCGTCCCACAACGTCACTAGATCTTCAACCAATGGTTTCAGGTAGACATCGATGTCATTTCCAGGTTGCTTGGGGCCTTGGATCAACAATGGCAACATGATGTACTTTCGCTTCATGCATAGCCATGGAGGAATGTTATAGATACATAGTGTAACGGGCCGGTGCTATGGTCACGCTCAATTCTCCAAAAGGATTCATCCCATCGGTACTCAACCCAAACCTTATGTTTCTCACCTCATCCGCGAAGTCGGGTACGTCCGGTCGATTTTCCTCCACTGTGAGCCATCTGCAGGGTGTCTAAGCATCCCGTCGTCCTTACGCTCTTCTTTGTGCCAACGCATCATCCGGTATGCGCTTTGTTAGCAAACATACGTTTCAATCGGGGATCACAGGAAATACCACAACACTTTAGCCGGAGGTCTCTTCTTCTTACGCTCCCCATTTATTTCACTGGATTGTCACGCTTCACCTTATACCGTGATTCTCGCTGCTGGACAAACATCCAAATCGGCATACTCATTACGATACGAGGATACAATCATTAGGACATGCGTGTATCTTGTGTACTTCCAATCCCAAAGGATGACGACTTGCTTGGCTTCATATGTAGATTCAGCAGAGTGTTATCTTACGAAGCAACTTCTTTATGAGTGATAACAACTCATCGAATCCCTTATCCGACACACCATTTGTAGCCTTCCATTGCATGACTTCAGTGTGGTACGCAGCTTTTGTGGCCCCGCCTACGTTTGGGTACAAAGGAGTTATGTGGTCCTCTAACATGTCTTTGGAACTTCTCGAACTGTCTTTCATCTGTAGTCTCCTCTCTGTCACACAAAGATCTGGTCTAGCTCATCATCACCAAAGTCACCAAGTGTTTCTTCCATGGAGCAAGATTATGCGTGCCGTCCGGGATATTGTTGAATCCATCTTCCTCTTCCTCGCCTTCTTCATCTTCTTCCTGGCTAATCACCTCAACTTCGCCATGGTTGGTCCAACAGGTATAGTTTGGCATGAAACCTCTCATGATCAAGTGGTTCATAACTTGCCATCGCTGGGAGTGCTCCTTCTCGTTCTTGCAATCTACACACGGACAACATATGAAGCTGCCTGGAGGCAAGAATGCAACAGCCATGTCGAGAAAAGCCTGCACGCCATCAATGAACTCTCTCGAGCGACGGTCCGCATTGTACATCCATTGCCGATTCATCTACACCAAGTTATAATTTCATTAAAAATTATAACAAATTTCGTTACAAAAATTATAACCTAACTTAAATTTCGTTACATTTAAACCCAACAAAAAAAAGCTCCACTTACACCGTCATCCAATTAAAGAACTACCTTTCTAATTATTTTGTATCCCTTCCTACCTTTGTAATTATTTTTTATCCTTTCTATTTTATTTCATACACCAATAATTACTTCCTTGCAATGTTGTACCTAGATCTCCCCCAACTAATTGTGATATTTAAGATTCTAAAGCTAACAACCACCTAGATCTAAAGCTTCCAATCACCTTTACCTTGTAATGTCATTTTTTAAACTAGATCTCCACCCTACATCTTCATACAACAACAAAAACAAGGCATAGAAAACAAATTTTCGATCATGCTTAAAAAGTTCAAGATTTCTCCATAACCATTGAAAAAAATAGCAATATCTAGGTGAGAAGGATGTTCACATGATGTTACTAACTTTGAAACACTTAATTTGGAGCTAATCACCTCAATTAAAAATTTGGACAGCACCTCCCCAAGAACAGCGCTGGGCCGGCCTTCTCTGTTCGATCGTACCTCTGCTGGCTCATGGAGGAAGAAGGGTTTAAATGCGCTGCGCGGGAGGGCTTCCAGAAGTGGTTTGAGACACGAACCGCTTCTGGATGTTGCGTTCTAGAAGCGGTTCTTTCCTCAAACCGCTTCTGAAAATCAGAAGCGGTTTGAGGAAAGAACCGCTTCTATAACGCAACATCCAGAAGCGGTTTGTGTCTCAAACCGGTTCTGAAATATTACGTTCTAGAAACGGTTCTTTCCTCAAACCGCTTCTGAAAATCAGAAGCGGTTTGAGACTAGAACCACTTCTAGAATGCAACATTCAGAAGCGGTTTGTGTCTCAAACCGCTTTTGAAATCCCTCTCCGAACCGTTGCCAAATAACCGCTTCTCGTGCGAACATCACAACGGGTTCGTACCAAACCGCTTCTAATAGGTCGGTTGTGATGCCTAGTTCTGTAGTAGTGATTATGTCCAATAATAGTACTTGTAGTAAGTTACTATTCCTCCAGTTCCGCAATATAAGTCTGAAGCTTATCATACCTACGGACTAACCCTACAATGAATGACATCAAACCACTGTTGAAACATAAAATAAATTCAACGACGAAACCGTCGACTCAGGACTTCAAACTCGCGACCTCCAGTTCACTTCATAATGTACAAACCCACTGAGGCACGAGCTCTTCGTGTTTTCTATTGCTTCTATATATTCTCAACTTGGTTTCGTTTTTCTTCAAGCGTTTACAAGACTCGCTTATATAGCAGATTTTCCAACCGAAACAAAGAACTCGTAATGGCTATTCTACTCGGACTCCGAAACAACACTTTCCAAATCAAAATTTTCCAAAACAAGATTAAAACTATTAATCACCCCCTTAATCTTGTAACACAACTCTAACTTGTTGAGGTAGTCGGTCTCAACTATGATTTGCCCAACAATTACTCGATACAGGATGGAGAACGCATCTTCTAAACATCATGTACTCAACTTACTTAAATCTAGACGGCGAACACATTTCCTCAACGTCTTGGTCTCATCTTGGACAGACATGACTTTGGACGACGAACGCACACTGCTACAGAATAGACCATCCTTGCCGGCATATCACTGCCAGTTGGGCTAGAGCTGGCAATGAGAAACATATCACTGCCAGTTTAAAAGTCTGGCCGGTGGGAGCACATATCACTGCTGGTTCGGTTACTACTCGGCAGTGATATCAGCATTTTCACTGCCGGTTCTATTCCAGAACCGATAGTGATAAGTATTTTCCTGTGCAAAGTGATAAGTATTTTCTTGCGCAATCCTTATCCATCGATTCTGCGAGAACCGGCGAGTGATAAGTATCTTTATATAGGTGAAATTCCTTCCCAACCGAAAGAGTAATGAGAGGAGCTTTGTCTTTGCTCGGTGGCAAGGATTTTGGCGACTTGCTGCTGAAAAATTGTACCAAAATTCATCTCGAATTTCTCTCCAATGTTAGTAACTTGATCTACATTATATTTATTTTTAGATTGTACTTTATAGATTGCTCTAGATTTTGATAATTAGTTGTAACATCCCAAAAATTTTAAGAATAGGAAAAAAATGAAAACTTAAAATTTAAAAATGGAATTGAATGAAAATTTCATCTGAAAACAAGAATTTTATTTTAAATATCATCATTCTCTTCATTTTCTTGTATCTTAACCTGAAAAGAAAAGAATGAGTTGATATATTAAAATTTTTCGTCCAAAATAAACAAAACTTAAAAATGAGTTTAAAATATAAATCTTATTTTGAAATTCCATCTTTTTAGAATTTTCCTGAATTTTGGTTTTTAAGAAAATAGTTATTACAAAACGTTTTCTCCTACTCTATAACAAAAAACCCCAAAACCACTTAAAAGATATAATCTAGAAAAACAAATTCAAATAAATACCAAATCATCCCCTGGTCATCTCCAGAAATTTTCAAGGACATGTGAACTAATTTATTGTTGAAAAGAAATCAAAAGTAGATTTAATTTAAAATGATATTATCAATGTCAGAATTTTATAAAAATAAATAAAGTAGCCTGAAAGGAATCTTATTGCATATTTGGTTTTTATTTGAATTTATCTCTGGGATTATTCATTTATGTGTATGACTTGATTTTGGAATTTGTGACATTTAAATACCCAAACCAAGCACATTAAACAAACTCAAGAAAACGCCAAACAACATACTATAGAAAATAATTTTGTAAAATACTAGGTCCCATGAGATGAATAAATATAATTTTTATTGAATTTTTGCACATAATTTAAATAGCTCAAAATTTCAAAAATAGTATGAAAATCATCCAACTTTGATGAATTACTGATCTTAAACCGCATGAGAGAATCAAGTGAAACGAAAGAAAATGGAAATTAGATGTCTTGTTCTAATAACACAAAAGTTTTTAGGAATTTTTGAATAGGCTAAGATCCTTTTTGAACTGAATCAAACAGGAACCGAAACCTACCCATTTATTGCTCGAAGCTACAGTGTTTCTCTAGTGTGCTCGATGAGACATCGTCTCTGCCACTGGGCTCCGCTGCCCTTAGGACCCACTGGCCAGCTGCATGATGCCTCCTCTCTCCCTCCTTCCTTTCCTGTCTTCTGCCCGCATGCTGCCACGGCAACGAAGCGCTGCGTCCACGCGCTGTCGCGGCAGAAACACTCCTCCACGCGGCCGATGCAAGCCCGGCTTTGCCCGCTCCGCCTCCTGCCCATGCCGTCGCTCACGCCTCGCATTGCCCTCTCCGTCGAGCCAGTATAAAGTAGTCGACACTGCCCTGTGCTCTCCTGCTAGCCATTTTTCTCGCCTCCCTTCGCTGTGAACCGGCCGAAGTGGGGACGAGGCGGGCGAGCCCATTCCACGTGACTCCTTGAATTGGTAGGCTCATTCATCAATTCCTTGTGCTAATACAATCCCCTCGGTCCCCTGAGCTGATTGCACACCTTGATTGCAGCACAGGACAACCGAGTCGCCGCCGCTGCTCGGTCTTCTTCTTCACTTCCGGTTGCACGCTGCTGAACCTCCTCGGTCACTCCCTACCACCCTGAGGTGATTCATTCGACTCCTCTTAGCTCCCTGATGCCTCTTATGCTTTTTGCCGAGGCTAAGAAGCCCTCTTCTTCTTCTTCGGCAGTCATCCCCGACGAACTCCGCCCTCCACCGTTGTCGTCCCTCCTCACCGCCTCTCGTCCACAGCCAACTATTGCTGCAGGATCGTCGTCGTCCCCTGGTGCTCCACCGCCCTCCGTCTTTCCACCTCCGGCCTTCCTCGCCGTCGGCAGTCACCGAGCTGATCTCCTCTGTTCTGTCTCCCCGACCGATGGGCCCACTGGTTAGTGAAACGCAGTCGACTCAGTTCAAATCCCAGAAGGCGCGTTCCAAATACCGAAAGAGTATTTTGATATTTCAATACTTTTTCCAAACTGTATTAAATTCAATCAATTGTAAATTTTGTTATGAATACCCAAATGCAACGAAATCAGTTTCTAAATTTGAGGTAGGATATAAGGAATTAGATTATGTATTAAAAATTTATATGTCATATGCAGTAAATTCATTCAAATTGAATTTGAACAAAAGTCCCTTTTTAGGTGTTGATAAGCAACTAGATAATACCTAATTCCAAAAATCATGAAACAAATCACATAGGTTCCTGCAACCATAGATGCTCCATTGCTGTTAAAATATTTTGATTTGAATGTATTATGAATAAAAAATTGATTGTTTAAATCCTTACTAGCATGCAAGTTTCAAATGGTTAAAATATTGTTCAAATGATCTCAAAATTTGATGAAACTAGTTTAGTTGCATTCCTGGGATTTCATTGATCATAAATACGCAAAAATATTTATATTTTACTTTATTATGCGCTATTTACTTGGTAGTCGATCATGCAATAAGTGAAAAGATCAAATGGCCGTAATTTTTGCAAACGAACCCCAAACTCAACGCAACCAAATCTTGTGACCTTATAATGTTATATGCTTGCTTGCTGTGCATAAATGACATCATTTTGAACAACTTTGAGTTAGGCCATATTAAGTCCTAATGATCATATACATGAAAAACATCTCGAATAAATGCGAAGTATCGCGGAACTAACTTTAAAACACTCTTAGGGATGTCCCCTGCTAATTTATGAAAAATTGTTAGATTATCCCTTAAGGTGCTGCCGCTATAACGAAAAGAAAACTAGACCATAACCGCGTGAACAGCATGGTCGTATTAGCCTTTTCGGTAACCCGTAAAATTTCTTATATGAATGAAAATAGTGAAAGAATAGCTTAGTAGCATTCTATGATATACATACTACCATAATCTATAAAAATATTTCATTTGTATGCTGCATTGCATATAAAACTTATCTCCGCAAATACCTTAAATGACCACAAACTGCACCAATGCTTATCACTTAAGCTTTTTCGGCAATCCGTAAAGTATCTCGTCTAAATGTAAATTTAAGGAAAAATGGTACATAATCAGTGTTTAGTATATATACTACCATATTATGCAAAAATATCTTAATTATAACTTGCTTTGTATCTGAATCCTACTAAAGCAAAACCCCTAAAAGATCATCAAACTGCGCAGTGACAAACACTTAAGCACTTTCAACTGCTTGAGAAACTACTCAGCTTAACATGAATATTGGGGGAAATGGTCCAGAAACATATCCCAGTATATGGAGAACCAAAATATGGGAAAACATCTTAATTACAGCTTGCTTGTCATATAAAATTCGTTAGAGTAAGCACCCTAGATAATAAGGTTGCTAGAGTCTTTTATATGGTCGAATGAGATCGGAAGTCTTAAACTGAAACATCTGTAATGCAAGAATCGTCACATAATCAAGTAGTAACTGCCAATACCTTAAAATTTCAGATCCAACATGTAGGAATTACTCCCATGCATGAACACTTAAAGGTAAGTACCAATCAAGCAAAACCTTTTAACTAATGTTAATTTTATTAATCTAAATAATTTTAGCATCTAGAATTCGAAGTTATATATGCAAAGATACATAATTTTAGCCTCTTGAATTTTTAAATAGCCTTAGCTATGATTATAACTTTAGCTTCTTATAATAGAGGATGAAAGTAACACATTCAAGAAAAGGCCTCACATGAGCAAAGTGCTAATGAAATCCTAATGAAAGAGATAAATCAAGAACTCAAAATCATCATGTTCTTCTTGGTAAGTTTTAATTTGGTATTTACATCTGATTTCTTTTTGCCCCATTTGATACGGTGTTATTTGCTTTTGTCTCGGTTCTTATTATTCGACGCATAGACGACGATAATTCGGATTCGGTTATTAACGACATCGACTACGATCCGGATTATATTCCCAACGAAGAGCAACCAGGCAAGCACCCTCCTTTGATCATTTTGATCCCATATTTGCAAATTTATGTTGTTTTATCAAACTATATGTATGCGTGTATGTTTTAAACTTGCTATATTGTGGGTAATGGTAGCTAAACCCACTTGTATGCATTACGTTTACCTTGTCATTTGAACACTTGCCATTGTAACCTAGTATTGGATTAGACAATACTTAATGTCACTTGGGTAAAACTTGCAAACTTACCATATGTATTGCTTAGACATGCTCATTAGAACAACTTTCAAAATGATGGGAGATGTTTCAACTACTTTGAGCAAACTTTGTTTAAATGGAAGGAACCATGGTATGGTTTCCACTTAATTTGATAAAAATCCAACTCAAACTTATGATTTAGATGCAGGCGAGTTATTACTTAACTTGAGGCATGAAAAGGACCTCATGCGTAGTTAGGGGGAGATTCTCGCCCGGGTCAGTTAAGGACCGAACTTGATGCTATCACCTAAGTGTTTTGGTGCAACCACATGTGCTAGTATGGGATAGCCTAAACTCACTAGATTAGTTAGAGTGTAGCCTTGCATTTTGGTAGGCCGAAGTAGTATGGATGATCCGATGGACTGGTGTCGTTCTAGGTGCTCCCTTCACCGAGGTGTTGGGGCCCAAGCATTCCAATATAACGGTGTATTCCTTGTCATGGGGAGAGTTCACGGTGGGGCACCATCGGTTCAGGATCTCTGGAACTATGGCAAGGGTTTCACATCACTGTCGCTGGTGCAAGGCTAAGCTTTAACTAGTTGAACGGTTTCGTCACAGTCTAGCAAATCGGGTACGGTACGTATCGCAAGGCATGGTTGACATGATTGCTAGAATGTGTCATGTGGGTAAAGTGTACACTCTCTGCAGAGATTAAAATCTAATTAATTAGCCGTGCTCGCGGTCATGAGCAACTTGGGAAAATAATGTCAAGTATAGTGTTGTTTTTGCAAAAACTTTTGGAAATGGTTTTGGAATGGATGGGTATACTCATGAGCCAAGGGTGGCTGTTTTTACTCGCAATTCGCAGCCAAGGAGGGCTGTGGAATGATGGATATGAACTGTACTTACTGTTATTAGCTTTTTGTTAAATGCTCTTTACAATTCCGTTACCGTTTTACGCAACATTCACTTGCTAAACAAAATCTGCTTTATACTGAAAATGAGACTACTGTAGAAGCTTGTTATCCTTGTTCTAGCCATGCATTTACAATATTTCCATACACTAAAGTCTTGTGAGTACATACGTGTACTCACGGTTGCTTAATCTAAACAATATAGACGACGGTATGCAAGAACTCCCCGACAACTCGTACTTTACTTTGGGGTCCGACGAATATGTTGATGGATGAACTTGGGCTTTTCCAAGTCGGTTGCCTATGGGTTATTGGATGGGCATACCGCTGTCCTCATTTTGGAATACATTTGTTCTTCGCTGCAATTTACTTTTGGACTTGTAATATTTGACCGATGGGCCATTATTTTTAATAGCAAGTAGTTGTAATAGTTGTAGTTTATGTTTATGCTATTCCAACTACTTAGATTCATGTGTATGTGTTGCGATGCATCTCGAATGCGGGATATGTGGGTGCTAGGCGTTGATCTTGGGAACTAGCACTAGACACATATTCGGGTACCTGGAATTGTTTTCAACAATCTAGTGCATAAACTCGTGCGGTCGTCGTTCTTTAGCTATTGCTCGCGCTCCCCTTGGTGAGTGTGGGCGATATCAAGGTTCTGAGACGAACGGCGAGTGCTATGCTTGGATGAGTTGGTTCCAATCCCGGTATGGTTGTTCGGAATGGAATCGAAATTCCCTTGGTTGTGTAAGTGTGTACGGTGCAACTAGGTGGCTCATATTTTCTTGAGTGAGGGCCATCTGGTTAATACTCCGTGTATGAGACTTTTGGGTGACAGTGATCATACACTTAATTGAAGTATGGGTGTCACCTCTGAGTCCAATGCACGAGCGAGGATCGATTCGTATTTCTGGGTGCCCACAAGAGGTGGTATCAGAGCCCATACGACTGTAGGAGAAGCCTTAGTTAGCATAGTCGATAGTTAAGGACAAAGCTTCTCTCTCAAAAAGATTATTTTCGGGTATAGAAGTTATTTGTGAAAATGTAGAATGCTATTCTTATCTCTTCCATAGGTTTTCCTTCTCATCCTACCTTTCAAAAGGATTTTGAACTCATCTCAAACTTCAAAAATTGGTTTTCTGGAAAACAACACTATGAAACTTTGCTCTACTTCTTATGTCATTCAAAAATTGATGAAGACTAAGTTTCAAAGTTATAAAACTTAAGGTTTTGAAAACTTAAAAATTCAATAGGACTAGCATGGAGTTCTCTAATCTCACCTTGCTCTGCACCATCTCCTTTGGGAGGTGAAATTTTTTAGAACATTACCTTGTTTCAAATATTAGATAGGCCGAAAGTAAATGTAAGATTAAGGAAACTTAGGCTCTTGTTTGTTTGACTTAGAGACATAGAAAATTTTCACTAAAATTCCGAAATGAGTCATCACTGGGTTGAGACTAATCCCATAGAATTTCATGAAATTCCGACCTAAGGAACGCGGTTAGAACTTTAAAAGGGGTAGTACGGACTGAATAGCAATCCTGGACATAACCTCTCTTATTCAATTCCATAGGCCAATCTGTCAATGCAAAAATTTTCAAAAAAATTCCATGGGTTCATATCTCTTGCAGGAAGCTACCCAAAAAATTTTGCAGTTTTATCTGCTCTTTACCAGTACCTAAAAATTCCACAAACCAGCTGGACAAAACCTTTAGCATCACAGTTTTTCTATTTTAATGCCTCTCCGAGGCAATATTTGATTATTTTGATGCCATGCCCAATGTAACAGCCCAAAATTTAATAAAATAAGAAATATAATATCAAAAATATTCATGTGATTTATTGTTATATTTTATGTTTTTTTTGAATTAAAGAAATTCTTTTTGGATTTTTCCTAATAATACAAATCCAAATGAGCTATATAGTAAAGGGTAAAAAGTAAAAAGGTAAAAATCCAAAATCAGTAAAATTTGTAAAAATCTCAGATAAATCCCAGATCCATCCAGGATCTTGAAAATGCAACTAGCACTGATCTGGATCAATAAAATACTAAAAGGGCAAAAGTAATCATGAGGAGATAATCCAAATCTGAAACTATAAGATTTCTTCAGAAGCCGACTGAACTTAACTTCGGAAAAGCTGAAAATTGCAATGTCAGAATTATTAGAAATTAAATATTAAATATAAAATCATGAAAATTTTATACAAGGTATATAATATTAATATAAAATATTATAAAAAGTATCATAAAATAATAAATTGATCTTGATCCTCAATTAAATAAAAATCAGAATTAGCCGAAATTGATAACTATGCATTGTCAGCTTTTTAAAAATATTTTTACTCATCATTTTTATCTAAAAATTTTATGAGACCCTTGTATTTTTCTTGCCGACATCTATAAAATTTTCATAAAATCTTGAGTTTATTTATTAACCCAAACCCCGGATTTACCTCAACCTGTCTAGAGTTTTCCTACAGTTCGCCCTAACATTTCACTGACAAGTGGGCCCGGCGTCACAGCTGTCCTCCCCTGCCGACTTCTTCCTCTCTCTCTGCCAGCGCACCCCCACCTGTGAGCCCTCTTCTCCCTCAGCTCTCTCTCTCTCTATCTCTCACCGAGCCGCGCCGCCTCTCCGTTTTGTCACCTTCGCGCCGCAACTCGCCGCCCGATGCTGCTGCCTACACCTTACCTGGACACACCGCGCCTGCCTTGGCTGTTGTGCCCCCTCTTTCGCGCGAAGGAACGGCCGAGAGGGCTCACTCGCCGCTTTGACCAGCCGAAATGCAAAACCCGCGCCAAACCGACCTTCATCGGCTATTTAGGCGTTGCAAAGCAACTGCTAGCACTCATGTACTCTCCTAGAACCCGCAAAACCGAACCAAGCCACCGCATCACTGCCAGCTTCCATCTTCTTCCCCAATTCCGGCGACCAACCGAGAAAAAAAGGGAAAAACCTCAAACAAGTTTTTTGCTGAACCATTTCTCGAACCATCTCGCCTGAAGCAACCTCACCACCCCTAGTACCTGTCCCCGGTCCCAATTGGTGATCTTCTTCTCCGGTGAGCCGCCGCACCAAGCTCCTTCCGCCGTCGCCACCCTCGCACGGTGAGAACCCCTCTCCGATACCTATTTCTTCGAATGAAAGCCAAAAACCGACTCCTTGAGACTCACTGATGCTCACCATGGTGATCTTCAAACTCGGGAAGCCTTAGTTTCGCAGTTTCACCGCCGGCCATGTCCGCCGCCGCCCCCTCGCGGTGACACGCCGTCTCCGGCCATATTCGGTTGAGTTAGCACCTCCCCTAGGTTCGCACGGACACGCTGGTGCTAATTATGGAACTCATTCGCCACCTCCAGCGATGCTTCGCTGGCGGCGAGCTTCGGTCACGTTTGCTCTGCTATGGGTCGCCGACAGCTGGGTCCCGTTAGCCAGTCGCATGCACTGCGCTAGTCGCTGCCGAGCGGTTCCCTCACGTCAGCTGCTCGCGCCGCGCTGTCCACACAGGCCCGCGCGTCAGTCTCACTCGCGCACGCCTCTCACTGCCATCTGGGCCTGGCCTGTCAGCGCCTCGGCCCAGCACAGCCGCAAATGGAAAGCGGTTTTCGGACCTGCAAGTGTACTTTCCATTTTTAGTAGTTTTCCTGATTTTCTATATTTTGGCAAACCCTAAACATTCAAACTTGAATATCTTTTGATCTATTTATCCAAATTTAATGAAATAAATTTCTAAATTCTTATAAAATCATGTAGATTCAGAATATGCAGAAATTTTTTGAAAATGATCTATGTTTGAATTTTAAATTTTAAATTAAATAAAGAGTATAACATATGCTATTCATAAAATTTTTTGCAAATAGCCTCCAAATTGAGTAAACCAAATTTTGATAGTCTCCTCGTGATCTTAAGAACCATAATATATAAAAATCTCTAGGGTTTGTTATAATAAAATTTTAAGTTAATAAATCATTAGTATAATCAATTCAATATTAGTCCACATAAATTTAATCCTTTAAAATTTTAAAATAGGAATAAATGATCCATACAACTATCCCTGATTTATGAAATTGTTTTATTTGAATTTTTCCATCTGATTTCTTTTTGGCCTTATTGAAATTTATTATTTGTTATGCAATTATTATACGACGTGTAGAACCCGACGAATCCGGAGTAGTCGACGACGATCAATAGTTTGACTACGAGAATAATCTATAAGGAAAGCACCCCCTTTGATCATATTGATCCCAGTTTTATAAATGTTTTTATTAATTGTTTTATTGCATGCGTTACTTTTATTAAAGTGTGCTATTTAGTGGGTAATGGTAGCTGTACCTATAGTTTCATAGAACTTCCTTGATAAGTTTGGATTTGTGAACCTTGATAACCCTAGAATAGCATAGACAATACTTAATGTCAATTTGGGATACTCACACTTAGTGTCATGCTTAGCCATGCTTAAACAAATATAAAACCTTGACATGATTAAAAATATTGGATATGACATTTAATGGGTATGACCTTTCTTGGTTGGTATTTTGATAAAAGATGAAAATAAAACTATGATTTTGATGCACGCAATTATTGGCAATAGCCGGGTGTACAAGAGACTTGTACGTAGTGTAGGGGGAGACTATTGCCTGTGTCGGATTAAGGACCGAACTACGTGTTCGTTAAACCCAAGAATTACCGTACAACCACAAGTGCTGGTATGGGACAGTCTTAACCTATTAAGTTGCTTAAAACTAGCTTTGCACATTGGTAGGCTGGAGTAGTACGAGCTTCTTCAGTGACTGGTTGCTCGGAGGGGCGCCCACACCGAGGTGTTGGGAGTCACGTTTGCTGATACAACGGTGAACGCCATGCTATGGATATACTTAACCATTATGCGCAAAGGATCAGAAAACATTTACACCATAGTATGGGTTTAACGTCATCGGGCTGGTGCAAAGTTAGGATTAAGAAATGTAACGGTTATGTTATGATCTCTTTGCCGATACACCAAAGGAAGTGTGTTACTGGCCTTGCAAAAGGGGTTGATCATTACTTGTGGGTAAAGATGTACACCTCCGCAGAGTATGAAACTTTTCGAAAAGCCATTCCCACAGTTATGGGAGTCCTGGTGCGCCAGCACTAGTTAGATTGTTTTTATTTTCATAAAACTAGATTCTACCGTGTGTTGGTAGAAATTGGTTCGTGAATATGGTCATGATACCCAGGTACTTGAAATTTATTTATGCTTATATTATGTTACTTTCAGTATTAAATTACTTTTACTTAAATTCCGTTTTGCAATCTACTATTCTGTATTTATGTTGCAAATTAGCTTTATGCGAAACAACCACGAGCCTTCCCTTTCAATTGGTTTGCATATATATTTAGGTTTTGCAAAAAGTCTTGCGAGTACGTAAGTACTCAACTTGCCTATGTTGATGTTTTTAGGTGAAGAACCAGAATACCCCAACGATACATATTTTGATGCAGGATTCGGGGATATGAATGATGAATTTTTCTACGGTTCTCCTTGTCAGTTGCTTGTGGGGATATTGGGTTAAAGGCATACTACAAGAAATGTGTCTCCACTGAAAAATATTACTTTTGGTATTGTAAGAATATTATGTACTTTGCTTCCGCTGTGATAATAAAGTTTGTGTATGACTGTGATATCAATTTGTAATTGTGCGTACTAGCCACTGATCATGGGACTAGTACGGAAAGCACATGGTACCCATTATTGGTATTTATTATCAAAAATTGGGGCCTTACAAGTTGGTATCAGAGCCATGCTGGCTGTAGGAAACCCTAGGTAGCTTGGGCGTAAATGAACTTAAAATTTGAAGTTAGGGTTCCAAAAACTAAAATGATGAAATAGGACATCTTACAGATCTATTCTTTATGTATATTCTTTTGGTTGTGCCATATATACTTGTTATTAACTCTTTTCTGTTTTTAAATTTTTTGCTAGAATCTTTTCCTTCAATATTTCCTTATTGTCTTACATTTAATCAGGAATACTAATTCCTTGTTAAATGTGCAGATGGGTGGTTATGCTCCATGCTATATATCTACCCACAGGGAGAATTCTGGGATGATGGGTTTTCTCGCCCATCTACTAGAATTTGCTCATTTTTCCAGAAATCCTAGATATATAGTATTTCATGCCCCAATTAGTTCAGTATCTGTGGAGTACATAGCAAGGATGGATATTCCTGCTAGACTCGAGTATGGTGAAGGAGATAGGTCATTTGAGGGCTCTGGTTCCTCCATTACGATGGCCATGAATGAAGCAGCATATACCGCAATTGTCAGATTACGCCATGCTTTACCTGAGCTGGCAGTTGCATATAGAAGAATTCCTTCTCGGCCACCTAATGGGGAAAATTTCTATATGGATTCCACTGAATTATCAAATACAACTCTAAGAAATTTAGTGGAATTCATTAATGCGTCGGACCAGTATTGCTGACAGGTAGTTACTGAGTAAAAGGAGGCTAGGCGTAAATAGCATACTTAGAGGATGCTATCGCTCCCTATGTTGTTAGAGGTCTAGTGCCGCGTTCAGTTTTGAGGCAAGCGCTGCGGATACCCGTGGATGATACCCGAGCACCTCCGAGGCATTGCCAGGCGCGGATGTCTGTTATAAGGAGTCATCCTCGTCTACCCAGGATACATGTAGATCCCATTAGTTTTGCTTTGCGTCGTCCTCAGAAACCGCAGGTGTACCGTCATCGAGGGACTTTTCCTCCCTCAGACACGGAGAGTTCTACCCGTAGGTCCTCAATAGGTAGTGTGGATATGGAGTCAGCCGAGTGAGTCCTAGCTAGACAATGAGAAATAACTTCTGGTTACCTTCCTTTTTAACCGCATAGGTTTGTAGTCAGTTGTAAGTATTTGTGGTCATGCTTTTGCTTGTACATATCATGGATTGAAATAAAAGTTTTTGGTTGTGTATTTTATTGTGTGTTTATGGCCCCTACTCATAAATATTTAACATTTCTGTTAATATTTTTACGATGTTGTGATCTTTGATAATAATAACTCATGAATAATAATAATGAGGCATAGTCTTAAAATAAGTAGCAACCATTAGAAATCAAATGAATAAAATCTTACCTATCACTCTTTCTTTATGCCATTCCAGATGCGTGTGACCAGATCTCTTAATCAGATAATGGAGACTGAGGCAACTCTGAAAAATCAGCCTCCAAGAGTGGCTTTAGCCACTCCGGTTCTGCCAAATCCTATCCATCCATCTGTCAGAGCCTCTTCGTTGCGACGGCCTAATCGTCGGGAATCTTCGTGGCCTCCTTAAGCATCAGTCCAAGCTCAAGAGTCTGTTCCTGAAGAGCACTTGTCGGGACCGCCAACGTTGGCTCAAGTCCTGGCAATGATCGAGCAAGGGCGCCAGACGAATACTCTTCTACTCTAGCAGTTGGTGCAGAATACGGCCAATCTTGGTGCCATGGATGCTGGAGCTAGAAATGTTGAAGCATTTCGTCAATCCAAGTTAGGGGAGTTTCTAAAGACTCGACCCCCGACTTTCTCATCTGCTACCGACCCCATGGAAGCGGACGACTGGCTACGGTCAGTCGAAATCAAGTTGGCCATTGCGCAATGCAGTGACCATGAGAAAGTTATTTATGCATCATATCAGCTTCAAGGTGCAGCTGCTTCATGGTGGGAGAATTTCCAGGCTATCCATCCTGAAGGCCAGCAAATTACTTGGTTATCTTTCAAGGATGCCTTCCGAAGGACTCATATTCCTTCCAGTCTGGTCAATCTCAAGAAGCGAGAATTCCTTGATTTACGTTAAGGAAATATGTTCGTAATGGAATATCTTCACCGCTTCAATTATCTTGCTCGATATGCGACCTCAGAAGTTACACCTGAAGCAAGGAGAATTGAACGCTTCAGAGATAATCTGAATGATGAGGTTAAACATATTCTGGCTATTCATGATTTCCATGATTTTCAGATACTGGTAGATAAAGCTATTATAGCAGAACATAGTACCAGAAATATTATGGAAAATCGAAAGAGGAAATGGATAGCACGAAGGACCGCAAGTGTAAGTCCTGCAAGGCCACGCATTGGTCAACCGACCAATGTACGACCTTCAGCTCCATTTCAGCAGCAAAGGCGGCAAGGTCAAATTCCTCGACCTCAAGACCTTACGCTCAAGCAACCGGCACTTCAAGGAAGACCACTGAATTCAAAACTAAGCAGCGAATGTCACATGCTATCGCTGCAATGAGCATGGGCATTTGGCTAATGCATGTCCAAGGAAGAATCTAGTTCCAAGCCATCAGCCAACTCAAGGAGCACCTTTGCGACCTCCAGGTCGACTGCAAGGAGTTGGAAGTACTCAAGTTCCTAAATCAACGTCGGCTACAAATCGAAACTCAAGTAGCGATCGATTGCATCATGAGACCGCTAAGGATGCTAACGACGCTCCTAACGTCGTATTGGGTATGTTCCCTGTTCATTCAATATCTACCTTGGTATTGTTTGATTCTGGAGCATCACATTCATTCATTTCAAAAAAGTTCGTTAAGCAAAACAATATGAAATCTGATCTACTCTCCACCAAAATGTTAATCTATTGCCCTGGATCAACTATGAAATCAACAGAAATTTGTCCAAGTGTCTGTATTGAAATAAATGGAATATTATTTCACGTTGACCTTATCCTCATAGAAACACTTGGTTTAGATATAATCCTTGCTATGGACTGGCTATCCAAATATAAAGGATGTATAGACTGTGCTAATCGGTCTATCGCTCTTATTAACTCTGAAGGGATCCCAGTAAATTTCTCTTCCATTCAAAATTCCGCAAAATCGCAATCCTTCATATGTTCAGCCATAGTAAAAGAACTCAGCCAAATTCCTGTAGTCTCTGAATATTCTGATGTATTTCCAGATGAGTTGCGTGGACTTCCACCAGATAGGGACATGGAATTTGTTATCAATCTTGTCCCTGGGACAGCTCCTATTTCCAAACGCCCCTATCGTATGCCCCCTCATGACTTAGTCGAATTAAAAAAAACAAATCAATGAACAATTAAAGAAAGGATTTATTCGACCTAGTTCTTCTCCGTGGGGTAGTCCAATTCTCTTTGTCCCCAAAAAGGACGATGGTATACGCATGTGCATAGATTATCGTGCTTTAAATGACGTCACAATCAAAAATAAGTATCCCCTTCCTCGTATCGATGATCTGTTTGATCAATTGACTGGTGCTCAAGTCTTTTCAAAAATTGATTTGAGACATGAGTACTATCAATTGAAAATCAGGCTCGAGGATATCCCAAAAACCGCTTTCACTACACGTTACGGGTTGTATGAGTATACCGTAATGTCTTTTGGACTTACTAATGCTCCTGCCAGTTTCATGACCCTTATGAATAAGGTATTCATGGAGTACTTAAATAAGTTCGTAGTGGTCTTCATCGATGATATCCTTATCTATTCAAAAACCGAAGAAGATCATGCGCAACATTTGCGTATGGTGCTCGAGAAACTTCGTGAGCATAAACTTTATGCCAAATTTGAAAAATGCGAATTCTGGCTAAAAGAAGTTGCTTTTGTCGGGCATATTCTATCCAACAGAGGTATCTTTATCGACCCTAGTAAAATCAAAGCTATCATGGATTGGGAATCCCCTCAATCTGTTCCCAAAGTTCGAAGTTTTCTTGGTTTAGTGGGATATTATCGCCGCTTCATTGAAAATTTCTCCAAAATAGCCCGACCCTTGACTCAACTTCTAAAGAAAGAAAAGAAGTTCGAATGGAAATCTGAATGTGAAGAAAGTTTTCAGGAACTTAAGAAAAGGTTAACAACAGCTCCAGTACTGGTGTTACCTGATGTCCATAAGAGCTTTGATGTTTATTGCGATGCATCCCGAAATGGACTAGGGTGCGTCCTAATGCAAGAAGGTAAAGTCGTAGCTTATGCCTCGCGTCAGTTACGACCCCATGAACTTAATTATCCAACTCATGATCTGGAATTAGTTGTCGTGGTGCACGCTGTTAAAATTTGGCGTCATTACCTTATTGGTAATCGATGCAATATTTTCACAGATCATAAGAGTCTGAAGTATTTCTTTACCCAACCTGATTTGAATCTAAGACAACGAAAATGGCTGGAGTTGATAAAGGACTACGACCTTAGCATCCAATACCATCCAGGTAAAGCTAATGTTGTAGCCGATGCTCTTAGTCGAAAACTTCATTGTCTTTCTGTTTCATATCATACCAATCAATCAGATCTCATAAAAGAATTCCAAAAGCTTAATTTGGGAATCGTCGAAAAAGGATTTTTGGCCACACTCGAAGTGCAACCAACCCTTAAATCCCAAATTAAAGCTGCTCAACTCAAAGATGAATCTATCATCAAAATTCGTGAAGAGTTGAAGCAAGGAACCGAATCCGAATTCCATGAAAGTCCAGATGAAGTACTTATGTACAAGAATCAGATCTATGTCCCTAATGATCCTGAGATTAAAGATTTAATCCTTAAAGAAGCTCATGAGTCACCCTCTCGATCCATCCTGGGAGTACGAAAATGTATCAAGATCTTCGACAGGAATATTGGTGGCCCTGCATGAAAAAGGATATTGCTGCATATGTTGCCATCTGTGATGTATGTCAGCGTGTCAAAGCCGAGCATCAACGTCCTGCTGGACTTCTTCAACCTTTGAAAATCCCTGAATGGAAATAGGATGACATCAGCATGGATTTCATCACTGGTCTGCCAAAGACTAGAAAAGGTCATGATTTTATATGGGTTATCGTCGATCGGCTAACCAAAGTGGCGCATTTCATTCCAGTTAAAGTCACTAACCAAGGAGACAAGCTTGCAGAACTCTATCTAATCAACATTGTGCGGTTGCATGGTGTTCCAAAAACCATTGTTTCAGATCGAGGATCCCAGTTTACATCTCGTTTCTGGAAAAGTTTGCACAGTCTTCTAGGGACCAAGCTAAATTTTAGTATAGCTTATCATCCCCAGACAGACGGTCAAACTGAAAGAACAAATCAAATTCTAGAAGACTTGTTGAGAGCCTGTGTGTTATCTTATGGCTCTAATTGGGAGAAAAGTTTAGCATTTGCTGAATTTTCTTACTACAACAGTTTTCAATCCAGTCTTCAAATGTCACCTTTTGAAGCACTTTATGGAAGAAAGTGCAGAACCCCTCTTCTGGTCTGTGGTCGGAGAAAGAAAATTCTTTGGTTCAGATCTCATCCAACAAGCCCAAGAGCAAGTTGATATAATCAGAAGCCGTCTAAAAGAAGCTCAATCTCGTCAAAAGAGTTATGCCGACAACCGTCGACGTGAACTCAGTTTTGAATTAGGCGATCATGTCTATCTGAAAGTATCACCCCTCCGTGGAGTTTGTCGCTTCCAAGTTCGTGGAAAGTTAGCCCCACGATACATTGGACCATTCCGAATCCTTGAGAAGATGGGTGAGATGGCATATAAATTGGAACTGCCACTTCAGCTGTCAGAGGTTCACAATGTATTCCACGTATTCCAACTCAAGAAGTGTCTTCGTGTTCCCTCTGAGCTTACCAACCTGGAGAACATCAATCTTCAATCAGATCTCTCATATCAGGAGCAACCAATTCGCATTTTGGAAGAAGCGGAACGACAAACAAGAAACAAGACTCATAAGATGTTGAAAGTCCAATGGAGTAACCATACAGAAGATGAAGCTACATGGGAAAGAGAAGATCAACTTCGTAAAGAGTTTCCTGATTTCTTTTAAACCTCGCCAAATCTCGAGGACGAGATTTTTGTAAGGGGGGTAGATTTGTAACAGCCTAAAATTTAATAAAATAAGAAATATAATATAAATAATATTCATGTGATTTATTGTTATATTTTATGGTTTTTCTGAATTAAAGAAATTCTTTTTGGCTTTTTCCTAATAATAGAAATCCAAATGAGCTATATAGTAAAGGGTAAAAAGTAAAAAGGTAAAAATCCAAAATCAGTAAATTCGTAAAAATCTCAGATCCATCCAGGATCTTGAAAATGCAACTTGCACTGATCTGGATCAATAAAATACTAAAAGGGCAAAAGTAATAATGAGGAGATAATCCAAATCTGAACCTATAAGATTTCTTCAGAAGACGACTGAACTTAAATTGGGTTCAAATTTTAACCATGCTGACATATTAACCTTACCCATCCCTGGTAAAAATATCAAGAATTTATCCCTAAAACCCTAATTTTAGAAATTCAAAAACTAACAATCGGAAAAGTTAAAAATTGCAATGTCAGAATTATTAGAAATTAAATATAAAATAATGAAAATTTTATAAAATCTATATAATATTAATATAAACTCGTATAAAAAGTATCATAAAATAATAAACTGATCTTGACCCTCAATTAAATAAAAATCAAAATCAGCCGAAATTGATAACAGTGCATTGTCAACTTTTTAGAAATATTTTTACTCATCATTTTTATCTAAAAATTTTACCAGACCCTTGTATTGTCCTTTTCGACCTCTGTAAAAATTTTCATAAAATCTTGAGTTTATTTGTTGACCCAAACCCCGTATTTACCTCAACCTGTCCAGAGTTTTCCTGCAGTTCGCCCTAACATTTCACTGACAAGTGGGCCCGGCGTCACAGCTCCGCCTTGACCAGCTGAAACGCAAAACCCATGCCAAACCGACCTTCATCACCTATTTAAGAATTGCAAAGCCACTACTAGCACTCATGTACTCTCTTGGAACCCGCAAAACCGAACCAAGCCACCGCATCACCGTCAGCTTCCATCTTCTTCCCCAATTCCGACGACCAACCGAGAAAAAAGGGAAAAACCTCAAACAAGCTTTTTGCTGAACCATTTCTCGAACCATCTCGCCTGAAGCAACCTCACCACCCCTAGTACATGTCCCCGGTCCCAATTGGTGATCTTCTTCTCCGGTGAGCCGCCGCACCAAGCTCCTTCCGCCGTTGCCGCCCTCTCATGGTGAGAACCCCTCTCCGATACCTATTTCTTCGAATGAAAGCCAAAAACCGACTCCTTGAGAATCTGGAGTAGTCAACGACGATCAAGAGTTCGACTACGAGAATAATCAACAAGGCAAGCACCCCCTTTGATCATATTGATCCCAGTTTTATAAATGTTTTCATTAATTGTTTTATTGCATGCGTTACTTTTATTAAAGTCTGCTATTTAGTGGGTAATGGTAGTTGTACCTATAGTTTCATAGGACTTCCTTGATAAGTATGGATTTGTGAACCTTGATAACCCTAGAATAGCATAGACAATACTTAATGTCAATTTGGGATACTCACACTTAGTGTCATGCTTAGCCATGCTTAAACAAATATAAAACCTTGACATGATTAAAAATATTGGATATGACATTTAATGGGTATGACCTTTCTTGGTTGGTATTTTGATCAAAGATGAAAATAAAACTATGATTTTGATGCGGGCAATTATTGGCAATAGCTGGGTGTACAAGGGACTTGTACGTAGTGTAGGGGCAGACTATTGCCCGTGTCGGATTAAGGACCGAACTACGTGTTCGTTAAACCCAAGAATTACTGTACAACCACAAGTGCTGGTATGGGACAGTCTTAACCTATTATGTTGCTTAAAACAAGCTTTGCACATTGGTAGGCTGGAGTAGTACGAGCTTCTTCAGTTACTGGTTGCTCGGAGGGGCGCCCACACCGAGGTGTTGGGACTCACGTTTGCTGATACAACGGTGAACGCCATGCTATGGATATACTTAACGATTATTGTGCAGTGACTGTACAAACATTTACACCATAGTATGGGTTTAACGTCATCGGGCTGGTGCAAAGTTAGGATTAAGAAATGTAACGGTTATGTTATGATCTCCTGGCCGACACACCAAAGGAAATCTGTTACTGGCCTGGCAAAAGTTGTTGATCATTACTTGTGGGTAAGGATGTATACCTCTGCAGAGTGTGAAACTTTTCGAAAAGCCGTTCCCACGGTTATGGGAGTCTTGGTGCGCCAGCACTAGTTATATTGTTTTTATTTTCATAAAACTGGATTCTACTGGGTGTTGGTAGAAATTGGTTCGTGAATATGGTCATGATACCCAGGTACATGAAATTTATTTATGCTTATATTCAGTTACTTTCAGTATTAAATTACTTTTACTTAAATTCCGTTTTGCAATCTACTATTTTGTATTTACGTTGCAAATTAGCTTTATGCAAAACAACCACGAGCCTTCCCTTTGAATTGGCTTGCATATATATTTAGGTTTTGCAAAAAGTCTTGCGAGTACGTAAGTACTCAACTTGCCTATGTTGATGTTTTTAGGTGAAGAACCAGAATACCCCGACGATACATATTATAACGCAAGATTCGGGGATATGAATGATGAATTTTTCTAGGGTTCTCCTTGTCAGTTGCTTGTGGGGATATTGGGTTAAAGGCATACTACAAGAAATGTGTCTCCACTGAAAAGTATTACTTTTGGTATTGTAAGAATATTATGTACTTTGCTTCCGTTGTGATAATAAAGTTTATGTATGACTGTGATATCAATTTGTAATTGTGTATACTAGCCACTGATCATGGGACTAGTACGGAAAGCACATGGTACCCATTATTGGTATTTGTTATCAAAAATGAGGGCCTTACACCCAAGTTGTAGCAAAAGCTATCCCATCAGATGGGGTGCGTGCAACTTGTGCCCATGCATTTTAATAAAAATATTTAGTATTTCCTTACTATGTTTAAAATAAAAATATATACGGTTTTTGTTAACTCTTCCCTACTTTTTGATTCAAATCAAAACTCTCTCTTGTATTTTGAATCGCTATCTCTATTATTCTTTCCACCTATGGTTCCAAATTCTGTAACCTTTTCAGAATTTGCTCATAACACGAATGACTAATTTGACTCAAACACATTCGTTCTTAATGTTGCATCTGTAATATATCTCCAAAGTGATCTCATCATCAACCGTAAAGCTGTCCAAATTTATCATCATACTTGTATACTCTCACTGAAGTGAATTTTCTGCCTTTCTCTAGATCATTCTAGTTATTATGCATCCTAACTTCCATCTCAATCACTCCGACATATCGCATACCTTTCCCCAAGTTAAATCATTCTCATCATTTAAATCATTGCGGATCTCATAAAACTTGTTGCACATATATTAATGTGTTCCATTGTAGTTATAAATTACAAAATAATACACAATGTTTTAATTCTTATTATGCAAACAGGACTCGACAACGTGATCTAGTAGCAGCACTATGCGCTTCTCGCAAGAGGCGTGGAGTTGTTGAGCAAGAAATAGAAGAGGAGCTACCTATTAATGATGATCGGGATGAACAAGAAGAGGATGTGCAGGGAGGAACAGACTTCACACAGCTTGGGTCTCATGTTCAAATTCCTAGTGGCAGGATTTGGACACCACGTGGTCCTAACAGTATTCCACCAGCGCCACCAACGCATGCTGCCAAGACTATTCTCATACCAACTGGTGATAAGTACGTACTATGTTGTAACAATTCCTTTTCTTAAGACTGAAATGATGAGCTATTTGGCTTAAGTTCTTTTCACACCTATTATCTATGTGATGTTGTTTTTTCTTGTAGAAATTGGATGGAGCGTCCGTTCAACAGGAAAGCTCGTGTCCCTAACACCATCCTTGGAGCATTGGTGAGGCATCACTACCCTCAGATTGTGCATGATGCCACACAGGTGCCACCATCTGATGTCTCTACAACCAAGTGGCGTCATTGGTATATGAGAGGACCAGATGCAGATCCTTCAGCAGAGTTGTGTGCTGACAGGGTAAAAAATGGTTTCATGGTATGTTTTTGTAGGTATCAGTACCATAATTGATCAATAACTGAATTACATACTTTACTAATCATTAAGTTAATTGGATAATCTATATGTGTGTTTTATATTAGGCGAGGTACAAATGGCCTGAAGATTAGCCAGAACTCAAGGATAAGTGGATGAAGACCCTTGAAAAATGTTGTGTTAAGCTAGCAACGCAACAAATCTATCAAGTGAGGATTCATGCTGTGATGTCGTACCATGTAGAGGTTTTGCATCGTGGAATAAAATTTAAAGAGGCGAAATTGATCCATTTAGAGTCAAGTGAGTACCGTCAGGTACCTTTTCCTTGGATGAACAGTGATGCTTGGTTTAAGTTGTCTGACTGGTGGGGTTCAAGAGAATTCAAAAACGCGCATTGAAGAGGAGTGCACGATTTAGCGGTTCAGGGTCAGGGAATCGTGGGGTTCAGCATCCATCGCGCGTACACAACAGTGCATGGTAATAACATAATACATTAGTGCACTTTATCCATTTATGACCAATCTCATTTTAATTCTGATCACAATTTTTTTACAGGAGCAAAAATATGGAAGGCCTTTTAGCCTAGTCGAGTCCTTTGCTATTCACATGGGGGCTCCCAAGGATGCAGTTGCACAATGCAAGGGCAATGAGCTCCCCCCCTCTTTCTAACGAGCGTGCACAGGAGAATCTGGTAGTAAATTATTATAGTATTTTTTATGTAGTAACAAATAAAGTGATAAACTACTTATTTCTGCATTGTATTAGGATAATTATCATGATGGGATGACACGAGCTTACGGCCCAAATGTTCCCTGGGTGAAGGGACCTTTTGACCCACAAGTTATGTATGACAACACTGGACGAAAGCCTCATGGAAAGTTTGCAATTGCTGATGGTGCCTTCGATAGCTCGAAAGTGCAAATGTCCACTAATGCTTGTCCATCTCGCTCCCAAAGTTCTACTCAGAATGAGGCGCGACTCAGTTAGGAGGTTGAACAGCTAAAGCGACAAAAGCAAGCAGATGATCGGAAAATAGATGGACTACTCCAGTTCAGTGTGCAAGTATCTCAGGTTATTCTTTCTTTTGCTGATGTCAATATTACCTCATTTGCTCAATGTTTCTTATGCTCTCAACATTCACCATACAACTTCTAACTATGATATTTTAAACAGTATATGAACCGTGGACAAACAAATGCACCTCCACCACAACTCAACTTGGCATCAATTTTACCTAGTCCTTCATCCGCAGGTGCACAACAGGTAATAATATATAATACTATTTCAAAAGAATTGTTTCTCATTACTAATTTGGATTGTTCCTGTTTGGTTCACAAGTAAATATCAAAAAATTTATGCACTCCCACTTTTTTGCTTGCAGAATGGTATAGAGAACTTGGCAAATATGGAAATACAAGAGGATGGTATAGAGATATCTACAGATAGGGGAATACAACAACAACAAGAAAATAATTCTGCAAATTCACATCAACATGATCAAACCTCATCTCAGCATGTAAACATCGAAGACGAGATGACTTATGATGAGCGTGCTGAAATTCAAAGGTGGTTTGGAATCAATATCTAAGATAATTCAGCGTGAGTTGATGATTCCTTTTTGGAATCAGTCCAATATCTATGTTTGGTATTGAACATCAAACTTGAGTTCGGTGTGTTGCTGCACCTGGTTAATTTAGAAGGATTGTCTTTTCTTTAAGTACTCAATCGGTGCAGACAAATATATATTTATGTTGGCACTTGGTTTGAATTTGAACTTATAGATGTTAAAATTCGTATTTTAATTTCAGCTTGCTGTTTGATAATTGATGTGAATTGGCATTTATAAATTTGAATTCCAATTTGTATGCAATCATTAAAATGCATTGAATATATCATCAAACAAGTTGGCAATATTTTAGAGTGCTGTCATGTATGGTTGTTGTCAGAAAACACTAAACAAATATGGCTTTCGGCTATGTATATGACATATGGGACAATACTGTCGATGATTCAAGGTCTAATGGATGACAGTGATATCCGTAGACTACATACTATTAGCCGAGAGTGTTTTTAGTTATGTTCTTTGTAATAATAGATTGTACTATCAGTAGTATATGTGAATATAGCTGACAATGCTGTTGGTAAATAGCGAAGACACGCTTGTTAGGGAATACATCTGACTATCCTAATTGCCGACAGTACACACTGTCGGTAAAGAAAAAACTAACAAGGCTATCATAATTGAGACTTCATCCCCGACACAACAGCACCAACAGTGAATCTCCGACAGTCGGCTGTCGGCAAAAAACATAACCGACAGTTTTGGTACCTTTGCCGAAAGTTTTGGACTGTCGGGTATACCTCGATCTGGTGTAGTGTATGTTATCCTCATTTACATCTACTCCCATAAAAGAATGTGAATCTCACTAGTGTATCCTAATTATCAAATGCATCTCACTGCAAGGCAAATATCATCATTGTATCATGTATAATGCTCTTCATTCTTCTCATATCAATTTAACTATGACCTTTAATCTTGGTCCATCTCTTTGAAGCTATACAAGTGTGAGCTCCTACCTATCATTATATCATCGATCTGCTATCAATCATTAAATCGATCTTTATGTCTGTGAATCCTCAAGTCTGTATCTATGTCCATGAATCATCAAATCGATCACTATGCCCATGAATCGTCAGATGGAAAATATCGATCTATCATCGAATCATCTATGCGAGATCCAACTAACTCATGTTTCTACTAACTTTCTAAATAAAGATCTCAATGGTTATTTCTTATCCAATATCTACTCAATATCGATCTGAATCGCGATCTTGAGAACTATCTATTGCTTGGTAACTCAGTACTTACTAACAATGCTCATGAAATCAGGTGTTATCTCTCAGTCTCCCTTCAGGCATGCTAACTTATCATTGATGCCATCATTATCTCGGGATAAGCGTGATCTATAATAACTACAACAAAGTTCCTTCAAATCTCCTCAAAAATCTTTGTCGGGTCTTCTCACTCTAACAAACCTTGGAAATATAATTCATAAGCCTACATGGTTCTTATCTCCTTTTCGGGTCATTCGTAATCCTTGATGTCCTATGTATTCCTCAAGATGTACCTATACATTAAAGCTAGCCTTTTCTATTTCCTACGTTCTTTTATTACCGTTTTAAAAAGAAAAAATCACTGCACATTAGTTGCGAGGGGAATAAGGGAAAAGAGAGCGGCAATGATGGTATTGACTAGTAGTAGTTGCATGTCAACGACAAAAGGACCATAGTTGTCTCGATTCCGCATGAACTAGCTGCAAGTGAGACCTGGAGGACAAAGAAGAGGAACCCCAAGATGAGGCCTCGATATCATCAAGTCGATCCATGAAGAACCAGTATCACTAGACCAAATACGCTAGGTTTGTAGCTAAAAAGTAACTATAGACTCTCTGTGTATTGGTTTTGAATAAGTAATCTTTTGTACTTTGGAGTTCTATTGTAAGATCTTTTGTACTGATTCTCGGGTTACTCTCGTAAACACTAACCCCCGGGTTGAAAATTTACGATGTGCCAACTCTACTTAATAAGAAACCTTAATTAAGAAAAGTTTAAGAAACGAAATATTGCCTTATAAACCAACCAACAATTACCTAGTTTATGTAGAGGCCTTTCCTAAATAATGTTTTAATGAACAGAATGTTGCCTTGTAACCTGGTTAACCCTATCCAACCATCTTTCTCCGATTCCAACTTTTCAACGAACATTGTTATAAGATGCCTATGACCCAGTCCACCAATACACCCACAAGAAATAACTAATAAGATCCTCAAGATGTGTATACATTAGAGATAGCACCGTTAGATCGAATGTGATGTTTGTTATGTATGTCCCTTATTTGCTGCCATAGATATGAACGTATATCCATGTGTATATCCATATATATGTATATATGTTTGATTGACATCTTGAGTGATTCATGCATTCATTCATAAAGCATAGACATATTAAATCCTATGTCCCTATGCTATAACAACTGCTTAGTTTCATGTGTATATGTTGTGATTCACCTCGAATGTGGGATATGTGGGTGCTAGGCGTTGATCTTGGGAACTAGCACTAGACAAATATCCGAGTACCTGTAATTGTTTTCAACCATCTAATGCATAAACTCGAGCGGTCGTCGTTCTTTGACTATTGCTCGCGCTCCCCTTGGTGAGTGTGGTCGATACCAAGGTTCTGAGACGGACGGCGAGTACTATGCTTGGATGAGTTGCTTTCAATCCTGGTATGGTTGTTCGGAATGGAATCGAAACTCTCTTGATTGCATAAGTGTGTACGGTGCAACTAGGTGGCTCATATTTGCTTGAGTGAGGGCCATCTGATTAATACTCCGTGATCATACACTTAAGTGGAGTATGGGTGTCACCTCTGAGTCCAACGCACGAGCAAGGATCGATTCGAATTTCCGGGTGCCCACATTAGTGATTGTATGGTGTGAATATTTTAGGTCGGTAGAGCTGAAATTAAGATCTAGCTAATTTAGTGAATAAATTACAATTCTTATTCATTTTAGTGATTTAGTGGAATTTTAAACAGTAAAAATTGCTAGATAAATTTTAAATAGTGAAAATTTCTAGATGGATATTTAAATAATGAAAAAAGGTTGATGTATTTTAATATAGTTAAAATTGTTAGATGGATTTTTAAATCTAATCATTTACAATTATATTGTTATTTGTAATTATATGCTTATCTGATGTTTATTGATTTAATTAATTAGCATTGCATGACTAATGTAAAGACTAAATTATTTTGTGATCGTTTATTGATTTACTGAAATTTAGTTTGATATAATTAATTGTAGATTAACTGAAGGTGGATGTATGACACAGACCGTTGCAGCCCAGAGTATATTATTTAGACTGTGGATTTTGTAAGTCTCTATGTACATTATTGTACATTCTTGTACCGTTTAATTGCATGTCTAAGTTCTTTCTTGTGTAGAATGGAGGTACAAACATGTAGAAGAAATGGCAATGACAACTTAGAATTTCTAGATACGGGGCTTCTCAATGAGAAGCTTGTGAAGGACCATCTACAGTATAATGAAGACTATTTATTTAATACTTTTTTGAAGCTGTAATACAAAACCTCCATATTTTTACCCTATAACTTTAAGTATGTATTTCCCTACTTCTAATATCGTTTTACTATTTTTGCATAACATGATGTGGGAGTAATTGACTACGTTGACATATATGTGCAGGTTTCACTTGGTCCTCCTCGTCATCCAGTTAGATGCTAGCAGGATTTTTGTCTTGGACTCGAGGAGAAAACCAACTAATCTATATCAAGACTTTTGGGACATGCTGAACAGGTAAACTCGATCGTTACGTTGTTGCTCTAGCAATATTCCATTCTATTGCATTTAAGTTTAATTATTATTTAAAATCATTCACAGGGCATTCGCACGATATTGCAAGAAAAGTGTTCGATATCGTCCCTACAGGAAATATTTTGAAATAATAACTGACTTTTCATGCATGTGGTAGGACCAGGGAAACAATTTATGTGCATACTATGTATGTACAAATATACATTTTAATTGTCACGGAGAGTGTCGACTATAACAAAGCCATGGTATATAATTACACATTGATGCCTACTTTTCTTTCATTTAACATATATCATCATTAATTAATTTTCTTATTTCTTCAATAACAGCGCTCCAAGCTGAGAACCAATAAGTTATTATTGACAGAAATTTTAGCAATTTAAGAACAGATCGCCGAATTCATTCATGATGAGGTCATCAATCCAAAAGGCGAGTTCCACGAGTATCCTCATTGCCTCATTCCTTCGATCTCAACCTGTGACATGCCTACTTCGACACCTTCTACTGGAGTCGGTGCAAAATCAAAGTGAATGAGATGTAGTCAAACTATAGTTGTAAACAGACTATTGTAAAAACCAAATATTGTGATGCTTTAATATATTTGAATTATGATTTAATGGGTCTTTATATACTATATTAATACACTGTAGAAAAATATATAATGCAGAAAAAATAAGCAATAAAAACATTTGGTGCACGACTTATCACTGTCGGTTGTTAGTTCGAGCCGGTAGTGATATGGAACTATCACTGCCAGTTGTAGGCCGAATCGGCAGTGATAACCCTTATCACTTCCGGTTCCTGAGCCGGCAGTGATACCCCGACCAATCACTACCGACTCCAATAACCGACAGTGATGGCGTTTTAGAGCCAGCAGTGATGTACTGTTCTGTAGTAGTGGCATCTCCTCAACGTCCCAGAGTGAACTTTGATGGACTCGACTTAGGACGGCGAACACACCTCTTCAACGTCCTGGACTCAACTCTCTTACTTGACACTACGTCAAAGTAGTGCCGGTTCATCATCACTTAGAGCTTCGGCAAGGAGTGCTTTTTTCATCTCCTTCAGCATGTGGCACTCAAACGAAATGCCCATAATCATTACAATTATAGCACCTCACTTTTGCCTTGTCAAATTTCTGATTTTTGCGACCTTGTCGACCATCACCTTCAAAGCCACCGAGGGAGCCCTCGTCGTCGCGCCTCAACGATCAGGTCTCCCACTCAACGCACGTCAGGAGTAGGTGCTCTTCATCACCGCCGTCGGATCCCCTAATCCATTCCTTGTGGGCCTTCAAGCGATCGATCACCTCCTCGGTCGTCATCACCTTGAGGTCGCCGAATTGCTCAATGGTGGAGACGATTTGCATGAACCTGCTAGGGGCTGCACAAAGGAATTTTCATACCACACAGCTTTCCTCTATCTTATCGCCAAGCCCTTTGATTTTGTTGATAATTGTTGTCAACCGGATGGTGAAATCGTCGACCCACTCCGTCTGCATCATGTGCAGCCCCTCGAACTCAGCTTTGAGGGTCTATACCTTTGCCTCCTTGACACGATTGGTATCAAGATGCATCATCTTCAACGCCTCCCACGTAGCTTTGGCCATCTCCTTTTCGGCCAGTAGGAAGTGCGTTTCCTCCGGGATGCCTCCATAGATGGCCGCCAAGGCCATCTGATCCTTGAGCACATCGACATTGTTGTCCACGATCGCTTCTCACAATTCTTAAACCCTCATATACACCTTCATCTTGATTGTCCGTGCTGCATAATTGCTCTTCGTGAGCATCGGATAATGTAGCGAGGTAGCTCGCCATCGCACCTGACGTCACCTTATCACCGGTGACACTACTTCCCGGAGAGTGTGGCATCATCTTATGCATCAGATCAAGAATTCAGCTCTGATACCAATTGTTGGAACATAAAAGAAATTCAACGAAAAAAACCAGTTCACAGCATAGCGCACAAACCAACTGAGGCACGAGCTCTTTGTGTTTTCTATTACTTCTATTCTCAACTTCAGTTCTTGTTTTTTCTTCAAACGTTTACAAGACTATGCTTATATATATAGCAGATTTTTCAACCGAAACAAACACGAACTGGTAACAGCTATTCTACTCAGACTCTGAAACAACACTTTCGATCCAAACCAAAATTTTCAAAAAGAAGATTAAAACTATCAACCACATAGCAAAACATTGTTGTCAATGGCATGGAAACTGTCATATATATATATATACCTTTTCCGATAGGCAACTATCGGGGATGATAATATAATGCCGACAGCCTTGCTGTTAACCTTTTTCGCCGATAGCATAGACTGTCGAAAAAGACTAGGGTCGGATGGCAGTCCAAAATTCTTGGCCCTATCATTTTGTGACAGCACTGTCGGTTGTGTATATTATGTTTACTGACAGCTAACAAATTTTGTTTTAAATTCAATTATTATATATATCCAAGGAGAGGATTAAATAAGCGTTGCAAGCGCTTACCGGTCGTGGTGAAGGAATCGCTCGTCGTCATCCTCGATCGACGTGGTCGCGGTGTCGAACGTTGATAAGGAACGCGATGCCACAGCGCAAATCCGGTGCCCCTATACCACGGGATCTAGTTCCTCGTCGCTGTCCGCCGCTGGCTCACCGATCTAGCACAGTCGCCGTCCTCAGATATAAGTACGAAAAGCGGAGGTCAAAGAACAAGTGGCATGGGGAACACGGGGATGAATGATGAACTCAGGCAGCCAAGGTACGTAGTGTTATGGTTCTTCTGAATTGGTTTTTCCTCCAAGAAATCACAAGCTGTGTCAACAACTGGTTTCTAATTCAGTTTTTTACCCAAACTCAAGCCCATTTGTGAAGAGAAACATAAACTTCTTAAAAGTAGCTTTTCAGGATAGCTATCTAGAAATTGATTTTTGTACAAGCTCAAGCCGTATCAAAAGAGGCATAGACTGGAGGCCCATTTAATGGCGTGAAACTTCCATATAAAAGTTATTATTGGAATCCTCTAAAAAATGTGAAAGTTCCGTACATATGTCTGGATCTCCAAGATGCATGGGGATCGATATCAATTTTTTTTTCCAATATAATGATCAGAAAAGACTGCTCTAATTTAGTGCTAGTTTATTTGTATTTGAGATTAACTAGTCAGGGTCATGCGCTACACTGTGCCAAGTGAATTTCCGGCGTGCGGCACTGCGCAGTGAGAAAATTGGAAAATTTGTTCGCACAATGCTGTGTCGCGTAAAATTTGGTATGATGGATATTTTTAAAAAATAATTGCGTAATTTCAGTTTTTTTGGTTTTCTTGATTTTTTTTAAAAAAAATGGGTTGCTAGGAGTTGTCGGCGAATCTATGGATTGCTAGGAGCCGTTTGCGAATCTGTTGAATTTTTTGGGAGAAAACCACAGATGGACCTAAATGTAATTTCTTTTTTTTTGAGTAATTTCGGTTTTCTTATTTTTTTAAAAAAAAATGGGTCGCTAGGACCTGCCGGGGAATCTATGGACTACTATAGATCGAAAAGGCGACAAGAGGGGGTGAATAGGAGCCAAATAAAATTTTCGAATAAACTTTCCCTAGAATTCAAACCACCAAAAGTCCAGTAAAGAAATCGTGACCGGTCGGGTATCTCTGGTCGGATGAGCAGTACTTCGACCCTCTGAGGTCGGATGAACAAGACTCCGACCAAAGACCGGTCTGGTCGAATAAGAGTACTCCGATCCAAGTGGTCGGATGAAGCGAGACTCCCGACCGAAGTGGTCTGATGAACAAGACTCGGGTGAATAGTGTTCGGTGAGCGATCTCGACCGGACGATAAGACGCCCGACTGCGGAGGTCTGATGAACGAACTTCGGGGTGAATAGTGTTCGGGTGAACAGTATCCCGACCGGATGAACAGTGCGCCCGACCAACGGAGGTCGGATGAACAGTACTCGGGTGAATAGTGCTCAGGTGAATAAGACCTCCCGACCGATGAGCGATGACGTCCGACCTACAGAGGTCGGATGAACGAGACTGGTCGGATGAACAGTAAAATCAGCACGATCTTAAAAACAGAATCGATGTAACTTTTGATCTACTGATCCAAAAGCAGTGAAACTTGGTGTGCACCTCCTAAGGATGTCAGAACCTATTTCACCATCAATCGAAGGAATTGATACCAAGGTTCCATCCTTTCAGTTTAACAAATGCAACACCAAAACAGAGTCACGAACACAGACTTTACCCCTAACTTGCTGGTGGGAGTTGATGGTCAGAATATACTTGAATAACTCTCCACAAATCACAGCAAGTACACAAAGAAACAACCCTTCAAACAGATAGAAACACTATCTAAAAACTAGGCACAGAAATTGGTTTCTTCCAAAACTGAATAGAAGAGGTTGTAGATTGCCTAGATGATTGGGAAATGATCTATAGAAGATTCATCCAGCAATCTTTCATCCTTGGCAATAAGAACCAGAAGCCAATCAAGACTAACGAACTGCAAGTCACACGTTTACGCACTTTAAGAACACAGATTTACAACTTGCAACAAGAACGCAAGGATTGCCTAAATGATTGAAAGCAGAATCCAGAGAAGAGTTCATCAATCATGAATTTCAAAAGGACTCAAAAGCATGTAGAAGGAGATGAGGCAAATCCAAATTACGTAAAGTAAATTGCAAGTAAGTAAATGCGAATTTAGATAATGAATTTAAGTGCGTAATGTAAATACGTAAGAGAAATGAAACAAGAATATAAGTGAAGAACATTTCATTTTCGAAGGGAGGTTTACAAAGCCTCACAACAAAGTGGGCAAAACTCAAACGAGCAAAGAAAAACCTCGTAACCTTCACAACCTTCAACGAGGGGAGGCTGCCTACCCTCTATTTATAGTGACAGGATCAATTCCCACCTTTGGATGTCCCGCTTCAATCCTAAGCCAACATCCAAGAGCCAGGATTTGATCCTTACATCGCCTCTCAACAACTCTCAACTACTCACGTAGACTTTCCTCACCGCTCACCCCCAAGGAGACACCCTCTCCCTGTCTATTCATAGCGTGCTTGGAACACCTACCATCCTTGGATGAGCCTCTAAACCCTAGAGCACTCCATCAAGGGTGAGATTTTACCCACTCACAAAGCTATGCATGGGCTCACCCAAACCCAACAACCCAACGGGTTTTGCACTTTTCAACTCACACTAACTCGACCCGCTACTCTATCTTCCCGACCGCGATCCAACGGTCCTCCTAGATCGAGCAACTCCAAGTTAGCATCTCAACCATTCCTTTGTCTTCTCGGCTTGCACTACTCCCCGCCTCACCATCTTTGGCGACACCTTGATCATCCGGACCTCGGCTCTCCCCACCTAGTCCCGATCCCCTTCGCCTCACCATGACCTAGCTCCAAAGTCCCGCAACCATCATAGACAAGGAAACCACATCACATAGCAATGTCCAACAACACATATCTATCTCAATGAAAGATATACACTATGCCGACCAAGATAACTCCGACCACACGTGGTCCGACCACCGGTTTCCATCCCGACCACCCATGGTCCGACCATCGGTCTCCATCCCGACCACGGACGACCACCGGTCTCCATCCCGACCACTCGAGGTCCGACCATCGGTCTCCATCCCGACCACTCGGGTCGACCACTGGTCTTCGCCCCGACCACTCGGGTCGACCATCGGTCTTCGCCCCGACCACTCGGGTCGACCATCGGTCTTCGCCCCGACCACTCGGGTCGGACCACCGGTCTCCGACCAATCGAGAGCCCCACCACTTGGGTCGGACAACCGTCTCCGACCACCAAAGCCTGCACCACTGGTCTGGACAACTGGTCTCGACCAACCAAAGACTCGACCACTGGGTCGACGATCGGTCTCCGACAACCAAAACTCAGACCACTCTGGGTCGGACAACTGGTCTCCGACCAACCAAAGACCTGACCAGTCGGGGTCGGATGACTGGTCTTCCAACTAGCCAAAGCTCAGACCACTCGGATCAAACTCAAATTCAAGCACAACATGCTAAACCACAGTCAATTACTCATCACCATCAGGGATAGACCTCCACATGGTCTTTCAATCTCCCCCTTGATGAGTATATTGACAAACACCCGAAAAGGCATAAATTTGAGTTTGTAAAGCAATTTGATTGCAAAACCAAACTTGGTCCAGAGAGAAAGATATAAAATCATGACCAAGTTGGCAGTAAGATTTTAGAGCAAGACCATGACAAGAGCAAGTTTTCCACAAAAGCTCAGTGCCAAATGTGATTATGATCCATAAGAGATAGCAAAGATTTACAAAGATCATAAGAATCAACAAGCTTTCACATTTTTATCTCCCCCTTTTCTACATTTTAAATGATGCCTTTTCTACATTTTCTCCCCCTTTTGGCAATATAGGCATCAAAATGAATTTTTTTGTTTTTCCCCTTTATATATGTATGCATGAAATGCATCGCAAGTGAGCTTTGAAGATTATCCAATTGATCGCAATGACAAGATATGACACCAAGCTAGTCAATTTAGAAAATGACTGAACTAGGATGTCTCCAAGAACATTCATTTTGCTCATAAGCTTTGTTTACAAGATTTTATTTTAGCAAGATTTGAACAAGTGCAAGACTTAGCAAAAGTTTCAAAGCTAGAAGCCAACACCACTCATAGGATCAAATGGAAAACCTAGAGTTCAACCTACTCAACACTTTGGGGAATCTTGAAGTACATATAGAGTCCTTCGAGCTCATTTTTCAATTCATGCAAATTCTTCTTCTTTGATATTTTAAAAGACATAGCGGGGTGCAAATGTTTGACATTATTTGCATTCTTTACCCACTTATGTTTTTGTTATTTGCATTTCTTAATGGTTGACTCAAGCCATGTTCGATCACCCCAAGAGTAACTCTTAAGAGAATGATCTTGGTCATACACTATATATTCCAAGTTCATCCTAAGTGCAATGGGAGGCAGTCTCGAGAATATATAGTGTTGAGTTCAATTTTTCACAAAAAGAGTCAAGTTTTTTTTTTATTTTAGCACATATGAGCAATTTTGAAGGACTAAAATATGGATCAAGCAAGTTTCACCCAAGTTGCTATAGGGACTCTAGAGAACTCCATAAATTCACAATTCATGGTAAAAACCTCTAGAGAAGAAACTTAACAAGAAAAAGCAACATGTTTTTCATTTAAGATTTTCAATTTTCAGATTTTAACAAGCTTAGTATGATAGATGGACTTGGATAGACCTAAGCTAGTGATTTTCTTCAAAGATGTAGCAAGGTGCATTACATGAAGATTGAATCAATTGCATAATAGACAAAGCTCATAAAATGTAAAATGCAGTCTAAATGCAATGCATGAACATATTCCCAAACTCCCCCTCAACAAATGAATTAATTTTAGGCTCAAATCTGGTTAAAGTTGAGTTATTATCAAGATTAGGCATAAAGAAAACCCGAATGAACTCAATAACAACCAGAAAAACAGAATGAGGAGAAGAAGTCGAGAAACCGCAAGACTGGATGGCTATTGAGCATAGATAAGATAGAAGAGACTCACTACGGCTCAGATCGGCTCTTTATCTTCCACAAAGGATCGACATAGGAAGTCGACTCTAGATTCCAACTAAGGAGTGCACATGCACTGCTCTACCAGGAGGCCCAAACACCGCTAGACTTATAAGGCGTGAGGGAACTCAACCTAGAGAGAGAGAGAGAATGCCTAATCACGCATGATAGCAACCTAAAGCATAAGATAAGAGGTCCATGGAAGACATGCCAAAAGTCTAAGTGAGTGAACTCAACTTAAGAAAACAAGCCCAAAGTCACCCAGAAGAAGAAAGGAAATGCTGGAGGAAAAAATATAGTACATAGTATACAAACCAGCTCCCCCTCAAGATAAGCCGTATGGGCTCACGACTCCAAGCTCACTCCTCAAGGCAACAAACCTGGAGCAAGTAACCTAGCAAGTAAAAGCGACAAGTTTCATCAAGTTTTTCAATTAAGGCTTATTTCATTTTTAAGCTTAGCAAGTTAAATGAACTTGGACATACCTAAGCTAGTGATTTTCTTCAAATGATGTAGCATGGTGTATAGCATGAAGAAGAAATCAATTGCATAATAGACAAAGCTCATAAAACAGAAAATGCAGTCTAAATGCAATGCATGAACAGATTCCCAAACTCCCCCTCAACAAATGAATCAATTTTAAGCTCAAATCTGGTTAAAGTTGAGTTATTATCAAGATTAGGCATAAAAAAAACCCGAATGAACTCAATAACAACAGAAAAACAGAATGAGGAGAAGAAGCCAGAAACGCAAAACTGGATGGCTATTGAGCATAGATAAGATAGAAGAGACTCACTACGGCTTAGACTCGCTCTTATCTCCCCAATGATCGACATAGGGAAGTCGACTCTAGATCCCAACTAAGGAGTGCATCATGCACTCTGCCTACCAGGAGGCCTAATACCTGCTAGACTTATAAGACCGTGAGGAACTCAACCTAGAGAGAAGAGAGAACAAACTAATCACGCATGATAGTAACCTAAAGCACAAGATAAGAGGTCCATGTGAGGCATGCTAGAAGTCTAAGTGGGTGAACTCAACTCAAGAAAACAAGCCCAAAGTCACCCAAAGAAACACAAAGAAAAGAAAAGCTAAGTCGGAAAAACATATAATACATAATATACAAACCAGCCTCCCTCACGAAAGGCCGTAAGGGCTCACGACTCCAAGCTCACTCCTCAAGGCAACAAACTGAGCTATTCAAAGGCTTGGTGAAGATATCGCTAATCAAGGTCACTCTCTCTGAATCAAGCGCGATATCTCCCTTCTCCACATGGTCCCTAAGGAAGTGATATCTAATATCAATGTGCTTGGTCCAGAATGTTGCACTCGGGTTTTTAGCAATGCAAATAGCTGAAGTTTTGTCACGTAAAAGTGGCACACTCTCTATCTCTAACCCATAGTCACGTAAGGTCGATCTCATCAGAGCACTGCCACAAAGAATCGGTCGCGACAACATACTCGGCCTCGCGGTGGGTATGCAACCCTGCATCGCTTCCTAGATGACCAAGAAACAAGAGAAGTGCCAATGAATTGGCAAGTGCCGAAGTGCTCTTCCTATCTATCCTACAAACTAGCAAAGTCGGATCGGAAAAGGCTCTAAGAGATAGACAAGAAGAAGAAGAGTACCAAATACCATAATCGGTGGTGGCACGAAGGTACTCAAGATGCGCTTGATCACCTTTGGCGGTGAGAGGCGCGAGGAGAAGCTTGAATCGAGCGCACGGACACACAAATAAATGTATGTCCGGCCTCAAGCAATGAGGTACAAGAGGAGCCGATCATACTCGAAACTCCTTTTGATCAAGCAGGCTCACCATCCTCATCGGGCTCGAGAACAAAGATGGTGGCCATAGAGTCATCACCGCTTCCCATCGACATATCAAGCGCCTCAGAGGTCACGGGTATATTTACCTTGATGCAAGAAAGTACCCTCCCGAGTCCGCTTGATTTGAAGCCAAGAAAGTAGCTCAACTCGCCCATCATACTCATCTCAAACTCAGACTCATCACATCAGAAAACTGAGAGACAAGAGAATGAGAGGATCCACCAAAAATGATATCGTCCACATAAATCTGGACAAGAAGAAAATTAGACTCATGGTGTCTGATGAACAGAGTTTTGTCTACTATGCCCATTTTAAAGTCATGGCTGAGAAGATAAGACTTGAGCCTCTCATACCATGCTCTGGGGGCCTGCTTGAGTCCATACAGAGCTTTGGAAAGCTTGAAAACATGACTCGGAAACTTGGGGTTCTCAAATCCTGGAGGTTGTTTGACATAAACCTCTTCCTCAATATAGCCATTGAGAAATGCACTCTTGACATCCATTTGATAGAGCTTAAAGCCCCGGATGCGAGAAAATGCAAGGAATCCTAATAGCCTCTAGCCTAGCTACGAGGGCAAAGGTCTCCTCAAAGTCAAGACCTCAACCCGAGAAAAGCCCTGTGCAACTAGCCTAGCCTTGTTGCGAATGACAACCCCATCCTCACTCTGCTTGTTTTTGAACACCCACTTGGTCCCAATGACATTATGACCAGATGGGCGCTCTACAAGCTGCCAGACTTTGTTCCTCTCAAAGTTCTCAAGTTCCTCATGCATAGCATTAATCCACGACTCATCGGATAATGCATGAGAAATATCCTTCGGCTCAAAGGAGGCAACAAAGGCAGAGTGAAGACAGAAAGAGGACAGACCCGTTCTTGAGCGAGTGACACGCTCGAACAAATCGCCAATCATCTGATCAGAAGGATGACGTCTCTGAATATGACGGGGAGGTCCAGGAGCAGAAGTGGCCTCTACCTCTTGAACAGAAGAGATAGGAACAGAGCCACTCGCTGAAGGAGAGCCAGAAGACAAAGGCTGGTCTCCCTGAGGAGCAGAAATGGAAACAGGAGGCACCTCAGGTGTAGAGGGGACTGGATCAGGTGGAACACCATCATCTCCAACATCCTCATCCTCTACAAAAATGGTCTTGGAGGAAGAAGAGCCTGAAACATCAGGTCTAGCTCCTGGGCTAGCCTCATCAAAGGTCACATCACAGGTCTCTATGATCCTATGCGCATCAACACTCCAGACCCTATAGCTACGAGAAGAAGACGAGTAACCTAGAAAGATGCCATCAGAAGAGCGAGACTCAAACTTATCTAGGTTACCAGACTTCAAGATAAAACACTTGCAACCAAAAACGCGAAAATGAGACACACTGGGCTTTCGCCCATACCTCAACTCATAAGAAGTGCGATGCAAATGTGCTCTCAAAAACACGCGATTAGAAACATGGCAAGCAGTAGCTATAGCCTCAGCCCAAAACTTCCTAGGAGTACTGTACTCATCTAGCATCGTCCTGGCCATCTCAACCAGGGTCCTGTTCTTCCTTTCCACTACGCCATTTTTTGAGGCGTAGGAGAAGAGAACGATGCTCTAAACCGACTCCACACAAAAACTCTCAAAGTAGGAATTCTTGAACTCCGTGCCATTATCACCGCGAATAGCTCGTAATGCACCGGGAGCTCAATAGACAACCTCTCGACTGCACTCAAGTGAGAAAAGTCTCATCCTTGAGGCCATGAAGAATACCCAAGAGAATCTAGAAAAATCATCAACGATGACAAGAACATACCACTTCCCTCCCGCCGATTGCACTCTAGCCGACCAACAAAGGTCCATATGTAAAAGCTGTCCCGGTGCATCAGTCATCACTACGGTCACAGGAGGATGAGAAGCAGTAACCATCTTGCCATGTCGGCAAGGAGAGCAAACTAAGTCTTTGACCATCTTGAGTTTGGGCAAACCCGAATGAGATCGTGGCTGCTAACTCGGGTCAAATGATCAAAACCAATGTGACCAAGTCTCCTATGCCAGAAGGAGAGATCACGGGACTCAGAAGCAATCAAACATCGAAGAGAGTCTCCAGAAGAAGCAGAAAAATCAGCACGAAAGACTCTCCCAAATCTAGAAATCCCGCAAACTAACCCTCCTGATGAATCAAGGATTCTACAGGCATTACTCTTGAAGCTTACCTCGAAAGAGTCATCAATAAGCTGAGAAACAGAGAGCAAATTGTATTGCAGCTTACTTACTAAGGCAACATCTTTAAGAATGAAATTTTGGTTAATGCAGATGGTACCTTTAGCTATGACTCTACCTGAAGAAGCATCCCCGAAAGTGATCAACTCATCACAGGGGCTCGGACTAGGAAGAGAACCATCGAGAATCTCCGGTCATATGGCGAGAACAACCGAGTCGACAATCCAAACATCTCCCTTCCCCATCCGACGAACCTGATCAAGACACAAGAGAGAGAGATGACTCAGTACTGGGATAGAGTGAAGACTTGGGAACCCAATACTGAACCACACGACGCCTCAGAGTACCAGTCACAGAAGAAGACTGGACTCGAGTGTCTCTCTGACGCTCAACTCTCACATGATTAGGAGCAACTCGTAGATAATCTAGGAGTCAAAGCGGGTTGGCACGCCGTGGTGCAAAAGCCGAGCCACCCCAGTGAGGCTTCCTAAATCTCCTACCAGAAAACACCTCACGCCGTTGATATCTACCTCGATGGGAAAAACGAGGAATATCAAAAGGACGGCGGAAAGACTGACTACGAACAGCTCCAAGACTAAAACTCAAGAACCAAAGATGAAAACCGAGTCTGGACGCCCAAAACAAGCGACTCTCTAACTGTCTAGAAGCAATGTGTGCCTTAGGAGCACTCAAAGTGCCGGGATGACCTCGAATACCCTAAGAGCAGCAACACACTCACGCCGAGTGATCTTGGCGTGCTCGGCGTAAATCTACTAGGTGACCATCCTTCTTACAAAGGTGCATGTGTACTTCGCCTTGCTAGAGACGTATAACAGGGAGTAACATCCTTCGGTCGGAAGTCCTATGGACAACCCCAAGAGACCTAAACACGGTGGTGCTCACTCAGGGAGCAACCACAATCTTACCACTCTTGGAGCCGCAAGACAATGGTGGGAGGATGAGCCCAGCGTGCTCCAAGGGATCAAATCCTAGACCTTGATTGAATCTACTAATCTTAGATTGGTCTAGAATAAGATTGAGCTTCTTCTTGCCTCCAACAAACTTCTCGAGAGTGCTCATAAGATACTGGCAATCTCGAAAGAAAGAAGCACAAGAAGAACAGGGAGAAGAAGAAGAAGAACCAGAAAGATGAGCTCTCTCAAAGACGTGCATTTTCTCCTCAAAGACGGTGCCTCAATCTTGAGGGCCTCACAAGAAACGCAAGATGCATTTCTAATTCTATGGGCTTGGTCTTTTAATTTCTTCCTAAGCTCGACATGGATTTTATCCAAGTCCCCCTCAATCACAGAACATCGCAAACAACTTTCTTGTGACTTATCTAGTAAGTCCTTAGCAAGTTTAGCACACTTGACATTTAAAGCATTATTGTCAAGTTTTAGTTGCTTACTGACCCTCACATGAGTATTTGGATCCTTAGAAGCATGCAATTCAAGTTCATCATTTCTAGAAGAAAGCTTCTTAAGGTGAGTGCTCATGGCATCAATTTCAGCAAGCAATTTAGGGCAATTAGCACAAGAAGGAGTAGAGTGAGCATGAAGAAAACTAGCCTCAACAGGAATATCATCAATAGAACTAGTGCTAGCATTCTTCCTCCTAAGACCATCAAGTTCAGCAAGCACACTATCATGTATGGTCCTTAGGTTCTCCAACTCCACAAGAACAGCATCACAGAGAACACAGTCATCAGTGACTCGAGAGGGAGAAGATCTAAGTGAAGCTAACTCCCGAGTCAAGGTACCTACTTCCTTTTCTAACTCAGAACACCTCGACCTAGCCTTAGCATGAAACTTGCCTAATTTACAGAAGGCAGCATTTAATTCGTCGTAGGTGGGTACCTCGTCCGAGTCGCTGTACAGCTCGGAGTCGCTGATGCCGTTGGCGTCGGCCATGAAGCACATGCCGGAGAAGTCATCGCCGCCCTTCTTCTCTTGCGGATCATCCTCGCCTTGTCGCTCCATGTCTCCGTGTCGGAGAGGTTGATGTCGTCAAGCGCGGCGAGGACGCGTGGAAGAGCTTCTTGTTCTTAGAGAAGTTGCGGTACTTCTTTTCACACGCCGGCTCGCGAATCGAGGCTTCTTGTTGCGGTTCTTATCGGTGTAGTCGTTCTTGCCCGAACCGCTTTGTTCGTTTTGCCCTTCTCCACTTGGGATAGCTTTGCTCGAATGTGGTTTGGGCCACCACACTCAAACAGTGATCATCCTACCTCTCTTCCTCTCTCTCACTCTCTTGTATGCATATGAAAATTTGCGAGCAAGAAGAGCAAGCTCATTTTCTCGAAATTTTTCCAGCTTGATCATCGCTAGCTCGCACAGTATGGAGAGAGAGAAACCAATGAAGAATCGTAAAGAGAGGATCCAATGGGATCGGTGACCAAAGCCATCGATCGAGACTTCGTCTTCGCGAGACGACGCCGATCTCACGAGTCTTGAGGCGGGAATAAAGCCCGTCAAGAGTCAAGGTCGACAGTGTCGGTGGTGTCCTTGATGGTGGTCACTTTCATTTCCCAAACACGAAGATCGAGTGCGGTCAAGAAATGTCGAGCATTATATGAGTCGGGGTATATGCAACCGATCGCTCGAGGTCGCCGTAATCTTTGTAAACCGACCAAAGCACTCGTCAAGACTCTCACCAGCCGGTTGTTCAAACTTGTTGAACTCACGCTGAATTGGTCCTGTCGAACCGCCTTGATTTGGGTAGTGCCCTCATGGTAAGCATCGAGGGTCACCCAAATCTCATGAGCGTAACGAAGGTGAGAAATCTGTCATACTCATCATGGCTAAGACCTCGTATGAGGATGTTCCTTGCCTTAGCATTCGCCTCAACGTCGACCATATTGCCGATCGTGACGTTCTCATCGCCAGGAACCTCATACGGAGCTTCACCTTACGCCATATCAGAAGCCCAGGCGTGATGTACGACTCCATCCGAGATTTCCAAAAAGGAAAATCAACTCCAGAGAAAATAGGAGGCTTGGTGGAATACTTGTCCATCGCCATGGCTCTTGAGACCGGTCAAGATCTAGAAAGAGCAGAACCGGCTCTGATACCAATTGAAAGATCGAAAAAGGCGACTAGAGGGGGGTGAATAGGAGCCAAATAAAATTTTTCGAATAAACTTTCCCCCTAGAATTCAAACCACCAAAAGTCCGTAAAGAAACCGTGACCGGTCGGGTATCTCTGCCTGATGAATAGCACTCGACCCACAGAGGTCTGATGAATAGTACTCCCACCAAAGACTGGTCTGATGAATAGTAGACTCGACCCGATGTGGTCTGGATGAGCAGACTCCGACCAAGTGGTCGGATGAACAGTACTCGGGTGAATAGTGTTCGGGTGAACAGTATCTCGAACGGACGAACGAGACGCCCGACCGCGGAGGTCGGATGAATAGTACTCGGGGTGAATAGTGTTCGGGTGAACAAGAGTCTCGATCGGATGAACAAGACGCCCGACCTACGGAGGTCGGATGAACGAGACTCGGGTGAATAGTGCTCAGTGAATAAGACTTCCCGACCGATGAACGAAGACGTCCGCCTACGAGGTCGGATGAACGAGACTCGGTCGGATAAACGAAGAATCAAAGACGATCTTAAAAACAAATCGATGTAACTTTTGATCGGTGATCCAAAATAGTAAAACTTGGTGTGCACCTCCTAAGGATGTCAGAACCTATTTCACCATCAATCAAGGAATTGATACCAAGGTTCCGCCCTTTTCGATTTAACAAATGCAACACCAAAAACAGAGTCACGAACACAGACTTTACCCCTAACTTGTCGTGGGAGTTGATGGTCGAATATCCTTTGATAACTCTCCACAAATCACAGCAAGTAAGTACACGAAGAAACAACCCTTCAAACAGATAGAAACACTATCTCAAAACTAGGCACGTAAATTGGTTTCTTCCAAAACCGAATAGAAGAGGTTGTAGATTGCCTAGATGATTGGGAAATGATCTATAGAAGATTCATCCAAAGAATCTTTCATCCTTGGCAATAAGAACCGAAGCCAATCAAGACTAACGAATCGCAAGTCACACGCTTACGCACTTTAAGAACACAGATTTACAACTTGCAACAAGAACGCAAGGATTGCCTAAATGATTGAAAGCACCAATCCGAGAAGAGTTCATCAATCATGAATTTCAAAAAGGACTCAAAAGCATGTAGAAGGAGATGAGGCAAATCCAAATTACGTAAAGTAAATTGCAAGTAAGTAAATGCGAATTTAGATAATGAATTTAAGTGCGTAATGTAAATACGTAAGAGAAATGAAACAAGAATATAAGTGAAGAACATTTCATTTCTCGAAGGAGGTTTACAAAGCCTCACAACAAAGTGGGCAAAACTCAAACGAGAAGCAAAACCTCGTAACCTTCATTAACCTTCAACGAGGAGGCTGCCCTACCCTCTATTTATAGTGACTGGGATCAATTCCCACCTTGGATGTCCCTGCTTCAATCCTAAGCCAACATCCAAGAGCCGAGGATTTGATCCTTACATCATCACTCTCAACAACTCTCAACTACTCACGTAGACTTTCCTCACCGCCACCCCCAAGGAGACACCCTCTCCCCGTCTATTCATAGCGTGCTTGGAACACCTACCATCCTTGGATGAGCCTCTAAACCCTAGAGCACTCCATCAAGGGCTGAGATTTTACCCACTCACAAAGCTATGCATGGGCTCACCCAAACCCAACAACCCAACGGGTTTTGCACGCTTTCAACTCACACTAACTCGACCCGCTACTCTATCTTCCCGACCGCGATCCAACGGTCCTCCTAGATCGAGCAACTCCAAGTTAGCATCTCAACCATTCCTTTGTCTTCTCGGCTTGCAGCCTACTCCCCGGCCTCACCATCTTTGGCGACACCTTGATCATCCGGACCTCGCCTCTCCCGGCCTAGTCCCCGATCCCCTTCGCCACCATGACCTAGCTCCAAAGTCCCGCAACCATCATAGACAAGGAAACCACATCACATAGCAATGTCCAACAACACATATCCATCTCAACAGAAGATATACACTATGTCGACCAAAGATAACTCCCGACCACACGTGGTCCGACCATCGGTTTCCATCCCGACCACCCATGGTCCGACCACCGTCTCCATCCCGACCACGCACTGACCATCTGGTCTCCATCCCGACCACTCGAGGTCGACCACCGGTCTCCATCTCGACCACTCGGTCCGACCACTGGTCTTCGTCCCGACCACTGGGAGTCGACCATCGGTCTTCGCCCCGACCACTCGGTCGACCATCGTCTTCGCCCCACCACTGGGAGGGACCACCGTCTCCATCGGCGAGAGCCCCACCACTTGGGTCGGACAAGCGGTCTCCGACCAGCCAAAGCCTGCACCACTGGTCGGACAACCTGGTCTCGACCAACCAAAGACTCGACCACTCGGGTCGACGATCGGTCTCCGATAACCAAAACTCGAGACCACACTGGTCGGACAACCGGGTCTCGACCAACCAAAGACCCGGTCGGGGTGGATGATCGGTCTTCCAACTAGCCAAAGCTCGGACCACTCGGATCAAACTCAAATTCAAGCACAACATGCTAAACCACAGTCAATTACTCATCACCATCAGGGATAGACCTCCACATGGTCTTTCTTGTACTTCCTTTAGTTGTTCCTTGGTGAGTTATTTTTTCTCCTCTCTTGATTTGTGTTAATCTTGTTGCAATTTAATTTTTAAACCTAGTTTAATTAAGGTTTATATGTAGATGAGATGAAAAGTTTAGATTTTGTTTATTTTTATTTACCTACCATTTTGTAGTTGATGAATTTATTTCCTAGCTAGGTTCATTAGATGATGTTGTGTTCCTTTTATAGATGATGAATTATGATCAAGCATATATTTAATATAAATTGCATTTTAAGTTAATTTGGTAGATGATGAATTTATTATCTAGCTTCTTTAGATTATAAGTAATTAGATTATTTTTTTTAATTACTATTAATTTAGTTCCATTAGTGTGGACATATACATCTTGCATATATTAAATTTATTTATTTAAGATTATTGGATATTAATATACATGAAATTTTAGTTAATTTGGTAGGTAGGTGCTCATCATTTTTAGATGATGAATTTATTATCTAGCTCCTTTAAATGATAAGTAATTAGATTAGTTTTTTAATTACTATTAATTTGGTTCCATTAGTGTGGACATATAATATACATCTTGCATATATTAAATTTATTTAATTAAGATTATTGGATATTAATATACATGAAATTTTAGTTAATTTGGTAGGTGTTCATCATTTTTAGATGATGAATTTTTTATCTAGCTCCTTTAGATGATAAGTAAATAGATTAGTTTTAAAATTACTATTAATTTGGTTCCATTAGTGTGGACATATAATATGCATCTTGCATATATTAAATTTATTTAATTAAGATTATTAGATATTAATATACATGAAATTTTAGTTAATTTGGTAGGTGCTCATCATTTTTACATGATGAATTTATTATCTTGCTCTTTTAGATGATAAGTAATTAGGTTAGTTTTTTAATCAATTTTTACATATTAATTAATTTTAGATGGACCGGAGATGGATGTACAATGCGAACCGTTACAGCCGAGATTACATCGACGGGGTATCTGCTTTTCTAAGAGCCGCTGAGGAGAACAAGTTGCACAAAAAGATGGAGTACATACATTGTCCATGCATTTATTGCAAGAATGAGAAAATATTTTCAGACAAAGAGCACATCTACTTGCACTTGATTCAAAGGGTTTTGTACTTGGCTATACACGTTGGACAAGTCACGGTGAAGAGGAAAACATACATGAAGGTGATAACGTATTGGATGATGGAGAAGGCATTATGGCAGCTGACATCGGTTATGGATCTGATGAGGATAGTGTGGAATATATGGAACCAGGTACCTTCATGACAGGCTCAGCGTCACTTAAGGAGACGATAGGCCCAAATAGAAGGCCCAAAGAATGAACCCCGCACCAAGCCTTGCTGACGTATGGAAGGGGGCACATCCTATAGACAGTTGAATACGTATTTAGATATAAAAGGTACGGTTGTAATCCGAGTCGTTAATGGTAGATAAAGATGTAAACTCTATCCTGTAACCAACTAGAATCTAGTAACCGATCGGAATCTCCAAACCGATCGGGATTCTGTAAGCCACCCCACCCCCGCTATATAAGGGAGAGGGCGGGCAACAACATAGGCATCGAGCAATCGCCTCAACACAAACATATTGCTTTTCGCCCAGAGCACGTTGCGTTTTGAGCGATCTTAGATCCAAGAGATCCATATAATCCCAGTACACAGGATTAGGGTATTATCTCCTCCGCGAGAGCCTGAACCTATCTAAACCCCTATCTTGTGTGACCTTCGAATTTGAGATCTAGCGCCTGCCCCATAAATTTATTGCCGACTACAAAAGTCGACAGTTGGCGCGCCAGGTAGGGAAAACGCTAAAATCTTTTCCTATAGACTCAATGGTAGCTATCGGCGGAATCACCGCCACCTTCGTCTCCGGCCAAGCTTTTCGCTTCGGAAGCCTGGACTTCGTTGCAGATGCACACGGAGAACTCGTTCGCCTAGACCTAAACCAGATCCAATCTGGTAGTGGTCAAGTTGATCCATCTCAGGTATGTCGCTCTGACTCGGCTAGTAAACGAGTCGGTGTCACAGGAATTTGCTGCGATCTACGTGGCATCTTCGCGATAGAAGAACAGAAGATCGATCCCCAACGCCAGCAAGAGGTTCAAGAGGCTGCGGAGGAAGATCGTCTGCTCCGCAAGGGAAAGGAGGTACACACGCGATCGCTTCGATCGCGCACTGCCATGTCCGCGAGGACATCCTGTAGTCCAGGTTGGGAGACCAAGCTGTATTCCACACACCGCTGCAGAACGTCGTCGCCTCCAAGACGCTTCTTCATACACTGGATCCAATGATTGCGTCTGACAGCCCTGCAGCCCCGATCATGGCCCATATCAAGGCCATGGTGACGGCGGCGGCGATTCAGCAGAATCAGGAGAAGCCGGTTAGGGAAGCGCACTCACGCTCCCACGCGGCCACTCGTGTCGCTAGCAGTCGGATTGCAACCAGTCGGAATTCAGGCAGTCGGCGCCTCACACCACCAGTCGGAGACGCTCGCCGAATTCTCAGCCGCGACCTTCGCCAAGACATCACAGCCAGACGGCAAGAGTGGGACGAGAAAAAATGACGTGGGCGCCACGACGACTACGAGCGCTTCGGCACCGGCCACAATTGACGAAGTGATCGAAGGTACGAAGACTACGACGACCACAGAGACTATCATCGCCAGGGTCAGGACGACGATGATCGCCGAGTCATGGACTCGCCATTCACGCGCATGTCGCGTACGTGCGCCACCTGGCCTGGCGTGGCGTGGCGAGGCGAGGCGAGTGAGCGTATGCATGTGTTATCTCTTTTCTCCTTCTCATGCTCAAGCATGGTGGAAGAAGCTTCCCTTATAAGGTGGTCTTCATCCACCTCCACTAGCAATATGGGACTACTGTAATTTCACCTCTCTTCCACCTAATGGGCCTTTGGGATTTTTCATGAATTATTTCTGAATTATTTGGGCCTAGCCCATGTAATTCTAACAATCCCCCACTAGATTCCAGAGGTCCGATAGGTCTTTGCCTGTTCCAAAGTACTATTTTTATACCAGCTTTCGGTGACAATGGACTATGCCTTGAATTGCACCTGGACTTCAAGCTACATTTGTCTACAACTTGAACAATGGACTATGCCTTGAATTGCAAGTTTTGTGCAGACAAGTTTCACTTAAGGCCCTCACTGATACTGGGCTACCGACAGTCTACCCCTCGGGTGGAGCGTATAAGTCATACTCCTTGGCCTCTTCATGAGTTTCTTAGAGAGTACCCACGTCTCATGGATTGCGACCAACAGTCGGACTCACATAGGTGTGTTCTTTCAAGAATGCTCTGCGGGACAGCATCTTTGTTTGTGTAAAACCAATAGAACACAATAAGACCATAGTCAACCTGCCACACAGTTCTTAAGAGTACAACATCTTTTCACGGAGTGGGATATATAATGCACTCTTCTTCAGTTAATCCAACAGCTTGTTATTATCCAGATACTAATTCACGGGATCTCCGATCACATAGCTTGGGTTACCATTGTGGTTAACTACTTGGTAGGTCTCATTCCCATCTCCCTCGATGCAATATCTACCACATTTCGTGATAGACCCTTTGTAAACGGATCTGCCAAATTCTTAGCGGTTTGCATGTAATCCAAAGCTATCACTCCGGAGTTTCTCAATTTTCTGACAGATTTCAACCGTCTTTTTACGTGTCTTGAGGACTTCATGTTATCCTTTGCACTGTTCACTTTCACGATAACCGTTTGATTATCACAGTTCATAAGGATAGCTGGTATCGGTTTTTCAACTACCGGTAAGTCCATCAAGAGCTCACGAAGCCATTCTGCTTCAACTGTTGCTGTATCCAATGTTGTGAGTTCTGCTTCCATGGTTGACCTCGTCAATATAGTCTGTTTACAAGACCTCCATGAGACAGCAGCACCACCAAGAGTAAATACATATCCACTCGTGGCCTTGAGCTCATCAACATCAGATATCCAATTAGAATCACTATATCCCTCAAGTAGACCAGGATACCCAGTATAGTGAATTCCATAACTCATAGTACCTCTCAGATAACGCATTACTCTCTCAAGAGCACGCCAATGATCATCACCCGGATTGGACACAAACCGGCTCAATTTGCTTATAGCAAAAGAGATATCAGGCCTTGTAGCGCTAGATAGATACATTAGTGAACCAATAATCTGAGAGTATCTCACTTGATCCCTAGTAATTCTTTGGTTCTTCCGAAGTATTAGACTAGCATCATAAAGTGTTGGAGAAGACTTACTATCCATATAGCCAAAACGGCTTAAGACCTTTTCCACATAATGGGATTGCACTAGTGTAATCCCATCCCCACCTTTGATCAACTTGATGTTCATAATTACATCAGCTTCTCCCAGATCCTTCATATCAAAGCTTTGGGACAAAAACATCTTGACCTCATTAATCACATCAAGATTTGTTCCAAATATTAGAATATCATCCACATACAAGCATAGAATAACTCCCTCACCCCCACCATAGCGGTAGTATACACATCTATCAGCTTCGTTTACAGCGAAGCCTTCAGATGTTAAAGTTCTATCGAACTTCTCATGCCATTGTTTGGGTACTTGCTTAAGACCATACAAAGATTTCAGCAACTTACACACTTTGTTCTCTTGACCATTTACTACAAATCCATCGGGCTGTTCCATATAAATTTCCTCATCTAACTCTCCATTAAGGAAAGCTGTCTTAACATCCATTTGATGAACGAGAAGACCATTAGAGGCAGCCAAGGACAGTAGTACACTATTGTGGTCAATCTAGCAACGGGTGAATAAGTATCAAAGAAATCATTGCCTTTTTTTGGGTGTAACCCTTGGCCACAAGCCGGGCCTTGTTCTTTTCAATAGTACCATCAGGCCTAAGCTTCTTTTTGAACACCCATTTGCATCCTACTGGTTTACAACCATAAGGACGATCTGTGATTTCCCAAGTTCGTTAGCGAGAATGGAATCCATTTCACTAAGGACTGCATCCTTCCAGTAGTCTGCATCAGGAGATGCATATGCTTCTGAAATGGTCTTGGGAACGTCATCCACAAGGTACACAGTGAAATCATCACCAAAGCATTTTGCGGTCCTTTGTCTCTTGCTCCTTCTAGGAGCATCACTATCATCCTCCTCAGGAGTTTGTTCATTTGTTTGTTCAAAAAGCTCAACTGGTATGGCAGGTTCAGGAGTTGTATCACAAACCTGACTCAGAATGCAATACATATCCTTCATAGGATATATATTCTCAAAAAACGTTGCATCTTGAGACTCCATTATCATACCGACGTGCATGTCGGATACCTCAGATTTAACTACTAGAAACCTATAGGCAATGCTGCAATGAGCATATCCCAAAAAGACACAATCAACAGTTTTAGGTCCAAGTTTGTGCTTCTTTATTATTGGCACATTGACTTTCGCCAAGCACCCCCAAGTGCGCAAGTAGGATAGTGATAGTTTTCTTCCTTCCCATCCCTCATATGGAGTTACCTCACTATTCTTAGTGGGAACTCTATTTAGGACATGACTCGAGGTCAACAAGGCCTCCCCCCACCATGCCTTAGATAATCCCGCAGTGTCCAACATGGCATTAACCAAGTCAGTCAGGGTGCGGTTCTTTCTTTCGGCAACCCCGTTGGATTGGGGCGATTAGGGAGGCGTTCTCTCGTAGATGATACTATGCTCTGCACAGTATTGGGAGAAATCATTGGAGAAATACTCTCCACCACGATCCGACCTAACTCTTTTGATTGTTCATTCTCGTTGATTCTCAACTTCTACCTTACAGATTTTGAAGTAGTCTAAAGCCTCATCTTTTGTTTTTAAGAGATACACATAGCAAAATCTAGTCGCATCATCAATTAAAGTCATGAAGTATCTTTTTCCACCCTTCGTCAACACACCATTCATCTCACAGAGATCTGAATGTATGAGTTCTAATGGTGCCAAGTTCCTTTCCTCTGCTGCCTTATGAGGCTTGCGAGGTTGCTTAGATTGCACACAACTTTGGCACTTAAAACCTTTGACAATAGAAAATTTCGGAATTAATTTCATACTGAAAAGCCGAGACATAGAACCAAAATTAAGATGACATAGTCGTGAGTGCCAAACACTTGCCTCACTACCAATAACATTGTCACAAAGATGATTCACGAATTTATTACAGACGTTCTCAAGGAAAAAACGGAACAAGCCTCCGTTGTCATAGCCTTTACCAATAAATAGTCCATACTTTGATATGACTACTTTATTTGGCTCAAATACCAACTTATACCCATCTCTACAGAGAAGGGAACCACTAACGAGATTCTTGTTGATTGAAGGGACATGTTGCATGTTCTTTAGCCGCACGATCTTTCCCGAAGTAAGCTTCAGATCTACCGTGCCAACACCAAGAACAGAAGCATGTGACCCATTCCCCATCAACACGGAGGAACCCCGAGCAACCTGATAAGAAGAAAACAATGATACATCAGCACAAACATGAATATTAGCCCAGTATCAATCCACCAATCGGTAGATTGACTAGCCGAAAGAACAGCGAGTAAATTACCATACCCAGGTGTCTCCTTCTCGGCATTGCCAATAGTCACATTGACATATTTGGAGTTCTGTCCTTGCTGATCCTTTCCTCGTTTGCAGTTTGGACATTTCTTTGCCCAATGTCCAATCTCACCACACACGAAGCAAAGCTTGTCATTCTGTTGTATCTTCTTTTTAAAGTTGGTAGTCTGAACAGCTTTTCCCTTTGACTTGAACTTACCAGAACCAGAACGCTGCACAAAATTGGCGCTGGTTTGTCCCTCAACCACCTTTGGGTGCACATCCTTCGCCCGAGCTTTGTCCTCAACATCAAGAGACGCAACCAGACTCTCAACAGAGATTTCTTGACTCTTGTGTGTTTAGAGATGTGGCAAAATTTCTCCACGAGGGAGGCAATTTGGCAATAATGCCACCAGCCACAAACTTGTCGGGTAACGTGCACTTGAGGTGATCAAGTTCCCTCGCAATGAACTGTATCTCGTGAGCTTGTTCAACCACAGAACAGCTATCAACCATTTTGTAGTCATGATATTGCTCCATAATATACAATTCATTGTCAGCATCCGAGGCACTGAATTTATTTTCGAGTGCCTCTCACAGCTCCTTTGCATCCGACATGTGCATATACACGTCGCAAAGGAGGTCTGAAAGAATGCTAAGAACGCATCCTACAAAAATTGTGGTGGCATCCTTGAACTCCTTTTCCTACTCAGCAGTAAGAGTTCCTTCAGGTTTGCCAGCCGCAACCCAGTAGACGTTCATAGCCGTGAGCCACAGAGTGGCTCGAGTCTGCCATCTCTTAAAGTGAACACCGGTAAATTTATCCGGTTTCATTGCCTCAGCAAAACCAGTTGCTTTAATCATATTCACCATGAAAAGCCTATCACGTTTTTGGATTGTTGGATAATTAGGCGTATTAATGATGAATCTATTCCGAAAATAAGATATGACAATAATTAAAGCTAGAACAGATGAAACAAATAAACTAGACAGAAGCAACATGCCAATTGCAATGTCTATCTCATCCATATTATTAGATAAACAGAATATAGATGAGGTTCGTCTGCGTTACCGAGATGACACGAAGATGTGGAGGAACCCGGTAGCAGATGCCAATGAAGATCAGAAGGCGATGTAGGCGAAGCTGACCGTCGGTGAAGAAACCAGCGAGCAGTCGCGTGAAGACGCTTCCCAAAAACGTGATTCGCCCTCTCCTGGTGTAGGATCTCAAGGGTGGACGTTCCGGAGACCTACTCTCCCAACAGTCGGTGCACGCCGGTGGAGAGATGGGGAAGACAGAAGCAATGCAGTACTTTGGGAAGACAAAAGGTTTGAGAGGTATTGATCTGATCTCTGTTCTGCGTATATATAACAGAGAGGATTGTGGAGCACGTTACGAGTAGGTTACAGATACCGCGTCAAATCCGTTCCACGATTTGAATCAGTTACGGATTATGCGTGCAGTTAATTCCGCACAACGTAAACGTGTTAACCACTTAGTCCCACACTGCAAAAACTCTAGCCTGGCGTGGCGAGCGAGCGCGCGCGTGTGTTCTCTCTTTTCTCCTTCTCATGCTCAAGCATGGTGGAAGAAGCTTCCCTTATAAGGTGGTCTTCATCCACCTCCACTAGCAATATGAGACTATTGCATTTTCACCTCTCTTTCACCTAATGGACCTTTGGGATTTTCCATGAATTATTTAGGCCTAGCTCATGTAATTCTAACAACCTTCACGTGCTTACAAATCTATAGGTATGGCCAAATGAAAAAGTAAAACATTCGCAACATTTGTAAAGTCAATATGCAAGGCTCCTTGGAATCCATCGATCATCAACCCCTGCATTCCATCCATCCTACCTGGCCAACTTTCTGCACTATCAATCAGGCACTGAATGGCAGTATCAAGGGCCGAGTGTTGATATAAAAGAAGTATGAAGCCGGTGATGCTTAATCTATTTTGAGCTTCTGGCAGAAATTTATCGTTGCCTGTATTTATTTTTTAAGGAAGAAAAAACTGTAGCGTAACTTCAGTGCAAAAGTGGGCAGCAACATTAACATTACCTGTACAATAGCTATATGTTGATCGATTAAGCAAAAAACAGACAATAATCTTGAAAATAAATTACCAACGTCTACATGCACTTCAGCTTCAAACTTAGATATCTAGTTGTTCATTATGAGTTGTTTATATGCAAGGTCATTTCAATAAATCAAATGAGTGTAGTCATGCATGGTCGGCAAGCAATACACATGAATGTTTATGCGTTGTTTCGATCTCCAGATACTGGCCAAATAGTGGTGGTGGTGGTGGTAGTAGTTCCTAGCTACTGCTACAATTACTGTAACACTGGAGCGCTGCTATGTAAAAATGGCTCAGAAGCAATTTAGACCATTTTAGACCGCATAAATTTCACAAAATATTTTGTAAGTAAAAGTTCTCCTATTCTAAATATGGTCTAAGAATATTTTTACAGAGGGTCAGTGAACAATAGTACCCATTACCTAGCTAAGCGCGCTATACTTTGCACACGACGTGCGTAGACAATGCATTCATTTACTGTAGATTAATAATTTCCAGTACAACTAATCCAAGTTTAGATTGTATTTTGACCAAACTAAGGGCATAATCGACATGTGGGATGGATTGATGGCTCTCAACAAACGAATTGTTGTAAAATCAATCACAAAAGAACAAGAACACGAGACGCAGATTTTTTTACGTGGAAAACCCTTGCGGGAAAAAACCACGGACGCCAATCGGTGATATCACTATTTTGAGGAATTGTGTACGACGGCTAGGGTTTACAATGAGCGTCTTACTCTCCCCAGCAGATTACAAGAGGTATTTATAGATGGATAAAGCAACTCGAGTCTAAACGGGCTACACCGAAATATGGGCTAAAGGCGTCCCTAAAGCCCAACGAGAAATTCGGATCAATACCCAACAAACTCCACCTTGAGACGAATTCCCTCTTGCAGCAAAAACATCATCATTGAACTCCTTTTAATAATAAATATCACCGACGCCAAAAGCCTCTAGGACTTAAACTGTAACTCAAACCAAGCTTGAGCATAGCTCAAACTTAGTAACTGAAATAGTCTTTGTCATCATGTCAGCAGGATTATCATGTGTACTTATCTTAGATATTTTGATATCACCTTGAGCGATGACATCTCGAATATAATGATACCTCACATCAGTGTGCTTTGTTTTCTCATAATACATCTGATCCTTTGTGAGGTAAATAGCACTTTGACTGTCACAAAATAAAGTAACACAAGAAGTAATCCCGCTGAGCTCAGTGTACAAACCTCTCAACCAAGTAGCTTCTTTACATGCTTCAGAAATAACCATATATTCAAATTTCAGAGTTGAAAGAGCAACAAGAGCTTGCAAGCTTGCTTTCCAACCGATAAAGACAACCACCAATAGTGAATACATAACCTGTGAGAGATCTCCTCTTATCTAAGTCACCAGCATAGTCAGAATCAACATAACCAACAAGCCCATCTCCAGATTTTCAAAACTGCAAACAAGCATTAGAAGTGCCACGCAAATATCTGAAAATCCATTGAACAGCTTTCCAATGCTCTTTGCCAGGACTAGCCATGTATCTACTAACAACACTTAGTGCATGAGATAAATCAGGATGAGAACAAACCATAGCATACATAAGAGAACCAACTGCACTGGAATATGGGACTCTAGACATATACTCAATATCATCATCTGACTCTAGACATAAAGCTGAAGATAATCTGAAATGTGCAGCTAAAGGAGTACTCATTGGTTTTGCATCATGCATATTGAAGCGACAAAGGACCTTTTCAATATAACCTTGCTGACTAAGGTATAATTTACCAGATTTCCTTACTCTAATGATTTCCATGCCAAGAATTTTCTTTGCTGCACCTAAATCCTTTATCTCAAATTCTTTACTCAATTGTGCCTTTAGTTTAGCTATTTCTGACTTATCTTTTGCAGCGATCAACATATCATCAACATAAAGAAGCAAGTATATAGTTGAACCATTAACAGTTTTTATGTAAACACAGCTATCGTAATTTGACCGCTTAAAACCATGAGAGAGCATAAATGAGTCAAATTTCTTGTACCATTGCCTAAGGGATTGTTTTAAGCCATAAAGAGATTTCTTCAATCTACAAACAAGGTGTTCTTTTCCAGGAATAAAAAATCGTTCATGTTGGTCCATATAAATATCTTCCTCTAACTTCCCATGCAAGAATGCAGTTTTAATATCTAATTGCTCAAGTTCATAATCATGCATGGCAACAATACTGAGTAGAGTGCGAATAGAACTGTGTTTCACAACAGGAGAAAATACATCATTGAAATCAATACCTGGAATCTGGCTATAGCCTTTAGCAACCAACCTTACTTTATACCATACTGAGTCAGTAGAAGAAATACCTTCTTTTCTTTTGAAAATCCATTTACAACGGACAGTCTTCTTGTCTTTAGGCAATTTTACTAAATCCCAAGTACCATTCTTCTCAAGTGACTCCATCTCATCTTGCATAGCGGTCATCCAATTTTTACAATCAGAAAAAGTAATAGCCTCAACATAATTAGAAGGTTCAACATTATTGTCAATTTCTTCTGCAACACTTAAAGCATAAGATGCAATATCACATTCTTCAATAAATCTTTTGGGTGGATGAATAGCCACCTAGGTCTGTCATTAGCAATAGAATGTTGTGGAGGCTGCACAACTGGAGAAGAATGCTCAACAATATGTGAATCATCAATAATAGGTGCATCCTGAACATCAATATTATTATTTTCTGGTGTATGTTCTGAATCAATAAGGTGCTCCACCTGCACACTAGTCTTCTGTTGTTTCTCAATAGGAACATTAGTATCCAATTTATCATTCAACATAACAGATTCATTAAAGATAACATTCTTACTGATAACAACCTTTTGTGTTTGAGGATTCCACAATTTATAACCTTTAACACCAGATTTATAACCAAGAAAGATGCACATAATAGCTCTAGGCTCCAATTTACCATTATCAACGTGAGCATAAGCAGTGCAGCCACAAATTCTCAATTGTGAATAATCAGCTAGAGAACCAGACCATACCTCAATTGGGGTTTTCTTATCAATAGCAATGGAGGGATACCGATTAATAAGATAGCAAGCAGTGGAAGCAGCTTCAGCCGAAAAACGCCTATGCAAACCAACATTAGACAACATACAACGGGCCCTTGAGATAATGGTTCTGTTCATACGCTCAGCTACACCGTTTTGTTGTGGAGTACCAGGAACAGTGTAGTGACGCACAATACCTTCAGACTTGCAATATGAATTAAATTCATTAAAACAGAATTCCATCCCATTATCAGTACGAAGTTTCTTTACCTTCTTTTCAGTTTGCTTTTCAATCATCACCTTCCACTCTTTAAATGCTGAAAATGCTTCTGATTTATGCTTCAAAAAATAAGGCCAAACTTTTCTAGAATAATCATCAATAATGGTTAACTTATAACGAGCACCTCCAAAAGAAGTCTTACGAGATGGCCCCCATAAATCAGAATGCACATAATCAAGAATACCTTCTGTAGTATGAACAGAAGTGTTGAATTTTACCCTCCTATGCTTACCAAATATGCAATGCTCACAAAAATCCAATTTTCCATTATATCCATCAAGAAGTCCTCCTTTACTCAATACTGTCAAACCCTGTTCAATCATATGTCCAAGACGCTTGTGCCAAAGATTAGCAATATCGGGTGATGAATGTGAAGAAACAAAGTGTCGACGATCAAGACCATCGACCGCAGAAAAGAGGGGGATGCAATAAGATCATTCGGGAGAGGGGCCCGAAGTCGTGCTAATTCGGAGGCGCCTAGCGTCGCGGGGAGATCGTCGAGGAAGAGACACCAGACACGAGGTTTATATTGGTTCGAGCCCCCGGGGTTGGGTAATAGGTCTACTCCAGTCTTGCCCTGAGGCGAAAAGGGTGTATATGGTTTTGTGGGAGAATACAAAAATAGGGCCCGAGCAAGGGGTCTCTCTGTTGTTTTTCTTGGCGGGTGTTGCGCGTTCTGCATTTGTCTTCTGGTCGTCTTGTGTTGTGTCGCCTCCCCCTTTTTGGTCGGAGCGATCCGTTGCTTTTGTAGCCCTCCGGGAACCTTGTTGCTTGGTCCCGAGGCTGATGTCAGGAGTCCGTGGCGATTTGACGGGTGCTGACGAGGGGTGTCAATGGCCGTTGAAAGCTTGACAAGAGCTGTTGAGAGCTTGACAGGAGCCGTTGAGAGCTTGACAGGAGCTGTTGAACCCTAGTTCCCATGCAGGGGCAGGTAGAATGCTGATTCCCACGCAGGGGAGAGTTTTTTACATGAGACAAATAAAACGTCACAGATGCCTTTTTTCCTGAAGGTTGTGGGGGTGTTGAGGTCGAGGTCGAGGTGGACGGTGCCTACCCTTGCGCCTGTACCCGAGCTCGCTGGTCCCGAGCCCAAACATCGGGAGAGCACCTCCCAGGTCGGAGATGAGCCCCCGGGCCCACAGACAGCTGCCACGGGGCCTCGGGGGGATGCTTACACGTGGCGAGGGTACCGATCCCTGACACAAAGACATCACCTGTAATTGTAGTGCCTTGAAGACGATATAAATTGGCAGATTTCAAATCACCTTTCATTACAATAAGAGAACCTTTTGATACTTTCAAAATGCTATTGCCACCAGAATACTTATACCATTTAAAGTCAAGAGTACTCAAAGAAATAAGATTCCTTGTCATACTTGGAACGTGACTCACATCTGTCAAAATTCTGATTATACCATCATGCATCTTGATTTGAACGGATCCAATGCCAACAATAGGACGTGGCGAATCATCACCCATCCTAACAGAACCAGCATCTTTAACAAACTCATAAGTGATGAACAAACCTCTACTAATGCATATATGAAAAGAAGCAGCAGAATCAACAATCCATTCATCACCACTACTAGCACATCCAGCAAAAGCAACAAGGGTCTCACCATCAGAACTACTATCAGTAGAAGAAACAGAAGCTTTACCTTCATCATCAGGTTTATCAATGGTTTGTAGGTACCGTTCCTCTTTTATTTGTTCTTTATCTTATAACATTCAGATATGTCATGATTATTTTTCTTGTAATACCTGCAAAATTTTTCTTTACCTCTAGACTTAGAACGGCCCCTGTAACTACTTGAACTTCGGCCTCTATACCCATTGTATGATTTCTTTTCTTTTGTTCGTCCCCGAACAGACAAAGCTTCACCATGCAAACTGGAACTTTCAGAAGACACCATTAATTTCATCTTTTCTTTTGCATGTAAGGCTTCATAAACTTCAGCAACAGTTAGGGTGCGTTGGGTTGCCTGGATGAGATTGGATGGGATATAGTCATCTAGCCTGGATAGGATGAAACCATCCAGGTAGTTGTTTGGTTGGGTGGATAGGGATGAGCCAATTTTTTGTTTGGTTGGATGGATAAGAATGTGGATAGGATAAGCTAATTCTTTGTTTGATTGCAATGATAAGGATAGATGGGATAATTGTAATAAAGGTTTCAAATTTTAGTTCGAAATTTTTCGATAAAATTTGAATTTTTGGACAAAATTTGAACTTCTGGGCAAAATTTGTCTGAAATTTGAATTTTCAAACAAATTTTGATTTTTTTTGAACAAATTTGATTTTTTGACAAAATTTGACCAAAAATTGAATTTTTGGACAAAATTTGACTAAAAATTGAATTTGACTGAGTACACTTCGACGAAATTTGAATTTGACCGAGTATACCTCTTCGTACAACAAACTGGATGAACTCGTCCGGCCTTTTTTCTGGGATGATTTTGTCCAACATCTTGAAGGAATATTCCAAAAAACTGGACAGTCATATCTCATCCATCCACCCATCCAAACAATTGGATGACTCTAAATCCAGAGACGGCCATATCCTATCCACCTTCATCCGCCCAATCAAACGCCACCTTAATGTATCACGACTATATAGAATAGTGTCTCTAAAATTTGAAAATGACGGAGGTAGGGAACACAAAAGAATAAGACATATATCCTCATCTTCAAATTTTACCTCTGTAGACTCAAGGTCAGAAACGATCTCCTTAAAGACCGATAGGTGATTTAACACAGAACCACCCTCTTGCAATTTGTGCGAAAATAATTTCATCTTCACATGCATTTTGCTTGTAAGATCCTTGGATATGCAAATTGATTCTAACTTTAACCATAAAGCAGCTGCAGATTTCTCCTGCAAAACTTCTTGCAAAATATTATTTGATAAATGAAGATGAATTTGAGATAAAGCCTTACGATCTTTCCTTTTTTTTCATCAGTCCAGGCCTTTTGATATTTGTTCCTAAATTTATCAAGCGCATCATCCAATTTAGTGTGCACAAGAATTGTTCTCATTTTGAATTACCATAGTGAAAACCTGATGTCACAGTCTAACAGAATAATATCATACTTCAACAAAGCCATGTGGGCTTGAGAGCAAGAGCCGGACCCAAACGAGAATTAAAATCCCTTGAGGGATTTGATTGTAGACCAACTAGATAATGTTCGGTAAAACTTCTTCACGGTAGTTCACGAGAAAAAAAAAGATGGCCGGCTTGATCCTGCTTCTTTACTCTAAGGCGTCACAGGAGTCCACTAGCAAAACGACTGACTGAAGCCGGATGCCGAAGTCCTCTCGGGCGATGCTTCTTCACGGGCTCACTGCACGGGTGATCTCCACAGGCGTTCTCCGTCCACGGGCGGCAGATGAAGCCGGGCGAGGGCTTCACGGGAGCGGGCGGCTGGCTGCTCTATGCAGCCGGCAGAGCTTCACGCCGAGGAGGAGGCCCGAAGGCGTGGGCAACGGACGAGGCGGCAGATCGGAGTGGCCGAGCGGGCGCCCGCGACACGTCGGTGGCCTGCTCAGGCGCAGGCCGACGAAGGCTGAAGGAGTGCGGCGCACGGCGGTCGCGGACTGGAGGTCGGTTCGGCGCGATCTCGCGCTGGCGCCGGGCGAGATGAGCAGGACAGCGATGCGCCTGCGAGCAGGCCGACCGGACGGAGGCAACGCGTCGGGAGGCGGCGGCGCGGCGACCGAGGAGACCGACGACGGATCCGATCTGAAGATGAACAGTCGGCGGCGCAAGAAGATGAACAGTGCGACCGATCTGAATTTTTTTTTCTCGTGATTGATCTGGTTTTGATACCACTCGTTGTAAAATCAATCACAAAAGAACAAAAACACGAGACAGATTTTTTTACGTGGAAAACCCTTACGAGAAAAAACTACGGACGCGCGACATCACTATTTTGAAGAATTGTGTGCAACGGTTAGGGTTTATAATAAGCGTCTTACTCTCCCAGCAGATTATAAGAGGTATTTATAGATGGATAAAACGACTCGAATCTAAACGGGCTACACCAAAATATAGGTTAAAGACGTCTTTAAAGCTCAATAAGAAATTCGGATTAATACCCAACACGAATGATCATATATATATATATATATATATTTATTGGAGAGGTACGGGCAATGGCTGCATCTGCTCCGCAAGGTTCAAAATTTCGGCAAAATTTCGAATTTCGGACTACCCCGAGATCTCAAGTACCGGCCGGAAAAATTTTAAAATTGCTACAATAAAATCCAAAATTTCGTTTTTTTGGGCGAAATTTCGTGTTTTTTGGCCGGTTTTGAAAGTTTAGGGCCGGATTTCACCGGATTTGGTCTAATAACCCTTAGGAAAGTCATCTCCTATGAAAATTTGTTGAAAAACCTAATTTTTTAAAAATTTTAAAATTTTGGTAGAAACACTGTAAGATTTTTGTAAAATTCTACAAGCATGATAATAATATGAAAATTTTATGGTACTATACTTAGTAGATTAGGATCATACATAAAAAATTTCAAAATAATTTAACTTAATTTGTTATCTTTAAAAAATAAAAAACAGAATGAACATAATTGGGACAGTTATATTGTCAGAATTTTATAAATTTTCTTGAGTGTGATTATGATCTAAATTTTTTTTAGAGATTAATAATTGACTCAGTAACATTATATAAATTTTTAAAAAAATTTCAAATTTGGTTGTTTGGTCAATCAAATCTATGTAGGCATTGAACTTCGTTTGTTATATTATATTTCAAAAATAAAAAAGAAAAGAACATAAATGGTACTGTGCCTTGTAAGAATTTTATAAATTCACTGGAGTGTGATCGTGAATCACATTTTTATGGGATATTAAGAACTTCCTTATCACCATTCTTTAAAATTTTCAAAAAAAATTATGGTTTACATAATTTTTCATTTTGTTCAAGTTTGCCGGTAAGCCTTTTAACGTGGCAGTAGTACTGTTCGAATTTTTAAAAATTCATACAGTTTGATCATCATCTGAAAATTTTATGACAGCATTATAGATATATCATAACCATGCAGAAAAAATTTCAACAGTTTCTAACTTCATTTGTATCATTTTCCATTCGGATCAAACTTGTCGGTCAGTGTTCTATCAGGACAGCGCCATTCTCCGAATTTTTAAAAATTCCTCACATGTGATAATCAGCTGAAATTTTTATGCGAACATTAGTTATGGATCATAACCATTGAAAAAAATTCAACAGTTTATAACTTGATTTGTACCATTTTCCATTCCGATCAAACTTGTCGGTCAGTGTTTTATCAGGACAGTACCACTATCCGAATTTTTAAAACTTCCTCATGTGTGATAATCAGATGAAATTTTTGTGAGAACATCATAATTGTGTCAGGAACCTCCAAAAAAATTTCAAAATTTTTCGATAACATTTAGACCACTTTTCAGCCAGTGCAAAAAACCCGAAATTTCGTGTTTTTCGCCGAATTTCGGTTTTTTTTCCGGATTGGACCGGATTTGAATTTTCAAATTCAAATTTTGTCCAAAATAATTCCGAAATTTCGAAATTTTGCCAAAATTTTGTTATCCGGTCCGGAGCGAAATTTATTCCGAAACCGAAATTTGAAACATTGCTGCTCCGTGTGCCCTATCAGCCTGTAGAAGCTACAAGGCGTTGCCTAGGGTCCGTTTGGAGGAGCTGTGACTGGGCTAAAAAAGCTTGGTTTGTTAATGTTTGTTAAGCGGTGTGGCTTTTCTTGTTATGTATGTTTGGCAAATTTGTGTAGCTTTTCTTGTTAACATTGTTTGGCAAATTACTGCTTTGCTTGACTTTGCTAGCTTTGAGGGCTAAGCTAAGCCAAATGGAAGGTAGCAACATAGTGAAAGTCCTCCTAACATCGCCCGCATCCAAGTTGGGAGGTGGCCTCCACGTCACCTCCCACTTGGATGCCGATGTACTTTACTATGGGGTGGCAAAGGTTGCCTCAAAAGCTACGGAGCTAAGCGAGTTTGGAGGAGTTCAAGCGAAGTCACGGTGCCCAACAAACCAAAAGCTCCTCCTCGGACCCATAGTAAAGTACATCAAGATCAAGTGGGAGGTGACGTGGAGGCGCGGCTGGGTGGCAAAGGTTTTTAGAGGAGAGTAGTTCACGAAAAGCTGGTGGCAGCCTTTAGGGCTTCTGTGGCTTAGCTTTACTGCTGACCATGTCGTTTGGGAGAGCTTTTAGCCCAAAGCTGAAGCAAAGCTGAAGTACAGCTCCCCCAAACAGGCCCCTAGTATGTTACTGATGTTGGAGAAGTACGGCAAACAAAAGAAGCTTACGCCACGACCGACGGGCTTTTTTGACGCGTTCGATCCATTCTCATTTACAATCCACGGTCTAGGCACGTCCGATCCACTCCCTTGCTTTTGCACGTGGTTCTTTCCCGATGCTCGGCATCGTTGATGGCGTTTTACTAGTTATTAGTATAGTGTCCGTGCTAACACTACGACGACAGTACACCAGTTTATTAATTAAATGAGAAGATAAGTATGAATATAACATTTAATAATAAATAATCTTATGATCACATTGTACGTACAACATATTTGGAAGGAGAGCGAATCAAACAAGGAAATAAACAGGAAGGATTCGCATGTAAGAAAACCAGACTTGAATTTTTTACTGTCTAGCTAAAACTGTACGTACTACATATTTGGAAGGAGAGCGAATCAAACAAAGAAATAAACAGGGAGTATCCGCATGTAAGGAAATCAGACTTGGATTTTTTAAAATACTGGCCTCGTGATCGTATTTTTTTCGAATATGACCCTTCTCGAGATTTTTTTACGAATCTAGCCCCATATAGCCTAATTTCAGCGCACGGAAAGCGCTGAATTTTTTTTATTTTTTATCCACGGAACCAGCGGTGTGTGAGTGCTGCTTAATTTTTTCTCGCGGAACCAGCGGCCGACGTGCGCTGTTTAATTTTTATCTTTTTTCCTGCGGATCTAGTGGTCGGCGAGCGCAGTTTATTTTTCCATATTTTCCCGGAATTATTCAGTGGACGGGCACCGCTTGAATTTTTTTCATTTTTCTCCCACGCTTGAATTTTTCAGCGGCCACCGAGCATTTCTTTTTTTTTGCCAAAATTATCAAGTGGACGGGCACCGCTTGATTGTTTTTTTTTATTTTTTTGGGATTTTTTTACTGTATTGACATCATCGTTATAATTTATTCCGAATCAGACTCTCACGACGATGAATTTGCGATTGTAGCTTCGAGTCGAAAAAATTCAGCGGTGCGATGGGACGGTATTAGTTACCACGCTACCCCGTGTCCCAGTTTCCTTTTCCCAACACGTAATGTATGGTCCTTTCCTTTTTGAGGGTGTTTGTTTCCTTTTCCTTGATGATGCTGGAGGTCGGGGGAGATCTTTGTGGGCCACAAGGATGATTAGACACACTAAACAATGGCCATCGGATGTGGGTGAGTAAAGCTGAGGAAAGATCTGAGAGGTTAATTTTGATGGAGGCAAGTTTCTAGGGACGTTTCGCTAGGTGGACGTAAAAAAGAATGTTTACGTTCATTATAAAAGTGTATAGATATTAACGAGGGGTGGGGAGTTAGCTTCCTCGGTGTCCACTTTGGTTAAGCAGGAGCAATCATAGTCTCAGAAAGGAGAAACAAATATACCAGCAGGCAGCAGCTCAATTAATTTAGCGTAAACTCCATCGGTCCCATCTCATGCGCTGCTTGCATGTTCCGTCAAAAAGGAAAATCGTTAGACTAGCATTTTCCCTTGGCTTGGCTATATCTAGAAAGCAGGCAAGTCGAACTGTGACAGATCGATGTTAGAGTAGTATTAACAAGATGAGTGGTCACGGCGTGCCATGCCCGTGATCGCTGCTCCCACACGCGAACAAACGAAGAAAACGTGCGTTTGAGCAGACCGAGGAATTTTTAAAAATCGCAAAAGCCTGATCTGATTTGAAAATTTTACGGTAGTGTAGGCATGCTCTCAGGACCCTCCTGGAAAATTTTGAGGAACTTGCAAATTTAGTAGCTCAATTAAATCAGCGAAATTGCTTTAAATGTATTAATAGCATTGATAGAATTTTTAAAAATCACACATGTTTGATCACGATACAGAATTTTTATGATAGGTTAGGCATTTTATGAGGACCATTTTCAAAAAGTTTTAAAAATTTTAAACATAATTTAATAGTTCAATAAAATCAGTGAAGACTAAAGTTGCTATAAACACATTAACAACATTTTTAGAAATCGCAAAAGTTTGATCATGATCTAGTTTTTGTTACGGCAGGTCAGACATTCTTCGAGGAGCATCCTAAAAGAGTTTCAAAAATTTACAACATAATATAATATAGTTTAATAAAATCAGTGAAGGAAGCTTGATCTTCTCCTGTTTTCAAAAAGTACTGTATCACATCTACAGTGCATACAGGATGAGGGACTCAAACCTGAGACTTGACGCACGCACACGAAGGATCTAGCCAACCGAGCTATGCGGGGGCTGTAAAGTCCAGGGGAAAACTTATACATGAGCGTACACAGGTTTAAACCGTAGAAAACACAAGCGCGTCACGCGAAAGGACACACGTCGGCTGACCGAAGGAGTTACGTGGGTAGGCGCGGAGAACGAGAAAACTCCGGACTTTATTATACGGAGTATGTGAATTAATGACTAGTACTAACAAATTGATGCTATTTGATAATTTATCATGCATCAAATTAATATTTTTTTGTTTTAGTGAAGGCTACGATGCTTTCGACATATATTACGACCGCAACCTTTATCCAAAATCAACCAACATTCTCGTCAGTCCTTATTAGGTTCTTGCATTGGATGACACAGTAATTATATTAAACACCGTGATCGATCGAGTACTGGGAGATAAACAGCAGATCAGACGTTAGACCGAAGGATGGACTATGGAGCACACACGTTTGGTGATAAACACGGGAAAGAGAGAGAAAATAGCAGATACAGTTCGAAAAGAAAAGCAGATAAAGTGCGAAGAGAGAGAGAAAGAGAGAGACGAGGAGGAAGGAACCTTCACGTGAGGGCAAGGAGGCAAGGTCCAGGACTACTCGCGTGGCTCTTGTGCAAGGAAGGGGCGTGAATTCCGTACTGGTGAACCCCTACGCCGAGCAGAACTGCAGTCTACTAATATATTTAGCCCCTTACTCTCTTTTTTTTTCAAAAATAATTTCTTTTCAAAATTTTTTATAAAAAAAGATTGTCTCTTCGCACTACAGTACTACAGGGAGTACCGTAGCACAGAATTACCGTGAATGGGGGCATGTGAAATCGGCGCGAGAAATCCACCGGCGGCCGCACAATGCCCCGGAATGGGGCGTGGAAATTGCATTTCCACATAATGGAGGTGTAGAAAATGCATTTTTCGCAGGATAGGGATGTGGCATTTGAATTTTCTGCGGTTGGAGCGTGTGGCAATTGAATTTGCCGCGGTGTAATGCTCCGGCAAATTTCAAGCTCTCCTGTGTGAAATAGAGGTATTCCTATAAGAAAATTTCACAGACATTAGTTCCGTAAATTTTTTTTAAGGAGGATAAAATAGTAAACAGTTCCGCCCAGCACGATGGCTCGAGACGCCGTGCCAGCTTGCCCGCCATCCCCCTTATCCGGTTGACCGGGGACACTGCTCGTCCCACCTCATATGTAGCCCGCGACCTCACACGCAAGGTTTCAAATTTCGGTTTTGGAATAAATTTCGCCCCGGGCCGGATAACGAAATTTCAGCGAAATTTCAAAATTTCGGAATTATTTCGGACAAAATTTGAATTTGAAAATTCAAATCCGGTCCAATCCAGAAAAAAAAACCGAAACTCGGCGAAAAAACGCGAAATTTCGGGTTTTTTTGCACTGGCTGAAAAGTAGTCTAAACGTTATCGAAAAATTTTGAAATTTTTTTTGGAGGTTCATAACATAATTATGATGTTCTCACAAAAATTTCAGCTGATTATCACACCTGAGGAATTTTTAAAGATTCGGAGAGTGGTACTGTCCTGATAAAACACTGACCGACAAGTTTGATCGGAATGGAAAATGGTACAAATCAAGTTATAAACTGTTGAAATTTTTGTGCATGGTTATGATCAATAACTAATGTTCTCATAAAAATTTCAGCTGATTATCACATGTGTGGAATTTTTAAAAATTCGGAGAGTGGCGCTGTCCTGATAGAACACTGACCGACAAGTTTGATCCGAATGGAAAATGATACAAATGAAGTTAGAAACTGTTGAAATTTTTTGTGCATGGTTATGATGTATCTTTAATGCTCTCATAAAATTTTCAGATGATGATCAAACTGTATGAATTTTTAAAAATTCGAACAGTACTACTGCCATGTTAAAAGGCTTACCGGCAAACTTGAACAAAATGAAAAAATATGTAAACCATAATTTTTTTTGAAAATTTTAAAGAATGGTGATAAGGAAGTTCTTAATATCCCATAAAAATTGTGATTCACGATCACACTCCAGTGAATTTATAAAATTCTTACAAGGCACAGTACCATTTATGTTCTTTTCTTTTTGATATTTGAAATATAATATAACAAACGAAGTTCAATGCTTACATAGATTTGATTGACCAAACAAATAAAGTTGAAATTTTTTGAAAAATTTATATAATGTTATTGAGTCAATTATTAATCTCTCAAAAAAAATTTAGATCATAATCACACACAAGAAAATTTATAAAATTCTGATAATATAACTGTCCCAATTATGTTCATTCTGTTTTTGATATTTTAAAGATAACAAATGAAGTTAAATTATTTTGAAATTTTTTATGTATGATCCTAATATACTAAATATAGTACCATAAAATTTTCAGATTATTATCATGCTTGTACAATTTTATAAAAATCTGACATTGTTTCAGCCAAAATTTTAAAATATAAAAAAAATGAGGTTTTTCAACAAATTTCATAAGAGATAACTTTCCTAAGGTTTATTGGACCAAATCCGGCCCTAAAACTTTCAAAACCGGCTAAAAAAACACGAAATTTCGGATTTTACTGTAGCAATTTCAAATTTTTTTTAAATTTCTTTTTCCTGCCGGTACTTGAGATCTCAGAGTGATCCGAAATTTCGCCGAAATTTGAACCTTGCCCACACGTCATCCTCCGAGAGCCCCATGTATTAAAAGGGCGCGTGGGCCCCACCCCCGCGGCACGACGCGTGGGAGCCAGGAGACGGTGGGCCCCACGTAACCCTACAGCTTCCGGTAAGCGCGAACTACGACGTGTGGAAGCGCCGCGGAGGAGGCTTCTCCGTCCTCCCCGGAAAGGGTCCCGACAAGCTGGCCTAGCTGGCTGAGGGGTGGGGCTCACTTGAGGCGGCTTGACCGATTACGCGCGGGCGCAGGCGGTCGCGCTCGCGCTCGCGTCGCATGCGCGGAAACCCACGCGCGCGGCCGTAAGTGCATCGGAAACCGCGGCGCGGGTGGTCCGGTTCGGAGGGCGCCCGAGAAATGTCGCCATTTGGACCGGGTGATCTCGAGTAAATGCCTGCAGGAGGCGTGCAGGTTGATCGCGCTGACAACCGTTATTTAAATAGGAGTGGAAAATTGGTAACCCATGTGCATGTAGTGCCTTGCATACTTTTTTCCCTTCAATTTTTGTCTTTTCTTCGAATAAAATTGCAAACCTAGTATTTTACTTGTCACCTGCTGTGCTTTCCTACCGTAGCAGGTGATCCATAACACATATACCCTCCTATCGAGTACGGGTACTATGGTATGCTGTCCCACCGAGCTTGGCGAGTGCCTACTACTATACCCGAACTCAGCAGGAGAGTTACTATCAAGCATTGGTAATATGGCATGTCTTACTAAGCCATATGTGCTTAATAGGTTAGCTATCCGCTGTTTCTATGGTCAGAAACTAACTATTTTATAATTTTATTCAGATAAAAATCAAATTTAAACAAAAAAAATACTGAAGCCGTATAAGCCAAAGCTCCCAAAGTTAGACCAGTAGTGATAGACATTCACTGCATGGCTTGCTGCCTTGAATTGATCGGTCCATCCATGGAATGTGGCCCGGCCGGTCAAACACGGTTCTCGCAACAATTTACGGTAGGCACGCGCTTTCCGTATTAAAAACTGCCTGGTGATTAGGACAGCACATAAAAAATACTCTTGATCGGTATTCCATGATGGTTATTAGGTTATTTTTAATATTCTTGATTGGTATTGAGATTGATCTACGTTGATTAATTTATTATTTAATATGTTATCAGCATGATAGTTTTTCATGGCCAACGGTATGTCGTTAGATTTTCTCTTTTCAATCCCTATGCTATTAGATTATCATATATATTAATTTTTGCTCTCTATACCTAAGATGGTTTTCCTACTAATTAGGGTTCTAAATTGATTTACTCTACAAAGAATTTCTGTTCATGGCTTAGTCCATACACGCTCGCAGTTGCATGTGCACGTTGGCCAAACCACGTGCAAGACCGTCACTCCGCACCACGTGCACTTACCACGTTGTCGTGCGAGCCTGTCGTTTCCACACTGCGCGTGCCCGAAAATCATCGCCGCACGCAGAGCGGCCGTCACGTGCTGTCGGGACCCGAATTTGCAAATTCGGACCCTGTAACATCCAAAAAATTAAAATAAAGTAAGAAATTAAATTTTATAATTTAATTATATTTATTAATGCTTTTTCTGCATTTTCTGAATTTCTCTGGATTTTCCTTGATTTTTGCTCTAATGGGAAACCTTTATAAGTAATAGATAAATAACAATAATAAAAGATTATGTTAATAAAATTTATAAAAATTTCTGCCTAATCTTGAGAGATCTCTAGAGTCCTTCTTCTGATTTTTTCTAAGCCAAGTAATCAATATATACAATAAATGCCTAATTAATGATGTATGACTAGTAATAGTAATTATGTCAGAATTAAATTGCCATAATTTCGATTTGAAAATTTTTATATTATCTTCACCCTGGACAGAATCATATACAGTAAAAATATTAAAAATAAATAATTATTTTAATATATTTAAAAATTCAAAAACAGAATTTCTGAAAATCAAAGTATCAGAATGTCAGAATTTTTATAAATTAAATAAAAAATATATTAAATTTAAATTTTTACTGAAGGCTTATATAGTAAAGATAAAATCACACAAAAAGTTTCAAAAATTTTTAGTAAGATATAAGTCCTCTGATAAATATAAAACAGAAAACACAATTTTGTGCAGAGTAGCTTGTCAGAATTTTTATAAATTCTACAGGAGTCCAATAGGTCTGAAATTTTTGAGGTCGGTTCTAAACTAGCTCTAGTACACTCAGTAAATTCCTCATTTATTTTTAGACAAGATAGGTAACTGATTAAGTTCATCTAACCCTGATCTGTTCTTAGCCAATTCCAGATTTTGCTTGCTTCACCATTTCTTTCGCTGCCATGTGGACCCGACTTCGTGTGCTGACCCACCTGTCATCCCCAGCGCAGCTCATCTTCTTCCTCCAGCCTTCGGTGCCCCCGAGCAGCTCACGCTCCCGTCGCTCTCGCGCGTGCTGTTCTCGTGTCAGCCCCTGCAAACCACTTCGCCCGTCCAACGCCTGCTCGCCACGACGTCGCCACGCAGTGCCCCTCACCGTGTTTCCCGCTACACGACCATCCCTCCTCCTGTGCAAGCGCCGAAGTCATCTGGGCGAGCTCGCAACTGAGGCAGAGCTCATCCACTTCATCACCTCGGCTATAAATTGCGTTCAAGAGTTCGCTTTAGCCGCGCCTCACTTCCTTTCTCTCTTCTTCAGCTCTCCTCCACCGAGTGACCCTCAATTGCCTTCAATTCCGCCATTGCCAGGCAACCTCAGAGCTCGGGCAAAATCAAAAATCCGATGAACTACTCAACCAAATCCAAATTACCTTGAGCCATAGCATTAGAAGCCATCAACAATCAAAAGCCCTAAAAAATAGTTGGAGTTTCTCGTGCAAAAATCGGTTGCCACAGTGGCCCTTCTTCTCCGCAGTCGGCCAATGTGGGCAAGGTAACTCGGTGAGTCTCTAAGCCAATTAACCGCAAAAATGAAACCTTTAGTATCTCTTGATGCTTAGTTTGCTACCGATTCAAACCGAAATGCCCTTGCTCATCTTCTCCGACGAATCATCTCTTCGGCCACCGCCTCCTCTCGGTGGCGCACCAACTTCGGCCGCCACCGGTAGCCCCGAGACATGCCACCGCTTCGGCGTCTCCGACGTCCTTCCGTCACCGGCAGCCGTGGAAGCCGCTCCCATGTTCTCGGATCTATGACCTACGGGTCCCCCCTTGTCAGCCACTAGTCGCCTCTCCCTCCACACACAGACACTGCTCGGTGGGCCCCTTTTGTCAGCTAATCGTGAGCAACAGGGGTAAAGGCGTTTTTCATAATGTGAAAATGTATTTTTCATTTTAGTGTATTATCCAGCCGAGCTGACTTCATTTATGCATAACTTTTGTATTTATAATCCAAATGTGATGAAACAAAATTATAAATTCATATAAAATAAATTAATTTCAGAACATGCAAAAAATATTTTGAATAAGAGTACTGGATAAATTTGAAATTCAAATTTTAAAGAAAGGGCCTAAAGATATGCTTCACATAAAAACATTCTGCAAATGAACTAAGACTTGAATGAAACCAATTTTATTGGAATCATTAGACTACCAGGAACCCAAATATATAAAAATATTTAAATATCATCTTTGTTTGAATTATTTTCTATGAAAAGTTGTTCTCAATATATTAAATATTCAAGAATGCAATAATGGTGCAATATAACTCTTAAAATAATAAAATAAATTTTTATAGGATGCTGAGACCATAAGAAGCTCACATATGCAAAAACATTTAATTTTTGGTTTAAGTTTAAATTATTTGCTTTGCAAATATCCATAAGAACTAATATAACCATTAATAAAAATATGTATATAATAACTCATAAAATAATTAAATATTTTATATAAGCCTCTGGAATCAGTAGAAGCTTATTTATGTAAAAATATTTAGAATAATACATAGTTTACATTCTTTTAATAAAAGGAAATGCAAATCACAACAATATATGTATGTATAATTTATCGCGGCTAAAAGCAAAATAATTGAAAATTTGTTTTAAAACACTTCTAGAATCATCACCTGCTAATACCAGAAAAATGAATCAATAATCATGTGTAGTGTAGCCGCAAACGAAAAGTGAATCCGTCTAGTTACAATGTTAACCTTTTAGCCATATATGCTATTTCAACAGCAAATAAAATATCTCGTCTAAATACAAAAATTTAAAAAATCAGTTTAGTAATGCTCTACAAAGTTAATACTACCATAATCTGCAAAAATATTCTTATTTCATCTTGCTTTGCATCTAAATCTTACTAGCTCAAAACCCTTAAGTGATAAGTTCGTTGAAAGCGTAGTAAATGAATAGTTGTTTACAAAACCTTTAACTAATGTTTATTTTTATTAATCCAAATAATTTTAGCATCTAGAATTCGAAAATATAAATACAATAATACATAATTTTAGCCTCTTGAATTCGTAAAACAAGAATAAATAATTTTCTGTCCGTCTTCTTTTTGCCCTTATTAAAATTCATTATTTGCTATATTTTTGTGAACGACGTATAGAACTCGACATCATTAGCCCCATCATTGACATCGTCAGCTACGACCGCGACATCATCATAATCATCAGCTAAGCAAGGCAAGCACCCCCTTTGATCATATTGATCCCAGTATTTAATTTTCACTGTGTTTATCAAAATGTTTCATGCATGCGTTTATTTTTTGTAAATACGCTATTTTGTGGTACTGGTAGATATACCTGTTGTCTCATGAAACTTCCTTGATAAGTATGGACATGTGAACCTTGATAACCATATAAATGGGTTAGACAATACATAGTGTCAACTTGGGTATATGCGATTATTAGCAATGCTTTAGAACCAACATTGAATATGATCAGATCAAAATTTATTCTTGAAACCTCCTTCAATTTATGATACAATGACAATTGTGGGTATTTTGACTAAAAACCCCAAAAATAAAACTATGGTTTAGATGCGGGCAATTATTGGCAATAGCCGGATGTGCAAGGGCTGGACTTGTACGTAGTGTAGGGGTAGATTATTGCCCGTGTCGGATTAAGGACCGAACATAGTGTTGTATGATCCAAGACAAATTCGTACAACCACAGGTGCTGTTATGGGCAGCCTTAACCTATTAAGTTATGTAGATTTAACTTTGCACATTGGTAGGCCGAAGTAGTACGAGCTCTGCTTTCAAGGTTTGCTCGAAGGGGTGCCCACACCGAGGTGTTGGGAGCAACATTTGCTGATATAACGGTGTACGCCTTGCTATGGAGAGAAACGGTGCCGACTGTTTTTATCATGATGATGATGATACCGTGTTTTATATATGTGTGTTTCCTCTGCCATAGCAAGGGTTTTTCGTCACCGGTGCTGGTGCAAAGTTAGATCTACGTAATGTGACGGTTATGTTATGACTCTCTGCGGCACACCAAAGGAAGTGTGCTAAATATCGATTGCTCAAAGAGTCAGTCATTTCTTGTGGGTAAAGTTGTACACCTCTACACAGTGTAAATCTAATCGATTAGCCGTACCCGCGGTTATGGGTAACTTGGTGAACTGGCACTAGTTAAATGCTTTGGTATTTTCTAAAAAGTGGAATTTTGGTTGGAAACTTGTTTCGCAACTGTTACTTTATGTCAAACACTACTACACAAATATACATCACAATCGGTTCTTTTTTATCATCACAGTCGGTTCTGGTGGCGACACAAAGTCATGAGACAGAGATGAGGCGACATTATTACAGTCGGTTCTCGCCCGATAGAGATATGACGGTCATCTCTATCGGTTCTTTGTATGAAGCGATAGAGATGATTCGATCATCTCTATCGGTTCTTTGTAAGAAGCGATAGAGATGAATAAGTCATCTCTATAACCGATACAGATGAGCATCACATCTCTATCATTTTCTTGTGAGAACCGATAGAGATGAAGGGATGTGCTGTGCTATTTTCTAATTCACCTTCCAATCAGCACATATTCCACACAATATGCACATATCACATTCACACAGAAATTACAGACAACATATCACATTCAAAGAACATGAACACTATGTTACAACAAATACATATCACATTCGTTAACAAAATAGAACGTAAACATGCTTAACCGTACACATGCAATCGCATTCAGATATGTAATATTGTTCACATCTCGTCTAGTAGGAGCTTTCGGGATCTCTAAACCGTCCGTCCTCCGACAAGCATTCTATCCAAGACCATCGCATAAGTGGTCTCGTATCTTGTTGAGTGCAGTGTTGTCTATACTCTTCTGGGGGATATTGGTATGCTGCAAAATAGAAACGAGTGCTCTAATTTAAGTTTTCAAATTGCTATGTGAAAGACTAATTGTATAATAATGCATGTACTACCTTAGGGAACGGTCCGAGCAGGCAATCAAGATCACCATGTGTTGCATGACATACAAACCACAGCGGTCATCGCTGCCTCGTTGATGACACCGTGAAGAAAGAAAATAAATTAAGAGATGAAGAAAATATGTCGTAAATCTAAATCTTATATATGATAGCCACTTGTACCATGAAGCGGACATACTCCGACTTGGAGCCCTTTTGTCGTCGTGTGTCCCTCCCGCTCGACGTATTCCTTGAAACCCCTATATACATTGGAGAGACGCCGTTGAGTAAAAAATAATGAATGTAGTTAAATATGAAAATGTTAGATAAGAGTGGTGCACTTATCGCTCCAAAGGAGGCTTGATCGCAGAGGCCATCGGTCTCTTATCAACCGAATTAAAAGTGTACACTTTGTTGTCACTTGACGGAGCACGCAGTAGAACCCAAGTGGTTGCTTATTAAATGGTATGTAGCGAAGAAAATAAGTTCACATACGGTTTCAAGGCGTAGAAGTAATTGAACGGTGAAGTAGCACTTACTCCTCGTGGTACGGGAGTAGAATGAAGTCCTTCTTGAACTCAGCTTGCAATGCCCTCTTGATGTAGGAGGCAACCCATTCCGGTTGAAGCCTAGCCATCGTCGCGGACACAAGCTCAGGGTCAACGAACCCAACTAGATGTCGATTCGTCATGACTCGCTGCCTCATCGCCCTGCAACTCGCATTGAATGTTAAAAAGCGTAATGCAAAATCCTATGGAAGTCATAAGGTCGTGCAACGTGGTGCGATACTCACAGTGTCCAGGATCGTACAGTAGAAATATCGATGGCTATCAGTTGGTACAGACGGAACAGATCCTCAAAACTAACTGGAATGTCCCATCCTCTTCATGTGGAAATGTCCCTTTCAGATCTAACATTGAAGTCGATACGCCGCTCTCTTTCGCTTTGTCAACGTATCATCCATGGAGTATCGAGTCCATATGCCTAGAGCATTCAATTTCTTTGGGAGGCGTAAAGGGCTTTCCATGCACGTAGGCCTTAAATTCATAAGGCTTTCTATGGCGAGGCGATGGGCTTTTCATGTACCTGAGGCGGCGCTGTGGCCTTTGTGATCCTAGCATTTTTAGCAGAGGCCTCCAGTGGTTCTATGGTTGTCGTGCTAGTCCTTTTATGCACCAGCTCTGTACTTTGTGCAGGGCTCGTCACGGTCGTGGGAGCAGGCGCAGGTACGGTAGGAACCTACAAAGCACGCGCACAATTAAGTAACTTGTTGCAATACTACTGGAATGGTACAGAAGACGTGAGGGATGTTTACCTTGACCAGTACGACGCCTATCGTGGGCCACTTGATGAACGACATCCGCGCTAGCCCGAGAGTGGTGATGTCTTCATTGGGGGGGAACTCGAGCACATGTGATAAGAAGGCTTCGTGGACGTAGTCCACCGACCTCATGTAGCCCTTCCTAAAAGTCGACCATGCACCGTGTCGGCCTCCTTGCATGGAAATGCAACCCGCGTGCAACCTCAACAAGAAATCCGTCTTCCGTCGAGGTGAGTCGGCACTTGTAGGCGCGCAAAAGTGCGCAACTTGAGAGAAAACATATGAAGAGTTACCTCACACCATTAAGTTAGGCAAAATTAATTATTACCTTCACTGGGACTGACTTATAATTTTTGGAACCACAGCTACTTGGTGGGGGCACATGTGTTTCTACAAGAGGCGGGGCATCGACTGACTCTGAGATCATCGCCCTCATCTCGGCCCTTAGGCGCTCCTCACGTGCCATCATCTGCACCCTCATCTCCTCCCTCATCTCCTCCGAGATCTCCTCCCTCAGCTTGTCCCTAAGTGTGTCCTTCAGGCGCTCCGCACGTGCCTCCCATGTTCTTGATCTGGTACTCGCAGCAGCATCTTGGAAGTAGGACTTCTTCGTATGCCCCAACCCTGCGGCAAGCACCCGGCCCTTATGGTCGGGCTTCCCGATCGCAGAGGATAGGATGTCATTTGACCCTTGGCTAAGAAAGGTTCCCTGCTCTTTCGTCTGGCTTACCTCCTCCTGCAAGAAGCGAGTACAAATTAGATCTAAAATACAACAGGAATGGTCTATTGCAATGTAGTAAGTTCGATATCTTACGATGGTGAAGACGACTTGCGCGGTAGTGGGGTTTGGTACTACCAGCTGCCCATCCGCGGTTTTCTTTGTCCTCGCTAATACCCAGTCACGTGCCCGCTCCTCACATATGTGCGAGTAAGGCATTGCTATCCCGGAGTTGGCGCACTCCTCGGCTAGTCATGCCCATTCTGCTTTCTTCCTTCAGAGTCGCTGAACCGAGGTGGTGCGCATGCGTGTTCGACCTCAGGTAGCAATGTTCTTCTGCTCTCTCCTCCGCCTCGGCGCACTTTTGATCTCGTGAACTCCTCCCAAACATCGGAGTCACGAACGGATACCTCTCGAATGGTGTACGACCTTTCAAAGACGTATTCACCGTGCATGTAGACCTCGGCGTGCCTCGAGCCACACCCATCCTCTTCAAGGCGCATCACCGCATTGTTTTCATCCTCCTCTTCTATAATCCATTTTTCCTTAACCTCGCCCCACAATCGGTTCTTCCGCTCGACGACCTCCTTTCTCCAATCCTTAACCGTTATGGGAACTCTCCTCACCAGATTGCCCGAGGAATGAGCGGTATCGCCCCTTACACTTGGGAGGACCGTGCAAACGCCCGTCGCATTGAAGTGGAGAATTTGCAGCGTTCTCCCGTGGCCCCTTTGCTCGGTCCTCGGCCTTCCTCACCTTACTCGCCCCTCGACATTTGGAACCTTGGTCGGCTCGACACTTGAAGTTGGTCGCGCCTCAGAGCACCTTCTACTCTTTTCTCGCGATGAGCCGATGCTCTAATTGCGACATTTTGAGTTTTCTTATCTACCATGGACATATATTTGACATGAGAGAAAGCAATTGTAGCTATTATGTGAACTTGATAATAAATCATTGTTCTAGTATATTGCAAGACATTAACAGAGGAAAGAATGATCTTCAAGAAAAGTCCGTATGTTGGCCAACTAAATACGCATTTAACGATAACTCCTAATCTCTAATTAGGTTTGGTCCTAATCCTATTCGAGGATATGTGGTTGGGCAAGTTCTGAGGCGTTGTACAACTCAGAGAAAATTTGGCAAAGATCTTCACCGTTCTCCGGATACACGCCTCGACAACCGGTCAAGAGGGTGTGCATCCGGAGAACACCAGGAGACGCTCAAATCTACTCGTGAGTTGTACAACAGCTCAGAACTTGCAAGAACCACATATCCTCGAATCGCCCAAAATCGTGGACAATTCGAGATCGCTTGCTTATAAATATGTCATTACGGCATATTTATAAATAAGCACTCTCGAACGGGAGACGTAGGTTACGCAACCTAAACTCTTAACATATGCTGAGTACAGAAGCACATATGAGAAAGTAATGAAAAAAGCATTGTAACATTCATGGAAATAGGATGAGGGAACATGTATATCATGAATACTTGAATGTAGAGGGCAACCCATCAATTGAATATATAATGGAAACAGGATGATGAGATTTCTATGTGATAAATAGATCAATCTATAATTCTTGTTATTTGGGTTTAGATATGAGGGCAACCCATCAAAAGCAAGCACTGGATGCAACATGCATATCATGAAAAATTGAATATAGAAAGCATGTACGAATAGGCAAAGTTATATGCAGACTGGGAACTAAGTACGTTGTTCTTTTCATGATGCTGTAACCATTCACATATCAATTATGTAGAGCTTTGTGAAAGAAGCTTGCATGATTGTCATAACAAGGGCCATGAGTCTCAATTGCCGAGAAAGTGTATAGTGTTTCGTTTCACTAACTAAACTCTCCCGGTAACAGCATCCAAAGCTAGTGAATTCACAAACAGGTGGACTTAGCTAATCAAACAAACGCCTCAGCCTAAAATTTCCTTCTCTCGACACACCACCCCAACCGAGAGATGTAAAGGAGAGGCGGGTGGGGCGGGCGGCCTCACTCGCAGATGTCGACTTGGGCACGGCCGAGCGTGGCGGGCATGGGGAGGTGTCGTCGGAGAGGAGCGGCGCGCTATTTGGTGCTTCCCGGCGAGCTTGTTCGCGGCGTGCACCTCCTCGTCGCAGCGGTGCAGAGCGCGGCCTCGTCGGCAAAGACACCAAGTGAGCGGGCCGGCGTGGGGCGGAGGGGTGTCGGCAGGGTGGAGGGGCGGCCGCGGCGGGGCGAGGGGCGGAGGGGCGCTGGTGGGCGTCGCCGGCGGCGGGGTGGTGGCGAGGGGGAGGCGGGTGGCGGCTGGGTGGGCGACGGGTGGCGCGGGGCGGAGGGTGGAGAGAGGCGGAGGGGTGGAGAGAGGGGCGGAGGGGCGGCGGGTGGAGAGGGGGCGAAGGGGCGGGGTGGGCGCGGCGGCAGAGGGGCGGGTGGGCGGCGGGGGGGGGGGCGACGGTGGCGTGGGGCGGAGGCGGGGGGGGCGGGTGGAGTCGGGGTGGAGGGGCGGCGGGGTGGAGTCGGGGCGGAGGGGTGGGCATCGGCGCGGAGGGGCGACGGGGGCGGCGGGTGGCCGACGGGGCGGCGTGGGCGGAGGCCGAGGCGGCGGGTGGAGTTGAGCGTCCGGCGGGAGTGGAGTTAGGCGGGGTGGAGTTGGAGGCTTAATTAATTAGGGTTTGACAAAATGTATGTGAAGGGTTGCATATCTCTCGCTTGTTCCGCACAAAGTCGACACAAACAAAATAATAACATTTGTATCGGTTTTTATCAAACCGACACAAACCAAAAATCACTATCGGGTGTTTTACAAAATGCATACAAATAAAATCTTCCCAATCGGTTTTCTAATAAAACCGACACAAAAATAAAAATCACCGTTTTCACATTACAGAAAAAATCTAATCACTATCGGTTTTTTTATTAAAACCGACACAAAAAATGAAAACTTTTGTATCGGTTTTTTTAGAAAACCGACACAAATAATAATATCCCTATCGGTTTTCTAATAAAACCGACACAAAATATAAAAAATCAGCAGTTTTCTCATTACACAAAAAATCAATAATCACTATCGGTTTTTTTAAAAAACCGACACAAAAAACTTAAATGACTATCGGTTTTTCGATAAAACCGACACAAAAAACATAATATTACTATCGGTTTTTTTCAAAAATCCAACACAAAAAAATAAACATCACTACCGTTTTTGGATCAAACCTGACAAAAAAATATATATTACTATCGTTTTTTGATAAAACCGACACAAAAAACTTCATATTACTATCAGTTTTTTTAAAAAATCTTACACAAAAAACTTAAATTACTATAGGTTTTTCGATAAAACCGACACAAAAAACATAATATTACTATCGGTTTTTTTCAAAAAACCGACACAAAAAAATAAACATCACTACCGTTTTTGGATCAAACCTGACAAAAAAAATATATATTACTATCGTTTTTTTGATAAAACCGATACAAAAAACTTAATATTACTATCGGTTTTTTTAAAAAACCGACACAAAAAACTTAAATTACTATTGGTTTTTCGATAAAACCGACACAAAAAATATAATATTACTATTGGTTTTTTTCAAAAAACCGACACAAAAAAATAAACATCACTACCTTTTTTGGATCAAACCTGGCGAAAAAAATATATATTACTATCGTTTTTTATATAAAACCGACACAAAAAACTCAATATTACTATCGGTTTTTTTAAAAAACCGACCCAAAAAATTTAAATTACTATCGGTTTTTCGATAAAATCGACACAAAAAATATTATATTACTATCGGTTTTTTTCAAAAAACCGACAAAAAAAAAATAAACATCACTACCTTTTTTGGATCAAACCTGGTAAAAAAAATATATATTACTATCGTTTTTTTGATAAAACCGACACAAAAAACTTAATATTACTTTCGGTGTTTTTAAAAAACCGACACAAAAGAGTTAATAGTACTATCGGTTTTTTTAAAAAACCGACACAAAAAAATAAACATCACTACCGTTTTTGGATCAAACCTGACAAAAAAAAATATATTACTATCGTTTTTTTCATAAAACCGACACAAATTTTACTATCGGTTTTTCGGTAAAACCGACACAAAAAAGATAATATTACTATCGGTTTTTTTCAAAAACCGACACAAAAAAGGAGACATCACTATCGATGTTTTACTAAAACCGACACAAATGTTGTTCAAAGCACTATTTACTTTCCTGACAAACCATGAATTCTGAACTTGCAGAAATATCTGATCAAAGAGTGAAAAGGCCATAAATTTTGCAAACATAGTTGGAATTTTTTGAAATTTTGCAGGAACGTACTTTGTGATACTACAAAACTATTCCAAAAAGGATTCTGGAAAAAAGAGTTAGCATTGAAAAAAAGAAGCCCAAAGTCACTTTGTAGGCTAGATTTTTTGTTGAAAGAGTCTCAAAGTCAAATCTTTCTCAAATGAAGTCCAAGTATTTTGAAAATTGCGAGAAATGATTTGGTGTGGAGTGCCTTCTTTTTCTTGCTTCAAGTAGATGATACATACCACAATACATTGAAAAATTTGCTTCAAGTTTCATATTACACGTAACCTTTGCAAACACGAAACTACGCTTATGTACAATACAAACATTTCAAACACATAGCGACTGATACAATGACGTACTCCTTTTATTTACAATACAACCCTTCCTGATGATCTACACGCATGTAATTTCTTCCATGTGTGTCATCGTCGCCACTAAGACAGGCCCCATCTGCAAACGGAGGTATTTCATCAAATTGGTCGTATTCTTCTTCATCTATGACATTTTCGACTCTAACGATCCGCCGCTTGCCATGAAGGACGACATGCAACCTCGGATTGGCCGGATCACGCACATAGAAGACCTGATTTGCTTGCTTCGCAAGTACGAATGGGTCATCTTTATAGGCGAGTCTGTTGAGATCCACAAGAGTAAAACCTCTCTTGTCGATCTTCACTCTATGTAGGAGTCCCACCCACTTACATCGGAACAATGGAATTTGGTATATTCCGTAATCGAGCTCCCAAATTTCTTCGATCACCCCGAAGTAAGAGTTCATTGCCATTGAGGATCCTCCTTTCGAGTGATGTTCATCGGAAAAAGCATCTATGCTTACACCACTGCTTTGAACAAGACACTTCGTGATCGACTTTCAAAGGTAAAAGGTGTACCCATTAATATCGCACTCGCCATGTCCAGACATTAAATCTAGGTCCATCACCAACCATTTGATAGTCTCACTAATGAGACCTCCGCCCTTTGTTTGAACCATGTGAGAAATCTATCGTTGTGTTTCGCATGATGGAAAGCTCATCCATTTGTGGATTCTCTTCCGTAATATCGACTTGTGCCGCTTCGATGTACCTCGCAACTTCGTGTTTCTCGCAAGACTGCTGATGCGCTTTGTAATACATATCAAACCGTGGCCTCGTTAGTTTCGATCCAACGGTTCCTTTGCCGCAAAGTCCGCCCTCATGGCGAGATAGAGGAACACCGATCGCTTGTCTTTTTCCGAGATAGTCCACGCAGAACTCAATAACCTCTTGAGCACCATAACCTTCCACAATACTACCTCAAGCTTCACCGATTCCTCACGAGGATTTTAATATACCCATGTACCTCTTGAACGGGTACATATAACGTAGGAATGCCGGTCCACATATCTTAATCTCTCTAACGAGGTGAACAACAAGGTGGACCATGACATCGAAGAACGAGCGGTGGGAAATGCATCTCAAGTCGACATAGAGTCTCGCACCACCTCACTCGCAAGTTGTCTAGCATGTCGGGTCAATAACTTTGCAGAGATCGCATTGAAGAAGTAACATGACTTCGTGATTGCAAACCCGACATCCTCCGCGTAATATTTCTTATTGCAACCGGGAGCATTTGGGTCATCAAGACATGGCAATCGTGGGACTTCATGCCCAACAACTTCAAATCATCCAAGGACACAAGCTTCTTAATGTTCACGGAGTAGCCAGATGGAACCTTAATACCATGGAGACATTTGCAAAGGTCCTCTTTCTCCTTCTTGGACAGGGTGTAGCATGCGGCGAGGATATACTGACCTTTTCATCCTCCTCTATCACCGCAAGCTCGGGCTCGATTCCCATGTATGCCATGTCGCGACGAGCATTCACACCATCCTTTGTCTTTCCAGGTATGTTCCGCAGGATACCAACCAAATTGTCGCAGACATTCTTCTCAACGTGCATGACATCAATACAATGCCGAACATCTAACTCCTTCCGAAGACGGTAAGTCCCAAAATATTGACCTCTTCTTCCAAATGGTCCTAGAACGAGCAGATTTACGGCTCTTTCCGATCGAACATCGATATCCTCTACACGTGAATATACTTGCCTTCCACTCATAGGTCGGTGCCGAGCGGACTTCCTCTTCCCATCAAATTTGTCATCCATCTTACGGTATCGATGACTTTGAGGTAGAAACCTACGGTGACCCATATACACGCTTTCTTGGAATTGGCGACCATAGGCTCTCGGTCTCCTCTTCACAAATAGGACACGCTTTTGCTCCTTTCGATCAGAGCCGCCAAATTACCAAGAGTCGGAAATCATTTATGGTGCAAAATACCATAGCTCTGTAGGGTGAAATGCTCTCTTCTCTCGACGATCCCACACAATGACCCCGCTATTCCACAATTTTACCAAAACCTCGATCAATGGAGCGAGGTACACATCAATATCATTTCATTTGTTTGGGTCCCGAGATTAGCAACGACATCATGATATACTTCCGCTTCATGCACAACCAAGGAGGGAGGTTGTAGATACACAATGAACCGCCACGGCCCGTGACGATCGCTCATGTTACCAAACGGATTCATTCCATCGATGCTCAATCCAAATCTTATGTTCCTCATTTCGGCACCAAACTCCTCATGTTTCCAATCATGTTTCTCCATTGAGCCGAATCAGCAGGGTTCTCAGCTTGCCATCTTCCTTTCGAGACTCATAATGCCAACGCAACAATTTTGCTTCTCTAGGATTTGCAAACAACCTTTCCAGACGGGGAATGATGGGCAAGTACCACAATACCTTGGCCGGTGCACCTTTAGTGACCTCTTCACCCTCGTTGCCCCGGCTCTTTCGCTTCTTGTCGTTACGCTTCTCCTTTTGTTTGTTCCGAGGCACACCGCAAACTGGACAAATGTGCAGCTCCTGATGTGCGTTACGGTACAAGATGCAATCATTTGGACATGCATGTATCCTTTCTATTTCCATTCCCATGGGACATAGTAGCTTCTTCGCTTCATAAATGTTTGTTGGCAACTCGTTTTCTCCGAAGCGATCCGATAGAAGAACTAGAAGTGCATTGAAACTTGTATCCGTCCAACGGTGTTTTGCCTTCATTCAACAATGCAAGGACCGAACCTAACTTGGTGTATTCGCTTTGCAACCTGTGAACAGTGGTTTCGCATCGCCTTCCATCAAGCTTTTAAACTTTCCAAACTCTCTTTCGTGTAATTACCTCCACATCCCGCAACATTTGCTCCAAATTCTCCTCCTCAAACATATCAAACGCAACTCATCATCCGGTTCCATCGTGTCTTCATTGCATACCGCGTGGTACTACTGTCTCCCGTGATGGATCCAACACGTAATTCCTCACGGCCACGCCGAATCGTGGTCCTCAATTTGAGTGAGTTGTTAAATCTTCTCGATTGGTGCAATCAATGCAAGGACAATATATGAAGTTTACACCCTCCTCACCATGTCCTCTTCGCAATTTTTTGAACTCCTTAACACCCCTATGAAATTCAAAGACTCACACGACTTTTGCATACATCCATTCCTTACGGTTCATCCGCAATTAAACTTCACACAATAAATTAAGCACAAATCTGGAGCGACAAAGAAGCTAGCTATTTGAAATATTGAGACATCATTTGATTAATATTACCTTTGCAAAATAGATGACAATTTCGCAACATATATGAAATATGTACTCCGATCGATACCTAGATTCTTCCCTGGTTTAGAGCTTCCAATTTCCTAGATAAGAGACATACATTTTAACATGAACAATGATATCAAACAATCTAATTATATAGTGCAAGAGCCTCATGATCTTTTGACTATAACGAAACAAAACAAGGGTACCAACGATGACTCCTAATCTCTAAATAGGTTTGGTCTAATCCCATTCGAGGATATGTGGTTCCGACAAGTTTTAAGCCGTTGTACAACTCTAGAAAATTTGGCAAGATCTCTCGCTATTCTCCATATACACGCCTCGACAACAGGTCAAGAGGGGTGTGTATCTGGAGAATACCAGGGAGACGCTACCGAAATCTCTACTCTGCAGTTGTACAACACATCTCAGGAACTTGCCCGAAGCACATATCCTCGAACTGTCCAAAGAACGTGGACAATTCGAGACTGCTCGCTTATAAATATGCCATTTCGTTCGGTATATTTATAAACAAGCATCCTCGAACGGGAGACGTAGGTTCCGCACCCTAAACTCTAGCATTCATCAGGTGACAGCAATAATAATTCCATATTAACATCAAAGCACTACAAAATAAGATAATTAAATACATGTGTACATGCTTAAAGGGTGTGAAATCTGATAGGATATACACAATACCAGTGCAATCTAAACTTTCTTCGCGACATATCAAAATTACATAGTGCAAAATTAAAGGGGTTTGAAGGAATGCTCACATTTTGAAGAAAACCACAAATTATGCAAAATGAGGGGAAATCTCCACAAGTTAGGGTTTCAAATTTACCCTCTTAACACCCACCCTTGAGGATTTCAAATTTTCTCACCCAAGTATTGCTTCCAACCACAGAATATGAGCTATTTTTTCTGGTGGCGGCGGAGAAACCTCCTCTGGAACAATAACAGAGAAGAGTTCAGCTCGAGGGGTATAAATAACCTAACGAGGTACATCACTATCGGTTCTCATATAAAAAGCGATAGTGATGTGATCATGCACATCATAGTCGGTTCTTATAAGAAAAGCGATAGTGATTATCATAGTCATCACAATCGATTCCCACATAAGAAGCGATAGTGATGAGCACGTACACATCACTATCGGTTCTTATTTAAGAAGCGATAGTGATGATAATTCACATCACTATCGCTTCTCACAAAAGAACCGATAGTGATGAGAACGTGCTCATCACTATCGGTTCTTTTGTGAGAAGCGATAGTGATGTGAATTATCATCACTATCGCTTCTTAAATAAGAACCGATAGTGATGTGTATGTGCTCATCACTATCGCTTTTTATATGAAAACCGATAGTGATGATAATGCATATCACTATCACTATCACTCGCATAAGAATCGATTGTAATGTTCGATGCATACATCACTATCACTTCTAACCTGAGAACCGATAGTGATTATGATTAATGCCTCTCTTAAGTCATCTATCACAATCGTTTCTTCCTAAAAACCTAAGAATCGACACGGATGAAGCGATAGTGATATACAATTCTGTAGTAGTGAAAGGACCGACATTGATGGACATCATGATTGGATTATTGGATGAATGGTTATGTGTTGGCAAAGGAATGATTATGGCAGGAATGGATTATTGGATCATTGAATTATTCAATGCTTACGAAGGGCTGTGAGTATTACTTATGCTTTATTTATTTCTTATCAATCAAATTTGTGTTATTAAATCCCGTTTGCAAATGACAACTTGATTTACAAATTAAATTCTGCTTTATGCAAAAATATTAACCTAGAAGCCTCCTTTGATTCAACTTGCATCATTGCATCTTGCAAATACCACTTAAGTCTTGCGGAGTACGAAAGTACTCAACCTTGCTTATTCTATTATTTTAGGTGGAAAAAAGTTAGCGAAGCTCCGAAGGTTTACTTTTCGTCGCAGGATGCGGGAATTCTAATGAAGTGATCTTTCTAGGGATTTATGCCTTGTCAGTTGCCTGAGGGATTGGATGGGCACACTACAAGACTTTGCTTCTTCTGTTGCTATATTTATATACTCTGAGTTGTAAGAATATATTGTACAAATAGCTTCCGCTTGAATAAAATGATGTATGGATGTGATTCCAATTGTTGAAAATGTGCGTACTAGCCACTGATCATGGGACTAGTACTATATGCGCATTAGATTTCTATTTTTGCATTTATGTGAAAATGGGGGTCGTTACAGACCCTCTGTGTATAACGCACTAGTCCAGGATCACGCTAGTGCACACAGGCTCAACATAGATGCTATCACAGTCACACACAACGGAATATATCATAAACTTAGTAATTAATATTAACTGTTGTCTTACATGATTATTGCCTCGCAGGGCTTATAAAAGAAATAGCAAATAAGCAGCAGCGAAAAAATAAATAAGCGTAGCAGCTCCCTAGTTCACCGTAGGCAACTGACGAGGCTCGGACCCTAAGCATTCGCATCTAGATAATCCTCCTCCACAAAAGGCGTAGATTCTTCCTCTTCTAAAGTTGTTGTTGTTGGGGTGAGTACATAAAGCACTCAACAAGTTAATTCAAAGGAATGGCTAATATGGCTATTTTGCAATAAAGCGGCATTTAACAAGAATACAGTAAATAGATTGAAAAATAGTAAAACAAATAACAGTAATTAATAGATTCAGTATTACAAGTAAATCATATTTCAAATACTAAGTCAAGTTCCATTTACTCCGTGGCAATCCTGCCATCCCATCCAGTTTTCATTTGACTAAAGTCTAACCCTTAACTGTAATTCCCGAGCATTGCCCAATACCGTGAGCACGGCTATTCGAATAGATTGTACACTCTGCAGAGGTTATGCACTTTACCCACACGATACAACCAACCACCACCAAGGCGAGTGATCATAACAAAGCCTTTACAATGCTACACCTAGACCCAAGATCGCCGCTAAGGTTTCAACATCAAGGGTTAAACCACCACAACAGGGGCCCCCTCTTGCGCCATGTGAGTTAAACCGTAAACCCGGGACTCACTATTCACCACGACAGTACCGAAATCTAGGCTTCACAAATTATTCAGCTAGGCTGTCCCATTCCAGCCATGTGGTTGCAAGAAAGACTCAGGTCAAATGCTTGCAAGGTTAAGTCCTTAAAGTAATTAAGGCAAGACTTCCACATACCCCTACCAATCTTGGCCCACCTTGGCATACTGCCCCTTGCCACTTGCCCCAATCTAAATCATACCACCCCAATTGATTACCAAGCACCACATGCCACCAACATTTCAATCTAGTTATGTGACCTCCTCGCCACGACAACTTAATATCACTGTGTGACAACACATGACACATCAATTCATAAACATTATTCCATATTCTATTAGTCAAGATTAAGTATCAACATTCGGACACATGTGATGATGTGGCATGGCTAAGCAATCTACGACGGTCTAATTAGCCCATGTTGATTACCAATATTTACCAACTATTAACTGACCATCCTAGGGTAACAACAAGATCATAGCAAATAATTGACAAGGTGGTCTTAATGCAAATAGGCATATTATCTATTTCCCAGATTAATTGAAATCATTTATCCACATAAAAAATCATGCATAAATTTAATAGACAAAATAGCAATTTTGTGAAATCAGATGCAACATGCTCAAAGCACAACTTGCCTTGGAGTAAGTGCTGGTCTTGCTCTAAGCTTGGGTCTTGAAGCGACGAATCTTCCTCCGGATCACCGAGCAGTTCAACGTCTACGCGAAACGATGCCAAAATGGGAAATAAAAACCAAAATAGAGAGCAAACAAACTCAAAAAGTAAAATAAAATTCACCAATAAATATATCTTGATTTTACAAATTTTTAGAAATTTGAATAACTCAAATCCGAGTTAAAATGCAAAAGATATGGCCTTTTGAAGTTTGAATAAATACTGAAAATACAGAAATTAGAATTTCCTATTTTCCCGAAATATTTTTATACAGAAAACTCGTTTTATTGCGCAAGCGACACGTGGACCAATCATTGGCTGACACGTCGCCTCGGTGCACAGACCCGGTCCATGAACCTCCTCTGGTCCACCGTGAACCCGGCGCATGACGCTTCGGTTTCCACACCGACACGCGTCACGCATCCATGCGACGATCCGACAGCCACCGATCAGTGCCCACGCAGCACTCACTCGACGGTTAGATCTAGATCCAACGGCTACGGATACCCGAGCACCTTACCATGCTTACCGAGACGTGGCGCGATCTCTACCGCTCATCTCGGATCGGACGGCTACCCTTACCCAAGGCGTTTACTGATGCCGATGGAGACGTGGAACGATTGCAGCAGTTCGATGAAGATCCGACGGTCGACGAAGCTCTGAGGCGAAGATGTCAGTGCGACGGCGTAGCTTCACCGGAGCGGAGGAAGAAGACGAGCCCGACGACGATCCAGGCGACTCCGGTGATGAAGAAGTGGTAGCTCTGGCGTGGCTTGACGTGACGAGTTCCAATCTGGAACCGGTGCGGCGGAAGGCGGCTCGACGGCGTCGGAAAATGAAGAAAACCAACGGCGGCACCTTCGGGAACTACGGCGAGCTCTAGCGCACGGGTGACGGTGGCTCAACGGCGGCGGCTAGGGCTACGGCTGCGCTTGGAGATGGCGAATCTCGGGGTGCAGTCCGCGCCTTAAATAATCTCGGCATGCATGCAAAAATGGAAACCCTAAGTCACGCGGTGGCGACGGCAAGTCGGCGGCGGATTCAGAAACCGAATCAAAGATGAAGAGCGAGGACCGTCCGATCTGCGATGAACGGCTGCGATTACTTCCGAAACGATACGATCCGATCCGCTCTTTCCAAAATCAACGGGTGCGATCGGATCCTACCTAAAATAACGCAACGCGATCTCATCCGCACGATCTTGATCCAACGGTTCGCAGGCGCTAGGGTTTCCCGACTTCATCTTCAAATCTCGAGCGCTCCTTCGCGATCCAACGGCTAACGCAACGCTGATGACGCGGCTTGATGAAGACCGCGTGATGAAGATCCAACGGCAGGCAGCCATCGCTGCGAGGAACACAGGCCGACTGGGATTTAAAATAAAGCTTTTTGATTTAAAATAATTCTCAAAATTGGATTAATTCATTTAAGGCAATTAAAATATCAGTAAAATATCCAGAAAAATCTCATAAATACTTTGAGACATTCTGAGCTCAAATAAAATATTCTGGGCAAAACTATATTTTAACTTTGCAAACAATTAAATAGTTTTCTCAAAGAGGCTAACTACTTAATTTTCAAAATAAATTCCAATAAATCCAGAAAAATCCAAATAAATCACACATTGCACAAATGACAATAAAATAACACTTAAGTAAAAAATTGGGATGTTACACGTGCCCCCGAAGAGCGCCGGCCACCGCTCACGCGCGCTTGATACACACCGCACCCAAAGTGCCTCTCGGCATGCCGCCCAACACGCCGCTCCTACCGAGCATGCATAGAACACACCTTCGAAAACTGCCGCCATTTGGGTCGATGCTGCGTCTCGTGCCAAAGTGTTGTTGTTGGGTCGTCACCGCTCCCGACGAGCTTGCTGCCCATGCCTGTGCTCGCCACCATCAAGACCGTGCAAGGCGACGCCCTGTGGGTCTCAATGGCTGTTAGAATTTTTGTCTGTCGATGTCTAAAACCTAGGATCTCTTAATCGAGCTTATGAAAATATCATCGTGGTCTCCTAGTAAACAAGATAAGGAAAACAATATATGTGGATTGCTTCTTTATTAGCCAAGCGGCTCTTTAGAGTATACAAATTGCATAATGAATACTCTCAGATGTCTATTGCTTATTCTGGTTGCGAATTAGATGCCTTCAATACCATGGATCGGCTCCCTATTCATATCGGTTGAAGATGCAGCAGTTGTTCTCTATAGGGGCATCATGTAACCGAGAGTTGTCTTTTTGCCAAATGGTATCTTCTAGCCAAAGAGTGCCTTTTCTAGAGATAACTTTCGGGTAGTTATGTATAACTGTCTGCACAGAGACATGTGCTGGGATAACCGCTTGTCCCCGATCAGTTCACTAGTCAGGGTGACTATTTTACTGGTCGGGGACGACCAATGTGAAGCAAAGTTTATTGATTACCTTGACTGAACCAGTTGAAGACCAAATCATTCGGATAAGAGTGGACTTCGTTCTATATATTATGGGCTTTATCTATTGTAGGCCTAATAATATAGTATAATCTTGAATAATTGAGGGCCCAAATAAGTGATAGACTTTTAATCCTCGTCAGCTAGCCCCAAAGTCTTGAGGAATAAGAATATTACTCAAGGCTTTTTGTCTTCTGTGAACTTATGGGGTTATGCGCCAATTATCTGACTGTTTTAAGTGCCAATAAATGAAAAATCTTTGCACTTCTCTTGGTAATTGAACCGGTGCTAATCATCTTTAATGTGTAATGCATATATAAAGGGGAAGAAAGCTTCTTTTGTATACTTCATATCTCTGAATCAAGAAGAAATAACTTTCAAACTTTTTCTTAGTTGTTTAAGCTTTTCATTTTTCGTCCTTATTTCTTATCTTGTAATTGTGATGAAGAGTATGATCAAGGAAAGAAAGTGAAAAGCTTAAATATCTAAAAAGAAGTTTGAGGATAACATCTCTGATTTCTTTGAACTCTATTATTTTCAAGCCTTCTCTTAGTTCTTGAAGATGAAAAGCCTCAAGAACTAAAAGGACGCAAGATTAAAAGCCTCCAGAACTAAAAGGAAGTTCGAGAACATCGATTCGGTGTTAGTTACTGTTTATTAAAAAAGGTACTTTTTACCCTTTTTTGGAAACCGAAATGGTATCCAAAACTGACACAGGTTAGGTTATATAAAAGGGGGTAAATCCTCTTTGATTCCTTATGCCTTTGCTGTCTTTGAGAGTAGAAGTAAGTTCTTAAGCCCTTTGTAATTTCTGAGCTCTTGACTTCAATCCTTTTTTCCCCCAACTAATGGCCATGGACAAGTCAATCCTTACCGAGAGGAGGATTAAGGAACTTGAAGATAAAGGTTTGATCCCTCCTCGCTAGATGCTGCGATGGGACCCTAGCGGGGAGGATACTAAGCTAGTGCCTCAAGAGGGGCGTCTCGTCCTCTTCACTGCTTTGGTGAAGTTAGGATTTCGCCTCCCTAAGAGTGAGTTTTTAGCCGATGTGCTACATCATTATGAGATCGAACTACACCATCTTCCCCCAAATCCTATTCTGATTTTGAGTGTTTTCTCGCATATTTGCAAAGCTTTCTTTAGCATTCCCCTGCCAGTTCGTCTTGTCTGCTATTTCTATTGATATACTAGGAATAGTAAAAGCCAGTATCTTTTTGGAAGCACATATTTTAAGCTCAAAGATAAAATGGTTTATCAGTATCCCCCACTCTTGACCAAGGACACATGGCATGATTATCGGTGGGAGTGGTTTTACTCAAAAAATTTGGGGGTAGCCATCTCTGGTTTACTAGGAAGGCGGCCCCAATGCGGACAAGGGCCGAAGCGAAGGAGAAGAATTCGCTGGTTCTTACCAATGAGGAAAATGACATTGTTAAGGTTTATTACCAAGTTGGTGAAGGGAGCCTTGACAGGGAAGAAGACCGTCTTCGATTTTCTGTACCACAAAGTGAGCCCCCTGAAGAGGCGGTTTAGATTCATCAGGAGGACAGAAGGCGACCAGGATCTGACAAGGATGAACCTGGAGGTAAGGGAACTCTTAACTACTGACCTCTTCCTTTCTTTATTGAAAGATTTTTACTGATGTTTATGGGTATTTTCTCTTGTTAGTTCTGACCTCCGAAGAGACCTGGTCAAGAATCGTGTATATGCTGTGCGTCTCTTCTGAAGGGTCTGACCTGACTGCTTTTGACAGGCGAAACAGGAATAGGAATACTCCCGACCTAGCTGCTTTGGACAGGCGGAAGAGGAATAGGAATACTCTCGACCTGGATGTTGGGGTATCGTCTACTCCCCTGATATGCTGGGATATGGATTCAGGACTTTGTTGCAGGTATTTATATTTTCCTATATACATTTTAATTTCTAAGTACTTATCTTGAGAATCTAAGGGAATTTCCCTATTTGTTATTTTTAGTCCTAGGGCAACTATTCCTGATTTTCCTGCAGACCAAAGTATGATTGCTCAGGTCAGTGATGAGGCTAACCCGCTGATCACATTGGCAATGACCAGTGTGGAACAAGTCTCAGTGTCAACCGAGGTGGTCGCCCAAGAAAATTCGACCAGTAGACAAGCAGATCTGACCAACATTAAGGGTGAAAATCCCTCAACCGTTGTAGCAGATCCACTGGTCGGTCAAGCTTCATTGCTCACGGAGGAGGTCGGTGCTCCTCTTGTGACCATAATAGAGATGGTCTGGACGACTACTGCTGTCGAGGAGGTGTCTACGACCATGGAAACCGATGACATTCCTGTTGCAACGGAGAAGGCGCTGGTCGTTCTAACCAGTAAGGCAGAAGAGGTGGTGGTGCCTGAAATAGCCATGACCACCTTTGTCACACCTGTGGTTTTGCCACAAGCATCTTCTTCTAGCCATTCCGACCAGGAGGAGTTCAAGCAAGTTTTTAATAACTTGTAAGAAAAGGTATATATCTTATCTTGTTTCTTTTAAGGAATATCAAGGAAAGGTGATTTTAATTCATTTTCTATTTTGCGTTTTATAGCACTCGCAAGAACTGCTTGACTGCTAGGTTGGCAGCGAAGACTTTGGCCAAGGCCGAAATTGAAACAATAAGAAGGTATAAATCAGCTTTGTTATTGTTTTTCTTTTTTTCTATCTTCTTTGTTCTAACAAAACTGTTTTGACACAGACAAAGAGAACAAATAAAGGAATTGGAAAGGCAACCTTTGCTGGCTCAAAATACTACCAAGGGTTATGAGTTTGATCTTGTCGAGGCTAACGACAAGGTCAAATATCAAGAAGAAAAAACTTATAGACTCAATGAAGCTTTGAAGAGAAATGAAGAAAATGTTCAAAAACTCACCGAAGAGTATAAGACCACTCTTCAAGAAAAGGAGTATGAAATAGCAGGTAAGAACTACGTCCCAACCTACTTTAAATTTATTATTTAGGAAAACTAAAAGCAACTTTTAATCTTTACTTTGTAGAGTTAAAAAATATAATAAAAGCTAGAGAATCTCAAATTTTTGAATGAGAAGAAGAGAGAATAAAGTCTGAAGAGCAAAGGTCAGTGATGAAGAATGAAATAGGGAATCTGACTTACCAAATAAAGCTCTTCGTAAAAGATTTTGCTATAGTTCAGAAAAGGTAGAAAAACCACTTTGAACTTTATTTTTGAACATCTTTAGAAAATCGCCACGAATTTAAAGGGGAAAGAAGTAAAGCTTACAACTTCTAATCCGTCGGTTGATGACTTGGTTGTGGGGGTGAATGACCAGTTGAAAATTATCCAAAGTCACATCCCCACAATGGCGCAAACCAACAAGACATCACTTCGGACTTCAATCGCCGTTCAAGTAGGTACCCTCTTCGTCAAGTTGAGGCACTTTTACAAGGATGCCGTTGAGTTAAAAAAACTGGCTTCCGACTTGAAGTTGACTACTCAAGAAGAGATTGATAAAAAACATGCAGAAGTAGCCTCTGCCATTGAGACATTCATGAAAAATGTAAAGATTACATTCAGGCAACATGTATGACTAATTTTGAATGAATGAGTGAAAAAAATCTCATCTTGTGTTATATTTCATCTTGAATCTCATCTGTTTGCATATTTTTTTGAGTATATCACTAGCCCCCAACTGTTTGTGTGTTGTCCAGCAATGTGTTCAAAATACAAACAGTTACATGATTGACGACCTGTTCTTTTCACATAGTACTTAGTATTAACCAGCAGCAGATTGGAGATAAGGTCATCCTAACGAGTTTCAATGCAGTAAGTACTGGCTTACAAAAAAGTCTTTATTAGATACTATCTCACAATCCGACCAGTAACCTCGTACGTTGTTTATAGAGTGGTCGGACAGATTATAACTTTGTGAATTCTCAGAGGATTGTCAGAATAGAAATAATTTTGATATACAACGTTTTAAAGAGATACTTTGTGTAATTGAAAAATATAAAAATAAACTTATTTACATGAAAAACCTGCGAAGATGGTGGATGTTCCAAGTGTTTGACAGAATTCTTCCATCTTCCATGGCAAAAGATACTTTTCATGGGAAAAGACGATGGTACTGTAATCCGATAAGATTAGAAATAATGTCTCAATTTTCTAGAAGCCATTAATATGGCGTGAAGCAATTTTTGAACCTAAGGGTATTGCTCTTTAGGTCCATGTATGTAACATCCCAAAATTTCATTTCAAAAATAGGATAAAAAAAATATTTTAAATTATTATTTTTATCGGTTGCCTCAAGTTTATTTGTCTCCTCTTTATTTTCTGGATTTCTCTAGAGTTCAAAAGAAAAAGACTTTTGCCTATTTTTAGAAAAACTTAAAGCTATTATCTTAAAAAAAACCTATTTAAGTTGGAATTAATTTTTTTAAAAAAATATATCACAAGGAACTTTGGTGAATTTTCCCATTATTTGTTAAAATCCTGATTTCAAAATCTTTCCAAAAGTCTCATCAATTAAAAATATAGTTTGGAGACAAAATAAAAGATTTGGTTTTGCAAAAACTATCTTATTTAATATAAATAAACCTTATGGAATTTCTGCGAAATTTCCTACATTTGTCTAATTATATATTTTCTAAAGCCTTTCCGAAAGCTTTAACAAAATAAAAATATATGTGGATATAAAAATAAAATATTTGGTGGTACCAAAATATTTAGTTGATCTCAAAATGTCCTAATTAAATTCCCTGAATTTTCTTAGAATTTTTGGGGTTGTTTTATTATTTTCCAAATTAAAAAGATATTAAAAACAATATAAAAGTATTTACTGTACATGAATAAAATTATTATTTTATGTAATAATATTTTATTTGTGTTACTAAGGCTGTGGGTCACGTTCCAGATTTTTCACGGATTTTTTTAAACGGTTGTATGATATTTATTTCGATTTTATGGGTGATACTTAATAATTTGTATTAAATAAACAGTAACGGCTACAGTAACTCCGGCAGTTTTCAATCATAACTCCGGCGAGCTTTTCCCGTTGATCTATTGCTCCTTTGTAGCTGAGAATTGAACCCTAGACACCTCTCCTCATTCCCGACATCAAACTCAAAGATCACCATCAGAATCGCAACAGAGCTCCCTCGGCAAGCCTTTTTCCCCAACTCCGGTGAGAACTTCGGCGAGCTCTACTGGGTGCTCCCGAACTCTGTTCATCCTCAAATTTTTTGTGGAGCACCCCCATGAAGCTTGCAACATCTCTGTGAAGCAGTTTTGGAAAATTCCAAACAGAGCACCGCCGGCGACCCTTTTCTCCTGCAACGTCGACGAGCTCTCCCGGGCGCCCCTCTCGTCGGCTGGTTTCAGCATCGCGTTCCTCGCCGGCTGAGTGAGTTTTTCTGATATACAACCACTTCATCTCGTACCTAATGGTCAGATCTATCTCTCCACCAAATTTGGTGCAGTTCCATCCGCGGAATCAAAAGTTACGGCAGTTATAATCTCAAATCTTGCTACTGCCCGTTCTCCTCGGTTTTTGCGAGTTTGACCGTGAATTTTTTTTGTAGACTCCTCTTGATGTCCTCTATACGTTTATCACCTTAATTCAAGGTTTCATTTGCGGGATTTGTGCAGAAAAATCAATCCCCCCATCAAACTGCGTTCCAACGGCAGAAAACTTCGTCGCGCATTCTCCGTTGATCCAGAAGGTAAAACTCAGATCCGTTCACGTCATATTGTGCCAAATGATCCCAGATAGCTCTCTATATAATTTGGTTAGGATTAATCTATTATTTTAATAGTTATGATCGTTTGATCTATTGGCTCCGGCAGCCGTTCGTCGATAGTTTGTGATCTGTCCGTTGGGTTGCTTCCAAATCCGGATATACCGTTGAGTTCTTGTCACCGCGTTCTACGTGGTGCTTACTTTCCCTTTCTTGTTTCATCCTCTGAAAAGTTTAATATTCGTTACCGTCGCCTTTTTACCACCGCCGCGCGCGTCTTGTGCCGCCAACCAATTTGGTTTATCATGGCCATGTCATTGTGTCCAAAAGATCATTATCCCCTGTTTTGCCCACCATTGAAGTTCATTGATCCCCGGTTGCCGTCAAAGCCATGTTCTAGAATCTACCCGACGCCTTTTGGCCTAGTCCTTCGTGTCGGTGCGCATTTCGGTTCGCCATCTTTGGTAACCTTTAATCGCAGAGCCAACCCTACCATCCTACCCTATGCCAAGTGTATTCATCCTTGAATCGTTTCGCTCAAACCCGAACTTAACCCTTGGTCCAATTTGTCGTTGCGTCACGATATGTGTACCCCGCAGATCTCAAACCAAATTTGAGCTATGTCATGACCTCGCCGCCCTATCTTTCAACCGAGGGTTGCCACCTTATAATCTCATAAGTGTTACGTTAACGCTTCACCTTCATCGTTAACGCCCATCGCTAACGCCCGTCGTTAACATTCCGCCGTTAACGCCCCGCCGCTAACGCTCCATCGCTAACGTTCCGCTAACGTTTCTTCGCTAACGCTCGCCGTTAACGCTTTGCTCGCCGCTTATCATCGCATACGCCGCATTCCAGCAAGAGCGTAGCGCGATGTCATTATCCTTTCTATCGTCCTATCATGATCTAACCCCATTCCTTGTGAGTCTGGCCTATCTTTCTATCATCTGCAAAGCCGGACCAAAACCTAACTTAAGATCGGTTCGATGGACTGAGTTCTTCGTGAGCCACGCTGCCGGTATTGCGGTTTTCCTCGTTGTGTCCACCGTAGTAAGATATTTGTACTGTCTTACTACATATCATCGTCGCCCTGCTATTGTCAAGTCTCTTCTTTGATGTATGACTGAACCCCAGATCGGATCGCACTGAATGTCGATTCCATCCGTCCTTGTCTTATCCCTGAAAATCTAATCTACCATTAACCCTGAATTCATTCGTGGACTTGGTCGATAGACCATTGGCCATATGTCATATCCTGGTGCTATATCTATTCTATTAGTCTATCTTTCTTTTGTTTGACTGTGTATTTGTTTAGTCAACAAAAGTCAACATTGAGCATCAATTTAGTTCATCATGAACTAACATATCTTTATGGACCCGATCTATAGATCAAGAGCCCATATGTCAATATCTATCCAATCGAGTTGATTAATCTCGAAGGATATCCCCTGGATTATACTCCGTCTTTCCCTGATTATTAGTCGTAACCTTCTCGATAAATCTTCTGAAAGCCTGTTCTCTTTCATCCGATCTTCGATCAAATCTAAGTTCCTAAATTCAATCCCTTCCGTTCAGTACCAATCTAATATTAAATTTGAGTTTATTTGAATTGCTTTTGAGTTTTGTTGTATTTGTGCTTCTTTGTCGTTAGACGTGTCGTCCAGAAGTTACCCGAAGTAGCTGAAGGACGAGGAAGTCGAAGCATTCGATTGAAGAGCCAAAGGTTGAGGAAGCCGAAGATCAATTAAAAATAGTAAAAAGCAGTTTATAGCAAGTGCCAGGCAAGTTGTGCTTTGATCATGTTGAACCTACGATTACAAAAACTGCTATATTGTTTTACTTTATTGCATATTATTTGACATGTACAAATGTCTTCAATTAAATTTGGGACTTAGCTATTATACCCAATTGATCTATACCCTACCTTGCCATTTGTATACCATGATATATTGTCACCCTAGATTGGTTCATTATAGTTGGTTAGTAATAATAATCAACATAGGATGGTTAGACCGTATTAGTTGCTTAGCCATGCCACGTCATCACATGTACTTTAGTCTTTGATAAATAATCTTGACTAATGGAATATGGAACGATGTTATGAACTTGTGTGTCATGTGTGGTCACACGATGAGATTGAGTTATGGTGGCGAGAGGATGTCACGCAACGAGGTTAAATTGCTGATGGCACGTGGTGCTTGGTAATCAACTGGGGTGGTTATGATTTAGATTGGGGCAAGTGGCAAGGGGCGAGAATGCCAAGGTGGGCCCGATGGGCAGGGGGTATGTGGAAGTCTTGCCTCGATCATCTTAAGGACTTAATCTTGCAAGCCTTTGACCGAGTCAATCATGCGACCACATGTCCGGTATGGGATGGACCTAGATGATTAGGGTTCGATATCTTTCCTCCGATACTCGGGGTGACAAGACACTAAGTGTATCTCGTGTGGGGAGCGCACTGTGCTACGGCTTGGTGCCCATCCAACGGTGTTGGCCTGTCCTATACTTTGGCTCCGCGTGAGAGGAGTAATAGTGAAGGCAATACCGGAGAGGTTCTTTGGATAAGGTAGAGGTTCCTGAAAGGCTTTGTCGTGATTTCTCTGCCGACACACCAAAGGAAGTGTGCTAATGGCCAGGCACAAAGAGAATATCACGTCATGTGGGTAAAGTGCATAACCTCTGCAGAGTGTAAACCTATTCGAATAGCCGTGCTCATGGTATTGAGCAAAGCTCGGGAATTACAGTTATGGGTTAGACTTTTGAAATGAAAACTTGGAATGGGATGGCAGGATTGCCATGAAAGGTTGGAACTTGACATAGGATTGGAAACTTGGTTTACTTGAGAAATGTTGGATCTATCTAATACAGTTATTTGTTTTACTGTCTTTCCAATTTATATACTGTATTCATTTACAAATGCTGCTTATTGCAAAATAGCCATGCTAGCCATTTCTTTGGAATAAGCCTTGCATATAGTTATGTTAGAATTGCATTCTATGCACGACTTGTTGAGTGCTTTATGTACTCACCCCACAACAACCACTTCAGAAGAAGAAGAGACTACGCCATTCATGGAGGAGAAGTATTGCGAAGGGACGAGCATCTAGGGTGCGAGACTTGTCAGTTGCCTGTGGTATACTGAGGGGTCATCTATGTTTTCTTTTCGCTACTGCTTAAATTGTTGTTCAGCCTTATAAGGCATAATCATGTAAGTTGATCATAAGGTCATGTAACTAGTTGTATTTAATATATGATGTCTTTTATCTTTTTCCGCTATGTATGATTGTGATATTTCATCTATGTTGAGACTGTGTGCACTAGCATGATCCTGGACTAGTGCTGAATACACAGAGGGTCCGGATTTGTATATTCGGGGCCCGACAATGTAAAACCTCGTTGACGTAATAAATAGGTTTCTGAACATGCCCTTGTTCAACAAATAGTACAGCACTAACTACATTATTTGAAGCCGCTAAATATACCAACAAAGGTTCCCATGGGTTGGGTGAGACCAGAGTGGGCGGGTTTTGTAAATAAATTTTTATGTCATTAAAGGCTTTGTTCGCTTCATGTGACTAGTGAAATTTGTCAAGTTTTCTTATTACCTTAAACAAAGACAAACCACACTCTCCTGATCTTGAGATAAAACGACTCAGAGTAGCCATCTGACCAGTTAAACCTTGAACTTGATTTACTGTAGAAGGTGGTTTCAAGGATTCAATGGTCTGAATCTTCTCAGGATTTACTTCAATACCTCGATAACAAACAAGAAAACCAAGCAATTTTTCACAAAAAACACCAAAGACGCACTTTTCTGGATTATGCATAATTTCATGCTTATTTAAATTACTGAAGGTTTCGGTCAGGTCTGACAAATGATTTTAGCTATTCCTGCTCTTTACAACGAGATCATCAACATAAACTTCTATGTTATGCTCTATTTGACTACAGAAAGTCTTCTGCAAAAGAAGACAGGTAACACTATTTATCCCACTGGAGTTACCGATGGACCAGGCACAATCCCAAAAAATGGGTTTGTAATAGGTCTAATCTTAGAATGGGGAATTTCCATTTCATCCAAAGTGTGAATAAAAAGCAAATCCAGAGAACTATCTCCATCAACTAAAAGTCTTCCAACTTTGCAATTGCTAATTGTAGAAGAAACCACTAATGGAAGTTCTCGAGGAATTGACATACCTTTTGGATAGTCTTGTTTATTGAAGGTGATGACAACGTCCGACCACATGGGATATTCCTATGGTCATGATAAATTTTGCAAAAAGGACCGTGAAGTTCCGCATAATTGTAGGAATTTATCGAGACAAATAAATTTTACATTTTGAACCCTGAAATTTTCGTTAATCCTGAAAATAGTTAATAAATTCTAAAATTTTATAGTAAATCCGAGAAACTAAATTTCTAGGTATGGACTTTCGTAAATTATTGAAACTTAAATCTAGCACATATTGGAAGCTTCATATTACTAGGTTTAATTTTCTAGCATAATTACATGTTTATATATATGCTAAATTTATTTTTCTAATATTTGGTAATTCTAGAAATTGCTCGATAATTACTAGAAAATTATGAAAAATCATAGGGAAATTATATATAATTATCTACTGAATAAATATAGACAATTCTTTATTGATCCATGAGTGAGAGTGCAATATATTTATTTTATCAGCTATAAAATTCAATTTTGTATGAGAATATGATAGATATATCAGACATCGCAAAAGGGAATTTACCAAGCTCACCCTGAATAGCAGCAATTACCTGACCTAGGCAATGGATGCTAAGATTAACCTAACAGCTTGATCTGTTGGAGCTGCTATTACCTAGCCTAAAGTTGGTATCCTGCTCTTCCTGAAGCCGCCACGTGTGCGGTTCTACATATCCTAAGGTGCCATCTCCATGTGGACTTGAAGGCCATGTATTTGGTAGATGAGGACCCTCTGGCACTATAGAATTCCTTAAAGAAATGCTATAACTAGAAAAGATTCAGACTGTTGCCAGAAGCACAACACGAATGGACCCTACTACACTTGCAGGACTATAAAATAGTGGCAGCTTACAACTCCGCCATGTACAAACTTGTTGTCAAGCTGCGCTTATGTAATCAGAAAGTTAAAAATGCCAAGATGATAGAAAGACATTTTGCACTTCCACCCCAACGTGAGGATAGTGCAGCAACAGTACCATCATGTCAAATACCAAAAGTACTCTGAGCTTATCTACACTTTGCTAGAAGTATAGAAGCATGATGAACTACTAATGAAGAATCATCTTTTTAGTGGGATACAAGTAATGCCTGAAGCACATGCAAGTGCTCAACAGACTGACAATAGCCATGGCCGCAGAAAGGGTCAAAAGCAACAAGTGGGGAAATGGAAGAAGGTTGGAGTGCAAAAAGGCAGAGGCAAGTTCCAGTGGAGAGGTAAAGGTGAAGGGCTAGAGAGTTTTCAGAAGCATGACTCAGCCAATAAGGCTTCTTACCGTGCATAACCGTGCTTTTGGAATGGATGCACCGATCATTGGTGCAACTGCCGCACCTCAAGCATCTAGTAGATCTGTACATGCAATCCACTAAAAAAGTTAAAAAGTCTGAATGGGACAATGTTGAGGTACACTTCACCGCTCAACATGTTGTTGATGTGGATGCTGAGAAAAGTGATGACATGGTTCTTGATTCTACAGAGAAGTTGCAAAGCATCTTGCCCGGATATGGAAATACTCCTATGGATGAAGATGAGCTTCTTGGGGCTGAGCTCAAGAAGTCACAGAAGGATACCCATAACTTATATGGAGACTTGAACTAGTCTCCCAAATATTCCTTCATTTTTGCTAGTCGATGCCACATTTCCTTATTAGTCTCCTTAAGAGCCTCATTATCAGTTTAGTTTTAATTCTCGATAAACATTGGTGTATGCTCTCGAAGAGCGATTATCATGTAGGCTGAATTATTATTATTATTATTTTCCTAATATAAAATTAATTTATTGTGTTATGTTTGATCTATATTTTACAATATATATGTTTCCCCAACAACAATTGTTTTAATGCTAAAAGCATACTTTTAATAAAGAACAGTGTACAATCCAATGGCAGAGGACTTGAAGGAGTTAAAATTTGGATCCTAATAAAAGTAATCGCAACATGTATAGAGTCAAACTGCAAAGGTAGTTATATGGATTAAAATAGTTGGGGAGAATGTGGTGCAACCGACTTAGTGAATTCCTCCTAAAGAAGAGTTACTACAATAATGTTGATTGTCCCTGTGTGTTGCTAAAGAAGTCCTAGAATATATTCTGTATCATCTCAGTCTATGTCGATGATCTGAATATCATCGGAACCACAGAGGGCATAAAGGAAGGAATTTCTTACCTTAAGACGTAGTTGGAGATGAAAAATTTGGGTAAAATCAAATATTGCTTAGGCTTACAACTAGAGTATTTTCCAGAAGGAATCTTTGTACACCAGTGCACCTATACCAAAAAGTTATTGGAAAAATCAACATAGATAAATCTCCCTTTATGTGGATAAATACATATTCATACCGAGGATGGAAAATGAGGAAGCCTTAGGACCTTAAGTTCCATACTTAAGCGTTGTAGGAGCATTTATGTATCTTGCAAATTGCATCAGGCTTGATATTACATTCACAGCAAACTTGCTAGCTAGATACAATGCAACTCCAACCAGATGGTATTAGGCTGGTGTCAAGACTTTACTCAGATACCTTCAAGGTACACAAGATCTTAACTTATTTTACCAGAAAACCAAGACTCGACCAGGGTGGGATATACAGATGCTTGCTATCTGTCTAATCTCGATAGTGCTATGCCTCAAACTGGGTTTGTGTTTCTCTGCGGTGGTACAACCATTTATTGGTAGCCTTTTTAAGCAAACCTTGGTAGCTACCTCTACCAATCATTCAAATATAATAGCTTTATATGATGCCTCATGTGAATATGCTTGGCTAAGACATGTGATTAGCCATATATACAAGTCATGTGGCATTAACACTATTGGTACCCCCACAATTTCTATGAAGATAATACTATTTGTGTTGCACGAATGCAAATAGGTTATGTAAATTGCAATATCACGAAGCATATTGCCCCTAAATGTTTCTATCCTCATGAACACCTGAAGAATGATGTGGTAAAGATAATGCAAACTGAGTCATGAGAAAATCTACCTGATTATTCACTAAGTCATTGTCAACATGCAGTTTCTAAAGATGTGTTCGTGGTATTGGAATAAGGCGACTTAGAGATATGCAGAGTTAAGAAAGTAAATCCCTGAATCATAACCTATAGTATGATCCTGAAGATACTACGCTAATCCTGAATATTATAAGTTGCACTCTTTTACCCCTTAGTGAGTTTTCCTAGAGTTTTCTCACATTAAGGTTTTTAATAAGGCAATATGTGGATGCAATGTGCTCTTTTCTCCAACCTTTTTTTCCACTGGGTTTTTGAGAGGTTCTGATGAGGTGTATATATTACGTGGTATTCTCCCAAGGGGAGTGTTGAGATATAACCAGACTCTTTGTTGTCGAGATAGAACCGGACTCTTGGTTTTTTATGAGCAAATTCCAAAACTACCCCTAAGGGGTTTTGTGTATAAATTTAGCACCCCATTGTATCAGAGAATCAATCTACAATCAATAAGAGAAAAGAGTTGAAATCCCGTGTATCTTTTGTTCATCTATCCAGTTATTATTCTTCGTGTATTCTCAATATTCTTGATTGACATTGGGATTGATCTACGATGATCAATTTATTATTCAACAGTTGTCGCATTATCGGCCCTGACAGCCAAGGGCCTGTGCTAAGGAGATCTGAACTTCGGAGCTAGGCTCCTGGGTGAGAACTTGAGCAGTCAGGCCAAAAGCCCAAAAGCCCGCCTAGCTCTAGACTCTACAGGAGCTGGAACGGTGGCTTTGTGGAGGAGAAACAACAGCCTTGCCGAGGGAGGGAGGGTTGGGAATTGCTAATTTAAGGTCACCCTTACCAAAGATTTGGTGAGAACATATTATCCTTGTGATAAGTGGTAGCACCTCCCACTTAAAGGCTATCTCGTTGTGATAAGTAGCATCACCTCCTTCTTTCCCCCACTTTCCTTCTTCCTCAAAGGACCTCTCTTTGTGACAAGTAGCATCACCACCTTCATCCCTCTTTCCTGCACCATTCCCTTCCCTCAAACTCAAAATAGTTTTTGCATCTCAAATTTTCCCCTCAAAGTATTGAAAATAAGTATTTTTTTAATTACATTCAAAAGTTTTCTAAGAGAACTTCTCGAATCGAAAGTTTGTTGACTAGAAACTTTTTAAACCGAAAGTTTGTTGAATAATAACTGTTTGATCCGAAAGTTTTGAATTGAATGTTTTCAGAGCTAAAACTTTTTAGTTTAAATTTTTTTCGAGATGAAACTTTCAAATTTGAAATTTTTTATTTAAATTGTTTCAAGTTGAAACTTTTTGATTTGAAATTTTTTGATCGAATTTTTTTGAGTTCAATTTTAAATCAAAACTTTTTGAACCGAAAGTTTTTTGAATCAAAACTTTTCGAACCGAAAGTTTTGGAATTGAAAGTTTTTTGAGTTGAAACTTTTCGAGTTGAAACTTTCTAATTTGAAACTTTTTGATTTAAAACTTTTCATGTTGAAACTTTCCAAGTTGAACATTTCGATTTGAAACTTTTCGGGTTGAAACTTTCTAATTTGAAACTTTTTGAGTTGAAACTTTCTGATTTAAATTTTTTTTGAGTTGAAACTTTCTATTTAATTTTTTTCAAAGTTTAAATGTTCTAATTTTAAAATTTTGTGTTAGAGATGGAATAAGGGAGTGGCAGAAGCGTGTAGGGAAAAGGGATGGGGGAGGTGGATGGAGAAAATGACACATGGCATCCTAGGAGGGTGTTCTTAAATTTGTTAGTTTGAGGTTAACCTTAAAATAGTCTTACCCGAGAAGGTTTTTGGGGTTATTTGGTCAAAGTGTAGAAATTTAGAAGCTTGGGTCACATTTAGGCTAAACAACCTTTATTTTTTTCTCTAGTGCTAGCTTCTATTGAAATCTGGCTCTTGAGCCTAAAATTTTGAGCTAGTGCTCGGCCAAATGGGATCTAAATACATTGGCTAGCTCAAGACTTCTCATATTCTAGTTGGTAAAACAATCTATTTATTGCCAATAATTTTACTACTATAACATTGTATGACCATAAACATGTGTATTACATTCTTTAAATTTTTTTGGTTGCGACAGTGCCCTTCCCTTAATTGACTACCGCGATCTTAACGAGTGGCCGTCATTGCCACGCATGCATGCACAAGGTGTCCTCTCTTCATCAGCTTCTTCCTGTCCACCTTGATGGTGAAGTGTTGTGAGACCAGGTGGTGGTCTAGCCATATTTGTGATGAGTAATTTACTGTGCTTGAGCTTATGGTACATAGGATTTAGTTTGAAATGAGTTTGCTTTGGTTTTGAGCAATTTGAATTGACTGGTTGTGGCCTTAAGTGGTCGGGCACCCTTTAGTGGTTGTTGCCTTGACTGGTCGTGGCCTTAAGTGGTCGGGCATCCTTCAGTGGTTGTGACCTTAAGTAGTCGTGGCTTTAAGTGATCGGGCACCGTTAAATGGTTGTGACCTAAGGTGGGATGCTTAGATGTGTGATTAGTCAGCAGATTACATAATTACATATATTGTTGGATATTGCTATGCGATATGTTTGCTTGTCGGTGATGATTGCAGGACTTCGGAGCTAGGTCATGGTAAGGTGGAGGAGACCAGGACTAGACTAGGAGAGATGAGGTCTAGACAATCAAGGTGACGTCGAAGGATGACTGAGGCCGAGGAGTTGCTGCAAGCCGATATGACAACTGGATGGAGGAGATGCTAACTTAAGCCCTACTCAAGTAAAGTAAGATTGTTGGATCAAGGGTTCGCGGACGTAGTATCGATTAAGTTTGTGGTGCTTTGAGAAGCATGCAAGTATGCGTCAAAACCCGTTATGTTGTTGGGTTTCAGGTTAGTCCATGAATGAGTATGGGAGTTAATCCCAAACATTGATAAGGTTCCTTATTGCTCTGAATATGCCATAAATAGAGGGGAGACTTGATGATTTGCCTCATTTTTCTGGGTGCAACTGATCATTTGCCCCGCATGTCTTATTGACATATAGCCCCACGGCCCATATATCAGTGAAACACCACAGGGCAAATAATCAATGACAAAGGAAAAATATAGCAAATCATCAATTTTTCCTAAATAGAGGGGCAGAGAGATTCCTCTTGTCGATGTACAAGACCTAGGTTCCCTTAATCGAGCTTATGAAAATATGATTGTGGGCTTCTAGTAAACAAGATGAGGAAAACAGTATATGGGGATTGCTTGTTTATTAGCCAAGCGGCTCTACAAAGTATACAAATTATAGAATGAATGCTCTCATATGTCTATTGCTTATTCTGGTTGCAAGTTAGTTGCCTCCAACAGCATGGATCGACCCCCTATTTATATCGATTGAAGAGACGACAGTTATTCTCCATAGGGGCGTCGTGTAATCGAGAGGTATCTTCCCGTCAAATGGTGTCTTCTCGACAAAGGTTAACTTTTCAAGAGAAAACTTCCGGGTAGTTATGTCTACTTGTCAGATAACTGCCCACACAAAGACATGTGCAACGATTACCGCTCATACCTGACCAATTCACTGATCCGGGTGACTATTTCACTGGTTGAGGACAACCAATATGAAGCAAAATTTATTGACTACCTTGACTGAATTGGTTAGAGACTTAACCGTTCGGATAAGGGTAGGTTTCGTTCTATCTATTATAGGCTTTATTTATTGTAGTCCCATTAATATAGTATAGTCACAAATAATTGAGGGCCAAAAAAATGACAGACTTTTAATCCTCGTCAGCTAGCCCCTAAGTCTTGTGAAATAAGAGTTTATTATTCAATGCTTTTCATCTTCTGTAACCTTATGAGGTTATGCACCAATTATCTGATTGTTTTAAGTGCCAATCAACAAAAAATCTTTGCACTTCTCTTGGTAACTGAATCGGTGCTAACCGTCTTTAATGTGTAATGCATATATAAAGGGGAATAAAGCTTCATTTGTATACTTCAACTTTCAGACTTCTGAATCAAGAAAAAAATTACTTTCAAACTTTTTCTTAGTTGTTTAAGCTTTCCATTTTCGTCCTTATTTCTTCTCTCATCAATTGCGATGAAGAGTATGATTAAGGAAAGGAAGTGACAAGCTTAAAAATCTAAAAAGAAGTTTGAGGATAACATCTTTGATTTTTTTGAACTCTATTATTTTCAAGCTTTCTCTTAATTCTTGAGCCTTTTCATCTTTCGTCCTTTTTTCTTCTCGCATTAGTTATGATAGAGAGTATGATTAAGTAAAGGAGGTGAAAAGTTTGAAGATCTAAAAGGAAGTTCGAGAACATCAAACCGGTGTCAGTTATTTTTAGTCCTGGGGTAACTGTTCCTGGTTCTCCTACAGACCTGGGTATGGTTGCTCAGGTCGGTGATGTGGCTAACCCGCTGGTCACACTAGCGAAAACCAGTGTGGAACAGGCCTCAGAATCAACCGAGGTGGTCGCCCAAGAAAACCTGACCAATGGACAAGAGGATCCGACCAGCGTTGAGGGTGAAAATCTATCAATCGCTGTAGAAGATCCACTGGTCGGTCAAGCTTCATTGCCCATGGAGTAGGTCGGTGCTCCTGCTGCGACAACAATGGAGATGGTCAGGACGACTACTGCTGAGCAGGAGGTGTCTATGTCAATGGAAATCAAAGACCCTCCTGCTTCAATGGAGAAGGTGCTAGTCGTTCCGATCAGCAAGGCGAAAGAGGTGGTGGTGCCTAAAGGGCCATGACCACCTATGTCACACCTGTGGTTTTGCCAGAAGCATCTTTTTCTGGTCATTTTGACCAAGAGGAATTCAATCAAGTTTTTAATAGCTTGCAAGCAAAGATTTACATCTCATCTCATTTTTAAAGAATATTGAGAAAAGGTAATTTCTAATTCATTTGCTGTTTTGCATTTTATAGCACTCACAAGAATTGTTCGACCTACTAGGTTGGTTGGCAAAGATTTTGGCCAAGGTCGAAATTGAAACAATATGAAGGTATGAATCAGCTTTGTTATCGTTTTCCTTTTTTCCCTATCTTCTTTGTTCTAACATAGCTATTTTGACACAGACAAAGAGAACAAATAAACGAATTGGAAAAGCAAGTATTGGTAGCTCAAAATACCCCAAGGGTTATAAATTTGATCTTGTCGAGGTTGCCGACAAGGTCAATTATCAGGAAGAAAAGACTGCTAGAGTCCATGAAGCTTTTAAGAGAAATGAAGAAAATGTTCAAAAGCTCTCTGAAGAGTATAAGATCAGTCTTTAGGAAAAGAACTGTGAAATAGTAGGTAAGAACTATGTCCCAACCTACTTTGAATTTATTATTTAGTCAAACTGAAAGCAACTTTTAATTTAAACTTTGCAGAGTTAAAAAATACAATAAAAGCTAGAGAATCTCAACTTTTCGAAAGTGAAGAAGAGAGAATAAAGTTTGAAGAGTAAAGGTCGATGATGAAGAATGAAATAGACAACCCGACTGATCAAATAAAGCTCTTTGTAAAAGTTTTGGCTACAATTCAGAGAGGTAGAGAAACCACTTTGAACTTTATTTTTGAACAGCTTCAGAAAATTGCCACGGATTTAAAGGGAAAAGAAGTAAAATTTACAACTCCTGATTCATTAGTTGACGACCTAGTTACAGGGCTGAATGACCAGTTGAAGATCATCCAAAGCCAAATCCCCGCAATAGCGCAGACCATCAAGACATCTCTTTGGACTTCAATCGCTGTCCATGTATGTACACTCTTCATCATGTTGAGGTACTTTTATACGGATGCAGTTGAGTTGGAGAAACTGGCACCCGACCTGAAGCTGACTACTCAAGAAGAGATTGATAAGAAACGTGCAGAAGTAGCCTCTGCCCTTGAGACATCCATGAAAAATGTAAAGATTACATTCAAGCAATTTGTATGACTTATTTGAATGAATGAACGAAAAGATCTCTTCTTGTGTTATATTTTATCTCGTTCTAATTTGCTTGCATATTTTCCTGAGTATATCACTAGCTCCCAACTATTTGTGTGCTGACCTGCAATGTGTTCGAAATGCAAACAGTTATAGGATTGACAACCGGTTCTTTTCACGTAGTGCTTGGTATTAACCAGCAGCAGATTGGAGATAAGGTCATTCTAACGAGTTTCAATGCATAAAGTATTGGCTTACAAAAAATCTCTATTATATGTTATCTCATCATCCGACTAGTAACCTCATACATTGTTTATGGAGAGGTCGGGCAAATTATGACTTCGTGAATTCTCAGAGGATTATCATAATAGAAACAATTTTGATATAAAGAGATACTTTATGTAAATGAAAATATAAAAATAAGCTTATTTACACAAAAAAAACTTGCGAAGATGTTAGATGTTCCAAGTATTTGACAGAATTCTTCTAGCTTCCATTGCAAGTCGAACAGAACCTCGTCGTGTAATTGATATCACAGTAAAGGGACCTTCTCATTTTGGAGATAACATATGTAGGTTAGACTGATTTTGGATACACCTTAGAACCAAGTCTCCCACATTTGGTGTTTGTGGTTGAACTCTTTTATTGTAATATCTTCTTAAGCTTTGTAAATTGGTTGTTGACTTGATAAGTGATTGATCTCATTTTTCTTCTAAGAGATTGATATCATCTTCATGCTGGTTGTCTTGATTAACCTTTTCATAGAAAGAGGTTCATGTAAAACCTAAATGAATCTCATTTGGCAACACGGCTTTAGCTCCGTAGAGCAGTTGAAAAGGTGTTTCTCATGTTGCTCTACTAGTCGTGGTACGTATAGCCCAAAGCACAGAGTAGAGGTCGTTTACACAAGCCCTTGAGCGTTTGGTAAGACGATGAAACACTTGTTTCTTTTATCTTGTGTAATTTGGCCGTTAGCTTGTTCAACTGCTCCGTTGCTCCGAGGATAAGAAACTGAAGTGTAGCAAATTTTTGTGACTATTTCATCACAATAATTTTGAAACAGACCACTGACGAACTGTGATTCATTAGTAATTAGTCGACTAGGTACACCAAATCTACTGACTATATTTTGCATAAAGAATTTCTTTGCTGCCTCAGCCGTAATGGAAACTATAGGCATGGCTTCAATCCATTTTATGAATGTATCAATTGCGACAAATAAGAATTTAAATCCATTAGTTGCTCTTGGTAAAGGACCTACTATATCAATTCCCCATGTCGCAAATGGCCATGACAAAAGTATAGTTTGTAATTGATTTGCAAGTGAATGTACATGTCGAGCATGAAATTGGCATTGCTCACAAGTTTTTACAAGGTAAATGCCATCTTGTAACACAGTGGGCCAATAAAAACCTTGAGGAAAGCTTTTTCGACTAGAGTTCGATATGAAGCGTATGATCCACATAAACCCCTATGTATTTCATTAAGCAATATTTTTCCCTACTTCTGGGTTACACCTCACATTAGAATACCACGTGTTCCCTTTTATAAAGATTATTATCGAGAATTTTAAACATTTGCCTCTTTCGAGCTAGTCTGTCATGAATATCCTTGGGCAGTGTCCCATTTTCTAGATAGGCTTTAAATGGTTTTGCCTAATGTGAATTCTGTTCAAGAGCTCCAACCACTGTACTAGTTGGGAGTTTTTCTACGAATGTGTCTATAGAGGGTTTAGACAGATATTCAAGAAACACACCTGTTGGAATAGGTGATTGTGAGGAACCCAGTTTTGATAACCGGTTCGCTAAGATATTGTCTTTTCCTAATATATATTGGACTTCGAAATGGCTAAAGTATTTCTCCAAATTTCTCACTTCATCCAGGCAGAGAAGCAGTACCTCATCGGATGTCCTATATTCCTTACTAACCTAATTTACAACTAATTGCGAATCGCCCATCACAAGAAGCTGACGGACTCCAATTAATTTTGCTGCTCGAAACCCAACTAGAAGACTTTCATACTCTGCTACATTATTGGTAGCAGAGAATTGTATTTGGATTACATATTGTAACTGGTCACCTTGAGGCATAACCAATACTATACCAGCCCCCGAGCCTTTTATTTCTTGAGAACTGTCAAAGTATAATTTCCAGTGGTCGGAATTAGTTGTATCCTCTTTTACAAAGGGTTCACTTTTTGTTGATTCAGCTATAAAATTTGCCAAAATTTAGGACTTAATTGTTGTTCGGGCTACGAAATGGATATCAAATGACCCAAGTTGAACTACCCATTTAGCAATCCGGCTTGTTGCTTCTTGGTTATGTAAGATACTTCCGAAGCCAAAAGATGATGGTACTTTAATTTGATGGGATTGGAAATAATTTCTCAATTTCTTAGAAGCCTTTAATAGGACGTAAAGAAAATTTTGAACATGAGGGTATTGCTCCTTAGGTCCGTGCAAATCTTCGTTGTCGTAATTTGCAGGTTTATGAACCCGCTCTCGTTCAACAATTAGTACAACACTAACTACATTATTTGAAGCCGCTAAGTATACCAACAAAGGTTCCCCAGGGTTGGGTGTGGATAGAGTATGTGGGCTTTGCAAATAAATTTTTATGTCATTAAAGGCCATGTTCGTTTCATCTGACCAGTGGAATTTATTGTGTTTTCTTGTTACCTTGAAGAAAGGCAAACCATCCTCTCCTGATCTTGAAATAAAACAACTGAGATCAGCTATGCAACCAGTTAAACCTTGAAAAAAAAATTACCGTAGAAGTTGGTTTCAAGGATTCAATGGCTTGAATATTCTCAGGATTTACTTCAATACCTCATGAACAAACAAGAAAACCAAGCAATTTTTCAGAAGAAACACCAAAGACACATTTTCAGGATAAGCTTAATTTCATGCTTATTGAAATTATTGATGGTTTTAGCCAGGTCTAACAAATGATTAGAGCTATTCTTGCTCTTTACAACAAGATTATCAACATAAATTTCTTTGTTGTGGCCTATTTGATTATAAAAAGTCTTCTGCATAAGGCCCTAGTAAGTGGCTCCAACGTTTTTAGCCCGTATGGCATTTTCTTGTAACAGTAGACACCAAAAGGGGTTATGAAGGAAGTCTTCTCTTCATCTTCACTTGCCATGCTTATTTGATAATAACCTGAGTATGTATCTAGGAAACTCATCAATTCACAGTGTACTGTTGAGTCCACCAATTGGTCAATTCGGGGCAAAGAAAAATCATCTATTGGACAAGCTTTATTTAAATTGGTAAAATTGATGCACATGTGCCACTTACCGTTTGCTTTCGTGACCATAAATGGATTCGCAAGCCAATCAGGATGACCAACTTCGGGAATGATACCAACTTCCATGAGTTTATCCAAATCTTGTCGGATGGCTTCTTACCAATCAGGAGCGAATCGTCGTAGCTTCTGCTTCACTGGTCATTTGTCAGGTCGTATGGCTAACCTATGTTCTATTACTTCCCTTGAGACCCCAGGCATGTCAGATGGTTTGCACGCAAATACATTTGTGTTAGCCCAGAGGAAAGCAATGAGCACATCTTCCTATTTAGCATCCATTGCTGATCCTATCCGAACAGTTTTTTACTGGTCAGAGGGATCAATGAAAACTTCTTTTACTTGTTCATTGGGCCAAGGAGTTACTTTCAGCTACTGTCTTGTTAGACTTTTCAATCTTACAAGACTTTCCTGCATCATTAGTATCGTTTAATGGTAATTGATAGACAATCTCAAGCAAATTCTGATCACAATTAAGCGTAGTAACTTGATTACCTTGTACACTAATCACACCTTTTGGACTAGGCATCTTTATGCTCTGGTAGGTGTGATGAGCAGCTGCCATAAATTTTGTTTGTGAAGGCCTACCCAAAATGAAATTGTATGCTGATTCAAAACTAACAACTTCAAATTATATTAATTCTGTTCTGAAATTGTTAGTGTCTCCAAACGTGACAGGTAACACTATTTGTCCCACTGGAGTTATCGACGGAATAGGCACTTTCCAAAAAAATGGGTTTGTAATAGGTCTAATCTTAGAAATGGTATTGCGAACTTTTACAAACGTTTTGATGAACTAACGTAAATTTCACCAGAAATTTGGTGAAGATGATGTAAATCATCCTCTTTATCAGGCTTGGCATAACAACTTTTAAAGTTGTTTAAAATTGCATGGCACAAGTTTCCCATCTAAAGATAGAACCCTCTGGTTGATTGAACAGCCAAGTTTGTGCTGATCCTTTCAAAACAGTGAGAAGGTAGTTGGCCATTACGTTTTCGTCACCTCCAGTAGCTTAGATGGCGGTAGTATAAACTTGTAAGAATTCTGATGGATTTTGAATTCCATCAAAACTCTCCAAAGATCCTGGCTTGAATTTTTTGGGCCTGGTAACATTTCTAAGCCCAGGAGAGGAAGCCTTGCATCGTGTATAAAGACCAGAACATGATCGTACATTAGGAACTTGGTCCTTATTTTCAGGAGAACAAGGTCGTCATTGACCACGATTAGGAAGTTCACCTGGGGTGAGGCGTTAAAAAATGCTTCTTCGACATGGCTCATTTCTCCGCTGGTCGCTAATGCTTTGCTGGCACTGATCAAACGAAGATCCCTCCACGCGGGAATCGATCTGAGACCTTATGGATAATGACCTAACTTGCACTTTGTTTGTAGGTTGTTGTAAATCAGCAGCAAGGGAACTTATAATTGTTTCATTAAGTATATTTTCTCCTTCCGTCGGATGATTAAGAATTGCACTTCATAAAATGTGAATCCTTTCGAGGGGAGTAGTCTCTTGCGAACCACTTGGAGCAAGATTTAAGTCTCTTACCATTGCCTTTGAAGGTGGTGATGTAATTGGAAGAGTTTGACGAGGTTGTCCTCCAGAGACATCAAATCTCTACGAGGTGCTAGGTTGACCTCTATAGTACATGCGTTTGGCCTCATCAATAGATTTTTTATTTTTCACCACCCGTTGCTCATATTCATTTTGAGCGGTTTTTTCGACTCTTTCATGAGCTTTGCGTTCCACTCATTGTTCCTCTGTCTCACTGGTAACCGCACAAGCACAGAGGCCAGAGTAGACAGAAGGCGTCAGTCCCCGGTCTTCATCTGACGATAGAGTATATTCCTGGTCTTGGAGACAATTGTAACATCCCAAAAATTAAAATAAAGTACTAAAATAAATTTTATAATTTAATTATGTTTATTAATTCTATTTCTACATTTTCTGAATTATTCAGGATTTTCCTTGATTTTGCCCTAATGGAAAAATCTTTATATGTAATAGATAAACAACAATAAAATGTATAAACTTCTGGATAATCTTAATAAATCACTAGAACCTAAATTCTGAATTTTAAAAGTCATATTAAACCAATTAATTATACAATAAATGCCTAATTAATGTTTCTTGACTAGCAACAGTAATTTCTCAGATTTAAATAACAATAATCCGACCTTATATCAAGCTAACAATTTAATATTATATTATGGATAGATAAATACAGCTACAGTAAAAATATTAAAAATAAATAATAAATTTTAATATATTTAAAAATTCAAAAACAGAATTTGTGAAAATCTAAGAATCAGAATGTCAGAATTTTTATATATTAAATAAAAAATATATTAAATTTAAATTTTTGCTGAAGGCTTATATGACCCAGAGAAACTCCTATAAAAAGTTTCAAAAAGTTTTGGTAAGATATATGTCCTCTGATAAATTAAAAACACAAAATACAATCTTGAGCACAGTGTATTGTCAGAATTTTTATAAATCTACATGCGTCCAATAGGTCTGAACATTTAATGGTAGGTTCTAACCTAGCTCTAGTACACTCAGTAAATTCCTAATTAAAGTTTATACTAGATAGGCAAGTGATTCATTTAATCCAACCCTCTTCTGTTCTTAGTCAAGACCCGATTTTGCTTGTTCCACCATTTTCCTACGCTGCCATGTGGGACCAAAGTCCTGTTGGGCCCATTTGCCAACCACCGGACTGCTCTCCTTCTTCCTTCACTCGCTGGCATCCCGAAAAAAAGCTATGTTCTTCCTCGTCGCGCGCAGCAGCAGCCCAAGGAGACCGACTGAATTGCCGCCACGCCGCGCCTCGGGTAGCTCGTTGATGACGCAGCTACAGCAACCAATAACCGCCTCTGCCACGGCAGTTATGCCCTACTCTCGAGCTTTGCCACGGCAGCCAAGCTATTCCTTCTCGCACAACCGATGGAAGCCACCTCCGCCGTCGATTATTGCTGCCACAGAAACTCACCCAATCGCTCCCAGCCAAGGCAAGCTGTCAGAGCTTACCATACCCTGCTCCATCAATTCCTGCCTCTGCCACAGCCATGCCTTCTCCTGTGCTGAGTCGCAAGAACTGCCCTGAGTTCACACGGTGAACGAGCTCGGCTACACCCCCGCACCGGCTATGTAAGACATCACTCGGTTCGCAGAAATCGCGCCTCTATTTCCCCTCTCATTCCCCTACCTCTCTCTAGCTAAAATGCTCTAATTCCTCTTCTATTTCGCCATTGCCAGGCAGCCTCAGAGCTCGGGCAAGAACAAAAATCCGATGAACCACGCAACCAAATCCAAATTACCTTGAACCATAGCATTAGAAGCCATCAATAATCAAAAGCCCTCAAAAATATTGAAGGTCATTCATATAGAATTTTGCTGCCAGCGATCATCCTTCTTCCTCCCGGTCGACCGACGGTGGCACGGCTCCTCAGCCCGTCTCCACTTCAAACGACCGGTAAAATGGAACGCTTGCTACTCTCTGATGTTGATTTCACTACCCATTCAAGCTGACATGCCAACTTCTTCTTCCGCTGCCAACCCGCAATTAGGACCACCGCACGAGCTCGGCGGCAGCATGCTCCTCCTCGCCTCCGGCTGAATAGGTAACTCCTCTGGGTGCGCACGAACCCAGTGGTGCTCACCGCGATTGATGCATCGCCGGCACCGCCTCCTCTCGCCGGCGCGAAGCAAAGCAATCTACTCGCCGTTTCTCGCCGATGGGCCCCGAGAGTCGATGGCGAAGGTAAAGCCAGTTCAACGTGATTAGACGCTTTCCAATTCAGAAAACATATTTCAGTTTTTACAGTTCTTTTTCTAAACCGGCTGAAAATTAAACTTTAATATCTATTGCAATTTAATTCCAATTCTAGTAAACCAAAATCCTAAATTCATCTAAAATCAGTTGGACCTAGAATATGCAAAACATTTAATTTTTGGAACAAAGTTTAATTATTTGCTTTGCAAATATCATAAAATCTTAATATGGCCATTAATAAAAATAAGTATATAATATCTCAAAAAAATAATAAAATATTTTGCATAAGCTTCTAGAATCAGTAGAAGCTCAATAATGGAAAAATATTTATAATAAAACTTAGTTTACATTCTTTTAATAAAAAGAAATGCAAATCACAGCAATAGATTTATATGTGATCTATCGCAGTTAAAATCAAAATATTGCAAAATTAGTTTTAAAACACTTCTAGAATCATACCCTATTAATGCCAGAAAATGAGTGAATGACCATGTGTAGCGTAGTCGCAACTTAAATCGAAATCCGACTCGTTATTACGTCAATTTCATGACCATTTATGCTATTTCAGCAACGAATAAAATATCTCGTCTAAACACTAATATTTATAAAATCAGTTTAGTAATGCTCTCCAAAGTTAATACTACCATATTCTAAAGAAATAAGTCCATTATATAATGGTTTGCATATAAAACTTGATAACAAAATAACCTTAAGTATTATGATTTCTGAACTTTAGAAATGCTTAAGCATTTTCGGTAGTTTGTAAAACATCTCGTCTAAATGCAAATTTTATGAAGAATAGCCCAGAAATGATCTTTAAGATGTGATCTACCATAATCTGGAAAAATATTCTTATTTCATCTTGATTATCATCTGAATCCTGCTAATTCATTAACCTTAAGTGATAAGGTCGCTGAAAGCGCAGTAAGTGAATAGTTGTTTACAAAACCTTTAACTACTGTTTAATTTTATTAATTCAAATAATTTTAGCACATAGAATTCGAATATTTAAATATAGGGATACATAATTTCAGCCTCTTGAATTCATAAAACAAGAATAGATAATATAAAAGAAGCCTCATCATCGCTTAACCTAAAAGCTACTAACAATATAAATATCCGACTAAAACACGAGAACCCAAAATCATGCAACCCTAAACCACGCCTGTTTTCTATAGCAAATCTTTACTTGATATATCATCTGTCTTCTTTTTGCCCTTATTGAAATTTGTTGTTCGCTATATTTTCATTGAACGACGTGTAGAACCCGACGTCATTAATTCCGTCGTCGACAACGCAGGCTTCGACCGCAACTTCGACGTAAACAACGATTAAGCAAGGCAAGCACTCCTTTGATCATATTGATCCCAATATTTAATTTTCACTTTGTTTATCCAATTGTTTCATGCATACGCCTATTTTCTGTAAATTCGCAATTTTGTGGTACTGGTAGATACACTTGTTGTCTCATGAAACCTCCTTGATAAGTATTGACATGTGAACCTTGATAACCCTAGAATAAAGTTAGACAATACATTATGTCAACATGGGTATATATACGATCTAATAATTATGCTTAGCCATGCTTTAGAACCAATGTTGTACATGATCAGATCAAGATTGTTTCTTGGGAAAATTGAAAATGTTGGTTATGACATGATGTTGGTTGACAGTATTTTGGTTAAAAACCCAAAAATCAAAACTATGGTTTTGACGCGGGCAACTATTGGCAATAGCCGATTGTGCAAGAGATGGACTTGTACGTAGTGTAGGGGGGAGATTATTGCCCGTGTCGGATTAAGGACCGAACGTAGTGTCGTATGATCCAAGATAAATCCGTGCAACCACAAGTGCTGCTATGGGCAGCCTTAAACCAATAAATTTATTTAGTTTAACTTTGCATTTATGGAAGGCGGGAGATAGCACAGGCATTCCTTTTAAAGTCTGCTCGTAGGGGTTTCTACTTACCAATGTAACGGTGTACGCCATGCTATGGGGATTTCCCATCATTTCTATGCTCTTAGTTCTTCTACCATAGTATGGATTAACGTCCCGGGCTGGTGCAAAGTTAACCTAGGTAATGTAAAAGTTTTCATCATGACATTCTGGACACACGCCAAAAGGTGCGTGAAACATGCGGCAAAAAGAAAAAGGTCATGACTTGTGGGTAAAGTTGTACACATCTGCAGAGTGTAAATCTAATCGATTAGCCATACCCGCGGTTATGGGAAACTTGGTGAACTGGCACTAGTTAAATGCTTTGGTATTTTCTAAAAGTGGGTTTTGGTTTGAAACTTGTTTAGCAACTGTTACTTTATGTCAAAGGACCGACATTATTGGACTTCATGATTGGATTTTTGGATGAATGGTTATGTGTTGGCAAAGGAATGGTTATGGTAGGATTGGATTATTGGATCATTGAATTATTCAATGCACACAAAGGGCTATGAGTATTACTTATGTTTTACCTATTTCTTATCAGTCAAATTTGCTCTTACAAATCCCATTTGCAAATGACAACTTGATTTACAAATCGAATATCGCTTTATGCAAATTAACTCTAGTAACCTCCTTTGATATAGCCTGCATTATTGCATTTGCAAATACCACTTAAGTCTTGCAGAGTACGAAAGTACTCAACCTTGCTTAATCTATTATTTTAGGTTGATAAGAAAGCAAAGCTCCGAAGATTATCCTTCTTCGCAGGATGCGGGAATTTCTGATGATGCGATCTTTCTAGGGATTTATGCCTTGTCTGTTGCCTGAGGGTTGGATGGGCACATTACAAGACTTTGCTTCTTCTGTGCTATATAAATATATGCTCTGAATTGTAAAAATACAATGTATAAATAGCTTCCGTTTTAATATTATTGTGTATGGTTGTGATTCCAATTGTTGTAAATGTGCGTACTAGCTACTGATCATGGGACTAGTACAGAATGCACATGAAATTTCCATTTTTGCATTTATGTGAAAATAGGGGTCATTACAGTTGGTATCAGAGCTATATTGACCGTAGGATAAACCCTAGATAGAATAGTCGTTAGTGTTAAGGATGAGTCACTTTCAAAATTCTAATTTTAAAACTACTATATTTGCAAACTGCAGTCATTTCTATTCTTTCCCTTGTCCTAAGTTTCTACTCTTACCTCCGCTTTCATTTCAATTAAATTCATCTTTCCTTAAAGCAATCTTTGACCAACGGAGACTCCGATTTCTACATCAACTACTTCGAAGAAATGGATGTCGCTCCATGAAGACTTGTATCGACAAGTCGAATAAGAAGCTTAATAGACTAAGCCGTTTAGAACCCCTGTATATTAGTTCATTTTGTGTGCTTTGCTTGAAAACTTTTTGTATTGCTTCCCAGGATGCACTCGTGAATATTTGACGTTAGGTTAAAATTTCACGATGTGACGACCCTTAATTAAAAACAAAATCTAATTAAAAAGATTTTAAGGAATAAAATGTTGCCTAATAACCCAATAGAAACTCATCTAAATATCTTATCTCCTCTTGCTCCTTGTTGCAGGATGCCTAAAACAATGTCCTTAAGAAAATTAATGGAGAATAAGGTCACTCTAAGTTCTCAGCTTGCAAGGGATAGCATTCCAACTCCAGCACAACCTAATCCGCAGCATTCATCCACCAGAACATCTACCTTTCGACGCAATCCTCAACAAGAAACACCTCCACCACCTCAAAATTCAAGTGAAGCTAATTCTGAAGAACAACCACCCGAACCCCAGTCTCTGGCTCAGGTCCTGGCAATGATTGAGAAAGGACGTCAGTTTGAAGCACTCCTACTCCAGCAAATGGTGCAAAATACTACCAACCACTCCAAGTTGAGAGATTTTCTGAAAACTCAACCACTGACTTTCTCCTCATCAGCAGAACCTCTTGACGCTGATGATTGGCTTCGTTCTATCGAGAGCAAGCTGGCCATTGCTCAGTGCAGTGACCATGAAAAGGTCCTCTATGCTTCATATCAGTTGCAAGGAGCTGCAGCAATCTGGTGGGAAAACCATCAAGCAACACTCCCTGAAGGCCAAATTATATCTTGGGCAGAATTTAAAGAAGCCTTTCGCCGAACTCACATTCCTGCGAGTATCATTGAAATCAACAAACGAGAATTTATGGAATTGAAGCAAGAAAACTTATCAGTAATGGAATATCTACACCGCTTTAATCATCTATCTCGTTATGCTCCTTCAGAAGTGTCGGATGAGGCTCGAAGAATTGAGCACTTCCGAGAACACTTAAGTGATGAGATCAAATGGACACTAGTCGCCCATGATATTCCTGATTTCCAAACTTTAGTGGATAAAGCTATCCGGGTAGAGCATGGTCACCGGACTGTAATAAAAAGCCGAAAGCGCAAGCGGATAGCGCGGTAATCAGCAAATGATCATCCCTCAAAGTAGCATTTATGGTAGCCATCCAATGTTTAGCAATCTTCAACACAACTCCAGGATTAGCGAGATCAAACCCCTCAATCCCAAGTACAAACTTCTCACCCTCAGCAACCCTCAATTCATCCACAACCACAAGCAAGGTTATCCTTCGACGCTGAGAACCAGGCAACCTATGTTTATGCCAAGAAGAACTATGTACAACCTTCTTCTCATCAGCAATCCTCAAGTCGATCTCGGATGATTGGAAACTCACAGGTCTCCAAGTCACCATCCGCTTCATTGCAAGATATTAATCATGGTCGCCTACACCATGTGACAGCAAAAGAAGCTCATGATGCACCTCATGTGGTACTGGGTACATTCCTTGTTCACTCTGTACCTACATTGGTGTTATTTGATTCTGGTGCATCACATTCCTTCATATCCAAGAAGTTTATCAAGAAGCATGAACTACAAGTCGAACTACTTCCCACAAAAATGACAATTTATTCCCCTGGAGCAACCATGCAAACCTCAAGACTCTGTTCCGAGATCTACATTGAAATAAATGGAGTACCCTTTCGTGCTGATCTCATTTTTATCGAAACCTCAAGACTAGATGTGATCCTCGGTATGTATTGGTTATCCAAGCACAAAGGCTATATAGATTGTGCTAACAGATCTATATCCCTTCTTAGTTCAAATGGAATCCAAGTGGAATTTTCTTCTATCAACCGCACTCCAACTCAACAATCTTTCCTTTGTTCTGCTTTGGTCACCGAACTAAGTCAAGTACCAGTGGTATGTGAGTATCCTGACATATTTCTGGATGAACTACCGGGAATGCCTCCTGATCGGGATATGGAGTTTGTCATTAACCATGTTCCTGGAATAGCACCCATCGCTAAGCGCCCTTATCGTTTGCCTTCTAACGAGTTGGTTGAATTAAAGAAACAACTCGAAGATCAGCTCAGCAAGAGATTCATTCGTCCTAGCTCATCCCCTTGGGGCAGTCCAGTGCTATTTGTTCCTAAAAAGGACGGTGGTCTACGCATGTGCATAGATTATCGTGCTTTAAATGATGTCACAATTAAAAACAAGTATCCACTTCCTCGTATTGATGATCTTTTTGATCAATTGAATGGTGCTCATGTGTTTTCAAAGATTGATTTGAGACATGGGTATTATCAATTGAAAATTAAACCCGAGGATATTCCAAAGTCTGCTTTCACCACTCGTTACGGATTATATGAATATACCGTAATATCATTCGGACTTACAAATGCTCCTGCCAGTTTCAAGTGCCTTATGAACAAGGTCTTTATGGAGTATTTGGATAAGTTCATAGTGGTATTCATTGATGACATCCTCATTTTTTCCAAAACCGAAGAAGATCATGCGCAACATTTGCGTATGGTGCTTGAAAAACATCGCAAGCATAAACTCTAAGCCAAATTCGAGAAGTTTGAATCCTAGCTAAAAGAAGTTGCATTTCTTGGTCATATTCTATCTGAAGGTGGAATTGCAGTTGATCCAAGAAAGATACAAGCTATCATAGAATGGGAGCCGCCTCAATCTGTTTCTAAAGTCCGAAGTTTTCTCAGTTTAGCGGGATACTATCGCCGCTTTATCAAAAACTTCTCCAAAATCGCTCGACCAATGAGTCAACTCCTGAAAAAGTATTATGATTTCTGAACTTTAGAAACGCTTAAGCCTTTTCGGCAGTTTGTAAACAATCTCGTCTAAATGCAAATTTTATGAAGAATAGCCCAGAAATGATCTTTAAGATGTGATCTACCATAATCTAGAAAAATATTCTTATTTCATCTTGATTATCATCTGAATCCTGCTAATGCAATAACCTTAAGTGATAAGGTCGCTGAAAGCGCAGTAAGTGCAAATTAACTCTAGTAGCCTCCTTTGATATAGCCTGCATTATTGCATTTGCAAATACCACTTAAGTCTTGCAGAGTACGAAAGTACTCAACCTTGCTTAATCTATTATTTTAGGTTGATAAGAAAGCAAAGCTCCGAAGATTATCTTTCTTCGTAGGACGCGGGAATTTTTGATGATGCGATCTTTTTAGGGATTTATGCCTTGTCTGTTGCCTGTGGGTTAGATGGGCATACTACAAGACTTTGCTTCTTCTGTGCTATATAAATATATGCTCTGAATTGTAAAAATGCAATGTATAAATAGCTTCTGCTTTAATAATATTGTGTATAGTTGTGATTCCAATTGTTGTAAATGTGCGTACTAGCTACTGATGATGGGACTAGTACAGAATGCACATGAGATTTCCATTTTAACATTTATGTGATATGGGGGTCGTTACAACAATCTTTCGAGGTTGAACTTTTCAATAGATTATCACTGTCTATTCACACATGTTCATTATCAATCTCCATGGAACATACTTTACAGGCATCTTCCTCCGAGCCCGCTGGAGTAATGACTAAAGATTTACCTTTTGATTCTTTAGGTGATTGTTCTTTCGCTTCAACCTTCGCCTGGATCTTTGCCAATTCTACTTCAGAAACATACTTGCTGCTTCAACCTCCGCCTAGATCTTTGCTAATTCTGCTTCAGAAACATACTCGAAATAGAAATCACACTTACAATCTTCTTCCTTTTGTTAGTCGTCTCCATTGAGATCAGCATAGGCAACGAGATCAAACCAATTTTCTTCATCCATCGCAAAGGATTCTTTTACCTAGATTACCGGAAGGCCCTCCTTCTAACGCCAACTGTCGATGTCCAAGACCTAGGGACCCTTAATCGAGCTTATGAAAATATGATTGTGGGCTCCAAGTAAACAAGATGAGGAAAACAATATATGGGGATTTCTTCTTTATTAGCCAAGCGGCTCTACAGACTATACAAATTACAAAATGAATGCTCTCAGAAGTCTATTGCTTATTCTGGTTACGAGTTAAATGCCTCCAACAGCATGGATCGACCCCCTATTGATATCGGTTCAAGAGGCGGCAGTTGGGTGCGTCGTGTAACCGAGAGGTGTCTTCCCGCTAAATGGTGTCTCCTCGTCAAAGAGTGCCTTTTTCAGAGATAACTTCTGGGTAGTTATGTATACCTGTCAGATAACTGCACGTGCAAAGACATGTGCGGGGATTACCGCTCGTACTCGATCAGTTCACTAATCGGGGTGACTATTTCACCGGTCGGGGATGACCAATGTGAAGCAAAGTTTATTGACCACCTTAACTGAACTGGTTTGAGACTTAACCGTTCGGATAAGGGTGGACTTTGTTCTATCTATTATGGGCTTTATGTATTGTAGGCCCATTAATAGAGTATAGTCACGAATAATTAACGACCCAAATAAGTGACAAACTTTTAATTCTTATCACCTCTCTCTAAGGGTTTTAGGGTTTATTAAAAGGATTTGGTTTTCTTATACTCTTTTAAGATTTTCCCACCTAGTTGTGAGGCTTTGTAACCACTCCTCTCATTAAGATATAAAAATTATTTTCTTGCTCAAGTTCATACTCATTTTGTTGCCCATCTGTAACATCCCAAAATTTGAGTTTTGGAATGTTTCAATTTGAAAATGAACCATCTACATTTTCCCTAAGCCCGCATTCGCCTGGCCCGCTTCGCCCGCGCACAGCCCAGCCGCTCGCGCCGTCGCCCGAAACCCTAGCCGCGCTGCCGCCTTGGAGTCTGGGTTGGACACGCCTCCCGAGGGATAAAATGCCGCACTGCACCCCCTCCGAGGTTCTCCTTGTTGCGATGCACCCGCCGTCCTATTTCGCATCGCCTGTGACCTCTCTGTTGCTTTGTGCGCCCTCGCTGGAGTTCATCGCCGCAACCGAAGCCTTCCGTCATGTCGATCTTCACAATCAGTCAATCTCCTCCCCTGTCGTTTGCACCATCGAGTTCGTCGAGCTGCGGCTATCCATATCCATCGAAGAACTAAGCCGATCCGGTACTGGTTCGCTATAGCCCGTGTCGTCTTCTTCGGTGACGGCGAGCTCAAGCCTCTGCGCCGCCGTGCGAAGCCGAGCAGTCGCCATGGTCGTCCGATCCAACGCCACTGCTAGATGCGCGACATGTGGTATGCATGCTATGTCAGTGCCGCATCAACCTTGTCGCCCACGTGTCGCCTCGTCATCAGTGACGTCAGCAATGACGTTAGCTTAGCCGCTGTTTCACAGACGTAGTCCACCGTAGACTAGAGCCTCCGCGTGGACTCGGTCTATGGACCTAGGATCCCGCACGTCAGCCGTGCATCAGCAGTGACGCAATAAACCAGTTTTTCCTTTAGAAAAATAATTCCAGAAAATTTTCTTTTTCTTTTTCTCTGAATTTAATCTTTCGGAGGCTCGTTCTCTTTCATATGAACTCCGATTGAGCCAATTCAAGTTTCTAGATTTTTCTAAAATCAAGATCTATCTTTTAGAGGTATTTATTTTCAGTTTTGAATTTGTTTGAGTCTCTATTTGGTATTTATTTGGTTTCATTGCTTTCTTTTTCGGTAGACACTAATCACGAGGGAGCGAACAGAGACTTCGAAGACCAAGACACAGCACTAAATCAGCAAGGCAAGTCATAACCTTTAATCATATTGATCCTAAGTTTGCAAAGTAATTTGTTTTATACAATTGCATACTATTTATGTATAAATTATTATTTCATGGGAATAACTATATACCTAGTTGTCATTATACCACCTTGATTATTGGAATGCCATTTATCCATTGTTAACCCTAGATTGGGTCATTATTAGTTGGACATGATCATATTACCAACAATGGGTTATCGTAGCTATGCTTAGACTTGCTTAGTTATACGATGGGATTCATATCACATCTTGAATAAAGTTAATCTTGACTTAATAAGATATTGAATTGTGGCCGATAGCCACTATTGTAAAATTTGTTGTACCATGGCAGGATTTGCCATTGGTCTTGGTTGAACAAAATGTTTTCCCTCAAGCAAGTGATCGTGCAGTAAAGGGGGTGCTTTCTAGCACATTGGGATGAGGATGTCTTGCCTGAGACGACTTAGGGACTTAATCTTGTGCACCATTGAACTGGGTCTAACCGTACTACCACAAGTATGGTATGGGAAAGACTGTCGGGACCCGAATATGCAAATCCGGACCCTCTGTGTATATCGCACTAGTCCAGGATCACGCTAGTGCACACAGGCTCAACATAGATGCTATCACAGTCATACACAGCGGAATAAAGCATAACTTTAATAATTAATAATAACTGTTGTCTTACATGATTATTGCCTCACACGGCTTAACTAAGAAATAGCAAATAAGCAGCAGCGGAAATGAAGTAAACGCAATAGCTCCCCAGTTCACCACAGGCAACTGATGAGGCTCAGACCCTAAGCATCAGCGTCGTGGTACTCCTCCAAGAATGTCGTAGATTCCTCCTCTTCTGAAGTTTGTTGTTGCGGGATGAGTACATAAAGCACTCAACAAATCGTGCACAATATTGCAAGTCTAATATTCTACATGCTTGGCTTATTCCAAGGAAGGCTAACATGGCTATTTTGCAGTAAAGCGTCATTTATACAAGAATACAGTAAGTAGATTGAAAGACAGTAAAAAATAACAGTAAATAATAGACTCAACTTTTCAAGTAAACAGGGTTTTTCATCCTGAGGCAAATTCCAAGTTTTCATGGCAATCCCAACGAGTTTTTATTTAACAAAAGTCTAACCCTTGACTGTAATTCCCGAGCATTGCCTAATACCGTGAGCATGGCTATTCGAATAGGTTTCACACTTTGCGGAGGTTATGCAGCTTACCCACACGATATAATCAAACACCACACAGGTGAGTGACCATAACAAAGCCTTTACAATGCTCTGTTTAGACCTGGTACTACCTGCTAATGTTTCAACACTGGTGGGACTGGTTACCACATCCAGGGCACCCCCTCTTGCGCCATGTGAGCTACCCCATAACCCGGGACTCACTGAACACCAACATAGTACCAAAATCTAAACATCACAAATTAGTTAGCTAGGCTGTCCCATTCCAGATGTGTGGTTGCAAGTAAGACTCAGGTCAAAAGCCTGCAAGGTTAAGTCCTTAAAGTGAACGAGACAAGACTTCCACATACCCCTGCCCAACAGGCCCACCTTGGCATACTGCCCCTTGCCACCTGCACCGATCTAAAATGATTACCACCCCAGTTGATTACCATGCACCACGTGCCATCACCAATTCAATCTAGTTGTGTGACCTCCTCGTCACGACAACTCAATATCACTGTGTGACAACACATGAAACACCAATTTATAAACATTATTCCATAATCCATTAGTCAAGATTAAATATCAATATTCCAGATACATGTGATGACGTGGCATGGCTAAGCAAACTAACACGGTATAACTAGTCCCATGTTGATTATTAATATTAACCAACTATAGTTCCACATCCTAGGGTGATAATTAGATCATGGCATACAATTGACAAGGTATGATTTAATTCAAATAGGCATATTATCTAGTTCCCATATTAATTAGAGTCATTTATACACAAAAAAATATCATGCATAAATTTTAAAGACAAAATAGCAATTTTGTAAAATTAGGTGCAACATGATCAAAGCACAACATGCCTTGGAACAGGTGCTAATCTTGCTCTGAACTTGGGTTTGGAAGCGACGAATCCTCCTCTAGAGCACCGAGCAATTCAACGTCTACGCGAATCGAGATAAAATAGCAATAAACACCCAAAATAGAGAGCAAATAGACACCCAAAATTCAAATAAAAAGCACCATTAAATAGATCTTTATTTTAAAAAATTTTAGAAATTTGAATCACTCAAATCCGAGTTCAAATGCAAACGATATAGCTATTCAAAGTTTTAATTAATTCTAGAATTAGAAATTCTGATTTTCCCAAATTATTTTTATAAAGAAAACTCGGATTATTGCGCAAGCGACACGTGGAACAATCCCAGGCCGACAAGCGGCTTGGTCTACGACCCTATCGACGGAACTCCTCTGGTCCACCGTGAACCCGGCGCACGGCGCCTCGGTTTCCACACCGACACACGTCGCACATCCGCACACTTATCCGACGGCTACTAATCTACACACACGCGGCTCAATCTCGATTGCTCATCCGAATCCAACAGGCAGTGCTTCACCCGAGCGGTTACCTGTTCACGCGGCGACGTGACTCAATCTGGGGCGTTGCTTGGCGATTCGACGGTCGACGATGCTTCCCGGACGCAGATGGCAGCACGGTGGCGAACTTCACCAGAGATGAGGAAGACGACCACCCGAACGGCGAACGAGACGACTCCGGCGAGGAAGAAGTGGCGCCCTCGACATGGCTTGGAAAGACACTCTAGATCTGGAACCCGCGCGGCGAACGGCGGCTGAACAGTGGTGGAAACTGAAGAAAACCGTGGTGGCGCTACGAAGAACTACGGCGAGCTCCTGGGGCTAAACGGCGGCGACTCTGAGGCGAAGACTTGAGCGACTGGATGCGCAAGGAGGTGAGGAACATCGGGGTGCGGGCTGCGGCTTTTATAGACTCGGTGTGCGTGCAAGCATGGCAGCCCAAGCAGTCTGCGGCGGAGACGGCGCGCGGCGGCGATTTCGGAATCCCGATCGGAGACAACGATGGACCACCGTTCGATCTGCAACGAGCGGCCACGATGAACTCCCGGGCGATACGATCTGATCCACCCTTTCCCCAAACAATGGGCGAGACCTAACCCTTCCAAATATAACGCGAAGCAATCCCGACGCACGATCCAGATCCAACGGCTGGAGACGCTAGGGTTTCGCGGAGAAGAAGACCGCACGATCTGGATCCAACGGTCCACACGCGAGGCGGCGGTGAAGTGGGCTGACGGGCCGCATAGCGCTAGCCACGCGCGCACAGTGTTGGGCCCAACCCAGTACTGATCCAACGGATTTCTAGGGTTTTTGATTTAAAATAATTACAGAAATTAGTTTTAATAGTTTTAAGCCATTAAAATATGAGGAAAAATCCAAGAAGATTCTCATAAATACTTTGATACATTTTGAACTCAAATAAAATGTTTTTGGCAAAACTTTATATTATTTTTATCTATTTATAATTAGTTTTCACAAAAGGTTCAATATACTTAATGAAACTAAATTCAAATAAATTCTAGAAAGAATCCAATAAATTCAGAAAAACATAAAATGCACAAATAATCAGAGAATAAAATTATAAGCAAATTTTGGGATGTTACACAGACCTAGATAATTAATTTGCAATGTCTAGCCTTAAGTACTGCCAATTGGTGGTGTGGGTTCCGGGATGGACGTGTAGATTCGCAAGGCGCAACAGGGGGGCCTAAGGGGTGAAACCTTAGCGGGCAGTACCGAATTTAGACAACGCATTATAAATATTTTGTCATGATCTCTCAGTGGTACGCCAAAGGAAGTGTGCTAATGACGTTGCACAAAAAGATGATCATGTCTTATGGGTAAAGCTGTACAACCTCTGCAGAGTGTAAAACTATTCGAATAGCCGCGTCCGTGGTCATGGACATGCTCGAAAATTTCACATGAGGTACAGAGTGTTTCATGAAATGTTGGATGGTAGAATTGTGGGATGTGAATGGGGAGTTCACTGTTATTTTTTTCCTTAAAGTAATACTATTGAATTTAGTGGTTTGATAATTGTTTTAGATGGTGTAAGGTGATGCCTCGCCATTCTGTTCATGTTGTCTACCATTGATTTACCAGTTAATTATTTATCTTTTCACAAATGTGCTTTTAATCTATTTACTGTGTTGCAATTCAAGTTATTGCTTTCTGCAAATGAACCATATGACTATCATTTGTCAAGCCTCGCATGAATATATATATTGCATCATTTCTCTACAGCTTGCTGAGGACTTTTTGTACTCAGAATTTATGCCTTTGTTGATCAGTTGCTGAGGTAGGATCAGGAAATATTAAGTATCATGAGGAGGAATATTATGAAGACTACGTGGATTAGGAAGGCGTTCCCCAGACGATTGCCTGTGGCATGTCGAATAGCCAAAGTTATTTTATTTTCGCTGCAACAGTTTAATTGTTTCTTAAGCCCTTAATGCATAGTTGTATGAATCTTGACCATAAAGTCATTTGCTCTTTTTAATAATAATTTGCTTTTTCTTAGTTAATTCATTGCATAGAATGATATTTCATCTATGTTTCCACTGTGTGCACTAGCGTGATCCTGGACTAGTGCAGTATACACAGAGGGTTTCGGATTTGCAAATCCTGGTCCCGACACCTTCCCTCTTGAGTTCTGATTTCTTTCTCTCTTGTTCTTGTGTTGCTAAGGATGAATAATTGATTAGATGAATCTTCTATAGATCATATCCTAATCATCTAGGCAAGCTGCAACTCTCTCTTCTAAGTTTTTGTAAGAAACCGATCTTTTTGCTTGGGAAGAGAAAGATTTTTGGTGGATCATGTTCTTACTCGTTTGAGGTTTGTTTCCTTGTTGTTCTTCCTTGCTATGACATGTGGGAGACCATATAAGGTCATCTTAATCATTAAATCCCCACGAGAAAGCTCAGGGTGAAGTTTTTAGTTATTGCTCGATTTTGGTGCAATCTTTCTTATATTGAAAAAAGGTCGGAATTTTAACATTAATCTTTGTGATTGAAGATTGGAATAGGTTCTTAACATCTATAGGAAGGTGCGCACAAAGTTTCACATGTTTTGGATCATCCAATCATAAGATACAACAATTCTTGGATTTGAACTCGGGTAGTTTTTACTATTCACCCTTATTCATTCGTTATACTGTTTCATCCAACTAGTTCGTCGTACTGTCTATCTAGCCAGTCGCTAATTTTATTTCTCATTGGCACTATTCACCCGACCATTTCGCCTACACTGTTCACACAACCAGTTCTCCTGGGGTTGTTTGAATTTTGAGAGGATTTTATTTAGCTCTTATTCAACTCTTCCTAGTCGCATTTTTCAGTCCCTCATGTGTCACCGGCAAGGATTGAATTTCGTCGAAATCTCAGATTTCAGACCCCCCACACGAGATCTAAAGTATCGGCCAAAAAAAATTGAAAATTGTTTGGAATGCTACAGTACTTCCATTTTTTCGTCGAAATTTCGGTCAAACCTGGCGAAATTTCAAGAAAAAAAATCCGGATTTTACCATTTTTTAAGGCTGGATTTGACTTCAATTACATCGATAACGCATAAGAAAGTGATCTTTGATGATAATTTGTCCAAAAAATATTTTTTGACATCTTTTAAATTTTTGGCAGAAATACTGTTGGAATTTTATAAAATTGAACAAGATTTTTCATGCTATAAAAAAATTATGGTTCTATCTCAAGAAGTCTAGTATCAAACAGGAATTTTTTAAATATTTTAACTTCATTTGTTATCTTTTAAAAATAAAAAACAGAATTGACATAAACGAGGTAGTAAGAGTTTCGGAATTTATAATTTTTTTCATATTTGATCATCATTTGAACATTTTATGGTAACATTTGTGATGCATCAAGGCTAAAATATTTTCAAAATGTTCTAACTTGGTTTGAACTATTTTTCTTGCAGTTGAAATTTGTCGGTCAGCCTTCAGTTGCACTGTCCAAATTTTTTAAAATTCATGAAGCTTGATCATAATCTTAAAATTTTATGAGAACATTAATGATGGATCATAACCATGCACAAAAAATTTCCAAAGTTTTTAACGTGGTTTGTATCATTTTTCATTCGGATCAAATTTGTTAGTCAGTGTTTTAATCAGGACAGTAGCAATGTTTGAATTTTTAAAAAATCCTGAAATGTGATAGTCATCTGAAATGTTTATGAGGACATTACTGATATGCCAGGAACCTCCAAAACAAATGTCAAAATGTTTTGAAATCGTTTGAACCATGTTTCGTTCAGTTGAATTCATCAAAATTTTGGCAATACCGCTCGAAATTTCAGTAAAAAAAAATTTCGGATTTGAATTTTGTCTTTTGAATTTCGTCTGGATTTTTTTCGAAATAAAGATATTTTGCCAAAATTTCAAATTTCAGTCAAGGGCAAAATTTTATCAAAACGAAATTTGAATTCATGTTCACCGGGATGCATGCGATCTGCATCGCGAATAGCATGCGTGCGTGCGTTATCCTTCCTGGCTTCTTGTCGGACGCAACAATGCGCGCGATCCGTTACGTACGTGGTATAGTATGAAGACAGACGGTGCGCACGGTTTAACAACACGGCATCACACACAAGTTACAACTTATGACTACAGAATCGGAAGGACTGCCATTTCCATACAGCGCTGGCTAGAGATCGAACACTTCAATTTCCTCTGCGCGCGCGCTCTCTCTCTCTATATATATATATATTTATTTATTTACTTATTTATTTACTTATTTATTTATATATTACCTAGGCATGGTGTCCAAGTACTATGATCTAAAAAGGATATCTTCTCTATATATTTTCAGGTGAAAATTTTAGGATGCTGAGTTTAACCAGTTTACTAACTAGTTCAGACAAGTTTCAACTGAAATTCAAACTAATGTTTCCCTTTTTTATGATAGTTTGGTTGTAGGTATCTGCTGATTTTATATATAAATCAGTAAAGCATGTGATCCAAACTTGTTCAAAATCTTTGAATTTGGATATGTTTTTTCAAAAATATGTGTTCCATTTGAATTGTTATAGATGGGTATATACCCTAAAACTGAAATTTTTGAAAAACATACTCGAATATGGTTTGAATTCGTCCATTTGAAATCATTGTGTCTAGACACCATGGTGCCCCATTTCAGACATATATATATACAACGGGTCATATTTAAGGTATCTTATTCGTTTTAAGAGAAAAAATCCCACAATAATCTTAAATTCTAGAAATTCTCGCATTAATCGAAAGAAAAAGAGAAGGATCCCCACCACTTATTTTAGTGGGGCCAGATTATAACGGTGTAGATTAATCATATATAACAAATACAATTGTTTTTTAATCATTGGGAGTAGAGTTGCATCATATATAAATAGAATTATATAACAAATATAATTGTATTTCAATCATTAGAAGTAGACAATTGTTTCATAATATCTAGACGCGCAGTTGTGCGGGTAAATATGCTAATTATTAGGAAGGAAAAAGGTTCAATCATTAGAAGTAGAGTTGCACATCAAAACAATTGTATCATAATATCTAAATGCGTAATTGTGTAGATAAATATGCTTTTCTACGTATGTGTTGGCGTCAAAAACTTGATGTAGGGTCTCGACAAAGAAGACACCGCATTTAACACCGGTTCAGAGCGTGCGGTCGATTTGACTCAGAATCGACAAAGTAAAAATATAAAATTCGCTCAAAGCCGATCGTGGAGATCAATCGGCTTAGACTTAATCAGCTTGAAGCCGATCAAGATCGAGGTAACAAGGTAAGTCTAATTAACCGATTAAGGCTAATCAGATGATAAAGGTAGATCGATTCTGAAGAAGGCGATGTGCAACAAAATCAGAACAAATCAAACCTGGGGGAGTAATTGACGAAGATCAACAATCGGCGATGCGCAACTTTATTGATCAAAATCGATTACAAAGAGAGATCTAAATTACAGAGGCTACTCCTAGTCGACAGGACAAAAATAAGAAAGTAAAGGCTGGTTGATTGTATTGTGTTGGATTCTTCTGCAGCTTGCTCTGGCCCTTCCTTTATACCTTTGGCCGATCGTGTCCTACTACAACACGTTTTAAGTCCTGATCCATATCGGCCTTATCTCGGACAGTTATTTCCTCAAAGATTTTGCTGTTACCAAATATCTTAAATTTTCCCAAACTATCTGCTAGTATCCATATCTTTGACTTTATTGTCGATTTGACTATACTTGACAAATTTTGGTGCAAACATATGCCCCCTATTTTTGAGAGATGACTTGTCATCTGTCAAAAATTGTAATTATCGGCTTTTCCCATCGGCTAACTGTTGAACTTCACTCAATAACTGCTACATTATTCGCGCCGTAATTCTCAGACATGCGGGTAGTGCGTTTTAACTACTCACGCCTTTTGAGATTCATTTCCCGCCGCTTCAGATTTTCACCTCACTATAAAATGCGGCCCCCACTTCTGTCATTCTTCACGCGCACAAGCTCTCGAGTTGTCTGCAATCGGCTTAAGCTTCCTATTTTGAAGTACCTCCAAGGCAACCCTTAGTCCATCCACCCTTCTTCATCGGCTGCAATGGATCCCAGCCAGGTACTTATTCCGATCCCGTATAGCAACGACCAATATTTTTTGGGTTCATTGGGAAATCTAGATGTCCATACCGTAACAAACCAAGAAATCCCTCGTTTACCTCTGTCGGCTTCTGGTCAAAACATAGAGGGTTGGAATAAAAGTTTCAGAGCCTGGCCGACAGCTCTCAAAGGATAGAGGAATTGGTTTATTAGAGTAGCGGCCCAAAAGAGGGGTGAATGAGAAAGAATAGGCATAGCCGAGTGTATCCCACTTTCCTTAGCCGACCCAGAAGCCAATGAGCCCTTGGTGGCCACGGCCTGTTATTTTTGGTCGGACTGTTTTAACGCCTTCTTGTTCCGCACCGGCCCCATCGGCCCAACTCTTTTAGATGTTGCTCAGTTATGCTGCCTTCGGCCAGATGGTGAACAAGTATCGGCTTTTAGCGGAAAACCAAAATATAAACTTATCCGATCCAAGGGCAAAGGTTGGGCCAAATATATTGGAAATAATAACAAGATTAATGGCCTGGTGTCGGACGAAGAGCATGTTGCCTTTCTGAATCTTTGGTTAGACCGTTTTTTTGTTTTGTGGAGCATCTCTTGGACCAACTCAGGTTTATCAAGTGATAGCAGAGTAGCTTGTTGAAGGTCGTCGGCTAGCAATAGGAAAAATCTTCTTGGGCGTTGTGTATCAGATGCTTTATGTAATAAGGAGTCGGCTCTATACCGGTTTTGGGAAGTTCACCGTCGGTAATGTAGGTGGTCCGATGTGGTTTATGCAAATATGGTTATACTGCTTATTCAGCCGCTCCTTTAATTTGGATACAGCCGACGAGACTCCTTTTCCAAGGGATGACATACCAGAGGGGGCACCTATCCAATTTAGAGAATGCCGATCTTTTGGTGAGAGGTTTATGATGTGCTCCAGTAATGAGACAAGGATTTCTCCCGACAGCTGCAGAAGATTCTTGTCTTTCTTTTTACAATTGGACACTGAAGATTTCAAGCAGCAAGACTTCTTTAGTTATGGCGCTACAGCCGATTTTTCTTGGCCTTCATTTCTGAGTTTGGAAGCCGATAGTTCTCTGATACCTCAGGAGACTTTGGATTTGTATAGAATTTTCATTTCTCCGTGCATTTTCCATGTCGGCCTCCACACTAGGAATCGGACGTTCCAACCTTCATACGAGTTTTACCATCCTTCAGTTTACGCAAGACAGCTCGGCTTCGGCCAGGTAATTCCGAGTTTGCCACTTCTAGATCGGCTTCAACCTAGAGCCAGGGTTCGCAATGCCACATCAGCGAGGCTAGTCTTGGAGTTAGCCGATGAGCTTCAACTTCGCAGTCTCCCACACTTCCATCTGAACGCTCGTCGGGCAGGAGGTTTCACAACATGGTGGTCGGCTATTGCTGAGTGTTTGTACATGGAGAAGACTCCGTCGTTTATAATGAAGGAATTATTTCCAAATCTATCAGAGCCATCTTTAGTGTCTAACAGCGATTCTAGCAATGAAGCTAGCTCATCGGGTTACACTAACACAAGTCTAGTAGATATTGATAAGGTATCGGCTTGAAATAATCTTCTCTTGTACATCGGTCCTTTGCCAGATGCATTTTTCTAATCACTTTTGCTACGTTTTGCAGGCTAAGGCTGTCGGCAAAAGCCCGTCTCTGGTCAATCGAGCAGTGGCCAAGTCAAAAGGCCACATCAGTTGACTGGTCTTACTGGGAACACTTAAGGTACCCTAGGGGTTCAAAGTCCATCCTTATCGGACAATGAGAAAAAACAACCAAATAAGTACAAACACAATCGACTTATTACTATTTTCTCTTTTGCCGAACTGACTTTTAGCCGATCTATATTTTCAGAAAAGAAGAAAACAAAGTACACCAAGGCTCCTGCAAAGAAAGGACCCAAGCCCCACGAGCAAAGCGGCGAGAGTTCGCCACATGCGTCGACTACGGACAAGGTAGGTCGTTGTACTTTTGTTAAGAATTGTCCCTCAACACGTCGGCTTACCTTGCATTTTACTTCTTTTAGCCGACGCCCTCGGCTCAAGTGGCGAAAATCTTAGCTGATCTCCACAATATTTCTTCTGCACCACTATCTCCTCCACGTCCGACGCCAACAACACTGATCACCGCTCCGCCAAAGCTCTCTGATCCAACGAACCTGCTGGGCTTTTCTTTGGCCGATCTTGATGATCCCGAGATCATGGCTACGGATGATTATGACGTAGAGATCAGAAGGATTCTGGAAGTCTCGAAGGAAGCGTCGGCTGCCGTGACCTCTGCCCCAGGTATGCAGGAAAAACTTAACAAGCTTTTTGACCTAGTTATGAGGCCGCAATCGGAGATATTGGCGAACAATCAGCCGATCAGAGACGCCATGGCGGCCGTTGAAATCGACCTACCTCCAGAGGCGACGCAAGCCCTCCTAAATGTATGCCACTTGGACGAGAGAAGATCCGAAGTTGAGGAAGCACATGCCAGAATTAATCGACGTGAAGCCCAGGAAGCCGATCAAAAGCTTCTGGATGAGCTGGTCGCAGACGCGAAGGCAAAGAAACGCAAATTTGATGTCGATGCGCAGCAGCTGAAGTTGACCAAGGAGTCCCTCTCCAAGCTTGAAAATACAAAGAAATTCCTTTTGGAGGAATTGGCCAAGACAGAAAAACAAATCCAAGAAAGCCAGAACTCCATGGAAAAAACTGCGTCGGAGATAAAGGACCAGAAACTAAGCATCGCCATGGCTATGGTAAGTGTGAAAAAACAGTCGGCCAAGGTGGTACCAGTGCCAGGAAATGCAAAAGAAGACGATCGCATTATTGAAGAAGTTCAAAGCGTGATCGCAAAGGCCGCAGGTGCTCTGTCGGCTTTAGGCGCAACTCTTCCTGGCTCAGGCATCCAGTGATAGATTGAAATGTAAAAATTTGCTGGTTATTTTGGAATACTCAAGATATTTTGTAACTCTTGCTATGCTTATAATCGGCTGTTTAACCGATTTAATTTTACTACCTGTAATTTCATTCTGAGTCTACAATCTCTTTTAGCCGATTAACAGCACCGTGTTAACTTGGCTTTTTGAACGTGATTCTTAGTCGGCTAGGCTCCAACCCAAACGCTAGGATAATACTTCTTTAAATATTTCCCGTTAATAGCTTTAGGCAAAACATATCCTTCCAACGTTTCTATTACGTATGAATTTCCACCGACTAGCCGATTAACTTTGTACGGTCCTTCCCACGTAGGTGACCATTTTCCAAATCGGTTATCTTTCGAACCAACAGGCAATATCGTTTTCCATACCAAATCGGCATGATCGAAAGACTTAGGCATGACCTTTTTATTATACGCCCTTGCAACCCTGATTTTAATCTTCTTAAGCCGATCAAGTGTGGACAAACGTAATTTTGCCAATTCATCCAAGTTGTCGATCATCGAATTATTATAATCCTGAGCCGACAAACCGTTTTGTCTGACCACTCGTATAGATTCAATATTGATTTCAACGGGTAATACGGCTTCTTGACCATACACCAGCTGGTAAGGTGAAAGCTTCGTTGCTCCGTGGTAGGCTAGCCGATACGCCCAAAGCGACTCCGATAGAGTTGAGTGCCAATTCCTCGGTTTTTCATCAATCTTTCTTTTGATCAATTTGATTAACGTTTTGTTGGACGACTCGGCTTGTCCATTAGCCTGAGCGTAGTACGGGGATGAATTCAACAGTTTGATCCCTAGACTTGTCGCGTAACTCTGAAACTCGTTAGACATGAACACCGTACCTTGATTGGTCGTAATTGTTTGCGGTATCCCAAACCGATGAACAATATGCTCATTAACAAAACCGATGGCTTCAACACTGGTTACTTTCTTAAGTGGTATAGCCTCAACCCATTTAGAGAAATAATATGTTGCGGCCAAAATAAACTTGTGACCTTTACTTGAAGCAGGAAATATTTGGCCGATTACATCTATTCCCCAACCCCCGAACGGCCATGGCTTGATAATTGGGTGCAAGGCTGATGCTGGTGCTAGTTGTATATTGCCAAACTTTTGACAGGTCTGACATCCTTTATAATACTTGAAACAATCTTCTAGCATTGTCGGCCAAAAATAACCTGTCCGTTTGAGCATCCATTTCATCTTATCAGCCGATTGATGAGAACCACAAATGCCTTCATGCACTTCACCCATTGCTACCCGTGCTTCTTCAGCTCCAAGACATCTCAATAGCAATCCTTCCATCGTCCGATAATACAACATATCGTCCAAAACAATGTGTTTTAAAGCTTGTTGTCTAATCTTGCGTTCGGTCGGCTCAGATGGATTGATCAAGTAATTCTTTATTTGCGTTCTCCAATCCGCGACATCCACGCACATGACGGCTTTATTCATTAGCTCAGTTACCAGATATCGGTCAAGGTCTTTGTACCCTGATGCCTATTGAGCCAGGGCGTTAGCTCTATCGTTCAATTCTCGAGGGACATGACCGATAGAAAATGATGTAAATGAGCCGATTATCTCGAAGCATTGTTCTAGATATTTCAGCAGTACTTCATCTCGGCATTGGTATTCTCCTTTTATTTGTTGTACAATTAACATAGAGTCCCCATACGCCTCAACCGCACATACTCCGATATTTTCTAATAATTGCAAACCTTTGAGCAATGCTTCATATTCTACTTGATTGTTTGAGCATCGGCTATTCAGCCGAAATGCGAATTCGAAATTATGCCCTTTAGGTGATATGAGCACTACACCGATTCCATCGCCCTCTCTGCATACGGACCCATCAAAAAACAATTGCCAAGGAGCTACGGATACAAAGTCGGCAGTAGTGTCATGCCCTGTTATAAAATCGGCTAGAACCTGCCCTTTGACTGCTTTGGCCGATTCATAAGACAAGTCGAACTCAACCAAGGCATAAGCCCATTTGCCAAGTCGACCCCGTAAGATTGGAGCTAATAACATATATTTTATAACATTGGTTTTACAGATCACCTTACAAGCCGATGCTAATATATAATGCCTTAACTTCGTGCATGAGAAATATAAAGATAGACACAATTTCTCAACGAAAGGGTACCTGACTTCCGCATCAAGAGTCGTCGGCTCAAATAAAAGATAACTCTTTCCTTACCATCAACCTCTTGTGCTAGAACAGCTCCAATAGTTTCCTCCTCAGCCGATACATATAGTCTGAAAGGAACCCCTTTTCGTGGTGCAACCAAAACCGGAGGGCTGGACAAATATCTTTTAACGTCATCAAAAGCCTCTTGCTGATCGGCTCCCCACACAAATTCTTGATTATCTTTCAATTTCAACAACGGGGTAAAGGCACGAATTCTGCCGGAAAGGTTTGAGATAAACCTCCGTAGATAATTAATCTTGCCGATCAACTTCTGTAATTCGTTTTTGCATGCCGGCGGCTTGGTGTTGGCTATGGCCTTCACTCTTGCTTGATTAACCTCAATACCTCTCTCATGTACCATAAAGCCTAAACATTGCCTAGCCGACACGCCAAACGCACATTTGAAAGGATTCATCTTCAAGCCACGTGATCTTATGTTCTGAAAAACCCTTTCTAAATCGGCCAAATGCTGCAAATCAACTACCGATTTTACTACGGCATCATCAATATATATTTCAACGATGTGACCGATTAAGTCATGAAAAATCAGGTTCATGGCTCGTTGATATGTTGCCCCAGCATTTTTTAAGCCAAAAGTCATAACCGTCCACTCGAATAAACCTATGGCTCCAGGACATCTGAAAGTTGTCTTTGGTATATCGGCTTCTGCCATGAGTATCTGATTGTATCCGGCATTTCCATCTAGAAAACTTATGATTTTATTCCCTGATGCAGCATCAATAAGCATATCGGCTATCGGCATCGGGTATTCATCTTTTGGTGTCGCTTTATTCAAATCTCTAAAATCGACACATACTCGAAGTTTTCCGTTCTTCTTCATGACTGGAACAATGTTGGAAACCCACTCCGCATATCGATAAGGTCTTATAAATTTAGCCTCCAACAATCGTTCTATTTCTTCTTTTATAATTTTATACAGAGCCGGATTAAAACGCCTAGGGTACTGTTTAAACGGCCGATAACCTTGTTTAATGGGTAGTCGATGTTCTACCAATTGTCAGCTTAAACCAGGCATCTCGTGATACTCCCAAGCAAAACAATCTTTATATTCTCTAAGAATTTCTATTAATCTCTCTTTATATTTACATCTAATTTCGCGTTAATAAAAGTTGGTCTTTTTATATCGCCACTACCTAATATCAACTTCTTCAAGTAAATCAGTGGACGTAAAGCCTTGACCCAACTTTTCAACCTCTTGAAAGTCTTCTATAGCCTCATAGCTATTCGTTGTTTACCGATAGCTTTGCAATTTATCTTGTAATGCCTTCACTGTTTTTCTTGTCCCCATCGGCGTAGCACTTCGTTTGCTCGATCAAACGTGCCTGGTTTGACACTGATCAGCACTAGTCCTGTTTTGCTCACGCAGATGAAATCGCAATCTTCTAGTGTCTTTCCTGATATACATCCTGCTTCTTCATGTTGCCAATTCGCGTCGGAACTGGCCATGGCAATGTGAGCCGATGTGTCGGCCGTGACAATTTCAACTTCCTCTCCGTTCCATTGGACAAGCGCTTGATGCATAGTCGATGGAATACAGCAGTTGGCGTGAATCTAATCTCTCCCAAGTAGAACGCTATAGTTGCCCTTGGCATCGATGACAAAAAATGCGGTCGGCAAAGTTTTGCTACCGACAGTCAGTTCTGTAACCATGACGCCTTTGGCTTCGGTGGGATCGCCAGTGAAGTCGTTTAGAACCATGTTAGTTTTAATCAAGTCTTCATCGGACTTACCCAGTTTTTTGCAAGTCGTATAGGGCATCAAGTTTACTATGGCTCCACCGTCTACCAGCATCCTTGATATCGGCTTTCCATTTATATACCATTTCAGATATAATGGTTTCAGATGCCGATGATCATCTCTTGGTTTTTCAAAGATAGCGTTTTGAACGCCTGAACATGATTGAGTAAAAGTTTCTTTAGCTGATTCAGTTTTGATTTTGAATTCGACTGGCAATGTGAACACCATGTTGATATCCATTGGGGGTGTATCATCCCTAATCATATGAGAATCTAGATCATCTGCCGATTCAAAATCTTCCTCGGCTTGTTCCTTTTTTCTCCACTCTTTTTTGACAACCTTGACCGAACGAAGCTCATTGAAAGTCTCGTCTCTCTGTTTTTCGGCGTTGGCTTCTCGGATCTCCTGTGTCCTTAGCCTCTGAAGCCGTCTGCACTGCGATCGGCTAAGGCCAGATGGACACCACCTTGGCTTGGGCTCTATTGGCTTTCGTATCTGGCCAGCCAAATCTTCCTGGTCTGAATTGGGCCTCCGTTTTTCGATCTTGTCTGGTACCGGGTTTGGTTCAGATATTCTTTCACGAACAGGCCTCCTGTACCTCTGGCCATGATCTCGAATCGGCCCGGATAACCTATCTCTAGCCGATTGTCTTGGCCAATCGTCTCGGGGGTAATGCTCCATCGGACATGTATAGGAGATGGCAGTGCTACTCCCTTTTCCCAACAAAACTGCCAAAAGGGACATCTTCTATGGGCCTTCTCCACATTTTCAGTGTGATGTAAATTATCCGACCGGCGAGTAGGATATCGTGGTTGGCTATTCATTCTTTCGTATTTCTCCATCAATTGTGAAAACGTTGGTCCCAGCCTTTTGGCCGATTGCCTTGATGGCGATTTTTCAGCTTTGTACCATTTACCCACCTGAGGATTTCCCTTGGGCTTAATGGTCCTCGAATTTTTTCCTTCGTGATTGGCTTCTATTTGTAATGAGCCGATCGTAATTTTCAACGTCTGGCCACCGTTTGAATTCGACTGAATATTGACCTGCCGATCCTTCCTCGGCTCATCATGCATTGGCACCTTTCCTTTAGCCGAACATTGAACCATGTTAATTGGGAATGGATCAGCGTCGACTTGCATGGTCGGCTCATCAGCAAATTTTAACCGACCATCTTCAATAGCCGACTGGATCTGTTAACAAAAAATATTGCAGTCGTTAGTATTGTGAGAAAAAGAGTGGTGCCACTTGCAATACATGCGTTTCTTGATCTCGTCAGCTGATGGTATAATATGCCCCTCAGGCAATCGTATTATCTTTTCTTGTAATAATAAATCAAAAATACGATCACATTTGGAAACATCAAAGGCATACTTTACTTCCGACTTATTTCTAGTCGGCTTTAGCCAAGAACAGACTAGGGATTTCTTAGACCTTCTTACCCATTTGGCTATATTTATTTCTGCTTCATCATCCTCCGAAGAATCGCCTGGGCAATAATCCACCATATTGACTTTAACTTTATCCTTTTCTTTATTGTCGTTATTTTTAAATCTATCCTTAAACGCTTTATTATCTGGGAATCGGCTTTCCTGAACCGATACACGATGCAGCAGATGGCTTAAATCGTTGAACTCTTGCCCTCCAAACTTCTCTCTAAGTGGTGGAATTAATCCTTGAAAAGCCAAATCTGCAAGTTGGTTGTCGGGCAACATGACACTAAAACATCGGTTTCTAACTTCTCTGAATCTCTTAATGTAATCAGTCACCGATTGTCCAAATCTCTGGCGAACAGAACTTAGGTCGGAAATCCTTATTTCTAAACTTCCTGAGAAAAAATATTCGTGGAATCGGCTTTCCAAATCGTTCCATAAGTGGACCGAATTCGGAGGCAAACAAGTAAACCAAGTAAAGGCTGCCCGGACAGTGACAACGGGAACAGTCTTATTTTCAGTCCATCGGACTGAGCTGCTTCGCTGCATTGAGCGATAAAGCGTCCGATGTGTTCTAGAGTAGTAGTTGAGTCGTCACCAGAGAACTTTGCAAAATTCGGGACTCTGAAATTGTGGGGGTAAGGCATACGATCTATGTAATCAGGATACGGCTTTCTGTAGCCGATAACCTTCCCCTTTGGTTGTATGCCAAATTGGTCCCTCAAGACAGCGGAGATTTGGTCGGCCCAGTTTACATTATCGGCCATTGGCACTCAGGCCCTTGATAATGTTGATCATAGTTGGCATTCTGCCCCCCCCCCCGAGTGCAAACTCGGGTAACCAATTATGCTGAGTCGACGGCACATGAGTATACTGATCATACCTATTATGCCTGACTTGAGGTTCTGGTATTGGGACGAAAGGCTCTGAATAAGTTACTACCCTATGCGGACCTGGATTTCTAAGCAGGGTAGGTTCATGCGGGTATCTTTCAGGCCCAATCGACTGTGAAACCGATTGTGGAAAAGCATAGAACGGAGCCGACGACGGCAGACTTGTTGATGCTTCTAACTTAGAGGCGTCGGTGTATGCATGGTAATGACTCACCCCACTTGGCCGAGGGTCGTTAGGCAATATTATGGTCGGCTGAGTAGGCATCATGGTAGGGGGTGAGGTCATAGCCGATGGTTTAGGATCGGCCGCTGTGCTCTGCGTATTTCGTGCTACTGAAAAAAACAGGATAATTTGGCAGAGCTTGCAATGTTCCAGCATACTACCTGACGAGGCTAACTCCTGGGATATAGTTTTAACACTATTTGCTATCATCGGCTTAAGCGTTGTCACAAGAGCCGATGATTGGTTTATTAAAGCGTGGTGTACAGACTGATTAATCATAGCCGATAGTTCGGCTTGAGTAGGCAGATATTGGCTTACCGGTTCTGTGACACCCGCTCTCCTGTATGCTGACCGTCGCAGTAGGCGGATTTTTGAGTGACGCTGCCTAGTTTTTCGATAATGACTTAGCATCATCTCCTCCAATGCAGTCTTCCGAGCTTCAATCTCTTGACGTTGTTCTGCAGTCAAATCGTCCATTGTTGGGACGATTATGACTTCTGTGTTGAGATCGGATGGCGGAATCGACTTTCCGATGAAGACATGGTCCCACCAGGCGTGCCAAGAGTCCCACTGGGCGTGCCAAGAGTGTGTTGGCGTCAAAAACTTGATGTAGGGTCTCCGACAAGAAGACACCGCATTTAACACCGAATTCAGAGCGTGCGGTACCGATTTGACTCAGAATCGATAAGGTAAAAATATAAAATTCGCTCAAAGCCGATCGTGGAGATCAATCGGCTTAGACTTAATCATCTTGAAGCCGATCAAGATCGAGGTGACAAGGTACGTCTAATTAACCGATTAAGGATAATCAGATGATAAAGGTAGATCGATTCTGAAGAAGGCGATGCGCAACAAAACCAGAACAAATCAAACCTGGGGGTGTAATTGACGAAGATCAACAATCGGCGATGCGCAACTTTATTGATCAAAATCAATTACAAAGAGAGATCTAAATTACAGAGGCTACTCCTAGTCGACAGGAAAAAAATAAGAAAGTAAAGACTGGTTGATTGTATTGTGTTGGATTCTTCTGCAGCTTGCTCTGGCCCTTCTTTTATACCCTTCGGCCGATCGTGTCCTACTACAACACGTTTCAAGTCCTGATCCGTATCGGCCTTATCTCGGACAGTTATTTCCTCAAAAATTTTGCTGTTACCAAATATCTTAAATTTTTCCAAACTATATGCTAGTTTCCATATCTTTGACTTTATTGTCGATTTGACTATACTTGCCAAATTTTGGTGCAAAGAGTATGACATAGATACAACAACATCAACAAAAAAACCATCAATAAAGGTTTATAGTCTGTTTGCGTGTTAGACAGCTTCCTTTTCTCTCTTTATTGTCTCATCCATCTCATGAGAAATCTTATGCGGCAAAGATTACATATAAACCGATATCACCCTATCGCACACATGCTCTTAGGCGTGACAAATGTGAAATCGACAGGTTTAAATGACGATTCAGGAGGAGGGGCGCGGCGACCGACACCTGCATTAAGTGAGGTAAGGTTGTGTACTTGTTACCCGGACAACACTTTTTTTCATTTTGCTAATTCTTAATCGCTTAAAATTGTACGAAACTAAATCTAAAATTATAATACTAAGTAATACATAATTTTAATATACTCTTACTGCAGTTTTAATTGTATTTGTTTTTTATTTGTATGATTTACCTTGCTTTATTTTATATCTAGATTATAAAATTATATTTTTGTATTTTATAGGGTTCACCAAACTTAACACTTTTTTTGTCTATGTTAGAATAATGTCGTTTCATTCTCAGACACCGACTCGAGGGGTGTGTCATACGAGGAAAAGAGGGGTGTGTCGAGAGTAGATCTTTATCGATGGATAGAAAAGTGACTGAACCCTTTTTTTCGTTAAGAACTACTGTACAGGTGTATGTACGTACGTGTATAGCACGTGCATTTATTGGTACATGACTCATGTATGAAAACGGAACGGAAACGATCGGTAAATGGTCGTTTCGTTTCTATTTCCACATCTTTTACCGGTAACGGAAACGGAATCTGAAACCCTGGAAACGGATACGAAAACGAATAATGATCGAAACGGATACGGAATGGAGCGGATACGGAAACGAAAGTAGAAAATTCCACAAGAACGTAATACATGATCACAATATATATGACCACAAAAACAATATAACTCATTACATCACAAAGGTGGATACAAGAACAATGTTATGTTCACCGGTATCACTAGAATGTTTTTTCTTAAGTTTGTCAGTTGAAGGCTCACAATTTGTCCCCAGATCAAACCATCATATCCTCCTCCGTATCATTATCGTTGATATTCTCTTGCTCCTCCAACTATAAAAATGTAATGCCCTAAAATTTGCATATTATTGTTCAATGTTCATTTATGATTTTTTGATATTTATCCTGGATTTTCTGGAGTTTATAAATGCCATTTTACTATTTTTATATTTATATAATTAATTTATTCAAGAAAAATGAAGCCAAAAATATGCTAGAAATGATTTTTCTTGGTTCACAATGTTCCAAAGTATTTTTGAGAATTTTTTTGGAATTTTTGAACTCTATTTGGTATTTTCTATAAAGCTATTTGTAATTCTAAAATTATTTTAATTCGAAAGTAAATGTAAATTCTCCATTCTCCTTTTTGGGCCAAATGGGCCAAGTTTCCGACGGAATTTCCGGTTTCACTTATACGGAATTTTCGATCCCGTTTTCGTTTCCGGCAGAAATGGCTCTCCCGTTTCCGTTTCCGACAAAAAAAATTTGTTTCTGTTTCCGTACCGATATTTTCTGTTTCCGTTTCCGAAAAAAAGCTTACGTTTCCGTTTTTCTCCGAAACGGTCGAAAGTTCCGTTTCCGTTTTCATGAGGCGAGTACGTCCTACTAGCTACTCAAGTATCGTAGGAGTACTAGCTACTCTCTACATGAGATGACAAGCTAGGACATGCATGCAAATGCAAATCGATCAGCTGGATAGGCTGTTCGCTTTCTTGAGTATGTATAACTAGGTATGGTTGTGCACGATGTCGTGCCGCGCGAAAAAATCTGGTTTAAATCGGTGTCCGTGTTGAATTTGTGGAAGAGTAATTTTTTTTTACAAATAACAAAACCTAAACGCAATTCCAAATCTTTCGGGTCGAAAGAATCGACGCACGTGTCGAATTTGTGAAACTACTAGTTTCTTTAAAAAAAATAACCGATAGAAAGTCCTGTTCGTGATTTTAGAATCTTTCGGGTCAAAAGAACCGTGTTTGAGTATAATTTGCAGAATTACAGGGTCTTTTTTGCAAAATAACTGATGGAAGGACTTGTTTGTGATTTAGAAATTCACAGGGTCCTTTTTGCAAAAAACGGTAGAGGGACCTTTCCGCGATTACGGATTTTTCAGAGGGTTTTCTCGCAAAACCGGTGACGTGAGCAACCTCCCTGCACTCCATTTTTTTCCGCGTATAATGGGTTTATTATTGAATAATAAATTGTCGCGGAATCAAAGATATTAAGAATATCCAAAAACAAGCACATGATAAATGAACATAAGTTACAGGAATTATCTTTTCTCTTTATTAATTGTAGATTGATTTTCTTTGTACGATGGGATGCCATATTTATATCCAAAACTCTTCATATGTAGTTTCAGAATTCACTCACCGAAACCAAGAATCCAGTTGTATCTCAACAACCAAAAGTCTGATTATATCTCAACATTGTCCCTTGAATAAATACCACGTAATGTATATGCATCATAAAAAACTGCTCCCAAAAACTTAGCAGAAAAAAAAGAATAGAGAAAAAAGTACATTGCATCTGTATATTATATTACACCTATTGCCTCATTAAAACCTTCATATGAGATAATTTTAGGAAAACTCACTAAGGAAAAAGGAGTGCAACTTATAATCTTCTGGATTAGGGTAGTATCTTCATGATCATTCTAGGGTTATGGTTCACGGATTTACTATCTCAAAATCATCTCATTCCGTTGCTACAAACACATCTTTCAAATCTGGATGTTGACAAAGACTTAGTGAATAAATCAACTAGATTTTCACATGACTTAGTTTGCAAAATATTTACCTCACCATTTTTCTGGAATTCATGAGGATCGAAAAGTTTGGGGGTAATATACTTCATGATATTGCTCTTTAAATAACTTATTTGCATTTGTGCAACACAAGCAACATTATCTTAACAGATAATTGTGGAGGTATCGACGGTGTTAATGTCACATGACTTATGGATACGACTAATCACACACTTTAGCCAAACACATTCACATGAGGTTTCATATAATGCTATAATCTTTGAGTCGTTGGTAAAAGTAGTTACCAAGAACTGCTTAAAAGACCGTAAAAAATGATTATACCACCGTAGAGGAACACAAACTCAGTATGAAATTTGGCACTATAGAGATCAGATAGATAGCCGACATACATATATCCCACTGTGGTTAAATCTTGGTACTCCCATAAAATAAGCCAAGACCTTGTGTACGTTGGAGGTATATGTTAAAGTCTTGACACCAGCCCAATGCTTTTTGGTTAGGGCTGCATTGTGTCTAGCTAGCAAATTTACGACGAATGCAACATCAGGACTGGTGAAATTCGCAAGATACATAAGTGCTCTTATAGCGCTTAAGTATAGAACTACAGGTCCTAAGACTTCATCATTTTCCATCCTCGGTCTGAATGAATTTTTATCCACTTCAAGGGATCTTACTACTATACGGGTCTTCAAAGGCTAAGATTTATCCATATATAATTTTTTTCAATACCTTTTTTGTATAGGTAGACTAGTGTACACCGATTCCTTCTAAAAAATACTCTAGCTACAGGTCTAAGTAATATTTAGTTGTACACAAATCTTTCATTCCAAACTCTATCATATGGTAAGAACTTGCTTTCTTTTTGAACTCTATGGTTCCGATGACATTGAGATCATTGACAAAGACTAAGATGATATAGAATCCTTTTTAGGACTTCTTTATGAAGACATAGGGACAATCATCATTATTTGATTCTCATAATCGCTATTAGATGCTTTTGCAGATTTATATGTTTCTCTAATTGAAGTTAGGATAGGGTTTGCACTTTTCTTCAAAGTTCATTCGATATTCCTTCCTTCAAGTTTTTTTCCTGCGGATCTCTTTCTTCAAAACATATCTTTCGGTGCCGGTCTTTCCTGCCTTACCTTAGCCCCGCTTTATAGTAACCCTTCTTTACTACGAACTCACTACGTTGATTGTATCACATTCTCTCCGACTATTTTAATCTTTATAGCGACCTGTATAGTTTGACGCTATACATGCTACAATTACTTTAAATTAGCATCAGGAATTTTGACTGCTTCAGGGACTCTTATATAAATATATGTATCCAGTGACCCATATAAATATACGGTCACTACATCCATCAATTGCATTGATAAATTCATGCTAGATGCCATTGATATCAAATAGCGAAACATTATTCCACTCATTACAGGAGAGTAAGTTTCATCGTAATCGATGCAAGATCTCTGCGTAAACCCTTGTGTTGTAAGCCTTGCTTTATATCACATCACCTAGTTGTTTTCATTTCTCTTCCGGATGAAAACCCATTTGTATCGTACAGGGAACATGATGAGGATTAAAAACCACTTTTTTCTGGGCCCTCAACGGTTACATACTCTATTAATGGGCCTACAATCCATGAAGCCCATAAAATAGAATGAGGCCCATGTTTAACTAGACAGTTACGTCTTCGATTAGTATAGTTAAGATGGCCTATCATGTTGCTTCACACTGGTCGTCCCTGACCAGTGAAATACTCACCCCGACCAGTGAACCTGGTCGGGACAAGCGGTTATACCCACACATGTCTCCATGCGGATAGTTACCAGATAGATACATGCAACTACCAGAAAGTTATCACTGGAAGAGGCACCAATTGACTAGATGACATCGTTTGCCGGGAAGACACCTCTCATTTATACGACACCTTTTTGAAGAACAACTACCTCCTCTTCATTCAACATAAATAGGGAGACCTTCCGTGCTATCAAGGAGGGAGGTAATTGTAATCGCAATTGTAGTTAGATTTTGGATTCTCTTTAAACATTGTACTTTGTTAGACCGCTTAGCTAATAAAGAAGCAATCCCCATATTGTCTGTTTTCGCAATCTTGTTCATCAGAAACCCACAATCATCTTTTCGTAAGCTCGATTTAGGGACCTTAGGTCTTAAACATCGACAATGTATTTGAAAACAAGTATTTTTTAATCACTTTCGAAAGTTTTTTAAGAGAAATTTTCGAACCAAAAGTTTATTGAATGAAAACTTTTTGATCGGTAAGTTTTCGAATTTAATGTTTTCGTAGGGAGCTGAAACTTTTCGATTTGAATTTTTTCGAGTTGAATCTTCCTAATTTAAAATTTTCGAGTAGAAACTTTCCGATTTGATTTTTTTATTTGAAATTTTTTCGACTTGAATTTTAAAATGAAACTCTTCGAACTAAAAGTTTTTTGAATCAAAACATTTTGAACGAAAGCTTTTGAATCGAAAGTTTTCTGAGTTGAAACTTTTCGATTTGAAATTTTTTGATTTAAAACTTTTCATGTTGAAACTTTTTTCGGAGTTGAAACTTTCTAATTTGAATTTTTCAATTTAAGTTTTTTGAAGTTATAAATTTTTTGTTGAAACTTTGTATTTAAAATTTTCAAAATTTAAATATTCCAATTTTAAATTTTTGTGTTAGTGAGGGAAGAAGGGAGGTGGGAGAAATAAGTAGTGAAGAGGGAATGGGAGGTAGACAGAGAAGATGACACATGACATCCTATATAAATGTCCTTAAATTTGTTATTTCAAGATTAATCTCAAAATAGTCGTACCCCGCACCGAATAGCCAATCAGGCGATCGAGCTCACGCCCGTTTGTGATTCTGATCTGTCACAAACTCGGGCCCTACCTTGAGTCCAAGTCTCGTACCGTGTAGTGACCAATGACCAAGGTTTCAAATTTCATTTTCGGATCACATCTCGGAGGTGCCCCAAATTTAAAATTTTGGTGAGATTTCAAAATTTCGTATGAAATTTAAATGGTAAATTTGAAACCAGGAAAATCGAAATGTCGGCCGAAATCACCAAAATTTCAGCGAAATCGGCAAAAAATTCAATGATTTTCAACCGGTCGTGAAATTGTCTCCCAAGGCTAGAAAAAATATGAAAAAATTATGCAACCATTTATCTACATTTCCTATCTATTTGAATGCAAAACACTAAATATTTGCACATAAAATTCCCAAGCTATGGTTTAGGGTGTAGACCAAATACATCATATAAGGTTGAAATCCAAGCTAGGATTTAGCGTTTAGACCGAAATACATCATTTTAGCCCGAAATCGAAGTTAGGGTTTAGGTCGAAATACATCATTTAAGGCAGAAATCCAATTTAAGGTTTAGGGTTAGGGTTACATAATTTGTATATATATATTTTTTGCAAACTTTTCACATATATTCCTGATAAAAGGTATTAGAATTCTTCACAAAAAAATTGATGCGAAATCCAGTCCAAAAACTTTGCAAATCGGTCCAAAATGCCAAAATTTCTGTCGAAATCATCGAGATTTCGCCAAAATTTACCGAAATCATTGTAGCAATCCAAAATTTCAATCTTTTTCATTTTGTTAGGATTTTAAATCTCCTCCCCGATCAAAATCTAAGATTTCATACAAATTTTTTAAAATTTCACCGAAATTTTAAACCTAAACCAGTGACCCCGCTCCAGATTGAGTCGGACTCACCCACACGTGCTGGCCACCTCCCGCCTACTTATACCCGGCGCGCTTCGCCTCTCTTCATCTCCAATCTCACCCAGTCCACTCCCCTCTCCACCCACCACCCCGCACGCATGCGGATCACATCTACAACGCGAGCTAGCTAGCTAGGCCAGATCCAAATCAGGGCGCACGGCGCCGGAGCTAGCAGACGAGCCGCAGCAAGAGCAAGAACCGCCGGGCGCCGCCAATGCCGGGGAGCGTACCGCTAGCGCTGGGGCTGGACACGGCGGGGGTGCAGGTGCCGTGGTACTTCCGGTGCCCCATCTCGTTGGAGCTCATGCGCGACCCCGTCACCGTCGCCACCGGACAGACCTACGACCGCGCCAGCATCGAGTCCTGGGTCGCCACGGGCAACACCACCTGCCCTGTTACCCGCGCCCCGCTCGCTGAATTCACGCTCATCCCCAACCACACCCTCCGCCGCCTCATCCAGGAGTGGTGCGTCGCACACCGCTCCCTCGGCGTTGAGCGCATCCCCACGCCCAAGCAGCCCGCCGACCCGGACCTCATCCGCTCCCTCATTGCCCAGGGCCCTGCCCTCCCCGCGCTCAGGAAGCTCAGGGCGCTCGCCAGGGACTCCGACAAGAACAGGCTCGTCATGGCCACGCACGAGACCAGGGCCGCCCTCGTCGAGGTGGCGTTCGGGGGAGGTGGCGAGGAGGTCGAGGCGGAGGCCATGTCAGTGCTCGCCCTCGTCGGGATGGGGGAGGCGGAGGCCGTCGAGGTGGTGGCGAGGGAGGAGAGGGTCACCAGGCTCGGCAAGGTTCTTGGCGGCCAGGGGACGAAGCTGGAGGCCAGGGTTAACGCGGGGGCCGTGGTCGAGACCGCAGCCGCGGCGTCGGGTGCGGAGGCCAGGGCGGTGCTGGGTTCGGTGGAGGGGGTCATGGAGGGACTGGTTGCGCTGGTGGAGGAGAAGGCCAGCGCGCGCGCCGTGCGGGTCGGGATCCGCGGCCTGTTTGTGCTCTGCCTGGCCAAGGAGAACCGGCCCCGCGCCGTGGCGGCCGGCGCAGCTGCGGAGCTCGCGCGGCGCGTGGCGGAAGGGGCGGGGCGGGGAGCCGGAGCGCGCCCTGGCCGCGTTGGAGCGGCTGTGCCGGACGGAGGGCGGCCGGGACGCTGTGGTCGCGGGCGCCGGGGCGGGCCCGCGGCTGTGGCCGCGCTGGTGCGCGCCATGTCCGGGCGCGCGGCAGAGCACGCGGCGGGTGCGCTGGTGGCCGTGGTGGGCGGTTCCGACGCGCTGCAGGTGGAGGCCGTCAGTGCCGGCGCCATGAACCAGCTGATCCTGATGGTTCAGGGCGGGTGCTCGGAGCGCGCCAAGCGCAAGGCGCAGCACCTCCTGAAGCTGCTCCGGTCCGCCTGGCCGACCGCCGATTCCATCGCCAACTCCGACGACTTCCTCCAACCGTACTAACGCGCCCACATTGGACGGTTCACATTGCATTCCCCGGGAAGAAAGCTAGAAAGACTAGCAAGCACTGCGCTCAGTAGCCGCCGCTTGCACGCCCTTTCAACGGAATCACGGCGGCGCGGCGAGGCGGCGGTGGTGTTGTATGTACGGCGGTAGTAGGATCGACCGAAGGAGAATTTCTCTTCTCTCAAATTTCCAATTTTGTATGTATTGTTGGCACTTGGGGTGGGAGTGGGGGCGGTTCTTGATTTGATCAATAGGTAACAGGCCAATTAATTCTTGCAACATTGCATCCGTCCCGTTCTTTTTTTTTCTCTTGCGGAAATTTCAGGTTTGTTTTTGCGTTGTTGTCGTAGGCGCGGCCCCGTGTGTGTCGGGTCAGTGCAAGTACAGGTGAAGCGGAAGACTGGAGGACATTGCGCATTGAAAGCCGGGCTGAGCAGCGCTTGGCCGGTGGGGGTGGGGCTACTACGCCTTCTGCAGGATGCTTCTGCAGAATGGAATGTAGTTGCGCTGAAATTATTAGCTCCCTAGTTTGTTGTTTTCTCTCGTCTTTCCCCCTCTCTCTCCAAGTGCTCCATGACATGCCAGAGAGGAGAGTGGTATCCAGATTTGATTTCGAGAGGAGGCCAGGAGGAGCGTGGCATGTACTGGTAATGGTAATGGGATCAGAATAGAGAAGCATCAGGGCAACGATCCAGGCAGGCAGAGGAGGGAGGATAACTGCTGCTGCTGCTAGTGCTTTCTGCTGGTGCAGCTCCTGCTCCGCCTGCGTCTCTTTTGACCGGATTGGTGAGGAGCAAGCGAGTGAAGACTGGCTAGCTCGACATTAGTGCGGCCACCTAAACCAAACTAGCTTACTCCTCACACCCTGGCCTGAAGAACAGACATAAATCTCTACTGCACAAGCTAGTACTCCTCCACGACACCTGAAGAACAAACAAAACACCGTGTCTGTATCTCACCCTTGCTCGATCCTTCGTGTGAGTGTGTGTGAAAACTGTGGAAAATAGAAAGGCAGGCAGCCGCAGCACTCGGGGAGCTAAGATCGGTCGATCGTTGCCGGTAGAAGCCAGAGGCAACCCTGTGATAGCGATGCTTTGCTTTCTTGGTACTTAATTATGCGTGTGCTGCTTGGAAGATTAGTCAATTGATTAAAGGAGAGGGGGCGAGCGAGATTGACAAGAGCTAGCTGGTGCTGGAGTATCCGCACCTCGCGCACTGAGGAAAAAAGCCGGTGGTCGTTGTGGATTGCGCTCTCGCTCGCTGCTACCGTCCACGCTATATTCGCTGGCACGGCATGCTGAGCTAGCCAGATAGAACCGACCCCGGCTAGCCACTCGATAGGCCGGGCAGAAAAATTCAGAGTACTACTTAAATTTTCAAAACTTTAACTATCAATATTTTTGAAAATATTTAAATTATATACTCTCAAATTTTTAAAACTTTAACTATCAATATTTTTGAAAATATTTAAATTAGATACATGAAAATCATATACGTAGATTTGTCTAAAAAAATATTTTTCTAATATTATATTTCTATCGAGTTTTATAAATATGTTATAATAAAAATTAACGAATGAAACTATATTTTGAAGAAGATATTGATATTAACCATTTATGATTAAGAGAGTACTTAGTAACATCACCATGGATGGATCCCTTGCCCGTGCTGCTGGCTGCGGCAGGGGAGCAGGAAATTCAGCAATAATTGGCGATGACATCGCCCCCGACTAGTTGGTCAAAGCGTGATGCGTACTCCGAAAATTAAGCAAATGCTGCCATTATCCAAATGCAGAGAAGGAGAGCTAGAACTAAACTATTGCATCTCGAGCCCCACCAAACCAGAGTACAAGTTTGCATCAACAGAAATTTAAATAAGCTAAAATTGGGTTACGTGGCCGGAGAGGAGAGCCTTTCGCAGGTATCTATTGACAGCTACATTATCTACCTACTGTCTAATCACTAGGGTAAGATGACACAGGACGGAAACATTGCTAATGGGAGAATTACAGTCCTAAACTATATCCGGTGATCTCTTTTTCATTTTTGGGTTAATATATTTTTACTAATATATAAATACAAATCAGTGGTTGTCATTCGGCCTTTCTTTCTTCATCTCTAAGAAAAACAGTGTGCCGATATGTGTCGCAGATCATGACACGCTCCCCAACCACTCGTGAATAAAAAAATCAATCACATCTCTTTCTTTCTACCCACACTTGCTTTCCCGATCGGATCATTCTCCACTTCTCTCCTCACTGTAGCAACACAAGATTGCAAAAAAATTTAATAAATGTGTGGCACAATATGTTTCCATTGCGGGGTTTGAGTAGTAGATTTGCAAAGGAGAGTTTGTGGCGTCCGTACTGGTATTACAGAGATATGTACCTCTGTTGTTTGCGAAGCTTTGGCTTAATCGGCCATGATGTCTTTCTTAAAAGTATAGCCCTCGTACGAACATAATTACAAAAATAGTTTTCATCTTGACCGTGAAAGTGCTGGCAGGTAACATATATCATCTGCCGCGCCCATATACCGCGACAGGGGCTTGGACTTGTGGCAGGCTTGCTGCCGCACGGGCTCGATAGCCGGTGCCTAGTGTGGCAACAGGGCGGTGGTGCCTCGATAGTAGGTGTCGTGGCAGGGCGGCAGCGTAGGTGCCAAAGGCACAGCAATAGGACTTGCCGCGTTGCCTTAGCGCGGTAGTAGGTTCTTGCCATGCTACCCTGTCTCAGCAGCACCATTCTGCTGCTGTCATCGGCTTGTCGCGGTACACAGGCGTGGCAGGTAACACATGTCCCTTACATGCACTTTTATTATCAAAAAGAGGGTTATTTTTACAAATTTATACGTATGGGATATATTTAAAAAAAATTCGGGTATAAAAAAGCTAAGGCTTTGTTTGCTTTCCACTCCGGCTTCGTTTCGAGCTTTTCGCTGCCTTTCTCTCGCAATATATTTAGGAATTAATTCGTAGTTGGACCATAGGGGCCGAGGGGAATCCACATTAGAATTTGTGCAAAAGGAAGGCAAAAGAAAGTTGGCATAACTCATAGTATAACCTATAGTCCAACTCCTAGTACAGTGTCCTGCACACACAGAGAAAAAAAATTGTCCTGTAGTACAACAATAGTAACAGCAACTAGTACTAGTTCCCTACACCTCGGCAAGCACACAGTGGTTGAGATTGTGGCATTTGCTTGCTACTGTTCATAAACAGTTCTTCGCCTCGCAGTTCATATTGCCATCGCATTGCCTTCTTCTTCCCTTTCCCATTGCTAGCTGGTGTTCCCGTTCTGTTTGCCTTGTTGATCTCACCTTTCTGACGCTGTTGCTGCTGGTGTGATAGTAGCGGTGGTGGGTGGTGATGCTGCATGCTGACCGGCCGCTAGCCAGCTCTCCTTGTCTTTGAATGCAACTTTGTTTTTTGGACACCCAACCACTGCACTGCACTGTCCTGGAACAATTATACTCCTGACTAAAATGCATTGCCATTGGGGAAGAGAAGCATATTAAACAAAACAAGAGAGAGAGAGAGAGAAGGCATTACTAGTAAACCAAAGCGATGCACTAGTACAGCCTGATCTTTAGAGCAAAAAATCACTATGCAAGTGGGAGCAAGGTCTGAATGCCGGGAGCAGCTGGGTGTTTATGTTTATATATACCAGTTCAGTAGTACAGTGGTACTATTATTGTACCTCAAAGTTGCTGTCCTGCTGGTCGATCCGTGCACGCGTTAATCAGGTAAGCCCACGTGTAGTCTTGTGCCTCCTCTTCCTTTTCCTTCTCTTTCATGTGCAACTTTGCTCTTGACTCCCCCACAATGAAAGCAGCTTCATCCATGGACGGATTGGAGACCACGTGGTTGCAGTTCTAGAGGAGTGGCCGCCACACGAGGAGCCGATCGAGGTGACAAGGGGACCGACCGTAGCTGGCATCACATGCGAATTCAGACAAGGGGATCGAATGAACCATCTTCCTCCCTTCTTGTTTGATTAACAATCTTGTTAATTACACTTTATCGCCCTTCTAATCCTTCTTGTACCCATCTCCTGCTCTGCTCAAGCCGTTCTTCCTAATGTGCTAGGCCCGTTTGGTAAGAAAATGTTGCTCCATGGGCAGGATTAGTCCGCGGCCTTGACCATAAAGCTGGGCAACGAGCCCATGAGAGCATCCACCCCAGGCCCAAAAGAATGTCACACTACTCCCGTAATATACCCGAGTAAATCAAATGATAATGCAGGCAGGCATGCAGCAGAGAACAACAGCAGAAGCAGCACCATGCCAGCAACAAATCTGAGTAAGGAAGCACGAATTCAAATGTTTCAGGAATTTAGGAGACGACGGCTGCACTAGTGCAAACACGGGTTCTACGACTGCGACGCAACACAGGAAGCTGAATGTTCAGATATAGACAAATGACAACGAAGCTCCAGTTCTTCCGAGTGCTCGGCCTTGAACAGACTGACAGGCATTTGTTCGCAAAGCTCGAATCCCCTTTGCCGGCTGCATCTCAATTAGTTGGAGACCTGAGCCATTATCTCTGACACTGCCAGCTTGTACATCTCTTCATAAGCCATATTGTCTCCGGACTGGCTGCTCGCTCCATCCACCTCTTTTATGGAAATAGACCCAAATGTTAGTTTCTTTTTTTTCTCTTTAAGAAACCAAGCCTTGGTTTAATTGGCCTTATTGCACACTTTTTTATTTTACAAATCTGAAACATCACACTAGTGAGTAGTCCAGCATCTGCATGCACAAAGCCATAGTGAGTAGTCCAGCATCTGCATGCACAAAGCCATAGCTTATACAAGTCTATCTTCCCACCTTGTCCAGGAGGTTGGTGAACATCTCCCTCATCCGCTTCCTCCGCTCGCGCTCCGTAACGATGTGGTGCACCCTGTCTCTGCGGCGGCCATAACGACCGCTCCGGCCGTTGGCAGCTACGACGTCTGCTGAGCTCTTACCCGACCCACGTTCTTCTTCTTCTTCTTTCTTGGCGACGCCCATCTCCTTGTCGGTGTCCGCGCCAAGTAGCTGGCTGCCGGTCTTGGACCCACCGCCGTTGCTCTTGTTCCCACTGGTACTCATGGAGCCGGAGTTGATCACCGGCAGTGTGTCGTTGCCTTCGTTGTTGGAGGTGGCGTCTTGGTGGTCATAGCCATCTTGTGACATGGCGCAATGTGACGTCCCACATAGGTAGCCTAGAGTAACGACAGTAATACCACTATTACTCTAAGATAATTATATTGATTTTAGCATATTAGCTAACAAAATATCGGACGCATCTTATACTTTATCAGTTAATACATCGTGTTTAGAGTGTTTCAGCAGAACAATAATTAGAGACTAAAATAAAAATTTATTACAATCCATTATCACGCAGGCTACAAGTCCATTAGTACTATTTCATACATAATACAAAGTACATCAACAAATAATTTACATAAACACTAAATACCTAATGGATCGACGATCGCTACCGTACGGTCCACTATTCCCTCCAATCCTCCTGGTAGATCTCCGTCACCTTGTCACCCTAACCCTACAAGAGATTCATAGCTCATGCCTCATCAGTGAATCCATAGGGATCCGCGTCCCAACCAAACACCTGATCTTCGGAGCAATTTTTTAAGCAAATGGGTAGTCAAGCAAGAATGAGAGTACAAAAGTAATCAGCAAGCATTAATAACAAAATGCATTATATGATTTTTTTTCATCATCTAACTCATATCCATTTCTCTCAAATCCACTTTTCGGAAAATAGGGTTTTATTATGAAAACGTTTGATTTATATTTTAATTACTGAAATTGCTACTAGCACTCGTATATGAGACAGACTTAGCTTCTGTAGCCTCTAATCCAGGAGACAGGTATGCATTTATGATTTTACACTACGTAGGTGTAACGACCTCCATTTTCACATAAAAGCAAAAATGGAAATCTAATGCGCATACAGTACTATTCACATGATCAGTGGCTAGTACGCACATTTTCAACAATTCGAATCACATCTATACATCATTTTATTCAAGCGGAAACTATTGACACAATATATTCTTACAACTCAGAGTATATAAATATAGCAACAGAAGAAGCAAAGTCTTGTAGTGTGCCCATCCAATCCCTCAAGCAACTGACAAGGCATAATCCCTAAAAAGGTCGTTTTATTGAAAATCCCGCATCCTGCGACGAAAATAGATCTTTCGAAGCTTCGCTATCTTTTTCCACCTATAACAACATATAAGCAAGGGTGAGTACTTTACATATTCCGCAAGACTTTAGCAAATCCTATAATATATGCAGGCCATTTCAAAGGAAAGGCTTCTACGGTTAATTTGCATAAAGCGAAATGGAATTTGTAAATCAAGTTGTCATTTGCAAACGGAATTTAATAAATCAAGTTTGACTGATAAGAAAAAAGTAACAATAGAGTATAAGTAATACTCACAGCCCTTCGTGAGCATGGAATAATTCAATGATCCAATATTCCAATCCTGCCATATCAATTCCTTGCCAACACGTGGCATAACCATAATCTTTGCCAAAACAAGGCATATTAGATGAAAATCTTCCCATTTTGAAAATAGTAAAATATTTAGCTATGTGATGACGTTACCAAGTACCTTTGACCGTAGGCGTGGCTAATTAATTAGATTTACACTCTGCAGAGGCGTACAACTTTACCCACAAGAAATGATCAGCTCTTTGTGCAAGCTATTAGCACATTTCCTTTGGTGTGCCGCAGAGAAATTATAACATAACCGTTACATTACATAGACCTAGCTTTGCACCAGCCCGATGACGTTAAATCTTTGTTATAGAGAAGAAACATGACAGTATATTCCTATCATTTAAAGTGGTAATACAAGTAGTAATTCCCTATGATAGAAGCAGTAAATCCCTGCGATAAGGGTTTCTTCCCATACCAAGGCGTACACCGTTATACCGATATGCATTTACCCACAACGAAGTGTGGAAGCCCCTCATAAGCAAACCTAGAAAGGATTGCTCATACTATCTCCCGCCTACCAATGTGCAAAGCCAGACCTAAGCAACTTAATAGATTAAGGCTGCCCCATCCCAACACTTGTGGTTGCACAGAATTCTTGGCTTGAAAACAATCCATAGCTCGGTCCTTAATCCGACACGGGCAATACTCCTCCCTATACTACGTACAAGTCTAACCCTTGCCCAACCGGCTATTACCAATAATTGCCCGCATCTAAACCATAGTTTTATTTTGGGGTTTTAGTCAAAATACCAATAATTGTTATCATGTCATAACCAACCTTTTTCAATTCTCAAGAATCAATTTTGATCGGATCATATTCAACGTTGGTTCTAAAGCACGGCTAAGCATGGTTAATAATCGCATATACCCAAGTTGACATTATGTATTGTCTAACCCATTTATATGGTTATCAAGGTTCACATGTCCATACTTATCAAGGAAGTTTCATGAGACAACAGGTATATCAACCAGTTCCACAAAATAGCGTATTTATAGAAAATAAACGCATGCATGAAACATTTTGATAAACACAATAAAAATTAAATACTGGGATCAATATGATCAAAGGGGGTGCTTGCCTTGCTTAATCGTTGTTTACGACGAAGTCGCGGTCGAAGCCTGTGTTGTCGACGACGGAATTAATGATGTCGGGTTCTACACGTCGTTCAATGGAAATACAGTGAAATAACAATTTCAATAAGGGCAAAAAGAAGGCAGATAGTAAATCAAATAAAACATACTATAAGAAACAGACGCATATTCTTTTATAGATTATTTATTCTTGTTTTACGAATTCAAGAGGCTAAAATTATGTATTCTTGTATTTATAACTTCGAATTATAGATGCTAAAATTATTTGGATTAATAGGATTAAAACATTAGTTAAAGTATTATATGAGAATAGCTTTTAGCCTTAAGCATTTTTGTATGAAAATGATTTATATAAGTTAGATCTGCAGGATTAGGCCACTCGCATCATTTTCATGATCTTGGAGAAGGTCCTGGTGTTATAACTATCATAATCATTGATTTCTTATTTATTATTAATGCTCTTTTACTCATATTAAGGATTTCAACAATCATAACACTTAAGGTTATTTTGCTATCAAGATTTATATGCAAAGCATGATGAAATTAACTTCTTTCTTTAGAATGTGGTAGTATGTACTTTGGAGAGTATTTCTAAACTAATTTTATGAATTTTAGTGTTTAGACGAGTTATTATATTTGCTGTTGAAGTAGCATAAATGACCATAAAGTTAACGTTGTAACTAGACGGATTTCGTTTTTCGTTTGCAGCTACACTATACATGATTATTCATTCATTTTTCTGGTATTAGTAGGGAATGATCGTACAAGTGTTTTAGAACTAGTTTCACATTATTTTATTTTTATCCGAGATAGTTTATATGCATATGAAGAATATAGTCTTTTATAAATTGCATTCAAATCAGTTCTTTTTGCCTATTATCAGGGTCTAATCTTTGAGAATATGCTAAGATTAATTCTACCAAATCTTATACTTAATTTATGAGGTGTTCTAAATATACTTCTGATTTTTAATCATATATACATCATATGAATACATATATACATATATATGTCTTTTACACTAGGGTTTCATTCTTATTCATGAAACAATTCAAGTCAAGGTTATTACTTAAATATTTTAGCATACTCAGATAATCTACAATCAGATTAGCATTTAGAAATTGATCCTATTCATTTTGGATTTCTTTTTTCATAAACCATTTACATACATACATACATATATATATATATATATATATATATATATATATATATATATATATATATATATATATATATATATATATATATATATATATATATATATATATATATAGCATTGTAGTTATCCTTTAATAGAAAATGATTCAAACAAAGATTATATTTAAATATTTTTATATATTTAGGTTTCTGGGAGCCTAAGGATTCTAATAGAATTGGTTTCACTCAATTCTTAGTTTATTTGTAGAATTTTTATGTGAAACATATCTTTAGGTCCTTTCTTTAAAATTTGAATTCCAACTTTATCCGGTACTCTTATTCAAAATATTTTTGCATATTCTGAAAGTACATGATTTTATATGAATATAGCAATTTGTTTCAGTCAATTTGGATTAAATATGCAAAAGATATTCAAGTTTGAATGTGGTTCGGTTTGGAAAATCCAAGAAAATCATAAAATACGCTTTCAATACTTTGAAAGCGGTTTCTCATTTTTGCGGTTTTATTTAAATCTCAGCCGACTGACAGGTGGGGCCTACAGTCAGTGAGACGGAGAGGCTGAGAGGTGCAGAGGCTGACAAGGGGGGCCCTCGCGTCATACACCCGAGAACAGGGGCTCACCTCCGCGGCTCGTCGTCGGCGAAGCGGCTTGGGAGAGGTTCGGTCGCCGGCGTGGGGAGCTTTAGGGACCTGAGGCGCACCCGGGAGTGGTGTCGATTCGGTCGGAGTTGAGCTGAGGTGGGCTGCCACCGAGGAGGGGCGGCGGCGACAATGGCGGATCGCCGGAGAAGACGAACAGAGGCGGTTCGGTTAGAATCGGTAGCGATTTAAGTACCAAGGGGTACTGGAGGTTCCATTTTTACGGTTAGTGGGGTCGAAGGCTTACCGGATCACCCTGCCACCGTTCACCGTGGTTGGGGAAGAAAGGTAGCAGCGGCAGCTGAGTTCTGCTCAATAATTCTTGTGTTTAAGTGGGGGCTTTTGATCCTCATGAGACATAGAAGCTAAAGTGTAAAGGAATTGGACAGAGATCAAGCATATCGTCTCCAATCGGATTCAAGCCATCTCTAGGATTCTTCGGCCGAGGTGAACAACAGATGAAATTGGAGGCTCTTCGTGGTTGTGGGTGAAAGAAAAGAGAGGGGAAGTGAAGGGCACTCTAAGGCGATCCTAGAACGGGTTTTATAGCTGGTGATTCGCTGTAGAGAAGCCTGGAGCTTGGTATGAACACGGCGGAAGAATTGAGGCACTGAACAGAAATCAGTATGGGCTGAATTGTGGGAAATCCGGGCAGGGCAGCTACGTGGCACGACAATGATCGCGTAAGGACCATAGGTGGCGCGAGGTACAGGAGAGGCGGTTGCAAAAGGCGGCGTGAATCCTGCTTCTTCACTTCAGGGCTTCAGCGCACCGAGGAAGACAAAGGCTGAGGCCTCTGGCTGGCGTGTGGGCCGCACAGTGCGTCGGTCCCATGAGCCAGTGAAAGAATTGGCGACTTCAAGCAATTTCAGCGAACAAAGCTCAGTTTGGTTCAAAGAATCAGTTATCCCTCAAGTCAGAAATTTAATTAGGAATTTACTGAGTGTACTAGAGCTAGTTTAGAACCTACCATAAAAATTTTAGACCTATTGGGCTTATGTAGAATTTATAGAAATTCTGACAAGCCACTATGCACAAAATTGTGTTTTCTGTTTTTGAATTTTATTGGAATTTATATCTTGTCAAAAAAATTAAAACTTTTATAGGAGTTCCTCTTGTCCATTTAAGTCTTCAGTAAAAATTTGGATTTAATAGATTTTCCTTATGTTATTTATAAAAATTCTGACAGTCTGATTCTTATATTTTCAGCAATTCTGTTTTCGAATTTTTATAAATAACAAATGAATTTATTATTTCCTGATATTTTTACTGTAGATGTCCCTATCCAGGAATAAGATAATATAAAAATTTTCACATTGAATTTATGGAAATTTAATTTCTAACATATTTACTATTGTTAGTCATGATTCATTAATTACCTTTATTTTCATCTTTTAATATTTTTACATGACTTTTAAAATATATTTTAGGGTTCTGGATATATCCACGAATCTTACAGGTATTTTTATTATTTTTTTATTTTAAAAATATTTTCTTATTACTTATCACATGTTTGATTATTCATTAAAAAGGACTTCTCCTTTCAAACAATGATAAAGAAATTAAAGAAAAGCCAATAAATTTCAGAGAATTCATAAAAATAATAAATAACAATAATTAAATACTTAGGCTTTAATTCCTCATTATGTTTTGCATTTTGCATTGAGGGAAAATAGAAATCAATACAATAAAAGATTTCTTAAGAACTAAAAATTCGAGAAGAAATTTTGATTGAATGAAATTTCAAAGTGAACTGATGTTTCCAATTTATTTTCACATTTTGTTTGGTTTGAAGTTTTATTTTGCAACTCATTCTTTTGTTAGGGTTGGATTTCAGGATATTGAAATACAAGATAATATTTTAATTCATTCTTGACATTCTAATTAAAAATTCTATTCAATTTCATTTTCTAATTTTTATATTTCTATTTCTATTTTTTTTATAATTTTTGGGATGTTATAGTAGGTTTGTACCATTTTACCAAAGTGAATCCAACCTCAGTTGAGAACCTAGAACGTTTATCACTACTCAATTATTAGATCTCCAGCCCTAACGGCATTGCCAGTTGTACTCTGACTAACAACAACAGTACTCATCCCACGGCTTTAAATATAGCGCCCCTAGCCTTAACTGTTTTGCCCCATGAGCCTTACTGCTCTTACCAGCCTCTCTGGTCTTATCAGTCTTGCCCCAACAAGTCTTACCGGTCTTACCAGTATACCTCACCAAGCCCAAACTAGTCTTACCAACCTAGTTATCTAATACATACCCAATGTGGAGATCATACACTTTCATAGGACAATCTTTTCTGGTCGTTTTCCTATACACTAGTTGATACGAAATTATACGGCTCATTTCCCGAGTGTAGTTTGTTCAACCTTATATTTTAGTGCTAGCATACGCAGAGGGCCCTATTAGTAACACAAATATCCACAACCCTGGGCACCCTCTACCCACCTCATATATATACGTCATCGGCTCCATTCGTTGGATGAGTCATTTCAACACATCAATAATCAACTATTGCCGCAGCAATTCATCAACAATTCAACATATCCATATTCAATTATTACCACAGCAGTTCATCATCAAACCATATTTTCAACCTCATCCAATTTGTGGTTTTCTTAAAAATATTTTCCCATGCATTGGTGATATCACGTATAAGTAAATATGTGTGATTAAAAATATTTAAATATTATCAAGAGATTACTTGCCTGAATTTGAATAAAAGTAGGCATCCTCACAAAGTGGCTGAAGGTGACCTCCTGTCAGATTTAATGCAATTTCTGAAAATGTTAAGATATTATAATTTAGATTAATATTAATTATGGCGTGTTTTATGGCGTCCAACTTTTTCTCTGCCTTGGGTTAAATTAATACATGTATACTGCGTATTTTAAGTTTGAAGAATATGAATTTGACATATTTTAATTGAGCGTATTTTATTTTAGGATATTTTAACTTACTGTATTTTACTTGACGCATTTTAATTTGGGTTACGCTTTGGTCTAGGTATGGCTTTCTTTATGTTTAACCATTATGGGGGTTATTAGAATTATTTAATTTCTGATTTAATTACCAGCTTACACTAGCTCTTATTCTGATATTAACTTATTTTCATTTTCAATTCTTTTTCTCTTTTCTTCCCCCATTTCCCTTTCCTCCTTTCTATTCTTTTCATTTCCCACCAACCGGCCTTATCCATTTTCCCCTTCTCCTTCTTTCCTTCATCTCTCTCTCCCTGATCTGCTCTCCCATGCTGTCGGCCTCTGCCCCCGCCGCCAGCGTCACCCCACGCTTGTCCCCTCCCGTGGCCGAGCCACCCCCGCCCGAACCTACGCCTTCTCACCTCCTCTCTGAGGGCTTCTAGTTCCTGCCTGCGCCATCCCTCCGCCTCCCCCGGGCCTTCTGCCTGGCCGTGCCACTAAGCTTCTAGTGCCCGCCTGCATCGCCAGCCGCCTGTGGGCTGGCCCCGCCTCCACCCTGGTGCCGCCTGGTCTCCTCAACCGGTGCTGCACCATGCCCCACCCCGTCGACCTCCTCCTTAGCTGGCACCCTTGCTCGGCCTCCTCCTCCCAGGCTACCTCTCGCCTGACCTCCTCTGGCTGTGCCTCGCTCTCGGTCTTTGCCTAGGCCGCCACCTAGTCAGCTCCAGGCCGCCTCCCGTCACGCCGGCCCCTTGGGTCCTGCCCTAGGCCGTCGCATCCTCGGCTCTTCCATGGTTGCCGCCACTTCTACCCCCTCTTTTTCCTATTGAGCTTCCTTATTTTTGTTATGTAAGACTACATGGTTCTATTTGTTGAGTTATGCTAGATGGCTAATGATGATTATTTGGCACATAAGGGATGGCAGTGCTGGAACGATACCTGGTAAATGTTGGATGTAATCCTGATCAGAAGAGTTTTGTTCGGTTTCGTTTCAGACAGTACCAAAAATCTCTTATTGATCATTTTTGCACTGTTTTTCTCTCTCCTGACATCTTGTGTTTCATCCGCGTATTGTCAGTTTTCTACTGAAGTGCAGAGCATTGGCAAAAAGCTCTGTCAACGTTCTGTTCCCCTGAAGTCCAGAGAACCAGCAAAAAGTTATTGTCGTTGTTTTGCTGGAAGTTCAAAGAACTAGTTAAGTTCTACTGTTATTGTTTTCTGCATATCAGATCACAAGCGCAGCAGAAGGGAGTTTCAAGTTCAATACCATCACTTGGTATCAGAGCCAAGATTGCTTCCAATTTTCACCGGTTCAAGCAGATGGCGCCTCCTTCACAGCAAAAAGCAAAGGAAGTCGGCGATGTGCCGTTTTCGTTTTCGATGCTGACAACGTCTAGTTATACTACTTGGGCAATCAAGATGGAGGCCATAATGGACGCCCAGGGAATCTGGGAAGCTATTGAACCACAGGCTGGTGTTGCTGTGGAAGCAAAGATCGATAAGAAGGCAAAGGCATTGTCATTTCAGTGTATTCCTGAAGATCTCCTTCAAGTCACCAAGAAGACAGCGAAAGAAATTTGGGAAGCTCTGAAAACAAGATTTTTGGGCGCTAATCGTGTACAAAGAACACGGCTTCAGACTCTGAAAAATGAGTTCGAAACTCTGCGGATGAAGGAAGGGGATTCAATAGATGAATTCGTCGGGAAATTGAACAGTATGGTGGCAAAGTATAGCAGCCTTGGCGCCTCACTTGATGATGCAGCGTTGGTGAAGAAGCTCCTGGATTCAGTACCAGAGAAGTTCCTCCAATTGGTTGCATCAATTGAGTGATTCTCTGATTTGGATAGTACACCATTTGAGGAAGCAATTGGACGTCTTAAAGCTTATGAAGGAAGAATTCACATTCGTGCCGGCAGTAGCAGTAGCTCGGGTGGCACTGAAGGGCGTTTATTGCTAACCCAGTCAGAATGGCAGGCACGTCAAAAAGGTGGAAATAGCAAAGAGTCTTTGACTAATAACAAAGGTTTTGGCAACAAACCCGATGGGCAAGGTCGAGGAAGATGGCACGATAGAGGGCGTGGCCGTGGCAGAGGTGGCAGAGGCTACAATGGAGGCCGGTATGACTCAGGTGGGAACAACAGAACTACAAGAGACAAAAGCCACATAAAATGTTTTAACTGCGACAAGTTCGGGCATTATGCATCGGAATGCCGGCTTCCCAAGCGCAAAGATGAGGAAGCAAATCTGTCACAGGCTCAAGAAGATGAACCTGCCCTTCCGCTGTCAGTATGCAAGCAAAGTGACGAAATCATGATTCTGCTCAATGAAGATAGAGTTGTTCCAGACAGCTTCATCAAGGATCACAAAGAAGAGAAAGGTATCTGGTACCTAGATAATGGTGCAAGTAATCATATGACTAGGCAGCGATCATTCTTCACTGATCTTGATGAAAGTATTGTTGGGCAAGTCCGCTTTGGAGATGGCTCAACAGTACAAATCTTGGGAAGAGGATCAATATTGCTAGAATGTAGAAATGGCGAGCATCGCCTAGTTACTGAAGTGTACTACATTCCCAATCTTCGTAGCAACATATTGAGCCTTGGTCAGATTACAGAAGCAGGCTGTAAGGTGGTACTGGATGGAGCTCTATTGAACATATATGATCAGGAAGGAAGATTGCTCATGAGAGTCAAGCGCACTGATAACCGTCTGTACAAAATTGTGCTGAATACATCCGTGCCAGTGTGTCTCTCGGCGAGTATTGACAAGCCGGCTTGGTTGTGGCATGCTAGGCTTGGTCATTTGAATTTCCATGCCATGAAGGATATGGTAGTAAAGGACTTGGTACGGGGAGTGCCAAGGATTTAGCACATGACACAATTGTGTGAAGGTTATATCCTTGCAAAACAGAGCTGACAGGCATTTCCTTTGCAAGCATTGTATCGGGGAGAAGAAGTGCTGGAGTTGGTTTATGCTGACCTTTGTGGACCTATATCACTATCAACCACAGCCGGTAACCAGTACTTCTTACTCCTCGTAGATGATTGCAGCCGCTTCATGTGGGTGTATTTTCTTAAAACAGAAGATCAAGCTTTTGGTGCATTCAAAAGGTTCAAAGTGCTTGTTGAAAAGGAAAGCGAACACAAACTGAGAACACTCAGAACAGATCGAGGAGGTGAGTTTATTTCTCATCAATTTGCAGATTTTTGTGTAGAAGAAGGAATTCAAAGGCATCTCACTGCACCCTACACACCGCAGCAAAACGGTGTAGTAGAACGGCGAAATCGTTCAGTGCTAAATGTCACTAGAAGTTTGCTGAAAACAATGGGAATGCCCGGGATGATGTGGGGCGAGGCAGTGAGGCATGCTATTTATCTTCTGAATCGTGTGCCGACGAAAGAAGTAAAAGGAGATACTCCTTATGAAGTGTGGAAGGGTAGAAAACCCAATCTGGAGCAGCTTCGAGTATTTGGGTGCATGGCATTTGCTAAGGTGCCAGCAAGCCAAACTCATAAACTGGATGATCGAAGTAAACCAATGGTGCATCTGGGAATTGAAGAGGGAAGCAAAGCTTATCATCTTCTCGATCTAGTAAGGAGAAGGATATGTGTTAGCCGTGATGTGATTTTTGACGAAAGTAAGGAATGCAATTGGGATTGGTTGTCTGGAGATAATCCTGTCTCGGCTGAATTCAATGTTCAATATCCGACATTGGCTGAAGAAGTAGATGCAGCATCTACAAACATACCGCAACAAGATTCAGGCTCGAAGACACTTGGTGAAGGAGATCAGTACTCAGTTGAACCTCCTTCTCAGTTGGCTTCGGGGTTGGGAGAAGCAGCAACAACTCCAACCGAATCAACATCATTATCACCGACACCTACATCGAATTCAGTCGGTACGCCTTCTAACTCCTCTTCTGAATCAGTTCCAATCAAGTTCAGATCGCTGGCAGAGATTTATCAAGAAACAGAAGGCATGCAGTTGTTCGATACTGGAGATGTGCAGGTGCTGAAAGAGCTGAACATTGCGGCAGTTAATGAGCCAGCAAGTTATTCTGAAGCAGCAAGAAACAAAGATTGGAAGAAGGCAATGCAGAATGAGTTTGACTCAATTGAAAGAAACAGGTCATGGACTTTAACAGAAATTCCCAAGGGTACAAAGCCAATCGGTTTGAAATGGGTATACAAGCTAAAAAAGAATGCGGCTGGAGAAATCGTAAAGCACATGGCAAGATTGGTTGCAAAAGGTTATGTGCAACAAAAGGGAATTGATTTCGAAGAAGCATTTGCTCCGGTTGCCAGAATGGAGACCGTGAGATTGTTATTAGCATTGCTAGCTCAGAAGGGATGGCAGGTGCGTCATCTCGATGTCAAATCAGCTTTTCTTAATGGGGAGATTCAAGAAGATGTATATGTATCTCAATCGAAGGATTTTGTCATTGCCAAGAAGGAAGACAAAGTGTACAAATTGTCCAAAGCATTGTATGGGTTGCGGCAAGCGCCTAGAGCCTGGAACACACGCTTGGACACAACCTTGAAGAACCTTGGTTTTCTCAAATGCCCTCAAGATCAAGCAGTTTATAGACGTAGCTCTGACAAAGGCTTACTCATTGTTGGAGTTTACATTGATGATCTAATTGTGACTGGAGAAAATCAACAGGAGATTCGGTTCTTCAAGGAGCAAATGAAGAATGAATTTGAAATGAGTGACTTGGGGATGCTCTCTTACTATTTGGGAATAGAAGTAAAGCAAGCAACAGAAGGGATATTCTTGAGTCAAGCCGGATATGCTAAGAAGATATTGAAGCAAGCAGGGATGTGGGAATGCAATCCATCAAAATACCCGATGGAACCAAAGTTACATCTGACCAAAGATGAAGAAGGAGCACCGGTAAATGCAACAGCTTATCGGAGTTTGATTGGATGTTTGCGATACTTGCTACATACCAGACCAGACCTAAGCTACTTGGTTGGGATGGTTAGCAGGTATATGGAAACACCCAAACAAAGCCATTTAAATGCAGTCAAGCAAATCCTTCAGTATATTAAAGGAACTATTGGCTTCGGTATTATTTACAGGCGTAATGGAGATGGTAAACTGATAGGTTTTAGTGATAGCAACCTGGCGAGTGATCTTGATGATCGGAGAAGTACTACCGGGATGGTATTTTATCTCTCAGGAGGTCCAATCAGTTGGTGCTAAAAAAAACAAAAAACTTTGGCATTATCTTCATGCGAGGCAGAGTTTATGGCTGCGGCAGCTACTGCATGTCAGGCAGTATGGTTGAGAGTTTGATAAGTAATTTGACAAGTTCAAAATCAGAAAAGGTGGTACTAAAAGTGGACAATAGATCAGCAATAGCACTTATGAAGAGTCCAGTGTTTCACAGGAGGAGTAAACATATAGATACCAAATACCATTTCATCCAGGAATGTGTTGAAAATGGGCTGGTTTCAGTTGAACACGTGAGTACTGAGGAACAATGTGCAGACATTCTAACTAAAGCTCTTGTGAGAGTCAAGTTTGCTGAGATGCGAGGTTTGTTGGGTGTCAGAAACATTGCTGAAGAAGATCAGGATTAAGGGGGAGATTGTTGGATGTAATCCTGATCAGAAGAGTTTTGTTCGGTTTCGTTTCAGGTTGCAGATAAGTTTGATAGTTAAGTTAGTTGTCGGTCGTAGAACAGTAATTATCTTTAAGAGTCCAGTTCGGTTCAGATTAGTTTGAATTGCTTTGCAATTTGTAATCTAACCTTATCTGTAAAAGCTATAAAAAGGTGAATATACCCAAAAAAGCTGAGCAGTTGAAGGCAGCACCAAAAATCTCTTGTTGATCGTTTTTGCTCTGTTTTGCTCTCTCCTGACGTCTTGTGTTTCATCCGCGTATTGTCAGTTTTCTACTGAAGTGCAGAGCATTGGCAAAAAGCTCTGTCGACGTTCTGTTCCCCTGAAGTCCAGAGAACCGGCAAAGAGTTATTGTCGTTGTTTTGCTGGAAGTTCAAAGAACTAGTTAAGTTCTGCTGTTATTGTTTTCTGCAGATCAGATCACAAGCGCAGCAGAAGGGAGTTTCAAGTTCAATACCATCAGTGAACTCTTGTACGCCGGGGAGTGCAAGGGTTTGCCAGGCACGCATGACGTCGCCCCTACGGCGACCATCTTCTGAGACCACTTGATAACTTCTATGCTAACTCTTGTCTACTTTGGTTTTGTAGTGTGAATACCCTATGTTGCTACCGAGGGTCAATGGAGGAATGAGATTACCTATGGTGTTGAGATGGTGAGAATGGGAGGGGTATGGGATAGGGAGGTTGATGGTGAACTTATGATGAAGTTGATGGGGCTTATAGCTTTGTGCTTAGCCTCCTCGCTCTGGGACCTCTTGATCCTCTTGCTCCTAGCTTCCCTCTTTTGGCCTTCCTCGTGGTGGCCTTCGGCTTTGGGTTTGCTCCTAGTGGCTTGGTTGCTCTGGTCTCCTGGCTCTAGTTGGCTTCGGTTGGCTTTGGGTGGCTTGGGGAGAATGACTAAAGTTGGCTAGTCCTGGCTCCTTTTAGCTTTGGTGTGTAGGAAGTGAGGGAACTGTGGGAGGCTCTACTAGGTTCACCTCTTTTTAACCATGGTGATTTACCTTTTTACTTTGTGAGATCTTATATTTTTACCATGTGATATTTTGGACACCATTTGGGCATGGATACGGTTACCCGATAATTACATGTTTGTTTATTGCCGGATGATGAAACCCTAATTCGTGAGAGGTGTCAACTAGCCTGGATGGTCTGGTATCTCGAAGAGCGATACTAACGCATTCGGGTTTGACATCAACTCAAAATAATCTTTTAAGTTTTAATTTATTTGCTTTTCGATTATATATATGCATGAATGACTAACTCCTTTCAGGATTAAGTCCGAAGATCAACGGAGGCTTAGGTCTTAGGGCTATTGTACAATTTTTTGAAATTTTTCTTTTTAATGTAATTTGATGTTCATGTATGTTGCAATGTATATATACTGTTGTTGTTTGACATTTGTTAATGAATGAAAATGATGATCTGTTATTGTCGAATATTTTAATTATGTGTTATTAATTTCATTGATGATCTCTCTTGCACCGTTAAACTTATGGGTTGTTTCGCGCAAGGTGTGGATTTTGTCCTAATGCGATTACTGATTTGTGAAACGGTGGTATGCTTTGGCCCTTTGGGAGAGATATGTGAAGTCATATAATGTTCTTTGTCAGGATAAGAAAAATTGCCACAGCTACTTTGTGAAGTTCTTTTATGCATTGTGTTTCCTTCTGAGCTCTATGTTTTTTTCTAAGTTTGACGCATTCATTCAAACTGAGAAATCTTCCTTCCAGGGAAGATGTGTAACGTATCATAGCTGGTTCACGCTAATACTGGCAGATCCCTCGAATGTACAGTCTACTCATTTATTCAGTGGAAAAAATGCAGGCAAGGCAAGCAATCTTTTGTGAATGATTATCTCCACTCTAATTAGCCACTTAATGGAAAATGTACCGATGAATACTACTACATAATGTTTTATTTGCTACTTCGTAATTATTACTTGCAGGGAGTTCTGATAAGCCATACAGTTGTCTTCAAAGTTCAGCCTTTTTTCTGAAGCTCTTTCCAGTCAGTCTCTTCCGAATGTGCGTTTATCGTGGTCTTCGTTTTCACCATCAACACTTTGATCGGTTATCATAGTAAATGCTCTACTGTAGTAACTGATGGCTTGCCAGTAGTGGTTTATCGATCTAAGCAAAACATTAGCCTCAATCTTCAGCAAAGTAATAAGACAGAAATAGCCGCATTTTTCAGCACGGTTTGAAGTTTGAACAACAAACAGAAACTGCAAGATTACAAATTCTGTTTAGACTTTATACAGAGGTAGCAACATTTAATGCATGGCATCCAATCCAAGTATTTCCTTATTACCTGTTGTATTTTACCAAACACTTGGCAGACCGAGCTAGGTAACAGCAAAAGGGTTTTGCAAGCAACAGCTCATTTTAATTGGCTTGGAGTGTAATAAAAAATGTTAGAAGTAATCTTCTAATAGGAAAGTTTTAGTTTGGAAAGTTTGTATTAAGAAAATTTAGGATGAGGAGTTGAATTAGGACAAGGAAGTATAATCCTATTCCGTTTATGAGGGCTGTAGTTTTTGGTATAAATACAGGGTAAACCTAAGTTTTGTAAGCGAACAGAATAAGAAGTAATAAAGAGAAAATTATCGTAAAGTATTTTGATGTTCTGTTCCAACAATTGGTATCAGAGCCTAGTGTTTTTAGATAAGTCGTTGCCCCCGAGAGAAGGAGACTCCTGGGGCGGCCATCTCGAGGCTGCACCAACGCCATCGAGTTCCTAGGCGGCGCCGGCCAAGGCCAGCCCACCAAGAAAGGAGTATTCTGTCGGTGCGGACAGGGCCTCTGGTGAGGTTGCCGTGGCGAGCTGCACCGGTCTGTGGACTGCGCGACGTTCACGCGGTGGATGGCGGAGCGGTCATCCGAGTCTCAGATCGACAACTGGAGTCCTTCTGAGTTCTGGCTGTGCGTCCGCATACAAAAGCTGGGACATCAAGAAGAAGAGAAACGTAAGTGTTGTGTTGCTTGCAAGAGATCTCCAGAGTCCAGACGTTGCGTGCTAAAGCAAATAGAAAAGACTTTATAGTCGACGTTCGAGAGGCAGCAAGCGAAATTTGCTATTTCTTCCATCGACAGCAGCGTAGCAAAATAACAATCAGAGCGCAAGAAAAAAAGGAAAAGAGCAGATAGATGTGAAGGAGTAGCAAGCAGTTTTTGCGGCCTGGAGGTAGTACAGCGCGAGGGGGTATGATGTAGCAGCAGATCGCTCCCTGGTGGCGGGCGTGAAGAGAGCGAAATAAGTTCTCGTGCGAGTTGTGTCCACAAGGTAAACATATGCGAGTTCCTTCTGAGATGTCGTACGCATTCTAATGAAGAGAACACGGCGAACGAGTTGTCGGTGGAGGCGTTCAAGTCCAAGGTCGCGCCAACGGAGATGGCGGCTCGGCCGGAAGTTCAGATGTCAAATGGAGGGAAGCCAAGCCAGCAAATCATCGTGAGGCATGATGTAAGAAAAAAATTGTTCGGCAGTAGCAAATGAAGGAAAAACTCGGTGGATGTGCAAAGCAAAGGTTCATGAAAACAACAATAGTTCAACGCTCGGCGTATTTTGTTTCTCGTCATGTGTTTTCCGCAGTATCGCAGCGCAGGCGTCAGGAGGACACAGAGGCACCAGGTGGGTGCAGCACAGGCGTCAGGAGGATGCAGTGGCACCAGGTGGGTGTGGGTGTAGGCGACTCGGGAGAGGACGACGTTGTTTCATGTACGCAGGCAAGACAACGCGAAGGAGTTCGAGCACACGGAACGAGCTAAACAAGTTCTTAGAGATAAGAGAGAAGATCGGCGTGATCAAAGGTATTACAAGATTAGGGGGGGAAATGTTAGAAGTAATTTTGTAATAGGAAAGTTTTAGTTTGAAAAGTTTGTATTAAGAAAGTTTAGGATGAGGAGTTGAATTAAGACAAGAAAGTAGAATCCTATTCCGTTTATGAGGGCTGTAGTTTTGGATATAAATATAAGGTAGGTATAAGTTTTTAAGTGAACAGAGCGAGAAGTAATAAATAGAAAATTATCTTAAAGTATTTCGACGTTCTGTTCCAACAAAAAAACCTCTGTTTCATTTGCGTCTCAAACCTCTCAAAAATCTCATAGCCGAAGCGAAGATTGGACAAACCTCTCTCTCTCTCCCCCTCCCTCCCTCTCTCCCTGCCTCTCCCTCTCGTTTTTCAGATGCATTCAGGCTGAAGAGTCTTGGTGCAAAAAGGTGTGTAAGTGCAATGTCCAATGGCTGGTTCACGCAAATACACTACACTAAAAAACGTCATCAGTGGCGGTTCATAACCGCCATCAGTGGCGGTTATTGAACCGCCACAGATATAGTGCCACTGATAATCGAGGATTATCAGTGGCGGTTTTCTAACCGCCAGAGATAAGTGTTATACGTGACGGTTCTACACTAACCGCCACAGATAACAATACTATCTCGTGGCGGTTCTATCCACCAACCGCCACAGATAACTACACTATCTCGTGACGGTTCTTTCCTACAACCGCCACAGATAACAATATTATCTCGTGGCGGTTCTTTCCACCAACCGCCACAGATAACTATATTATCTCGTGGCGGTTCTATACACCAACCGCCACAGATCTATATTATACGTGGCGGTTCTATCCACCAACCGCCACGATAGTACGACCGAAAAAATAAAAACTGCATTTTGGGCTAGCCTCAGTGCTACTAGCCATGCCCTCTCAAACATATAATACATCAATCACAGATTTTGCATATACACGCTACAATATACAATAATCACCACATATTTCGCATATACACAACTACAATATAATACATCAATCACAATTGCAATTTTGCATATACACAATTATAATGTACAACAATCACAGCTTTTGCATATACACAACTACAATATAATACATCAATCACAATTACATATAATACATCAATCACAATTACAATCACAGATTTTGCATATACACAATTACAATGTACAATTAAAGTGTCTCATGCATGAGGCGCTCGATCATGGTGATGGTGTAGGGCATGCCTCCCATGGACTGCTCCCTTCTCAAGTTCAAGATCTTTGCATCAATATTTCTCGAGTATGTAAATGAAGTTATTATATATCATAGTATGGAAAGCTAAATAGATCACTTTTGTTGTATCACAAATCTAGCCGATCCATTGTCGTCTTATTCCATGTGAATGCCGTGGCATCCTCCATATGTTGTACATGCATTAGCTAGTTTATACTCCTCTATTTTTGAATATGTGACATTCTTTTTTCAATTTTTATTCCTAAATACATATCATTCTACAATTTTGATCCTACTTTTACTATTTTTCCTTCTATAATCTCCATTTAGCTATTTTTAATGGCATTTACTATCATACATTAGAGTAAAACACACCATCTAAAACTATAAGGACCATGTAATCAAATCTCTTATGAATGGACGGTAAAGATGCAAAAGGAAACTTCGCAACTAAATCAAGCAATCAAATAAACTCTTTGTAATGGTGCAGTTTTGGGGTGAGCTCTTTCCGTATTCATCCATCACCCACGCCTATAAAAAGCTCTACTAGCCATCATGAAAGGGCACAGAGAAAAGCAATAGAGGAGAGCTCCTCGCCTAGAGCGCACGACGCACACACACCACCCATCAACACACACACACACGGAGAAGGGCAACAACACAAGCGCAGATCAATCACAACTTCTTAAATGAAATGACAAAATTAGAACATATGCAAGCCATGCCATCCAATACTAAACTTGACATTCAATGAAACATCAATTTACACCACCGCATTTAAAAAAATTAACTAGTTTTGTGAACTATAAGCCTCACGAGTCTTCACTGTTGGTAGGGGCCTCGGGAGGTGGTAGATGAGTATGGAAGACTTCATCGTTATTATCCGGGTCATGAAACTCGCCGTTCTTGTTGAGTACTTCCTTCATAATGAAGTAGGCGAGCTGTCCCTGAATGCCTTGGATTTCATTTGGAACCAGTCCTCCGTAGGCAACTTCAAACGCTATAGATAGAAAAAGTTTGTCTTAAGAGCTTATATAGAGAATGAGATGTGCAAATCAATGTGTGATGTTAGCGTGACAAACCTCTACGTCATTGTTTACTATTGTAGAGCCTAAGATTTCGCGCATGTATTGGCACACTAAGTACCCACATAAATTTGTTCTGGCGGTGCTTGTGGCATCGCAAAAATTGAATAAACTTATACGACATTGAAGGAGTTATTGACTACGAGGTGCGATATAGAAAAATTGTTTTTGTGCGCATGGAAATTTAGTACGGATTGTCGATGATTTATGGAAAGGACGGTGTCTTGAGCACTTTTACAATATGCTTTGAAGGCCCTATTCACTAGACTTGTCATATCTTTGTAGTCTTTTGGATCTTTGTCCCGCGGGTCCAAGATCAGCATCTTGCTTTTATCTGGATGAATTACTACGAGAATCCAGTGGAAACTACGTACACATGTATGATGCCGTAGTCATTAGTCCTAACCTGAGCAAAGAACGAGATCAACAAGTAATTGAACTAGCTAGTGAGCCACTTACTTGAAATTGTATGGTAAAAGTATGAACTCCTTGTCTTGGAGTTTGATGAGAGCGTTATATACGTAGTCCTCGACCTCCTTTGGTACTCTTTTGATTTCCTACCGCAAACCGCTCCGGATCGAGGAACGCCATCGCCCTTTGGTTCTTTTTAGTTCGATCAACTCAATCTACATAACAAATGATTTAGACATCACATTTATCGGTATTACATGAATGTAGACAATGATTTTTATATTGACACTTACGGTGACCAAAGATCTCATAAGAGACACGTCGAGGGCATCTTGATAGTACATGTTGTGCAACTCATTGAATTCTATCATGAAGCCAGTCCCTCATGGTGGAAATGTTCCTCTCTCAAAATGGCGGTGATCACCTTCGGAGTACATGTTGGTTCGATCGCTCCATATACCATTCATGTAATCGCTTTAGCTGCCTTTGTTAGACTATGAAGCTTCAAGGGGTGACAAACGGCTTCCCAATTCGTATTTCATCTTTCTTCAAGACTTGTCCTTTGGAGACCGCTTTACCCTTACTTTTCTCGCACACAACATCATACTCCGCTCGCTTCGCCGACTACCTGATATGGCTTGTCTATTCGCCATGCCTTCAGAGGAGGGTTTTAAGTCGGTCAATGAAGTTGTCGCACTAACTTTCATCTGTTGATGTGTTGGTGACGATCGTGCGAGGTTTATCAGAGGAGAGGCGGCAGTTCACTGCGCAGAGAGGTCGGCGAGTTCACCTCGGGAGGGGTCGGCGAGTTCACCTCGGGAGGAACAGCACTTCATGATGGTCCAAGGTGATGTCACGTTTGCGCCATGGATGAATGTGTGGACGGCACTTCCTAGAGTTGTAACCTCGCTGCTCGGGGCATTTCTAGCCCGAGGTTGGCGAACTGGGATTAACCGTGTCCACCGAACCTTTGCATATCCGGCGCTATCGCAGAGTTGTGCAATACACCTCCTTCTTGGCATGGGTACGCTATGCTCGTATCGGCTTGAATGAATATGTTCATGACGGGCAAAGTGAGCCGGCACGTGTGGGGTCATGTATGTCGCCCACAGGATAATGACCCATGTCTGTTCTACAATTGGGGCGGATGCGCAATCGCCGCTGACGATTCGGAGGGTCTGGTCGTAATAATGTTCTCGGCTTGTGATCGCTCATGGCTTGTTGTACTTGTCGTTGTACTTGTTGTTCAATTGTGCCTTGTAATTCTCAAGCATCTTTTCCTTCATCATTTCTATTTCGCAAACGCTTCTCTAGCTCTCTTCGGCTCTTGTAAGTGTGAAGGTGCTCGGGAATCTCGCCTTCCACTAACCTTAACCCCGACACCTCTTGTTCGCCCGGGATGCTCCTTGTTTCCTGTGGCACGTGTTAGTTCGTCGCTCTCCTATCCGTTGGAATGTTCCTTGGGAAGACTCGACGATGACTCCGGACCCTTTGTGACATTGCTTCGTCGTCGCTATTTCAAGGATAAGCCCCACCAGACGTGACACTTGCCCTCGCTAGCACGTAGTGCTTGACTCGGTCCGTAGTCCGCCAATTGACTTGTACCAATGATCGTAGTGATTACGCTTCTGCCTCTCCCATTGAGGATTTTTACTGCACCCACCCGCACCAAGTCCGTGTGGATGGATGTTCCTTCTTCCGATGTTTATGTGGTCCTCATTGGACTTCTTTGTCGCTTCACTTTGCTTCATCGACACGAAATCATCCCAATATGGTTCTAAGTTTGGGTAGTCCCCGATGGCCGATCGGTTTTTCTTTACATAAGTAGTATTCACCGCCTTGAAGTTCCTCCATGCCGCATCCATGGTCATCAACGCATCCCGACGCACGCGGTGTTCATCTTCTTTGGAATTCAAGGTTTGTTTCATTTCATCCATAGATCCGCTTTGATGGTATCAGCACTTTGTGCCAATCCAAAAGGTGATTGGCACTCTCTCCTTGCGATATACCCGCAGTTGTTCGTACTTTGCTACGAACTTTGGCGGTGCACTAGGGCCCCGCTTCCGAGACCTCCGAGATGGTATACCGCCTTCGGCTTCTTATTTCTTCCTCGCCACGAGGTCTTGCCACTGGTATGTCAAGATCGGCGCAACACCGGTGGTTGGGTGGAGGTTGAGGAAACTGGTAGGGCTAGGGCTCGGGCTCGGGGTGGATTGCTCCTCCATATCGACCTTGGATGTGCGAATCGAAAGAGGTAAAGTATGGAACCATTAGAATTTGGCGATCCGATGGGTTAAGTGCGGAAGTTTAACTCGAGAACTAGAAATAAAAGTAATCAAGAATTGGGCATTCAATTGATGGGCACAAGTACCGAATTGTCTACAAGAAGGGTAAGGAGAATGTGGTTGCCAACGCATTGTCATGGGTGGATAACTCATGAATTTGTCAATGTGAAACTTTTCACTAGCAACTCATTGCGCCACATAAACAATACCATCTTGTGAAACCAGATCAAGATGTTATTTGAACCAGATTATAAAGTTTGATAGAGTCAAATGTCTGATTTCATAGTTTGAAGTGCTATATGGACTTTCGTTCAAAGTTCCAGGTGTCTTATGGACCATCTAGAATACTCATATGAACATTACATGAACAGATTTGTCTAAAAAACAAACATTAGCAATATTACAACATCACTAGATTTTATAAATATATTGTAATGCAAATTTTGTGGTCAAAGATACATTTTAGAAACCGTGCCTAATGCCTGAAACATCACTTTTTTTAGAGAGGAGGAACATGCAGTGGTAGATCATTAGTAGTTCATTAGTAATCAAGTGTTGCAGAGGGTCAGAAGAACTGTACTTGGCATGAGAATTCAAACCAAAACAACTTCACTCGTGCATTCAATGCGATAGTACAAATCTCCTCACCACCAACACCAACTCAAAGCCAAGAACTAGTTATTCCTGCATTCTCTTAACTTTTCACCTGGTGATTTGATTTTGACCCAACCTTTACATTCTTCCTCTCTTTCCTACACAAATCCCACCACAACATGCACACACACGTTGAGGTCACCTATGCATGCGACACCCAAACAACAAGAAGAACAGCCTTACTCTCTCTTTTTGAAGGAACTCATGTGTAGAATGAAGGTAGAACATACCTAGGAATGCGCGGCGTCGTCAGGTGGTCGGGGCGTTGCTCGAGGGCGCGGCGCCGGGCGGCGCCGGCGCGGCGTCGAGCGTCGGTGGAGGCGCGGGCGCGGCGTCGGGTGTCGAGGCGTCGGGAGCGGCACGGCGTCGGACGGCGCGGGCGGCGCTTGGCGTCGGACGGCGTCGGGGCGGCGACGTGGCGGCGTCGGGCTCGGGCGAAGAGTGAAGCGGCAGGAGTTTAGGGTTAGGCAACGGTGAGAAGAAGAATGATCAGACGACTTTTATATGTGGGGTTTTATCGTGGCGGTTCTTAACAAGAACCGCCATCGATCTTTATCTGTGGCGGTTCTTCAAAAGAACCGCCAGTGATGATATAATTATCGTGGCGGTTCTTTATACGAACCGCCATCGATACTTTATCCGTGGCGGTTCTTCACAAGAACCGCCATCGATCTATAATTATCTCGTGGCGGTTCTTTATACGAACCGCCACAGATTCATTTATCTGTGGCGGTTCTTCACAAGAACCGCCATCGATACATATATAATCCGTGGCGGTTCTTTATACGAACCGCCATCGATAATGATTCGTGGCGGTTCTGCTTAAGAACCGCCATCGATAAAGTTATCTAACATAGCTTTTGCGCGGACTACTTCCAAGTGGTCCGGCGTGAACAACTTTTGCGCGGACTACTTCCAAGTGGTCCGCGTGAATCAAAAACGAGTAATGACCATATATATTTCTAATATAGTAATATACCCTATATAATCTCTACTGCTTATTTTCATATCTTCTAGGATGTATACCAGAATAGAATATTATTTCTAAATATGTTCTAATATCATAAATGCCTTATGTACTATGTACAATATATTTGGTTTTAATTCATACCGAGGAGAAACCATTAAAACTTGTGTAGTTGGAATATAGTAATTACCCTATATAATCCTAATATAGTAATATATTAATGACCCACATTTCCATTACTCCACACAAATGCATAACACCATATTTCCATTACTCCATACAAATGCATATTGTTTACATCACATTGCCATTACTCGTATATAGCTAATTATTTTCTTTCACAATTTGCCCTTCTTCATGATCGTCGCGATGATAGGTAGTTTCTTGAGTGGTTTCTTCCTCGAGCTCGATGTTGCCATCTACGAAAGGAGGCAACTCGTCAAACTGGTTGTACTCATCCTCATCCACGACATTCTCAACTCCGACGATCCTTCTTTTCCTGAAGAACTACATGCCGCTTCTTATCGTCGGGTCGATTACATAGAAGACTTGTGCTACTTGCTTCGCAAGTACGAATGGTTAAATCTCAGATCCGACATGTTCGATGTCCAAAGTAGTGAAGCCGCATTTGTCCACCTTGACACCCTTTGGGAGTTGTACCCAACGACACCAAACATCGGGATCTTAAAAATACAATAGTCGAGCTCCCAAATCTCTTCTATGAACCCATAGAAGCTAGTCTTCTTCGCTCGTGTTGTCATAGGCATCTATGCGACACCACTATTTTGGTAAGTGCTTTTGCTATCCCGAGATCTCGTAAAAGGTATATCCATTTATGTCGATCCTTGCCATGTCAAGATTGTACCGATGGCCCTTTGCCAACCACCTCAACATAACACTCGTTTCTTTCCCACCATATGCTCTTTGAACCAATGATTGAACAAACGGTTATGCTCTTTTGTTACCCAAGCCTCTGATCGTCCACGATTTTCCTCTCGTAGCTTATCCTTGTGCATGTCCATGTACGAGGACACCTCAACTGACTGTTGCAAGACTGTGAAATGAGCTTTTTCGAACAATCCATGATCGTAAGAATTTGTTGATTTCCTTCCAATCGTCCCTTTTCCAGCTAGCCTACCCTCATGGCGAGATACAGGCACTCCTACCGGTTCCACCCCCTCCATGTAATCCACGCAAAACTCGATAACCTCCTCAGTTGCATAACCTTCCACAATGCAACCCTCCGGCCGAGATCGATTGCGTACATACTTCTTCAGGATACCCATGTACCTTTCGAACGGGTACATCCGATGCAGAATACGGGCCACATACATTTATCTCATTCACAAGGTGAACAATGAGATGAACCATTATATCGAAAAATGATGGAGGGAAATACATCTCTAGTCGGCATAGTGTCTTCACCACATCATTCTCGTAGTTCGTAAAGTCCGATGGGATCGATGACCTTCGTGAAATCGTGTTGAAGAAGAAACACAACCTCATGATTGCTTCTCGGACCTTTTCGTGCAAAATACCTCTAATTGCAATAGGAAGCATTTGTGTCATCATCACATGACAATCATGAGACTTCATGCCGATTAACTTCAAATCTTTCATGGACACGGTTTCTTGATGCTTGCGAGTAGCCGGATGGAACTTTCACACCATGCAAGCATTTGCAGAGGTCTGTTCTCTCTTTCTTGGATAGAGTGTAGCAAGTCGGGGAAGGTAAAGTCGGCCTTTCCGTTGTCTCGAGGATGTAGCTCACTCGATTTTCATATCTTCCGGTCCCTTCGTGCCTTGATCAGTCCTTAGTTTTGCTAGGAATATTCAAAGAAAATACCAATCATGTCATCACATACATTTTCTCTACATGCATGACGTCTATGCAAATGTCGAACTTCTAAGTCCTTCCAATAGGGCAAGTTCCAAAATATCGATCTCTTCTTCCATGTGATCTTCTCGACGAGACCTCGATTTATTATTACTCTCTCCTTTCCAAGTACAACATTAATATCCTTAACCATATCATATACCTCTTCCCACGAGGAGGCCTTGGAGCTATACCATCCTCTTTTGTCCCGTCAATTGTTTCTTCATATTGCGGTAGGGGTGATTCTGCGAAGGAACTGCGGTGATGCATGTACACGCTTTCCTTGAGTTATTGAGCCACACACTTGCGGTTTCATCCATGCAATGGGGGCATGCTTTGGCCCCTTTACAAGACGACCGGATAGGTTACCAAGGGCGTGGAAATCATTGATGGTGCAAAACAACAATGCGCGAGGGTGAAGTACTCGCTTGTACTCATCCCATACCGTACACCTTCGCTCCACAAGATCACAAGATCTTCCACCAATGGTTGTAGGTATACATCAATATCATTGCCAGTTGTCTCGGCCCTTGGATAAGCGGCGACATCATAATGTACTTTCGTTTCATACACAACCAAGGAGGAAGGTTGTAGATACAGAGAGTCACGAGCCAAGTGCTATGAATACTACTCATGTTACCGAAAGGATTCATTCCATCCGTACTCAACCCAAACCTTACATTCCTCGGTTCATTCCTCAAGTCCATCCTAAAGAGCCTATCGATGGTTCTCCACCGCGTAATCAGCAGGTGTCTCGACTTTCCATCCTTTTACGCTCTTCCGAGTGCCATCGCATCGATTGGGCATGCTTTTGTTTCCAAATAAACGCTTCAACCGAGGTATTACCGTAAATACCACACCACTTTAGCGGAGCTCCTTTCTTCACCACGGTGCCCTCATTGTCATGGTCTTTACGCTTGTATCGCGATGATTTGCACATCGGACATACATGCATGTCAGTATACTCTTTGCGATAGAGTATACAATCGTTTGGACATGCATGTATTCTTTCTACTTCCAATCCCAATGGACATACAACCTTCTTAGCTAAATAAGTGGTTATCGGCAATACGTTTCCATCCGAAGCATGTCCGCTAAGAGATGTAATAGCGCCGTGAAACTTTTATCGGACCAACCATTGCTTGCCTTCAATTTTAGAAGTGAAAGCACGGTGTGCAACTTTGTGTATTCCTCCTTGCAACCCGGGAACAAAGGTGTGTCCGAGTCGCCCAACAAACCCTTGAATTGATTAAACTCTCTCGACTAGTGTAGTTCCTTCGCATCGCGCAACATCCGAGCAAGATTATTATCGTCATCAATGTCCAACCTATCCTCATCGATCCATAATCGATGTCACCGCCATAATGCCTTCTCCATCATCCAATACGTTATCACCTTCATGTATGTTTTCCTCTTCACCGTGACTTGTCCAACGTGTATAGCCAAGTACAAAACCTCTTGAATCAAGTGCAAGTGGATGTGCTCTTTGTCCAAAACATTTTCTCATTCTTGCAATCAATGCATGGACAATGTATGTACTCCGCCTTCTTATGCAATTTGTTCTCCTCAATGCTCTTAGAAAAGCAGATACCCGTCGATGTAATCTCTACTGTAACAGTTCGCATTGTACATCCATCCCGGTCCATCTAAAATTAATTAACATATAAAAATTGATTAAAACTAATCTAATTACTTATCATCTAAATGAGCTAGATAATAAATTCATCATCTAAAAATGATGAGCATCCACCTACCAAATTAGCTTAAATTTCATGTATATCAATATCCAATAATCTTAATTAAATAAATTTAATATATGTCCACACTAATGGAACCAAATTAATAGTAATTAAAAACTAATCAATACTTTTCTGTAAAGAAGCTAGATAATAAATTCATCATCTAAAAATGATGAGCACCCACCTACCAAATTAACTAAAATTTCATTTATATTAATACCCAATAATCTTAATTAAATAAATTTATTATATGCAAGATGTATATGTTCGTACACTAATGGAACCAAATTAATAGTAATTAAAAAACTAATCTAATAACTTATCATCTAAAGGAGCTAGATAATAAATTCATATATATGCAAGATGTACATGTCCGTACACTAATAGAACCCAATTAATAGTAATTAAAAAACCAATCTAATTACTTATCATCTAAAGGAGCTAGATAATAAATTCATCATGTATCAAATTAACTTAAAATGCAATTAATATTAAATATATGCTTAATCATAATTCATCATCTATAAAAGGAACACAACATCATCTAATGAACCTAGCTAGGAAATAAATTCATCAACTACAAAATGGTACCTAAATAAAAATAAACAAAATCTAAACTTTTCATCTCATCTACATATAAACCCTAATTAAACTTGGTTTAAAAATTAAATTGCAACAAGATTAACACAAATCAAGAGAGGAGAAAAAATAACTCACCAAGGAACAACTAGAGGAAGTACAAGCACAAGAATTGGAGAAAACGAAATCAAATTTAGAAGTTTTGGTTTGCTCTCGGGAGGAAGAAGACCAGGTCTTTGCATCGACCACCTATTTATAGGCAATATTATCGATGGCGGTTTTTAACTAGAACCGCCACTAATAACATTATCCGTGGCGGTTCTATCCTCGAACCGCATCGATAATTCATTATCGATGGCGGTTCGAGGATAGAACCGCCACGATAATCAATAAATCGATGGCGGTTGGAGGATAGCACCGCCATCGATAACCTAGTTATCGATGGTTCTAGCCTCCAACCGCCATCGATAATGTATTTAGTTATCGATGGCGGTTCTACCTCGAACCGCCACTGATAATTCATTATCAGTGGCGGTTCGAGGATAGAACCGCCACTGATATTTTTCCCGCCATTTATGAAATTGAACCGCCACTGATAATTATCTTTGTGGCGGTTCGAAAAAAACCGCCACAAATAGACCGTCACCTATTGCAGGTTTTGGCGTAGTGATAGTGACTGATCCAATGGGGGCGATGAAAATGATCTTTTGCGCATGATGATCTAGCTTCTGATTGGTCAGTCGATAGATAATGGAGCGCATCAATGGGTACTTTCAGGAGTTCAATATACCCTAAGTGATACAACATAAGCCATTTTTCTTTAATTTCTGAATTTCCATTCAGACTCTTCAGATCATTAACTATGTCGATAACTGATGACTAGCAACTGGCTTATCATTCGAAGCAAAACAGTGGCGTCATTCTTCAGCAAAGCAGCACTAACAGAATTATTCGTATTTTCAGTATTGTTAAACAACAAACTGCGACCGCAAGAGTACAAATTCTGTTTATACTTTACAAAGAGGTAGCAACATTTCATGCATGGCATCCAATCTAACTATTTCCTCGTTGCCTTTTGCATCTTACCAAACACTTGGCAGACCAAGCCAAGAGCATATATATATACTAGTGTGATATCAGCCGTCTATAAATTTTATCACATAAGATTTTTACTAATACAGGAGAGAAAGAGAGTGTAGCTATCTCTTTGTGAAGAGACGACCACAACACAAAGCTGCATTGTATAAGTTATTGTCTATAACAAATATTTTTTCATGCGATAATTAAAGAGCTCTTTTACGGTACACTAAATTTAATATAGACCATTAATTATTTTCGATTCAATAGATCAGATTAGCTTGTATTTATTCATACTTCATGTGGTAGTAGAGTAGTAAAAATACTCTTAACAAATCAATAGTTAGATTTGATTTATACTACCTATTATAAATTACCAGTATAATGCATCGTAAAATTTCTCTAATTAAAAGATTGCAAGATCCCATATAGATAACTTTAAGATGCCATCCAATGTAGAATTTGCCTCTACTATTGTACGTACATGCTATAAATAGCAGAAAATTAAAGGGTGTTTGCAAGTGACAGCTCAATTCATTTGGCTTGATCTGTAACAAAACGTTGTGTTAATTTGCATTTTGGTTCCAATTAAACCTCTCAAAAAGCTTATAGCCGAAGGGAAGATTACATATAGCTTAGGCCCTGTTTGGATTCATTTAGTGCTAATAGTTAGCTGGCTAATAGCTAATAGCTAGCTAACTATTAGCTGGCTAATTATTAATTAGTAGGGGTTGTTTGTATCCACCTGCTAATAAAGTCCACAAAATCAGCCAATTAAAGAGAACTGACCATAATGCCCTTTTAGTAGGATAGTAGACGAGTTGACAGGGATGCTCGAGTGGATAGGGTTAGAGGGAGGGCAAAAGTGTCAATTGGCTATCTATTAGCAGCTTTTAGTAGGGTACAACCTGCTAATGAACTAATTGTTAGCAGGGTGGGTTGTTAATAATTAGCAGGTCTATTAGTAGACCTATTTGGATCTATAGCTGCTAATTTTAGCAGCTAACTATTAGTGCTAATGGATCTAAACAGGCCCTCAGATCGCATGAGGGCGTTCAAGGATTCAAGACTTCAAGTCCAAGGTTTGGCATCAAATTTTTGGTTTTTTTTTTCCCTTCTAGGCAGTCACCCACTGAAGTGCGGGTTCCACCGGAAAAAGTGTAATAAATGAAAATTGCAACAATTTGGGCTCGAAACCAAGAACTCCTGTGCGTTATTATACGCTCCTTGATGCGTTCTTTGGTCTAATTCATGAATACGGTGTTCTTTCATCCAGATCTAAAATTCAAATTTTGTTTGAAAATCTCGTCCGAGGGTTTTCCGGTAACTAGTGGCGACGGGAATTCAAAATTCAAATTTTGTCTGAGATTTCCAGTAACCGGAAATATCAATGACCTCTTGGCCCGAAAGAACGTTTCGCTACTACCAGAAACCTAGCAAAGAAGAGACAGCGCAACAATCTAAATCAGGAAGCAACGATTAAAATATCTCAGCGTTCCAGAAGATCACAAGTGCACACACACTGATCAGAAAGTAGGACGACACACACGGCCGGGTTCAATCGATCCGACGCGACACAAAAGAAGGTAAATGCATGCTTGTTCAATGTAAATGACAAGGTACTGCTGCTACAGCTACTTGAATCGCTAATTCGGAGGCTGCAAAGTGCTGGACCCTTGAGCAAGGAAATCGCACGACTCAAATCCACCGTTGTGATGCTTGTTGCATCTTTGATCAATTGGAGAGCCAAACCATTATCTCTGACGCCGCCAGCTTGTATATCTCTTCCGATGCCACTTTCTCCCCAAACTGGTTTCTCGCTCCATTATTCACCTGTGTATACAACACCTAAATATTGGTATATATGTAGGTGATCGATTTCATTTGCAAGCAAAGAGTATATATATGCTGGGTTTACTTCGCTGTTTCTAATGAAGAAACAAAATAAAAATACCATTAGCATAACAATGAGGAAAATCTGTAATGTATTAAAAGCCTGTAGTGTACCGGATAGATATTGAGCTATAATACTCGATTTCTACCCTACAACCAAAGTTTGTATGTATCCAAAGTTCTTTAAACACGATATGGTTCATAAGAAAATTAAATCTTATATATTGGCCATCCTCACGAGTACTTAGTCAATCCCTCCAATGCACATGCGTATTGATTATCATCAAAACCATTTGTGAAGTGTCAATAGGATCGTTACACGTGCATTCCTTTCGAGTGAAGACATAAAAAAACACACCTTTTAATTTTTATTTTAAGCAAATTCTTCTATTTCGGTTGAGGTTATTTTTTTCTGTAAGGCATATTGGGTAAATTTTATGGACTACCTAGGTCTTACACTAAGTGGATTATTAATTTAAACCTACCATTCTTTTTATGGCAAGTTCCGTACCTACGGCGTCGAAGACTTTATCGAATGATTACAAGACCTGGTTATCAACTTATCATACAGAGATGCACAAACAGTGGCCGTGGAACTAGAATTTTTTTATAGGGTTACATAGTTTCGAAGTACAACCCTATAGTTTAGTACAACTCTATAATCTTATACAATAATTTTATAACATTATAAATTCAATATATTTATTTAAAATTTGCTGAAATTATAATTCAAATAGTTAAAAGGTCTTAAAAATCCCAAACTACTAAAATCGGAACCAATTTAATGAACAAATTTGCCCCGTTGAAGAGGTGATATTGTAGCAATTTTCAAACTTTTGTGGTGCCCTAGATCCGCCCCTGCGCACCAGCGACAAAATATGTCTTTACAATAACACATCTTCTCATGGTTATGCAATGCATGTGAGCTCATCTTTTGTAACGACATTTGTGGTAACTTCCACACTAGGTGTTGTATGTTATCAAATGATTAGAAGATGCAATTGAATGGTTAGAAGACTGGCCACTCAAACGAGATCGATTCGTATAAGAAGTACGCTCTGCGACAAAAGGCCTCGTTAGAATATAGTCCCGTTAAAGGGAGAAAAGATACTATACATATATTAATTTCCTCGTACTTACAAAGATCGTGCGCGCTCCTGTTCGATCTTAATTCTGCTTATATAAGCTGTTTGTGAACTAGTAAAATCTTTTCACCAAAACCCCGAGATCAAGAGGACGAGAGGTTTACTTACGCGGGTGTGGATCATGAACATGCTCCGGGAATCGTCGGACGCGATCTCCGACGTGACCAGATCGATGCGGTGCTTCTCCAGCACGGCCGCCACCATCGTCATCACGCCCTGGCGCCGTCCCGCGCACACGTTGATGTACGCGTCGTCCCCCGACACGCTCAGCACGACGTTCGGCCCCGACCATGTCTGGAGCCCCGCCGGCGCCGGCGCCGCGGTCACCGCTCCGGCAGGTGGCGTCCGGCCATGTGCTGCGACCGGCAGGATCGCCTGCGTCGGCGCCGAGGCGGCGGGCGGTGGAGCCGCCGACGAGGAGGCCCCTGCGTCGGCTGCGCCACGCTGGCCTTGCGCGAGCTTCATCTCCAGCTTGCGCTTCTCGAGCTCGGCCAGCGTCACCTCCAGGCTCTTGATGTAGTCTATTGCCACCTCCACCATGGTAGTCTTGTTAGTCTGAAACTTCGACACCATGTCACCAGTCACCATCACATCCCATCCCATGAGTAGTGACTAATCCATCATCTGCATGCACAAAGACCTAATACGTATGAGATAATCAGTATATCTCACCTTGTCGGGGAGGTTGGGGAGGAGGTTTTGCAGGTTGGTGAACATGTCCCTCATCCGCTTCCGGCGCTCACGCTCCAAAACGATGTGCACGTTCCTGTCGCCGTGGCGGCCGTTACCACCGGTGCGGCCGCCGCCGGCGCCACTACCACCAGCCGTGGCGCCGTCGGCAGTTACGACGTCTGCTGAGCTCTTACCCTTAGATCCACTTTCTTCTTCTGCCTTGAGGATGCCCTTCCCCTTGTCGGTAGCCGCGCCGACCTGGATGCCGGTCTTGGACTCCTCTGGGCTCATGGAGCCGAAGTTGGTTGCCGGCGGTGCGTTGTTGTTGTTGCCGTTGGAGGTGCTGCCTTCTTGAGCCATGTCACAAAGGGGGTGTACGGGATTTGGATTAGAAAAGATGGCCAGCTTAATTTGATGTGATTATTGGTATGTGAAATAGCGGTGGTGCGTTTTGGCCTTTTGGGAACGAAATGCAAGTCTTAAAATGTGTTTGTCGTGATGACAAATTTACCCCTTGCACTTTTCTCTAATTTTCTTATCTCTTCCTCTCTATTGTTCTGCAGATGCATTCAGGCTGAAAAATCTTGCTGCAAAAACATGTGTAACGTCTGATATCTGGTTCACGCTAACATTGGCAGATCCATTGAGTTTACAGGCTGTTCATTTATTCAGTGAAAGAAATGCAGGCAATGCAAACAATCTTTTCTGCATGACGATCTCGACTCTGATTGGCCAGTCGATACTTGGACAATGCAGTGCATGCATCAACGAGTACTAGTACATAATGCTTTACCTAGTACTATTTGGTAATTAAGTACTTGCAGGAATTCTATACATGCGAACTGATAAACAGGGGTTTATTGTAGGCATATTGAGGCCAAATGGTAATATGTGATCCTCAGCCATTTTTCTTTTCTGAAGTTCCATTCAGTCTCTTGAGAACACAACTACGCCGATTGATCAGTAATGTTTCTCGTCAGCATCAGCATTTTACTTCAGTAACTGAAGGCCACAAACTGGCCTATCAATCTACGCAAAGTACCGTGGCCTCATTCTTCAGAAAAGTAGCAGTAACAGGATTATTCATATTTTGAGAACGCTTCCAATATCAAACTACAGCTGCAAGAAGAATGCAAATTCTGTTTACGCTTTGCAGTGAGCTAGCAACATTTCATGCATGCTATCTAGTCCAACTATTTAATTGTCACCTTTTTGTATCCTACCAAACACTTGGCGTACATCACCGGGTAACAGCAAAAATAAAGTAATAATTTTGCATGCCAAAGCTCATTTCATTTGGCTTGGTGCGTAACTGATGATAAAAAGCTGTGTTCGCATTTGCTGTTAATTTCAATGTACTATCAGAGCTAGCAGAAGCGAGGATCACATGAAGGGTTAAGACAAAACACGACTTAAATCATCAATGGCGTTAGCTAGCGAGCCAGCCAAGGGTGCATCCTTTAAAAGGGTGATATCTTTTTTTTCTTGCATTTTGGCATATCTTGCTGCTTTTGAACCAAAGGTAGGATGGTTTTGTTGGCTGTTGCTGACGCCTTGGTGTTTGGGACAAGATATTGCTTGCAAGGGATGCAAATTGTGGTAGCCGTCCGATTGGTGAATCAATCAACGGCCGAGATCATTGATGATAGAAAGAAACTGGGCCCAAAATAAATTGCCAATTTCTCACGAGCATTTGGTCGATCTAAGCTGTCTGATTTTCCTGTTTCGCGGACTACCCTAGTGATGGCATGACTTTTGTAGTTGGCCCATGATTACAGCGAGATCCTCTGGTTTATATTACTCCATCTGTCCATAGAAATAGACCTTTTTTATTTTTTACGGTAAAAAAAACTAAATAACGGTATACCGTTCCCCACCAAATCAACGGGATAATGAGCGTCCGTTCAATCACCGTGGCTATCGCGCACAACATAAAGCGTTCCAAGCACAACTCGATCCCCAATAACCCCACACACTCCGCTCCTCTCGCTCCCTCCGATTAGGTTTCTAGTGTGCAAGCATGGCAACGATGAGGGAGATAGTGTCGCCTGCCATGAGCCAGCCCCTCTCCCTTACGCACATCCTCCTTGGAGACCTCATCCTGACGAGCATGTGAGCGCGACAACGAGGGCCAAGGTGTGGGCGTAGCGACGAGGGCCTGCGCGTCGGTGCCATGTGCCATAAGTGGACGCGGTGAGCAGGCACCACGAGGGCTCTTATGAGTGCTCCTCCTCCCCATCTCTCATTTTGAGCTATTGAGGTCCAAGACCACCTTGCTTGTCCCTCTCCATCAAGCTTTGGCGCCTCATCCTCCTTACCTCTTAGGTGAGCTCTGTAGTGTACATCTATTTCCCTCACCATTGCCCCCTCCCACTAATGGAGTTCCTTTGGCTAATGTAGCAACCCTTCTATTGAGTTTCTTTTGCTTCAGCTCATTGAAGTGGGTGCATAACCAACATTTTCTTGTTCTGCACAATAGATGTTTGACGAAATACCTTGACCAATTAAAATTCATTGATGTTGTTTATTTGAAGCGGTGAGGAAAATTCTTGTTAGTAATTCTTTGATATGTGACTGTGAGTGCTAGAATTATGCTAGAATCAATATGAAAATTGATGGATACCGTAATCATTTTCTCTTTGTGTGTACATGAAACCTCATATTTTTAATTAGTTTATTCATTATTCAAGCTTGGTTACTTTCCTATACTAGACTGCCTATTATATTTCTCAATCAAATCTTATATGGTTCATTGTATTCACCCTTTCCCGTTTTCTCATGTGTTGTGTGTGTATTAGTTGTATACAAATGCAAGCAGAATTGTACAACCAATGTTTTCATCACTCTACTAACAATAAGGGAACTGCATGCTGGAAAATGAAATCTCTTGTCAATACTGATTTTTTGTATGTCCAACCAAAAAGGATAATACCTTCATCTTGATAGAGAGCAAAGGATTCATGTGTGCCTACATGATCTGCAAGCAATTCTAGGAAGAAGCCAACGCCTGCTGGTCATGACAAGAAACATATGGAGACTGAGGCCAATCAAGGGACAATAGTAAATCATCAATGGTTTCAAACTTATCTATCCAAACTTTTTTCTGCAGCAAAAATCTGATGTTTCTATAGATGCAGGGTCAAAAAGAAGGCTCCAGTTGCATTCCACATCATATACTCAATATAATCGAGAATCTATCCGATGTCTAGAATGATTATGCTAAGAAGATTGTATTTAGAGACCTCTTGTCAACTACTAAAAAAAACTGGATCAAATTATGAAACTCATTTGTTAAGTTTCATTAGGATCCATTCGATATCGTGAAACTTAAGTTTCCTTTGTTAAGTTTTATCAAGTTCCACGAAATAAGTTTCACAATGTTTCATAATTTGATCCAGTTTTTTTTTTGGAAAGTGTAAAGACTAAATTTCATTAAGTTTATCAAGTTTCATGAGTTTTCATGGAGATTCAGTGCTAATTTCTATGACGTTTCATAAGGTTTCATCACTTAGTTTAACGTCTAAGTTTACAGTTTCATCAGGTATTTGATAGTTTTTACGACTATATTTCAGTAGGTTTCATGTATAAGTTTTTCAAGGTTTCATGAGTTCACAGCTAAGTTTCACAACGTTTCGTAGATAAGTTTTATGAGGTTCCATAAGTTACAATAGGTTCAAGTATCATAACTTTTCACGTATAAGTTTCATGACGTTCCACGAATGTTTCATTAATACGTTTTATAAGGTTTCATCACATAGTTTCACATCTAATTTTACAGTTTCATCAGGTATTATTAGTCTGTACGACTGTGTTACAGAAGGTTTCATGTTTCAAGGCTAAGTTTCACAACGTTTCACAGATAAGTTTCATGATTCATAGTGTTTCATCCAGATATCCAAACCCTATGAAACCTGCTTGATTTTTTTAATATCTGGAAAATCTCATAAAAACTCATATGAAACTAGTTTTCATTTGTTTTTCCCTGAAACTTGTGAAACTTGCATGAATTTTGTTGAAACTTTTTCAATACTTTGATTTTGTTTCTAAAACTTGCCGTTGAAACTTGAAGTTCATTTTTAAACACCATGAAACTTGCACAAACTTTTTTTGAAACTCACCCAAAACTTTGAATTTGTTTTTAAAACTTGAAACCCATTTGAAACACCTTGAAACATGCATGAATTTTGTTGAAAGTTACTAAAACTTTGAATTTTCCTTTGAAACTTTCCATTGAAACTTGCTAAGTTTCATAACATTTCACACATAAGTTTCATGAGGTTTCACGAAATAAGTTTCACGATGTTTCATAAGTTACAATAGATTCAAGTATCATAACTTTTTACGGATAAGTTTCATGAGGTTTCATCACATAGTTTCACATCTAAGTTTACAGTTTCATCTGGTATGATAGTCTGTACGACTATATTTCAATAGGTTTCATGTTTCAGGGCTAAGTTTTGTAACGTTTCACATATAAGTTTCATGAGACTTCGTAGTGTTTTCATCCAGATATGCAAACCCTGTGAAACCCACTTGATTTTTTAAATATTAGGAGAATCTCATGAAAACTCATATGAAATTGGTTTTCACACAAGCAACAGCTGCAGCGTGGTGTCTTTCTTGAACACCGCCATGTTCTCATTCGTCGGTATTTACCCGCAGCTCGAGAACATCAACACCGTCATGAACACTATGAAGGTCCATACGTTCAGGGCCTTGCTCCGAAGCGTCCACTTCGTGCTTGGCGACGCATAGACATACGCCGCAACAGCGACGACGCTGAGGACGTGCACCACCAGGAGGATGGTGAGGACCATGTAGAATAGCAAGAGCAGAGGAGATGTGGTCTGTTTTATCGTGTCTAATCGGATGGCTAGTTGTTATCCCGTCGGATGGGGGAGTGATGGGATACCGTGCTATAGTTGAACTCTTTTACAGCCTTCATTATAAGACTTTAGATATAGTTTGTATTATAATATACTAGCAAAAAATAACAAAAATAGGGAGATGCTTCTATTCATTCCTATTTAAAAATTGCATAAATATTAAAACATGAAAGAAAGGTAGGGTGATTACTTACCCCTTCTTTTACTTCAAGATATGTTCCAACCCCTCGTAATTTCCCACAATGATGGAGTATGGGTGTTCCAATCTCCCAGCATCAGATTATGCATGCAAATGTTTACTGAGGTTACCATCATTAGGATGGCTTACTTCAGGGATTTTCTCAACATCAGGTTGAGTTCCTTCCACTGTCTTAGGGAGTGTTTTGATTTGTTCGGTTCTTTGTTTCTGTGGACTTCTCTGCGGAATTGAGTCCCATGCGCCCGGATGTCTCCCCTTTTCTTCTCATGAGGGGCAAGAGTGGATTTAATATTCTTCTGGGATATTTTGACTCTTTCTGGTGTATTTACTGCATATATATGAGATTTTTGTCACTTCATCATGATCAGTGAAGGTATCTGGCAGATTATTAGCTATTTGTTGCAGATTTATTTTCTTTTGAACTTCAAGTTTGGATTTTTTTAGTGCATGGGTCTAAGGACTAAATGCAACGTGACATTCCAATCAATTTTTTGATATTCTTTAGTGTGGTACTTTTCTCTCGTAATGTCGAAAAATTATCCTCATCAAAGATACAGTTAGCATACCAAGCCGTATACAGATCCTATGTTGTACGCTCTAGGTATTTAATAATTGACGAATATTCATAACTTACATAGATCCCTAACTTCTGGTGAGAACCCATGAATGCACGCTGTAGTGGTGAAATTGGTTCGTATACATCATAGCCAAGTTTTCGTACATGGAAAATCATCAGTTCTTTCCCACGCACTAACTGCAAGGGTGAAATGTCATGTTATGCAATTGGTTTGAGTTGAATTAATATATCAGTGTGTAGTACTGTGTGGCTCCAACAGCTGATGGGTAACCTATAATTCTACAAGAGTGGCCTAGCAATAAGTTTTATTGTTTTAATTAATGATTCTGCAAGGCTATTTTGTGTGTGAACATAAGATACTGAATACTCTACATTTACGCCTAGAGTTTATAGTAATCATTGAATGCCTTTGAGATAAACTCGCTAACATTATCCATTCAGATAAACTTGATCCTTTTATCTAGAAAGGAGGCTTTTAATTTAATATCTGGGTGATTAATTTGGCAAAAGCATGATTCCAAGTAGATGAAAAGCATACATGGGATCAACTAGTAGAAGCATTTATCAATATCATTTTGTATTTCAAGGGGCTCGACAGGGGCTGGATAGGTTCACAAATATCAGCTTAAATTCTCTCCAAGGAACTCGGTGATTCTTTCCTAACTTTAGATAAGAGGGTTTAGTTACGAGCTTCCCTTTAGCACAAGCAGTACATAAGAAATCTTTAGGTCTAGAGAAGTTTGTAGTTTTTATGTTATGACCAGTAGAATTATTGATGATTTTTCTCATCATATTCAACCCAGGATGACCCATTTGATCATACCAGATCTTAAAGAGTTCTAGGTTTTAAGTATTTTTTTTCTTTGCAACATAAACTTCAGGTTATATATATAATATAATCCTGAGGAGAAAGAAGCACTACTATAGAAAATGACTTCACAGACGGTTCAAAATCGTCATCGCAGACAGTTTTTTGAACCGTATGTAACCAAGTGTTAGTGATAATAACGGCACATCACAGACAGTTTTTGAACCGTTTGTGAAAAACCTATCATAGACAGTTCTAGCCACGAACTGTCTATGATAATAGGTTATCACAGACGATTTGTAGCTAGAACTATCTATGATAACCTATTTTACTAGTATAGTGGCCGTGCTAACGCTACGACGATCAGTACACCCGCTTAAGAAAAGAAAACTATGCAGTTTAACACTTGAAAGGCTTTAAAATTGTCCTTTACGGCTATGCAGATGTAGGAGAACAAAATAATTTAGAGAGCCAAATTTGTTTAGGGAAGGTTCGTGAATTCCTAGCTGACCCCTTTACGATTCTATTCGCAAAATCTTTCCCACTGTTTTATTATCAAAACCCATTTCTCTGAAAAAGAAATCAGTCTCGAACGCAAGGCAAAACAGTTACTACTGAGATACCAGTTATTGGAGAATAAAAGACGTAAATGAGCAACAACTCAATGAGTCAAGACACAAGACCATCCCCAATTTTGGATATATATATGTGCCCCTCTGGATACGATTACATATAGACAAACAACAATAAAACATTGATGTTGACCATCGCATTCATGCCCCATAAATCTTAATCATAGGTCTTCAGTTCATAATCTTCCTTGGTTTGGTTAGGCTCTTCAGTTCACCGACACAATATTCTTCCTTGGTCTTGTCACTCTGATGTAGGCTGTAAACAAGAATTCATTTTTCAAGATAACCAAGGATTCTAGAGCAGATAACCACAAATAAGGTATTACGAAAGTAAAGTACAAGGAAATGATTGTCCAAGTCAAAGAAACAGAAAGCTTATGCACATTTTCAACAGCATGCTAAAAATTGTGTGAAATAGTACTTACCAATTTCACCAATCCAGGACATCTTGATAGACAATATTTCTGGTGCTCTTTCCTGTAGGATCTAATTCTTTATTTGGCTTTACCAAAATTTTTGTTGTTTGCCTCGAGACACCCCGTGACAATGCAACATAAAGCTGTCCATGTGAGAACACAGGTTCTGGAAGGTAGATCCCAACATTTGGGATGGTTTGTCCTTGCGCTTTATTTATGGTCATTGCAAAACTTAGGCGTATTGGGAATTGTTTTCTCTTGAACTTGAAAGGAAGTGAAATATCATCCGAGGGAGACATAGGGATCCTTGGTATGAACACCCGTGAGCCTGCATGCTGTCCACCCACAATTTCGGCATCAATTGCATTGTCTTGGAATGCTCTAACCATTAGTCTTGTTCCATTGCACAAGCCATTGTTAGGATCGATATTGCGAAGAAGAATCACAGAGCAGTTGATTTTTACTTTGAGCACATGTGGAGAAAGGCCGTTTGGAGTGATCGAGTTCAGAAAGTCAATAGGGTACTGATTTTGTGAATCATCATCTACTAAGTCGAAACTGTGGTAAAGTTTTTCCTGGCCTGGAAACTGGTCAATCATCCTTGCGTTAAGCTGATCCACATGCTCATTTTTGGTTGAAAGTATGGCACGTGTGCTCATATAAGCTGCTGACCTTGCATTTTCATGAAGTGATGGGAACACATGTTGAATGAGTTTGCTTATTGAATCTTGGTGTCCGTATGACCGATCACAATGTCATCGAGCGATTGAACATAATCATCTACAATGGTCTTTTCGGTCCCATTTCCAATTCGAGGAGATAATCTGCAAACATTGGGTCCGATTGTGCCCTCATGTTACGTGTCAATCGTATCTTCCTTATATTTTCCCATAAATCGATCTCGCAAGGTAGCATCGATTATCGTGCTCTTGTACCACGCGTATCACAGAAGAACTTGTCTAAAATCTCCACCAAATACCACAACCTTTCCTCCAAACGGCAAGCTACAATCCATAATATCTTGTAGAGACCTATCAAGTGTCTCGACCGCTATTCGCGTCATCGCAACTTCATCCCGGATAATCAAGGATGCCCTACGAAGTAACTCTGCAGTGCCACTTTGCTTTGTGAAGCTACACATGCTATTGTCGACAATCTTAATTGGGATTTTGAACCTTGAGTGTGCGATCAGTCCTCCGGGTAATATGGATTTGCTATACGGAAGTTCTTTGTCGCAATGCCTATTAAACCCTCTGAGCGCACTTTGGCCAGAAGTGCCTTATATAGGTACGTCTTTCCCATGCCTCCTGGACCATCGACAAAGAATATCCGCCTTTTTTTGTGTAATACATGATGTAAGATTTCATCAAATCCTGCACGCTGCTCCTTGTTAAGAGATTTATATCCATCTATATCTTGTTGGTCTATGGGCACAGAAAGTTCCTCTCTAACCTCCCTCATTATGTCATTGGAAAATTCACCTGAATTGTACAAAAAAATAATAAATGTATCACGAAATCATCGGGCAATCAGATAAGTAAATTTAAGATAGAGATGAAATAAAGAGTGTACGATTATAACAATACAACCTACTTATGTTTATTATTTTTCCGAGTTTAAGAAAGCACTAAATACAAATTCTAACACTATACAAAAAAGACAAATAATAATCATTTAAGTATCTTTTAGCGGTAAACAACAATATAACAAATTATTATATGAGAGGTAGGCCAATTGAACTAAGCATAAGTGGTCATCAGCATGACTAACTTGTATCATTAAGCTCAGGGAGACCATAATTTTTTATATCCTTCCCCATCGAATGAAGCATATCGCGGATATCTATAAGCACCATCTGCTCAACTGCCGCTCTGTTGGAGTTATCTCGGCTGTAATCTTCAGACAATGAATCCTTGTGCTTGTCCCATAGTGCATGGATATTGGTGGCCTCGCAAAATACAAGAATAGTGGCAAATAACCTTCGTAAAGCAGACGGCATCTGAAATGTTGCAGCCTCACTCAAGCAGTCGTCAAGCGACTTGTCCGTCTCTATGAGTCCTCTTTTCTCACAGGATAAGTTGAAAGTGGAGTATGTGATGCCGCCACGGTTCTCAAATCCTCATATGAGGTTGCGCTGTCACATGATTCAGAGCACTCTCAAGAAGTATCCTCCCTTCTCGCAGGTTTGCATACACAATCCGTCAATCGACCAATTTGTCGTACTCTTCTTTGCCATGCTTTTCTACTCTTGATCCACCGGTAGTGCTCGGGAGGCTGTCGTACAATAATTTACTTGCATAACTATCAACTTGATTCATTTTGAAATACTCGATTAGTGTTGTCATAGAAGAAGGCGGTCGCTCGACAACATCCTCAAGATTAGCGGACCCTTCATAGACAACATCTGCATGTTGGGCAAATGAAGTTGGAGTTGCAAAGCGAAGGATAGACGACAAGCGATGGGAAACCAAAAATCACGTGCACATGACTTACGGTGGTGATACGTATCTAGCATCCCTGTATCGACGAATCTCATTGATTACTCCACCTTCCTTCCGAAAGCGAGGTCTCACGAGAATGATGCACAGTCATGGCTTTTATACACGCATTTAAATAGGTACTTTACAGATTTGATGCTTGAGCATGCTTCAACGTTCATGTGGCAGTTGTACCGCATAAGAAGTCCAGGATTGTATGGTACCACCCACCTATTATCTAACTCTGCACCTCTAATCTTTACACGTTGCCCGTCATCTCTTCTCCTATATATAGGATAGGAGTACTTTCCTTGCTGTGTTGCAGAACAAAACTATCGAGGATAGCGAAAGCGACATTCTCCATCCACCATACAAGCACACCTTCTATTCAGTGCACCACATGGTCCGTGCAACATATGCTTCATGACCAGCCCATGCAACACGGGGTATTTGTCCTTGTCTGGTATCTCAGCAGAAATGACTTTATCATAACCATCTGGGCTTGTTAACTTACTGGCCGACCTCATAATCAACAGAAAGTGTTCGTGTGGTAGGCCCCTCTTCTGGAACTCTATAACATGAACATATGCAGCTACCTCTCCAAAATATTTTTTCTTTATCAAGAAATCTTTCATGTCCTCAACTTGGCCTCAGATACTCTAGCCACGTGTCCGGTCTATCTTGTGGTGTCCGGCGGGCTCGAGATTTGATGTTATCTCTTCCCAAGATGGATTGCAAGTCATCGTAATGAAGTAATCTGGTTTCCCAAACGTTGGACGATAGCCATTGCATTGAGAAATCTTTCTTTGCATGTCACGATCGCCCCTCGAAAAGTGCGTGGAAGCACAACTCTCTTGCCAACCTCGAAGCCCGTGTCTCTCAAGCAGAAATGACATCAACCACACCCTATGATAGATTAAAAGATGGACATGAATAAAGCTTATTTGTAATGAAAGTTGTCCGTGCAGTAAATGTAGTTATAATACCAAATTTGAGAGCTTCACCTGGTATAGTTTAGCCCGTATTTTTTTTTGGTTCTCAGGATTCGAGTACCAATCAAGCCTCATAGTCTCAATCTTGATATACATGTCAACAGCCCATTGCTGGAATAATCGTCCTCCAAATAACAAGATATTAAAAAGGCCTTTTCTAACTCATGACTGAAACAATAGTATTCCCTTGCCGTTATAAACCTAGTAGGTGGGTCTGCATCTATCAACGCACTCAAGTAATCGCCTCCATGCAGATCACTACCAAAGTAATCACCTACCTGTATGTCATTATATCCTTCATCATTTGCAAAATGACCTGCGACATCAATATGTTATGGCAAAGAAAATGAAATATTATTATTGGAGGACACACTATCAACAATGGTTATATTGAGCATATTATTTAGGAAAAGAGTGAGCACGCGGGTACCATGTATCTTTAACTCTAATTTCATTTTCCGAGCTTTTACCATGTTTCTGGTGGCGCATGGTTTAAATGTTGCAATGCTTTTACAATGGATTTTTACTTAGCTTTGCACCGAAATTAGTATTACATCAAGCAAAATGAAAAACATCACGAAAATAATTAGAGATATCAATGATGTTTTGAGCTTTTAAAATGTCACAAACCATTAAAAGCTATATGTATATAATAAAAGAAATTAAGCGATGTATAACACAAATTTTAGGACCGATGTGTGTGTACGTACCTGGATGATCATCACAAGTAGCACATTCGTTGGTATTCACATTAACAGTCGGTGGTTCAAGAACTGTTGGTACTCCATTATACGACATTTTGAGGTTCCAGCCAGTTTCCCCTCTTGGGAAAAATAATGGATATGCCAATGGGTCATAACAACCATGATATGCTTTAATATAGCGGGGGCGATCACATTTGGGATATACAATCACACTCCTATCAAAAGTTTTTTGTGGATCATTCCCTACTGTCCATATAGCGACCTGAGAAGCCGTTGGTGCATTGTACCTTCTTTGGTGCAGCGTGACATTAGTATTGAGCTCAATTCCGTATTCATCTAGGTTTGGGATAGAACCAACTCTCTTAAAAGTCTGCACATATGGGTTATCTTGCAATATTCTTAGGATATTTCGGATGAGATTGATATCAAGGTCGGGAGACCTCTTCACTCTATGGGATAATGTATCATCGTCCTTGTATCATAGAAGTAGAGCTGCATATGACGAGGCCCTTGAGAGCTTGGCACCAACTGATCTAGCCGATGGTACAAGCCACCATGCACACGAAATGTATAGATACCAGTACCAGCTGCAGTGCTAACTCTACGATCAAGGGTGACTCCAAGACTGGTGAAAGCGAAATGAGAGTTGAAGTACCGTATATGGCTTCTGAAATAATTTGCATCACTATGATCCTGACTGGTAAACAACCGCTTTAGTTCTTCAGGCACATCAGGGATATGGACCAAGACCTTCCCTTTCCCGCAATGAGAATCCGGTGGCTCATATTGAAATCTTTTTGCGGACAATATTGGCGATCGGATACATTCCTCAAAACATGTCCGGTAGGAGGTCATGGTAGATATAGTCGTATGGATCATGTGCGACGGGCGCACCAACACATGTTACTTGCACGCGATACGACTCAAAGTCATCATCTGTAAGAAAATTAGAGTCAGGCAATTCCAAACATATCTAATTTTGAACCGACCAACATTAATTGTATTAAGATTTACACTATCATCAATTACATTATTTTGAACCAATACACAAAGGGTATATTTGAATATATACATAATTGTTACCTTCAACGAGAGATTCAGTACTCTTCATCATCAGCTTCTACAATGTCCCCATCATGGCATGTCTCACCCTCTGCCATGTTACCTTCAACAATAAATTTGTCAATTATAAAGGAAGATTCGTAAACAATACCTTATTGACAACACATGTATATACATATATTCACCTAATTCGCCAACAGGAAGTGTAGGCTCGAATAAACAGCTGTCGAACTCTAAATCATTTTTCTGTATAACATCATTTGAGACCAGATCAGGAATTGAAGGTTCTTCATGGTTTGTAGTGCGGCATTCTTTCATTTCTTTGTTGTATTCTCGTTTTTGTTTCAATAATAATTCCTTCTTCGCTCCATCCATATTATTGTATTTTTCTCTGGCTAACGTATTTTTGTCGTATCTCGATCTCATGCAACCTGGTCATTAAGGATATGTCACTTTTTGGAAATGAGGAGCAAAAAAAGGAGCAAAAAATTAAATTATGACACATGGTACCTGAAGGTACAATATTTGGAGTTCAAATGTAGATCTTGTCAGTTGATTGGTGATGCATCAGGTGTTTTATGTCCTATGGTATGGGTATTTTCAGAAAAATGAGTGTGATTCATGTTCTCCATCTATTCAAATGCATAAAGATGCAAACCGTAGGCCATCTCATTTTTCTTACGGAATAGGACTTATCGCATGATCGTTGGTTTACGACTTTGCATCCATTCGATAGGACAACTTGGTAAAGTACCTAGTTTCCACAATGTTAGTATACATAATGGTTATTCAAGAAGTGACATATAAAAATTCTAAAGTATTAAACATTGGACCTAAAGGGATCGTATTTGGAGTTCGCAGGGTACGTGCTGTCGGGTCATATTGAAAAGTAGATACACCATGTCTAGGATGATATTGTTGCACGTAGTTATCATTTATGTGCAGCCACTCCAAACCATCTTGTGGATCGACATTCTCTTTTGATATTGTGCTACCTGATTGTAGTATGGGTGTTAGTTGTACTACTGCCGAGTAAGTTCATATATAAAAATGTGAATTCCTTTTTATATGGTAAAAGACAAAAGAGGCCGAATATATTTTTTTACAAATATTACCTCGATCAGTTCTTGTAGAATTTTGGCCCGTTAACTGACTACGTGTCCATTCAGCTGACGATGCGTTCATTCCATTGCTTTCACTACAAGTAGCAGCGCATTTTCTCGCTCTGTAATCACGCTTCTTATTGTTTGCCTCTTCAATTTCTATTCAAATATTGAGATTAAAACCGTCATAGTCATGCAACATGGATTATGAATTAAGGTGCATTATACCGTACCAATGCTTGTTGCTTGTGCCCTCTTCCTTGCTCGATATTCACGTTGTTTTCTGTTTCTTTCGTCCTTCTTACGCTGCGCCTCGTCAATTGGATTTGCTTGTTGTGCTGCAGTCGATATTTTAAAAGCGCCATTATATCCAATAACTTGCACGACACCGTATTTATGACAATATATATATTTTCTAAAGGACAAATATCATGTTGTAGTCAGCTTATACCTATGCTCGTGTTGTTGGATATATCGTTCAAAGCGGTGCGTTCTCCATGTTGGTTGTCCATATTGGATTGACAAATATAAGCTGTTTATTAGAGAACAGTACGATTTATTAGCGAATTTACAGAAAGGTAAATGGGTGCTGACTAACAGGAATGCAATGGCTTTCCAGTAAAACAGCATCTCATTTAGACGCAATTAGTCGTAGTACAGGAAATCAATGGTTTTGTTCAGGAAAAATATCATCAATCATCCATGATAGTATAGTGCCCGCGCTAACGCTACGACGACAGTATACCCGCTTATCAATTAAATGAGAAGTTAAGTATGATTATAACACTTAATAATTAATAATCACGATTGCTCGTATGCAGTACAAAAATGAAGATATAACACTCAATAATATTTTTAGCTAAGCGTTTCCGTATGCTCTTAAGACTTGTTCTTATGTCTTGAGGATATTTTACTGCACTCATTCCACTTGTATTTTAGTATTTCAATTAAGAAACACTTCACGAGGATAGGTGAACCCTGTAAGTACATTGTAGAGCATCATCGGTATAGACAGGACCTACTTTACAACCTTATAAAAGTGATTAATAAAATAGAGAGTAATTACCATGCAGATCCGTGCATTAAACTGTTGACCATCCCAAATGTGCATGAAGTTCATGACCAAATAACCTGTCAAGTTCCTGCACAACATTTAATTGCTGCATGTAAGTACACAAAAAATTAACTATTTACTAATCATGTGTAAATAACTTACCGGTCTATTGTTTTTGGAACAGACTTTGGAACTACAATACGCCAATCATAGATATCATCGTTCCATGAGGGATTTACTATCCTCATAGCACGATCGAATATTATACCAATTTTTTGTATTCTATCGAGATAGTAACTGGATGGTTTATCTGTTGGAACCCATCCGGGTAGAGGCGTTGGATCAATAATAGAGATAACCCTGTCCTTTATGTCGAATGATAACATGCTGAATCGTCCTCTGTGATGAAAAGGCAACATAATCTACAAATATATACATTATATCTTTTGCACACATATATAGTAACATAATAAAGCGTCAAACAATTTATTAAGCAAAGCTTACCATTCGGCATTCAGACAATGCAATTCCAGTCTCAGGCCAAGCGTCAAATAATTTTGCAAGCTTCTCATCTTCAACCTTGACACGAAACTTATGGTACCGTCGGTAATTACAAAGTGGCTGCGATAAATTAAAACATTAAAAAATAGTTAGTTGATTATTGCATAATGTGTATATATATATAATGCAAAAATATCAAAACATACGCCGAACTGTAAATCTAGGTAGTGGCATATGGGATCCCTGAAATACATGGTTTCATCGCTTGCGAGCATGCGCACCCCTACATTAAAGCAATCAATGTCCATAGACTTTCTGCCATCAAGTATTTCTTGAAGTTTCTCGACTGTTATGCTTATAGGGTAAGGTTTGGAGTTTCGCACCCATTCTTTTCTGTAAAAGATGATTTGTGTTAGATATTAACACTAATATTAACACTAATCAGCTTAACACGTACAAAAGAGTATCTATGTGTACGAAGGCATGAAAAAATAGTAGAAATAATAAGAATCACATACCCCAAAGCATCTCCGTCAGTTATAGACATGATATAGCCACAAATCGCATTGGCCGTCTCTTTAGAACTAACACAGTTCACTTGAGTGTTTATGCAAGGCAATAGTGCATCTTCTCTCGTTTCCTCTAGTTTGTCTAAAATCACACATTCATTTGGATCTACTACTTGCTCGGTACTGGAAACTTCATCTTGACATCCTTTTTTGCAGTTTAGAGGCGAATCCAAAAGGATGGCAGCTAATTTTGATCTGAAATTAGTCATGTCTTCTGCGTAGAAATATTAAAATAAATTAACTTTATCTGAGAACACATGTGTAGTCACATAATAATAACTTTTTTACAAAATTACCTGACAAATATTGTCAGTTAATCCATCTCCCATCCAGTACTCCATGTAATTTAATAAAAATAGGCCACATGACACACTACAACCAAATGTTGAACATTCGGACATTTTAATATATTGCTTAAACAAAGTTTTCTAGTAACATATAGATTGAAATCGTACCCATCATTCTGCATTGGTTCTTTAAATTGCTCAATAACTGGCCACGAAGTAACTTGTAGATCCGGCCACTTGTATGCTGTGAACTCTTTAACCTGTGATGCTATATCAATTTGTATCTGGAGACCTTTTAACTATTTTTTTTATAATAAAACAATCAGTCCTATAATCATAAAAAATAACGATGATTAAAGGTATAGCTAAAAAATACTTACAACATAAGTGAGATCGTCGCGACACATTAAGCCCAAGGAGTCAAGAACTTGTATCTGACGTTTTTTGCCATTTATTACAGCTAGGTACCAGTGAGTATCTTTAATGTTAATAGGGACAAAAACCTGATTATAATAAAATAATTAATGAGTACCAAAGGCACGTGAAGCTTGACCGATTCAAAATAAGAACCATTTATTTACCATGTCATGTTGAACATAGGAAGTCACCCTTTCGACGATCTTGTCTTCTTTAATATTTGGTTTACTTTCTTTCCAATACTGACCATCACGATGGAGAATGTAAAATATCAAAGTATTCTCCAAGTAGATAGTTGCCCCTTCTCTGCACAATAGATGTTTTTCGGACATAATGAGGTTGATGTACGCGTTTATGACCTGCAGTTTAAAGTTAATATATTATTAGAAAATATAAATATATAAATCACATAACTTTAATACGTACATAATAAAGGTTAAACTACATATGTATACTTACGTCGCCATACAAGTGTTCAGCAGGTTTCAAAAGACATTTAAAATGGAAGAAATCGATAAATGCACCCTCCACATCAACAATAATCTTTTTGTCAGGTGAGTTCATAATTGAGCTAATAATGAATTTGTCTTCTTCATCACAAATGTAATCTGCATCAAAATAACAAGATATAAGTACATTACTTCTGAATTAGAAAAGACATTGTCGACATTTTTGTAAAAGGTTACCTTGTGCATATACTACACTGATGTGGGATTTTTTCGGTTTGTTATGACGAGAAGCTTTCGACTCAATAACATTGTCCATCATCTGTATATCAGTGTTGATGTCAATCAGTTCTTTCTGATCTTCGGAATTGACCGTCTGATATTTCAATGAAGGAACCATTGGGACATCTCGAACCATGTCTCCTTGAATCTCGATTCTGCTGTCTATTTAAACAAGAAAAAGGATAAGGCAGATAAACATTAATCACGGGCACGTTTGACATTTGATCATGATCCTTCTGGAGACTTTTTTACAGATCTAGCCCAATAGAGCATAATTTAAACGCACGGAGAGCGCTAATTTTTTTAATTTTTTATCCACGGAACCAGCGGTCTGTAAGTGATGTTTAATTTTTATCAATTTTTTCTCGTGGAACCTACAAAAAACAAGAAGCTGTATTTTCACGGACCCAGTTGATTAGAGAGGGGATGAGGTGATAGACCAGGAGGCTGTCAACCAGGGGGAAAGCATGATGGATAAGGATGAAGCTGTGAGCAGCGATGATGAGGAGCAAGAGGAAGATGGAGAGGAAAATTAGGGAACTGGCCAAAAAAAGAAAGGATGGTTCTCCTCCATGTTTCAAAAGTAATACATGTGTTCCACATTTGCTCATACCATTAGCCTAAATAATATCTCTACTCAATTTCTTGGCTAAACAATTTGCTATTTGTATAGTACACGTTTTTGTGGAGGGAAAAGATGCAGATATTTCATACCACATCTATTCACCCAAATGTGTTAGTAAACTATTAGCTGGCTGCGTTAGGGGAAGTTTTGCCAGGGCACCTGCCCCCCTCTATTTACTAACTTTATACGCACTATGGTGTTGTTATATCCTAAATAAAACCTAGAAAACAGATGCAGTGTAGAACGACTTGAGTTTATTAGCCATGATACAGTGATAGAAGAATATGAGAAGAAATGACTTACATATCCCTCTTAATTGTCTTGGAAGATGAGAGATAATACTTTGTGTAGGTGGTAATGAATAAATGCATATGGTTGAGAGAGAATAAATAATGGTATATGTGGAAAGACTTATTAAATCTACAGCACGTCTTACATTTTTCAATAAGATCATTCAAACTATAGACCTTATATATATCAACGGAGGTAGAATAGTATGCTAGTATTGAACAGAGCAGAATGCTTGTATTGGTGCATTACGTGCGTCACGCTGCTTCCCAACGCCAAGTGACCCACTTGATCAAGGGATCGATGTGTCAATTGTCAACATGCAAAAGAACCGGGAAAAGATGAGACTTTCGGAGATTCAACAAGGATGTGAGATAATATTGCCGATATATTGCTATGCTTTCGTCACCTTGATCCTTCAAAGAGTGACTTTCACTTGCTCATGCGTGTTAAGTAAGTGCGTGAGGAGAGGACAATGGGATGCGGTTTTAGTTCTCAAGCTGGGTGAGTAGTGCATGCTTGAGCTAGTCTCTTGGAGACATCCGATAAAATTTGAGAGAGAAGATGTGCATGTTTGAGCTATCCCCTCGGTTTAAGGGTTCAATTTATGGGGCTTATTGGGCTTGCAGTGCAAAGAAAGCCATCGCTAAATTTTTGAAACCAAAGTAGGCATTTGAGAGTTGTCCACACAAACAATAAATTTGCGGTCGTGAGCGCGGTTTATTTTCATATTTTCACGGAATTTTTCCCATACTTTGATAAGCAAACATACACAAACATGTCCACACAAGCAATTATTCATGTGATCAGAATAATAAAACATATCCAGCATCCAGTTACATCACTAATCATATTACCAACCATATATTATCGATTGGTATTCCTAGTAACCACATGAGCTAGGTATTGCCACCTCCTTTCAATAAATCTTTTTATGAATGTGAGATCAAATGCTCCTGCCACCAGAGAGTGTCGAAAACCTACGATAATAATTTAAAAATGTATTAATAAAATGGGCTTATATATTTCTTTTGAATGGAGTCTATTTTTTCTTATTAAAAAAACTTACTTTCAAGTGCATGATGTGTAGGAAGATCTGGGGCAAAGGCTAATTTCGTGTACTGAGTAGTCTCAACACAACCTGTTTTAAAAATAACATATCATGAGTAGCTTTTTCTTTAATTACACATTACCAATAGTATTTATAATTTTCTAGGTTAATGATTTAGTTACCGTATCTATTGTCTTTTTTCAACATAGTTGCAACAAGCACATGGTTTTTTGCCTTAGCCTCTGACCAACTGAGCATATGTTGGGTTAAATGCTCATCCCATACTTGAACAACTAACAAGTTAAACCTACAATTAAACATAAGAAGAAATATTTCAAATATTATCTGTGATTAGTTTAATCAAACCATACTTTTTAAAACACTATAGTTTTACCTTGTGTCTATGAGAGTGATCTCTCTATTCATTATACGGCGTGGAAAGGTTTCGTAGAACTCAAGATCACCAAAATGAACAACCACTCCAATTATATCTATATGAAATATTGTATGTTTAAATTTAGCCATCAAAATATCATTACCGTATATTATATTTGCTACCAAGGAATTTTGAACCATACCTACAAATGTTTTGTTCGGACGTCCACAAACGTCTTCAAATGACATAAAATGTTTTGGGTAGAGAGGAAAATCAACTAATACTGTAGAAGGTTCAACTATTGTATGTCTCGTTAGCAAGCACTCATAAGAGTTTTGAATGCTCCGAAACTGAACTTCCTCACAGTTAGGCTGGAATTGCACACGATGAATGATGTACTTACGGCCTTCATTAAGTGCTAAGTTAAACCTATGAACATTACTGTCCCTGGCAATAGCTTCTATTTTCGAACCCTATTAAGTTTAAAATAAACCATGTTAGCTAAAATAAAAAATGAATTTTATAGGGGTTGAATTACCGTTGGACTTACAGTCTCATCTATTAAGATCAATCGAAGCAAATCACCGTTATGTTCAATAGGAAATTTGACATCTACTAAAACACAAATGCTCCAACACATGTCTATATCAGCGAATTCAATGTAGTCGAACTCCTTGAATCTAAAAAAATGAAGCATATGTAAACATTTGGTCTACTTTTAATTAAATGGAAGAGATAGTTAAGTAAAACTCACGTAGGCACCACAGAGCTTTCAGAAAACAACACTAACGTTCTCTTTCGTGTTCGATTAATTGGTGCCATTGAGCTGAAAAGCGTTACAATGTTACAAAATATTTTTAATAATGGTGACAGGAGCATTTTCCACATTAGTAAATCACATTACATTTTTTTGTTTCTCATGCAGTATATATTTAAGGCAAGCAACATTTAAAATGATCATTGCATTAGCATCCATTTGTATTAAATATTGCAAGTAATATAGGCATACACAATGCTTGTAGAGACATAACCAACCAGCATTGTCTTACATTGTACATCATAAACGTTTTCACAAACTATGAAAGCAAGTAGTGTTTAATAAGCATAATTAGTCAAACTGTAAACTTAAAAATATAATGCAATATTTAAAGTCAAGGGGGGCATATATGACCCAATATGTCCAATTCAATAAGCTTAAGAAGCTTCAAACGACATATGTCCTACTAAAGAAAGAGGATTGCACGGGAGGATTCAAATTTGATTTAAGGAGAAGTGAAAATGGCTTGCTCTAATCGATTATTGATATTGATGTTTGCGATCTACCTATTGCTCGGTTTGTATGAACATTGCGAGACACTAGGTAGGGCGATTCATATGGTCAATCTCGATCCGATTCTGAGAGAACTTCAACTATCCTGTATCTATGGGTAAGAATGTTCTTATGCTTCTTGTGCACACATGTAAATGTCGCTCTTACTCAGCTTCTGTTGGTATGTTTGCAGATATTAGAGAGCTCATATCGTTAGATGATGTTATGGGGCGAAATGGCGGGCTTATCTATTGCATGGAGTATCCTTTTTATCAAAATTTGTCTTTATATAATCGTTGTCTTCAAGCTATTTAGTTCTGAAATAACACCTTACGGCACATTATTTGCCATGTGTTGATGTTCCATTTTGAAATATATGTGGGTTGGAGATGCAATAGCAGGCTGGTTGTTTTCAGTTTCAAGTTTTTAGTTTGATTGCCGAATTATACATAGTAAAGTATCCGATTCAAACTTTGCAAGTTTTGATTGAGTCTGTCAGGATCAAGAGTCCGGATTGGTATCCAATTTAGCATGTAAGAAAAGAAAAAACAATTGCCCTACAAGTACATCAGACCAAAAATTAGGGCATCAAACCATGCGACTGCATTTAAAACGATGCAGAATTGCTATGTTAATATCAACCGATTGGGGAAACATGAGACTCATATCTAGAAAACAACAAAAAAATGTCACACATAACAAATCTACTGATAATATCTCACTAACTTTCCTTAAGTAAAACAAACAAAGCAATTTGAAAATTATACTCATGATTCCAGCATGTTTATCAAGAAGTAAGCTTAACTAAATAATTTACTAACAACACACCCTATGGGATTTCGGTACAAACCTGCTAACTCAAAGGTGCAATTGGTTGATATTCCCAAGGCAGGAGAATTTCTGTTGCAATAGTAAAGATCTAAACAGCATTGGCATGTTAAAAGACAATCAAGTAATGAATCAATCGCTAATGAATATCAACCGATTGTGGAAACATGAGACTCATATCTAGAGAACAACAAAAAAATGTCACACATTGATTTTCTCATTTAATTGATAAGCGGGTGTACTACCGTCGTAGAGTTAGCACGGGCACCAATACTTACTCAATTGATATGCAGGCTTTCTTTGCATATACTAAGAGGTGTCATGTACTTAAAGATCAAATGAATGAATAGACACAGACACATATTCTTATTAAGGATCAAACAGTATTTTGTGTAGTACTGACAATAAAAAAACAACAATACAATTGAGTAAGTTTCTATATGTGCAACGATCAAAAATTTTTTTCCTAAAAGCAATCCATACATGAAGAAAAAATTACCTTAAAACAATCCAGAAATGGTTACTTGTAACAATAAGATTTCTGAAGTACTGCACACATAAAAGAACAACAATACATGTTAAAACAGACCTTTATGACACTTAGTTTTTTCTTTGCATTAACATCTGATATATGGACTTCTTCTCCCAAAGAGCAGCATATATTAGTGTTGTTGCGCACTACCTAGATGACGAGTACGTACTAAACAAAAAGGTCATAGGGTTTAGGCCAATCTCGGAGTCACACATCGGACATGCTATCGCTACCCGTATACTTGAGGTTGTTAATGACTTTAAAATAGAAAGTAGAATTGTTTCCATTACTCTTGACAATGCATCACCTAACACAACGGCTATGGAGCATCTTTCACCGCACCTGAAGACTTATATTGGAGGTTTTGTACTCCACCAGAGGTGCGTATGCCATATTATTAATCTCATTGTACAGGCAGGTTTGCATGTAATGAAACCTACTTTGAAGGGCATACATAGTGCTATCGATTTTATTACTAATTCACCTGTAAAGTTTGCCCAGTTCTCAGAGTACTGTAAGGCCAACAATATGAAATCAAGAAGATTCAACCTTGATATCAAGGTTAGATGGAACTCAACTTATACTATGCCGCATCGGTGCGAAGACTATAAGCACATTATCACTGTCTTTGTCAACTGCAATAATGGTGAGGTATTGGTTACTGATGCAGATTGGATAATTGCTAGTCATTTTCGTAAATTTTTTTAAAAAATACGATGTAATTAAACAATTATCCGGTGTGTACTACCTAACTTCTTGCTTAGTCATCGAGTGGCTTTGACTTATTGCTAATGCTTTTAAAGAAAATAGAAATAATTATATTTTATGTCCCATTATATAACCAATGGAGCAAAAAAATTTAAAATATTTTCAAACTATTCCACATTTGTACTGTTTTGCTGTTATTTTGGATCCTCGGAGAAAATTTTCTGACTTGCAGGGCGCCTTCGAGGGAATAGGTGACGCATTCGATCTTGATTTCTCCGAGGCCTATACTCATGTTTATAATGAGTTTTTCAGAGTTTTCGACAAATATTACGAGAAGTTTGGCACCAGAAGTGAAGCACGAAGATCTACCTCAACAACACAACAAGCTTCTTTTAGGAGAACTTTGCCGTTTACCGGGTCAAACATACACTTTCCATATTCTGGAACCATGAAAGGATAGCAGAGAATTTGTTCAAAATAGAAGATCTTACACTCAAGCAGAGCAGATAATTGAGGAAAATGGAACCAAAGAAATATAATGGGGAACAAACTAAAAACCATGGTAAGAGTTTTTTAGCATCAGACCGTAAGGCCATAATAAAGATCAGGGTACAAGCAAACTGAGGCCCACGAACAAGTATTAATGATTACTGGCAATCCACATTAGGACTTTAGGAGTGAAGTTGGATGTAAATATGCATAGAATCCATTTTGGTAACCTAAGTGATGGCAGCTATTTAGCTAGAATCCTTTGGATAATCCATGGAATGCCAGGTCTGCATGACTGCATGTCAAAAGATATCTTTTGATGGGCAATTCACCAATGAGTCAGTCTTTTCAACTGCATGTTTACTTCCAAGTATTGTCTCTTGGTACACCTAAAGAAAATAAGTCTTGGCAGCACAAACATGCAGTAGCTCCAACCTAATGCTATAACCTTCGCTAAAAGTGAGATTCTGTGAATCTATGTTTCTCGTTTTCCTTTCCTGAAAACAATGAGAAATATGTGCTTATCTTGATCTGAATTATTCTTCCACCACAATAAATAATTGTGTAGTGGTTGTTCTGTTACGAACTCTCATCATGCACGATTGCTTTCTAGCTTTTGTTGGATTGCTTTCAAGATAATATAATTTCTTTGTTGTTGTTTCTGAAAATGAATTATTATATAATCTATTCATGTGGCGACTCGAGGATTTAGCTACATAAAATCAACTCTTTGTGCATAAAATCATCTCACTGCAGACTATTGAAGGTGTGACAGAATAGTTGTATTCTTTCACTTAAGCATGGCATCCATTTCAAATTTATATTGTCCAAACTCTCAAGCAATACAAGCATGGAATGGTAATGGTAAACAAGTAAAGCTGCCCAAAATGGCTACTTGCAACAATAACAAACCTCAAGATTCCAACAATCGATGCTCCACCACGAATATGAAAAGATTTTCACTCAGTTTTGTGTAGTACTGGCCCTAAAAGAACAACAATACAATTGAGTAAGTTTCTATATGTGCAATGATCAAAATCAAAATATTTCCTAAAAGCAATCGAGACATGATAAAAAATTACCTTAAAGCAATCCAGAAAAGGCTACTTGTAACAATAACAAGCTGAGTAAGATTTCTGTAGTACTGCACACATAAAAAATATTACAATTAAGCTCTTCAGGGTTTTCCAAACCCTAAACATCAAAAGGCTGCATCTCACAAGGCAAGAAAAGATCCAAACTATATTACCTTCAAACAATCCGAAATGATAACGTCATCTAATAGATTGGTATGCTAGCAAAACATGACTTATCAAAACCAATCGCCCCCATAGGATGACGGTTCTGACTCAACCAATGTGCAAAAACATGACCCAGAACACTAAAATAGAATCATTATATAACTAAAGTAAACTGCTTTTATAGAATTTTTGAGTTATAACTAAAGTTATATATAACTTTATTAATCCCCTGAGCACAGTAAGTTTGATTAAATATCCACCTTGCGAATTGTAAACTGCAGTGTTTCACAAGGCCATCCTCCACCAGCAGCCAATAAAAGCTGATCCAATGATTTGACTTGCTTTCAAACGACCAAGGGAGGGAGATAGATCTAACTCAGATGCATAATTAATTGTAGGGCCCGTTCATGTTCTGGTTTGACAACAAGTTGTACAATGGCTACTGCTAAACATTACTTGCTGGTGGCAGGAGACTGGTGTTCATGTGCGGCATAGGACCAAGGGTCACCAGAGAAGGCAAATGATGATGCGAAACACAATATCTTGTAAACCATACGAGGGTTCTCAAAACATGGGTTATAAAGAGTATCAAAGCAACGAAACCCGGAAAAATAAATGCCCCAAAGAGAGGTCATTTTTTAACCGCCGAGGTAAGCGGGCATGGGCTAAAAGGGATTATGATGATCTTCAAAAGAGGTATCAAATAAGCAAAGTTTTCGGGTTAGCTGAGTGCTGCTAAGTATGACCAACACTCACCTTTTTCTTTTATAAAAAAATAATTCAGACCAGTGAGCCGTTATAATGAACTGGTCACACAAGTACTGAGTCTACGGACCTTTGCTAAGGCAAATTGAAGCCATGCGGTATTGGTGCTTGCCTTTGCTTTTCCTTGTGTGGTTATTTCTTTGTTCTTAGTTATTTGATGTGTGTATAGCATACGTAGTTTTATAATTCTTTTACTGTTGTGTGTTGATAAATCAATTGCCTATTAATATTAACAGGAGACAGCTGCTCGAAGGGCAGAAGCTTGGGCTGGTGTGGAGAGAACCTTAAACTCAGGTCTGTTGTTCTGATTAATTATTTTTAATAGTTAGTGACAGTAAAAGAAATGGACTTGAACTATGAACTTGCTACCAACCTACTGAATCATCTAGTTACACTGAGTCACTGATTATGGTCTGGTTTCCCTATTTGATTCGGAGTAACTGTTCTCCATGAACTATTTCATTTATTATCTGTTACTTTACTCAAATATACAGGAAGCAGAAGCAAAATCATTGTCATGAAGACAAGGAGCGATCAGTAAATTAAAGATTATCATAAAGTTTATCACAAATAAGCTGTTCTAGAGACCTGTGTTTGTGCATCAATTTCTTTTGAAACCAACAATGTGTTACATTGCTATAACCAGGATTTTAGGGACTCAGTTTCAGACTTTTAGTCAGATAAGTGATTCTTATGAATTAATTAATCCAAGACTCAAATATATGCATGTTTCAGTTGAGCGATCGATGTGGTACTAATCAACGTGCTCCGGCTGGCTGGAGATGTACACAGGCGATATGATCGAATATAATGCATGCATACATACTTAATTGGCATATATTGGATTAATTAATTCATAAGAGGCTTTCCTTGCTATGGCTCAATTAGCTACATTGGACTTGGAGCGCATGCATGCATCCATGGATCATCTTATATAATTTCAACCATGACAGTAACACACGTACGCTAGCTAGTGTCTATGGCTGTTTTGGATTGATTTGATTCGCTTTGTTTTGTCCCTGCTGTAATTTGTATCTTCTTCTCATCTCCTTGGCTTCCATGGGTTTCTATTGTGTGAAAGTTAAAGAGTGATGGGTGGTGCATATATGTCTCCTTGAATTGTTTCCAAGTGCATCTGGGCATGCATGCTACCAACCTACTGAATCATCTAGTTACACTGAAAACAATCTTTCTCCTACTAATTTCACATGAGCAACTCTGAAAACAATGTTTCTCCTACTAATTTCACATGAGCAACTCTGAAACTAATTAGAATAGAAACTATGAACAAATCAGATCACCAACTCTGAACATCATTGTGACCCCATCAATGTAAGTTGATGACCCCAGCAATCAGAACACCAACTCTGAACACCAACGGCTTGAAGAAGAAATAAAGGAGAATAGAAACTATGTTACTTGTTTTATTTAATATTCTTCTACCTTATCTGACAACTTCATGAAGCACAAAAGAAACTCCAAACTGCTAAGATATTTACCTTACAAACTGAAAATTGCACAAAACTTGTAAAAAGAAATAAAATAAAAAATCGGTGTGGGCTACCAATGTATTTGCTATTTATGTGACGATGGGTTTATAGTAGTTAGCACTTAGCAGATTGAGTATGAATGTTTATATCTTTGAATGGTGGGCTTTTGCATGGAAAGACTACTTCAAAGCGCCTTCTTGTGGGAAGGCGCAAAGTTCCGAAGAACATCACCAAGAGGGGTTCGATGAATGAAACTCTTGTATGCCTTCCAACCTTATCTAACTATTTAATGTTTGATCTGTTTTGCTACCACTTGTCTTGTAGTCCATTAGAAGCACTAATTTTTTCTGTTTGATCATGTATCCATAACATATTGTTTGCCTTTTTTGCTTTAAAAATGGATATGGTTTCTATCACTTAAGCTTTTAGCGTTTCTAAACACTCTTTGTTAGTTTATGTCACATGTAGACACCTGCTGAAAAGATATAAACTGGATGTAACTACAACCTTGTCAAGTGCAAACACAGCTGAAAGCTTGAAAATCGGAAGGAGCAAAATAGTTTTGATATGATTTGGAGGCTCCAAAATGGATATAGTGTAGGTGGCAAGCTAGCACATATGTCCAAATGAAAGACCATAGCTAGTGTGGATTACAAGAAATGAAAAAATGTAATACATAACATTGACATATCAACTTAAAAAGATATGGCATCAAAACATTCATAATATTGTCTCCCAACTATCAATAAGTTGATTAAACTCAGATATGACACTTACCAACATTCGTCAGTTCTTTTGCCAATGTGACAATTGCTCCTGCTGTGTACGCTTCGGTGCAGAAAAGTTGCTTAACCGACTGGTATTATCAGGCAGAGGCTTGGCACCTTCTCCAGATGTATAATCTGGCTCATTCAAATTCGAAAAATTACTACTATCCAGAGGTTTACACAAACCAAAGTCAGAAAGCTTCAAGTGACCACTGAAATCTAACAAAAAAGCTAACTACCGGTAAGGTGAAAAATGATAAATACCTGGCTAATGTGGCTGTGCTTTTGACTTCCTCTTCTCCACGCACTGGATGCTGAAACCGACTCTAGGGCACTCCACCGCGTCCGTCGCCCGAATTCCCAGTCACGCAATAAGCAGCAAGAAAAGAAAACACACCGAAACAGATGGGTTATGTACCATCCGGAAGAGACGAATAAAAGGAAAAAACTCGAGAAAAAACTCATCTTAACGAATCGAAGATTTGCTTCCATACGAAGAGCATCAATCAATCCAATCCGGACATTTGCTTCCTTTGTAAGCGCGACAATCAATCCAATCCGGATCAAACGGAAGGTAATCTGCACCGGGAGGAGATCGGGATGCGCAAGGAAAATCCGGGCGCTCGCGGGGTGGGGGGGTGGGCCGGTTGGAGTGGGGGCGCAGGACACCGGATCGGAAGGTATTCGCTGTCCGAGCGCACGCGCGGGGGGGGAGCTGGAGACGGGATCTGGATGGCGGCGGCATTAGCGATGAAAATGCAGCTCGCAAGGGGAAAAAGGAAGGAGGCGTACGCGTGGAGATGGAAAGGATGGAAAAGGAAGGAGGCGTACCGCATGGGCCGAATTGGTTTCCTTCCGGGTCGCCGCGCGAGTTCGGGCCGAAATGGTTTCATTCGGGACGCAGATCATTAGTACTTAATTATGGATTATGTCTTAATTTCCTTAATTCGAATATGATTAGACACACTTAATAATAGCCATCGGATGTGGGTGAGTAAAGCTGAGGAAAGATCCGAGACGTTCATTGTGATGAATGCAAGTTTCTGGGGACGTTTTGCTGGGTGCACGAAGGTTGAGCCATCTCTAGGGGGTGCACTATTCGGGGTGTACGTAGAAGAAAAAGCTTAGGTGCATTATATAGGAGTATAGATTAATCATTGTATCTTTCCCTTTGTTCAACTACTTACACACGGGCTGAAGCTAGATTCAGAAAAGCACAATGAATAACAGTGTTGTATTAGTATATTACCATACAAATGTGCATGCCATTTAGAATCATTTTATTCACAGAAATTGTCTGGCACCTAGTGTTCCTACATATAATAATGAATATATTGCCACTGAAATTAGCTACTCTGGTTAGAGGTGAAATCGGATCGGATATTTTCCAACCGATCGACCGATCGGATAGCTTCGGATCGGATTCGCATATTTTTTCGGATAATTTTCGGATTCGGTTTGGATATTTTGTTTCGGATTCGGATTTGGGAGACCACTATCCATTGGATCGGTATATTCTGAGAATATTTTTGGATATATTCGAACCAATATTATCGGATATCGGAAAATGTTGCCAGCCCAGTACAAACTAGTATCAACTCTAGCTCTCTCTTGGTTTCTCGTCTAGCCGCCCTTCCCCCGACCCCACACATGCCGTCACACCGCCGCCCTCCCATCGGCCATCACCGCCGTCGCCCTCAGTCCCTCCTGCCACTACCCTTTGCTCCCATCGCCCCTTTCGCCGCCCCTCCCGCAGCCCTCCAGCCACCGCCCTCCGCACCTCTCATAGGCCTTCACTCCCTCTGCCTGTCCTGGCTTCCGACCCCTGCGCTCGATCCTTCCCTACCCCGAGTCCCGGTGCCACCGTTCATCCGTCCTGCCGCCGCCCCTCTCTGCCCGTCCCGCCGTCCCTCGGCGCCGCCCGTCCCGGCGTCTGCCCCCTATGCTCGATCCGTCCCTCGACGCTGCCCTCTGCTCCCGCTGCTGGCTGTCGCTCCCTCCGCCTGTCCCGGTGCCCCCTCCTGCCACCGCCCCCCGCTCCTTCCGGATCCCCTTCACATCGGTAAAATCCTTAGCCCTTAGGCCGGATTCGGTCTCCCGATCTAGGGTTCTTGGTTTCCTCTTCTTGGAATGTGAGAATATGTAGCTGAGATTACATTACTAAGAGGCAAATTGGTATGCCATATGAATCATCATATACTAAAATTTCCATCCTTGATCTTTATGTTCATCTGTATGTTTTCAGTTTGTATCATCTGTTCATCTGTATGGTGTCATGATACAGTTCGGTTCTTAGAATCAATCTAGACATGGTTGGTCTTTGGATATAGTACCAGGGGTCGCTTCCCTGTGGAAAACACCTTATTGTAGGAAAGGTGATATCTTGAAAATGTTTTTACTAGAAGTATGTATTCAGTATAATTCTGCTTGCATTTGAGATTGTCAAAGTTTCTAGACTGCCCGTTTCTCCAGTGATTTTTCAAGGTATTGTTAATGTTTAATTGGTCTTCAACAAAATGGAACATGATTCATTGTTAATGGTTAATCGGTCTTCAACAAAATCGGTCAGGATTCAGATTAATTGAGGTGTTTTGCGAAACAATCAATATTAGCCTGATCTTTTCAAGTTGGTAGCTATTAATTTTTATGGCAAGTTCTCGTAAAACAACAAGTTGGGTTCTTGAGTTTCCTAACCCAATTTTTGCTTTAGCTAATGGAAGCAGCTGCTAGACTGATTGGTTTCTGTCGTCCTCAAGTATAGCTTGAACACGGAGCCAATTCTTACTGCCTACAAAAAATGAACCAATTCAGTAATGGCAAAAGTGATGAACATGCAATTTCATGAACAGTATATTAAAGACAACATTAATAATTGGCAAATATTTTACAATATTGGGTCATGTCTTACGTTGGTTTGTTGTTACAGAGATTGAGAAGGTTGTGGTCTGGTGGACAAAATCAAGGGAGATGTTCCAAAAGTTGAGTGGGATTTCGAAGGAATTCATTACTTTGACTATGGGCCGCTCATTGTCCAGTACCTCTTTCTCTTTGTCTTGGATGCACTGAACGTCTGCTTCTGGCCAGGTATAAGTTCAACCGAGAAAGTAGTTTGTTTCCTGAACATATAGAAACTAGAGCACTGTATGTTTCAACTAAAGCACTATATGTTTCAATTAGAGTACTGTATGCTTCCTATGAGTGGCACTTAAGGACTAAAAATTAGCACCGATAGATATCAGCCATTGCCACCTTTCTGTTTGCAATACTTTCTGTTGGTTGATGAGTAGAAAATGCACTCCCTCCCTGGTAACAACATTATTGATTGAGGTTTTGTTTTATTTGAAGTAAGCAATATGCTCAGTAAATCCTAATGATTGTGTCTTTTTGTGTTCAACCCACTTGCGGCTTTGTGATGGAGTCTGGAAGTGCTAGCGCAAATGTGTGCGCAACTAGTGGAGCATCACCTGCTGCCACACTTGGTACAAGTCTATCTGCACCGAGTGCTCATGCATTAGTAGTGCAAGAGCCTCTTGCATCTGAAGCCGAAGGACCTCAAGCTGAACTTGAATGTGATATCACCGGAGAAAATGAGCCTCCTAGCAAGAGGCAAAAGAAGTCCATCTCCAAAGTATGGGAGCACTACACTAAGGATATTGTTACAAAAACAGATTCAAATGGTGTAGTTACAAAGGAACTTTGGGCGAGATACAAGGAATATCCTTACAAAGCCCGATATGAGACAACAAGGGGCATATCATGCTTTATAAATCATTTAAAAAGCAAGCATTCTATAACTCCAGAACAGCAAATGATCAAACTAGAAAAGGGTGAAAATAGCACTGCCAATGTTTAGGCATATAAATTCGATGCTGAAACTAGATAGCACTGCCATTCAAGTGTCAATCGTTGCTTCAGAGTTGGCATTCAGTGCGGGTGGCTGTGTTGTTGATCCTTTTCATAGTCGATTAGATCATGAGGTGGTGGAAGCCCTAATTTGTACCAAGGACTGGACAACATCATCTAGAAGAGGTAAAAATATGTCATCCATTTCATATGTCATATAATTTCCATTTTTTCCTTTACTGATAGCAACTGTCACTACAAAATTTCAGGTTCTAAGGAGAAGATTGCAACGTTGATTGATGAGTTGGACATGGAGTATAAGGCCAAAGCATGTGATTTACCTATAGACATGACTTCATAGGTTTGTTCATTCTTCTTACTATTCCTTCAAAAAAAATTGAAAGGACAAATCTCACTACTGGGAGGAAGGTGAAACATTGTCTCTGAATTTTGTCTCTCACTACTGGGAGGAAGGTGAAACATTGCCTCTCTGAATTTTGTCGACAAATCTCACTACTGGGAGGTCAAATTGGATTTTTGCTTCTTTTGGGCTCTAGTTGTTGTTCTTGATGGTCTTAGGTTTGGGCTCGAGTTGTATACTAGCCATTAGATAGTAGTATACTAGTATTGGGTAGTTGCTGCACTATCCTAAAAGCACAATATGCTATTGATCAATGACTCCCGATAGCTCAACTTTCCAAGTAATTGGCTGGGCATGAAACTCATTAGTGTAAAACAGTCACTTGCTAATTTGAGTCATAGTCATCCTGATACAAGGTAATTTTTTGACTGAGTGATGCTGGTTGTTCTTGAGTGGATTTACATTGCTGTTAGCCAAGTCTATAGTTCTGTTCAGTCACTTTATTTCTTCTGGGATTCTGCTGCTTAAATTATCCCTGTATGATCTGCCTTATTGTATTATGTTGTTTGTTCTGCTTATTTGCTTTTACCTTTTGTTTTGTAGGATGAGGCTATGGTGGCGGCTAATAATGATTGAGTGCTTATCGAGGATAAGTAACTATCATCGTGCGCTCGTTGTCTCTTGAGATGTTGCCAGCCTGACTTAGCTACTTCGGTCTTCGAACTCTTATATAAGATTGTGTCATTATTGAGTCTTCTGTCTGTATGATGTAATCCAAATATTATCTACTTGTCGTATTGTCTCTTTCATGAAAACATGGAGTTATGGACCTCATGGTCATGTTATCGACTTATCGTAATATTATTTACGTATCATTCTATATTTCAAAACTTGTCATATGTGTACCGTTCAAATTTAGTGTACTTTTGCAACTTTATTGGATTGTCCGATAAAATGACTTGTTAGACTGCGATAATCTTGTTGCATGTTGAACTCATATGGTTGGTTAATCAGTACTATATGTGTGCTTTATGAGGTATCTGTTTTGCGTGTTATTTGATAAAAATTATTCAATACCGTATCAATTCCGCTTCGTATTCGATTCGAATCCGCCACCGATATTATCCACGCCGTATTCGTATCCGGTACTATCCGAATCCGATTTCGAATCCGACAAAAAATATGGTTTAGAATATGAAAACAGCGATATCTGACCCGAATCCGAGCCAATTGCACCCCTAACTCTGGTAGATGCACTGTTTAAAACAAACACAGCTACTAGCAGGCCAATGTGGGTAAATAAAGAAGTTCCTACTAGCAGCATAAAATAAACCAACCTTGAGCTTCTTCATCAGGGTCCTCCACGTATGGCTCTTTGCTCATCCTTGGATGCTTCCAAGGGTTACTATCATTAGTTAATCGAACACTACTGAGCTCTCTATCAAAAAGCTGAAAACTCTGAATAAGTGGCAATGAAATGCCATTTTATTTCAGAAGGGTGATATGCTACAAAATAACACAAGACAATGAGAAGGCCTTACCTGAAGTGCCATCACTCCAGTGGTAAATCCTTCAGTTAGCTCTCAAGTTCTCAACTACATAAAGAACATCAGTTTAAGGTAACAGCAGATCATATTCTCAAGCATTTAAAAATGTTAACCGGAAAGATAACAGATTACTATCAGAGTGTAGTACCTTCATGTTTTTCTAAATACTTAACTAAAGAACTACCTGAATCAACAAAGTATACAACAAATTTGGTATGTTTTCTGTCTACCTGCAGAATTGAACTTCTTGCACAGCAAGAGACCTGCAACATCTGAACGGCTAAGCAATCATCATCCATCTATTATAGATGGAACAGCTCCTGTCCCCTGGTGGTTTTGAGCCGTGCAAGAGCCGGCTCGGCTCGCGGCTCGAGCCGAGCCGGCAAAATATTTTTCGCGTTCGGGTCCTTTTTCAAAAAATAATTACGATTCGGTCATTTTTTGAAAAAAAAATACGATTAAATCCTTTTTAAAAAAACAAAAATATATTATTTTTTGGTCCTTTATGCATTTTTAAGTATTGCGCACGGGTTCTTTTACTGAAAATCAAAATTACGATTAGGTCCTTTTAGGGAAAATGAAAGACCATGTGGAGGTCCATCCATGTTTGTGATGAGTATTTGACTTTATTTGAGCAAGGTGTGCTCAAGTTTGAGTTTGATTTGGATTGATTTTCAAAATGAAGCAATTTGAGTTGTCTCTGCCAGAGTGGCGCATCTGGGATCGTATGGGCGCGGTAGTGATGAGTTGGATGGTTTATTGCACATCTTTGTGGGCATTGCTATGTGAGGAGTTTCCTTGTCTTTGATGGTTGCGGGACGACGGTGCTAGGTCATGGTGAGGCGAAGGATGACCGGGACTAGCGAGGCGTCGGAGGTCCGACGGTTGGGAGATCGCGGAAGATGATCGGAGACGGAGTCGGGCAAGTCAAGAAGACAAGGAAAGGAGATGATGCTAGCTAGATGCCGCGTGGATCAATGAGGACCGTCGGATTGAGGTCTAGTTGATAGGTTAGCGGGTCTAGGTAGTATGCTTTGAAAACCGTGCAAGAAAACCGGTATGTGTGTGGGTTTTGGGTTAGCCCTTGCATGGCTGTGTGTGTGGGTTAATCCTAGCCCTTAGATGAGTGCTCTAGGGTTGAGGGACTCATCCAAGGGTGGTAGGTGGCCCAAGAGTAGTATAAATAGGGGTGGAGGGGTAGCCTCCTTCCCTTGAAGGTGTTGAGGTTGTTGATGCTCATTTGAGCTTTGCCCACATGAATGTGAGGCTTTGTAACCTCCTTCCAGAAATGAAAGTTTTATTCATCCACCTCTGAATTTATTTTAGCATTTACATTATGTCTTTACTTTACATAATTTAAATTCAGCATTTACTTTCCGCAATTACATTCCCGCAATTTACTTTCAAGTAATTTGGATTTGCCTCCCCTCCTTCTAAATGCTGCTGTTCTTGGATGTTTTGAGTGTGTTCATATGGTTTTACATCTCTTTTGCACTCTTGGATTGAGTAGAGAACATCTTTTCTTTCAAGTTCCAACTTTGTTCTGAACTTGTTCTTCGCAGCAGTCAGTGTTTGATTTTGTCAAAATATAGAAAAATCCTTTTGAGTGATTCTTCTTGGAGGAGGTGCGGGACTCTGATATCCGCTTGCAAAAAAATTTTGGAGTTCACTTGTTGTACCGTTTGGGCGCCATGAGGTGAAAACCGAGCCCCAAACGTTCTGCTCGAAGTTCTTGACCAGACTGTGTTCTTCGATTTTTCGTGTTTTTCTGTAAGGCTTTTGAGGAGAAATTTGGTGAAGTTCTTCAAGACTCTGATGCTCACAGGAGAAAAAGTCTCAAAATTTTGTGAGCTACAGAAACCCACCAACCTCCTGTGCAATTTGAGGACAAGTTCTGGGAATTCTGTTTTGCTTTTCTGAAAGTGACTTTTGTGATTTGAATTGATGTCCTTTCTAAAAGCAAGAGTTTGAATTGATTCCTCTTTATCTTGGACACTAGACAACCAGGATTGTGACTCAAAATCCCCACATATTTTATGGTACTTATCCATGCAAGCTTGGGGTACACATAGTTGTCTAGTTTTTCGGGTTTTTCACAATTCCTTTTGAGCGATCTTGTCGAGGTTTTTGTTGGAGTATTTTGGGGGAATTTTTATTTGCGACCATTCACCCCCCCTCTGTTCGCCATTTCGGTCCTTCAGAAAAAAAAGAGGGTTTAGGTCTTTTTTTTTGGAAAATATAATACATTGCAATTAGGTCCTTTTTGCATTTTTCTAGCATTACGTTTCAGCCCTTTTGCAGAAAATACAAAATTATTTTTAGGTCATTTTCGCGTATTTCCTCAATTTGCTCCTGTAGGGAGCGGCATTCGCACGTTTTCTCCGTTTGCTCACGTGAGGAGCGGCGCCCGCGGCGTGACACGCCGCGTATGGTTGGCTAGTACCTTCACTATACTTGGCAGAGCTCCTGGCCCCTGGTGGCTTTGAGTCGTGCAAGAGCCGGCTCGGCTCGCGACTCAAGCCGAGCCGGCAAAATATTTTTCGCGTTCGGGTCCTTTTTCAAAAAAAACATTACGATTAGGTCCTTTTTTTGAAAAAAAAAATACGGTTAGGTCCTTTTTCCAAAAAAGAATATATATTATGTTTGGATCCTTTATGCGTTTTTAAGCCTTGCGCTCGGGTCCTTTTGCGGAAAAATGAAATTACGATTAGGTCCTTTTAGGAAAAAAAACGTCCGGGTCCTTTTTTTTAAAAAAAACAATGCACTACGTTTACGTCCTTTTCGCGTTTTTCTAGCACTACGGTTAAGCCCTTTTGCGAAAAACACAAAATTCTTTTTAGGTCCTTCTCGCACGTTTTCTCGGTTTACTCGTTTATGGAGCGTCGATCGTGCGTTTTCTCGATTTGCTCGCGTGGAGAGCGGCGCCCGCGGCGTGGCACGCAGCGTATAAATGCCTAGTTCCTTTTATAGAGCATAAACTTGCTCTTCGGTTGGCACCTAAAATAAGCAACAACAAAAAAACAGTAAAAAAAAATACTTAACTGAATGTGTGGTAAGTGCTTGGTAAGAAGGCAAAAACCCAGAGAAACCAAGCGCTGTGCTGACTTTGCCCATCTCAGAGTACTTCTAAAACCTCCACAGAAATCCCAGCTTTGTACCAAAAGCAGCAGAACCAAACACACAAAAAGGCCAAATAAAACAAATTACCCGCAGGAAAACTAATCGATCAAAAACAAGGAAAATATTTTGACCCCCTTCCCTCACCCGTGTTAGTGTTATGCCCTTGAGGCAATCATTTAGATGATTGTAACATGACTATGTTTATGAATAATAATATGATTATTGGTCCAATGAATGTATATCATTGTATTGATCAACAAGTATGTGACTTGCTTATGAAACTCTTTACTTATTGATATAATTCGATAAATATCTCTGATCGGATATCATCGTATAGGACAACGATAAATAGATCAGCACATGTAGTGATCGATGATCATGCTTCATAGATCATGGGATATAGAGATATCATCTATACATTGTGGATGCATGTTAAAGAACATGGGTTAGATAGACCCGCCATGGGACACTGCGAGAATGTTACATTCTTATGTGTCATCAGTGTATCTCATACATAGTAGATATATGATCCTTAGACCTGAGATTGTCATATTCCCTACATGCGTAATAGTTTTCCTTAGGGCTATCAAACACTACTTCCTAACCGGATAGTTATAAAGGTAGCTTTCATGTTTACTATAAAACGTGCAAAGGGAAGTAAGCAGTCAAGATGAAATTTGCCACTCCAATGAAACGGAGATATATGACAAGGCCACTCATGTGATATGATTAAGGAAGTGCATGGCCATACCGTGATTGAGGAGTCAATCACAACTTATTAATATATCACAGATACGAGAGATGGATTGAATCATCAAAGGATGACATGCTTCTCGCCTTGAGTTCAATCTTCATATACTTGGCAAAGGGATTATTACATGAGTACTTTTGATAGGTTCTGTCCGATTTGATCATAGTATGTTTGGGAGTTGGCATGCTTTGCAAGGAGCCGCTACCAACTATTGGATTGAAAAGGAGTTTTTCGAATCCATGTCCAAATGTACGTGAACCTGCAGGGTCACACACTTAATGGGCTGGGACGCATTAATTTGGATTGGATCCGTAACTAATGAACCTCGTGGGCTTAGCACACTAATGGGCCCTGGTTTAGGGTTTCATCTCGTGGCTATATAAGGAGTGGAGGACGGTGGGCGCAGGGTGTGCTTTCCAAGGTTTAGAAGTGTTTCACTCGAAACCCTAGCCTCCTCTTCTCGCTGCCCCTGCCGAGCGACCAGGTGCTTGCACACCGACGCACGGCGTTCCATCTCTGGACGTGTGGACTACTACGGTGACGCTGCTGCGACTGCGGCGTGGGAGGACGATCCACTCCATCGATGCAACGACTGCGGCAAGGATGATCCACTACTTCGACGCGCGAAGGATTCCGCAACTGCACGTCTAGTGGTAATCTAATCTATGATCCCCTTATTGCGAGTAGCTTTCTGGTTATGCGATAGATTTCTTTTGTGCTAGCGTAGCATACCGCGTTTCTCTTCAACCCGCCCCAAAAGACCATCCAAAAAATGATCACATATTACTCTAGCTTGCCATGCCCTACCCTCTAAAATTACAACCCATGTCTAGTGAGCAAGTGAGAACTAGCAAATTTGTCTTGCTTGAACTACCGGTAACAAAAACTACTACTAGGTACTACTGACTAGTAAGTAATCCAACTGAGAATGGAGGAACCCCACATTTGCTACAATAAATGTGTTAGTAGAAAAAACAGGCATATCTGCTATTACACTTCCTAACTCCCTTTCTGTATTATATTCCAAAATTCAAAATACAAATGCATAGCACGAGCCAAGATTCATGCGAGTAACAAATACAAGATACCTTGTCAACAGTCTTGTTTTGCCTACAGACAATGTTTGCAGTCACAATGTCTCTAGCAATTGAGAACTTGACGCCCTCCTTGGTTACCGAGATGATAACTACAATGAAAAGTAGCAACAAGGGGTAGGCGACGAGAGATTGATCACTTACTTGGTGACTTGAACATGAAGGTGACGGTGTCCGAGCCATTGTCGGCCTTGATGGTGATGATGTTGTCATTGCCGGTGCAGCAGAGCATCTTGACCATGGTGCTGAGGTTCATGCCCATGGAGAGGTTGTGGTCGTAGCGATAGTGCGCGAACCCCTCAGAGCGGAGGAGCCGCGCCACAAGCGCGACGCGGCTGGAGTCCATGGCCTGCAACGAGAACCCCGTGCCAGAGCAGTAGAAGTTGGTGTCGATCACCAGCTCACAGATCGCCTCCAGGACCTTCTTGAGGAGGCTCCCCTGTACCAGCCGCAGCTCCAACATTGTGGCGATGCTTCTCATCGGCGGGAAGGCGCAACGGTGGAGGGAGAAGGGGAGGAATCGAGAAACCCTAGGATTTGCAAGGCTTTGGAAGGGGAGAGTGGTCGACGAGGAAGGGAAGCATTTATGGACACGAAATAAAAAAGGGAGGGATAAATTGAGGGAAACCATCACCATCGCCAAATATTTACCGCTCCCTGAAGTATCACGACCATCACTAACGATTTTTAGTGATGATCAACTATCACAGATGGTTTTTCAAAACTGTTAGTGACGAGGGGTCTAATATAAGTCTTTTTGTAGTAGTGAAGGAAGTTTTTCAACCATGCGTTTATTGCACCTATTATACTTAGTCATGAGATGGTATTATGTACTATCCTTATTTTCTGTCACTACGTGGAAACCATTCAGACGAATGCCTTTAAAACTTAATAGAGTATGACTAGACTTAGGATATAGGAGAGTATCCTATATTATTATATGAGTACCAATAGGGAGAACTATGATAGCCATTCTAATGCCAACAATGAGGGCATCGCTTCCAGTGATGATCATAATATTTCGAGTTTTCTTAGTCAAAGTCTGAAAATATTTAGTTTCCCTAAGAATTGAATTTATGGTGCAACTATTTATAAAACATATTTCCTCCTCCGCTATTAGATTACTAGATTAAACATGCATACTAGAAAGCAATTGTACGAAAGCTTGAATTAGTAGATTGGAATCTATACTCAATGATTCATTTCTCAAATTAAAAATATAGAACAAGCACAACGATCCTTTTACGTGAAAACATAACTCTCAGAGAATCTCTCAAAATTTTCTACTCTTTTTTATTCTACTTCTTCTCTCCTCTTTCTCTGTGGCCTTGCTTGCGCAGTACAGCCTGTAGCTTCTTCTACCGTGCGGCCTGGAGCCCTGGAACTCTGCTGCTGCTGCCCATACGTCAGGAGGAAGACTACTGCTACGGCACATCACGAGTCTCTTGACTCTCTTCTATGCCACAACAGACAGGAGGAAGATTACTGCTGCTACCACCCGTACGTCAGGGAGCTCTTTATTGCGCTGCCATCTCCCGTTGGCATTCTGCAGCCACGACAGCACGTGCCTCCTCGAGGAACTAATCAGGAGTCCACGTACAGCTCCTTTTTTTTATACTCCGCTTAACCCTAATTACTTTTTTTTTGAAAATGGCAAAGTCAAAATTGGATTAGAAGGTAAAGGTACAAATAGAGTAAATTACAAGGCGCGGAGAGTGCACCCAAAACATAGAGAAGGAGAGGCGAGATTGGGAAAGAACAAGGCTTTTAAGGCCGCCCCTGAATGAGATTGCCGAGGTGTGTTGCTCCCGCTGCAGATCAGTTAGCTGCCTCATCTTTGATGGACTGAAGGATCTGTTCGTGAGTTGCCCAGTTCCATTGAAAGATTTTGTTGTTACGCTCTTTCGACCATTGTCAGCATGTTAGGATGATTAGGGTTTTGACACCTTTGGAGGAGGCCGGGTGGTGGAGTATGCGGTGTAAGTTCCATTGCTCGAGGTGTACAGAGGGCTCCCATTGATTCGGGTGGATGGATGGCACGCGGACCCATTGCGCAACAGATGACCACATACGTCGGGTCTGAGGGCAGTCAACGAAAAGGTGGAAAACCGTTTCTAGGTTTCAGCAGCACATGTGGTAGAAGTATTGATTAAGCCAACCCCTGAGCTGCAAACGTTGTGCAGTCCATAGCCGATTTTGATGTGCCAACCAGAAGAAAATCTTACAGCTCAGTGGGAGCCCATGCCGACCAAATTATAGTGACGGAAGATTTTTGGCTGCATCCATTGAACTGCAAGTGGTAAGCCGAGCTAGCTGAGTAGACGCCATCTGAGGTCTGCGTCCATATGATGGCATCTTTCAATTCCCGACGAAGGGGTGCTGATTGTATTTTGGACCATATATCAACGTATTCCCTTAGTAGTTGAGGGGTCAGTTGGCGGCGAATATCTCGAATCCAGTTGTTGTTTTGCAAAGTGTTTGCCACCGATCGTGTCTTTCTCGTTGAGTGTTTGTTGAGATATGGCGCGAGCTGGCAGGGCGCTACACCGTGTAACCATTTGGAGGTCCAAAAGGCTTCCACTTGCCCATCACCAATGATGATTTTGGTGGCTGCCATGAAGATACTCTGGTCGATCCTGTCGCATGGCGTCGGCAATTTGCACCAAGGCCTTTCCGGATTTGTGTGCTTGAGCCAAAGCCAACGCAGTCTAAGAGCTCATGCGAATCTGTCTAGATCCATTACTCCTAGACCTCCCAATTTAAAGGGTCGACAGACGGTTGTCCATCGCACCTTGCAGTTCCCACCATGTGCTGCAACATTTCTTGCCCATAAGAATTTCCTCCTTATCTTATCAATATCCATGATAAATTTCTTGGGCACCTTGAGTGCTATCAACACGTAAATTGGAATGGATGTGAGGACTGACTTGACCAGGGTTAGGCGTCCCCCCGGTGTGAGATGACTTGTTTGCCATGTCACTAGACGTTGCGCCACTTTATCTTGAAAGGGCTGAAGGTGGATGTCGGGACCCAGATTTACAAATCCGAAACCCTCTGTGTATACTGCACTAGTCCAGGATCACGCTAGTGCACATAGTGGAAACATAGATGAAATACCATTCCATACAACGAATTAATTAAGAAGAAGCAAATTATTATTAAATAAAGCAAACGACCTTATGGTCAATGTTTACACCATTATGCCTTAAGGGCTTAAGAAACAAATACTATTGCAGCGGAAAAGATAAATTGAACCATTCGACATGCCACAGGCAATCGTCTGGGGAACGCATGGCATACAACTAAACAATGGATACATGGCATACAACTAATCAAGGTGGCATAATGTCAGCTAGGTATACATCTACACCCATTAAATAAGCATTGGTACACAAAGTAGCATGCAATTGCATAAAAGTAAATTACTTTTGTAAACATAGGATCAATATGATCAAAGGATTACGACTTGCCTTGCTGATCTAGTGCTGAATCTTGGTCTTCGAAGTCTTCGTTTGCTCCTCGGAATTAGCGCTCACCTAAAAGAAGCAACGAAATCAAATAAATACAAAACAGAGACTCAACCAAGCTCAAAACTGAAAATAAATGGCTCTGGAAGATAGATCTTGATTTTAGAAAAATTTAGAAACTTGAATCGCCTCAATCGGAGTTCGTATGAGTGAGAACGGCCTCCAAAGATTAAATTCAGAGAAAATATAGAAAATCGTAAAATCGAATTCGGATTTATTTTTGTCTTGAAAAAGCGATTTATTGCGCAACCGCGACGTCATCCGCTCACGGTGGACTCGGTCCACGGCGCTGGCTCGATCCACCGCGGCGCCGGCGCCAAGATACCGTCGTGCCGACGCAGTTCGGTACCGACGCAGGTGGCCGACGCGAAGCGCCACGTGGCCAAGATCCGAGAGAGAGCGATCGGACGGCCGAGGAGGGCGCAGTGGCCGGAGGTGACGCGCACGATCCGTCGTCGACCGCGATCGGATGGCGAGGATGCAAGAGCTCGGCCGACAGAGACGTGGCGATCGAGACGCACGCAGCGATCGGACCACCGGGTTAGGCGAAGAAGAACGGGCGAGTTTTTACCGAGACGGAAGAAGACGAGACCGGCGGCGGAGGAGAGCCGGATCGGCGCGGGCAAGGCGGAACGGGAGAGGATGACGCGGCGGCGGCTAGGGTTAGGCACCTTGGCGGTACTGGCCTGGTGGCGCATGAGCGAAGCAATGGGCGGGCGAGCAGTGGGTCGAGGCGACGCGGGAGGGAAGCAGGCATGCGCTGGAAAAACGGAGCGGGCCGGAGGAATTTCGGCCCGAGAGCGTTTTAAAAACATTTTCCGATTTTAAATAATTCCAGAAATCCGAATAAAACCAAATAAATTCAAATAAATGTCAAATAAATTCAGAAAAATCCCCAAAAATACAGAAAAATTCCTTGGAGCACAAGGAACCCAACTAAAACTGAAATTCTTTAGTTTGATGAATAGTTTAGCCAAATTAAATCCTTTCACTATTTAGAAATTCAAATTAAGCTAGACTTAATTCCAGAAAATGCAAATGGTTTAATTTTGAAATCAACATTCCGAAACTCAAATTTTGGGATGTTACAAACCTCCCCCCCTTAAATGGAATCTCGACCCCGAGATTCAGGCTGGCTAGAGAATAGGTGGGGAAACTCGGATTTCAGATCTTCTTCTTGCTCCCAAGTTGCTTCTTCTTCTGAATGATTGCTCCACTTGACCTTGCAAAAATGGATGATCTTGCTTCTCGTGATACGCTCTGCTACATCCAAAATTTTCACTGGTTGCTCCTTGTAGGTAATGTCTTCTTGCAAATCAATGGCTTCCAATGGCATCTGTTCCTCTAGCACACGCAAGCATTTCTTCAACTGCGATACGTGGAACACATCATGGATTCCAGCAAAAGACTGAGGCAATTCCAACTTGTAGGCAACCTCTCCTCTTCGTTCCAAGATTTTGAACGGTCCCACATATCTAGGGGCAAGCTTTCCTTTTACTTGAAATCTCTTAACTCCTTTGAGAGGGGTGACTCTGAGATAAACATAATCATTGGGCTCGAAACTCAAATCTCTTCGACGATTATCTGCATAACTCTTTTGTCTGCTTTGAGCTATCTTCAACCTGTCTCGAATTAATTGGACTTGCTCTTCTGCTTCTTGCAATATGGCAGGGCCAAACAATTGTCTTTCTCCTGACTCCTTCCAGTTGAGAGGAGTTCTGCACTTTCTCCCATATAAGGCTTCGAAAGGCGACATCTGCAAACTAGCTTGATAACTATTGTTGTAGGAAAACTCTGCATAGGGCAAACACTTGTCCCACTTGGCACCATAAGTTAAGGCACAAGCTCTTAACATATCCTCAAGAATCTGATTCACACGCTCAGTCTATCCATCTGTTTGAGGGTGATAGGCGATCTTGAACACGAGATGAGTTCCCATGGCTTCATGACTCGCCAAAATGAGAGGTAAATTGGCTTCCTCTATCGGACACTATCTTCTTAGGCACTCCGTGAAGACCGAGCGATCCTTGACATATATAATTCGCTAATTTATCTCCTGCATAGGTAGTCTTAAGCGGGATGAAGTGAGCTACCTTAGTCAATCGATCCACTATTACCCGGATCGAGTCATAACTCGCTTGGGTCTTAGGAAATCCGTAATGAAATCCATACCAATTTCTTCCCACTTCCATTCTGGAATCTTCAATGGCTGCAGCAATCCTGCTGGCCTTTGATGCTCTGCCTTGACCTTCTCGCAGACATCACAAAGTGCAACATATTCTGCAATCTCACGCTTCATGCTAGGCCACCAATACCTTTCCTTGAGGTCTTGATACATCTTGGTACTTCCAGGATGAATGGAGTATAAAGTCTCATGCGCTTCCTTGAGAATCAACTCCTTAAGCTCTTTACGATCCGAGTGCAGATCGCTTCTCATACCGGATAGTACCTTGTTCATCTTGGTGAATCCTTGGGCTTTTCCTTTCTTCATATTACTCTTAATCTCCTTGATGTCGGCATCATCTACCCGTGCTTCTCGAATCGATCTTCCAACGAGGGCGACTTCCAAAGTAGCTAAATACCCTTCTGAACCAATTCCAAACTAAGCTTATGAAATTCCTTATAAAGGGTGGTGACTTTCCTTAATCATCGAGTATTGCGGTAGCTCTTTCTACTCAAAGCATCGACTCGACATCGGCCTTGCTCGGATGATAATGAATCCCAATGTCATAGTCCTTAATCAATTCCAACCATCTTCTTTGTCTCATATTGAGGTCACTTGGGTAAAGATATACTTCAAACTCTTGTGATCGTATAAACTTCACAACGATTACCAATGAGATAGTGACGCTAAATCTTTAAAGCATGCACTACTTGCTAATTCCAAATCATGGGTAGGATAGTTAACTTCATGCGGCCTTAGTTGTCGCGAGGCATACGCTACAACCTTCTTATCTTGCATTAGCACACAACCGAGTCCTTGTCGGGATGCGTCACAGAATATCTCAAAATCCTTCCTATTATCTAGCAAAATAAGCATTGGGGCAGTTGTCAAACACTTCTTTAACTCTTGAAAACTTTGCTCACTCTCGATGTCCAAACAAATTTCTTCTCTTTCTTTAAGAGTTGAGTGGCGGTCGGCTTTTCTAGAAAACCCTTCTATGAAACGGCGATAATATCCTGCCATTCCAAGAAAACTTCGGATTTGGGGTACCGTCTTAGGTGACTCCCAATTTAGCACATCTCGTACCTTTCCAGGGTCAACAGCGACTCCTTCTCCTGATATGACATGTCCTAGGAAAGCAACTTCTTTCATCCAGAACTCACATTTACTAAACTTTGCATAAAGCTGATTCTCTCTTAGCTTCGTTAAAATTTGGCGCAAGTGATCCTCATGTTCTTCCTCACTTTTGGAGTAGATTAGAATGTCATCAATGAAAACAACAACAAATTTATCCAAATATTCCATGAATACTTTATTCATCGGGTCATGAAGTAGGCGGGGCATTAGTCAATCCAAAAGACATCATGTATACTCATCTTGTCCATACCGAGTAACAAAAGCTGTTTTGGGTATATCCTCTTGACGAATCTTCAACTGGTGGTATCCTCGATCTTAAGTCAATCTTCGAGAACACTCGGCTCCTTGAAGTTGGTCAAACAAATCATCGATTCTTGGCAGAGGTACTTATTCTTGATGGTGACCTCATTGAGTGAGCGGAAATCTACACACATTCTCTGAGTTCCATCTTTCTTTTCAACTAGAAGAACCGCGCTCCCCATGGCGAAGAACTTGGTCGAACAAAACCTTGATCTTGCGGCTCTTTAATCTGTCTCTTTACTTGGCTAACTCATTAGCGGGCATCCTATAAGGTCTCTTGGAAATGGGTGGCGTTCCAGAACTAGTTCTATCAAGAACTCTATATCTCGATCCGGTGGCATCCCTGCAACTCATCAGGAAACACATCAGAAATTATTGGCGATTGGCACATCATCCAAACTTATTCCTTTGGCACTACAAACTTTAATCCTTCTGGATGATCCAAGCGGCTTGAACTTTTAACTTGGATCCATCCGGGTGGTTAAGGTGATCTCTATTTCCACAATCCAAAATCGCTTGGTTCTTGGAGAGCCAATCCATTCCTAGGATCACATCTAGGGACTTGGTGTCTAGGACAATAAAGTTGGCTAGAAATTCTACCCTCCAATTAATATCTTAACCGGGCAGCCTTGGTTCATACTCAAATCGAACTGGAGATCGCACTAATAAAACGATCTTAAGAGGCATTGTCTTTAATTGATGCTTTGTAGCAAAACTTCGAGAAACAAGCGAATGCGTAGCTCCGAATCAAACAAAACCATGGCGATCTTTGAGTTGACTAGGAGCTTACCTAGTATGACGTGCAGTGCATGGGCATCCTCGGTGGTGACGTGATTCACACGGCCTCTTCAAAGAAAGCGCGAGTCTGGTGGCTTGGTTAGAGTGCAGGGCACTCCGCCCCGCTCCCGGGTGGGGTCTTGGTGGCGTAGATCCCAAATTGAAGATCATGGCGTCACGACTTGCTTTCGGGGCAATTGTTGGCATAGTGACCGAGTTCATGGCGGTTGAAACATGTGACTCCTGCGGTGGATTCTTGTTCCTCCGAGGTGGATTCTTTGTTGGTGTTGAGGTTGCGATTGCACGGAGGAGTCGGGCGAGGTGCTGGTGCAGGAGTCCTCATTGCATTCGGAGGAGTGAAGCGAGTAGGCTGTTGAGCATTGGTTCTGACTCTCTGCTGGTGACTCTGATGGGCTCCATGCTGCATCATCTTTCTCTTACGGGATTCTTCCAATTCCCGACGAGATTCCTCAATAAGCATAGTTTTATCAACCAGATGCTGGAAATCTACATAGTCATTGCCAATGACTTGCACCTTTAATCCTGGATTGAGTCCACGCTTGAACTTCTTCTGGCGAGCATCATCTGTAGCCACATCCTCTGGAGCGTAGCGAGCGAGTTGAGTGAACTTATTAAGGTATTCACTCACTGACATTCCTTCTTCCTTAAGCTCTCGAAATTCATTCTTCTTCATCTCCACCTTTCCATCAGGGATATGAGAGTGGCGGAAAGCAGTGGAAAACTCTGTCCAAGCAATAGTCTGAGGGTCAACATGGGCAGCACTGTAGTTCTCCCACCATTCAGCGGCGGTGCCCTCCAGCTGATGAGCGGCATAGAGAACCTTCTCACGATTGGTGCACTGGGCAATTTCAAGCTTCTTCTCAATAGAGCGGATCCAATCATCGGCGTCCAATGGTTCTGAAGAGTTGGAGAATGTTGGCGAACGAGTCCTCATAAATTCTGCTAGCTTGGACTCGAGATGAGCTTGAGGAGGTGCAGGCAGAGCTTGGTTTTCTTTGGTTCAACAGATTTGCTAGGGCAAGCTGCGATGCAGTTCTGGCGATTCATCATGTTGTTCATGTTTCGCATCATTGTATTCATTAGTGAGTCGAGCTGCCGAAAATATCCCATATTCAGTGCGTCATTCTTTGGTGGTGGCGGTGGTGCATTGGGGTTGGAGTTGGTGTTGGCACTGGCACTGGCATCCACGGGTGAACCGCGACCGGCTCCAGAACGAGTGTCAACCATCTGATATGCAGCACAAGGGTTTGATAGGTAAGAGGGAAAAGCAGTAGACGAGTGGTAAGATCATCTAGGGGAGAAGGTAATACCCAGGGACAAAAGGATACAACCGAAAGGCTTCAAATTAAAGAGACAAATAAAACTTTTTCAATTAAAGGTATGGTTGTAACACCGTGCTTGGGGCAAGTGTACAACATACTAGACACTCAAGCAAAGAAAATCTTAGTATACGCGGACTAAACGTAACTAAACTGAAAAGGGGGAAAACATGCTCAAACACCGCTGAGCACCAAAAACCAATCTTATATGGTAGGCTTCTCGGATATGTCTTTGATGGCTTGATCATCATCTTCCTTGATTTGATTCCTTGCAGAAGACTCGAGGCTTTGAGAAGTTTCATAAGATAAGATCAATTTAAATTTCGCAACCATGTTTCAGCAAAGGAGAGGAATAAGAACCTAAGAATAAGTTGAGAGGAGACGAAAACTATTAAGTACCAATTTTGTTGGTTTGATTTAGAAAATAATTTCGAAGACCATGCTAACTAGGATAGCGACCTACAGTCGATATGGCTCTGATACCATCTCTGTCGGGATCCAGATTTATAAATCCGAAACCCTCTGTGTATACTGCACTAGTCCAGGATCACGCTAGTGCACACAGTGGAAACATAGATGAAATACCATTCCATACAACGAATTAATTAAGAAGAAGCAAATTATTATTAAATAAAGCAAACGACCTTATGGTCAATGTTTACACCATTATGCCTTAAGGGCTTAAGAAACAAATACTATTGCAGCAGAAAAGATAAATTGAACCATTCGACATGCCACAGGCAATCGTCTGGGGAACACCTTCCTAATTGTCGGGACCCGAATTTGCAAATCCGGACCCTCTGTGTATACCGCACTAGTCCAGGATCACGCTAGTGCACACAGGCGCAACATAGATGCTATCATAGTCGTACACAGCGAAATATAGCATAAACTTCAATGATTAATAATAGCTGTTGTCTTACATGAATAATGCCTCACGGGGCTTAAAAGAGTATCAATGAGAAGCGGCGGAAATAGAATAAGCGCGATGGCGCTCGATTCGCCACAGCAACCGAGCGAGGCTCGGACCCTAAGCATTCGCATCCATATAATCCTCCTCCACGAAGGGCGTAGATTCCTCCTCTTCTGAAGTTGTTGTTGTTGGGGTGAGTACATAAAGCACTCAACAAGTTGTGCACAATAATGCAAGTCTAATATTCTATATGCTTGGCTTAATCCAAAGGAATGGCTAATATGGCTATTTTGCAGTAAAGCAGCATTTAACAAGAATATAGTAAATAGATTGGAAAGCAGTAAAACAAATACAGTAATTAATAAATTAAGCATTTCTGAAGTAACCAAGTTTCCAATCCTAAATTAATTTTCCACTTTCCATGGCACCTTGCCATCCCAACAAGTTTTTGTTTAACAAAAATCTAACCCTTAACTGTAATTCCCGAGCATTGCCCAATACCGTGAGCACGGCTATTCGAATAGATTGTACACTCTGCAGAGGTTATGCACTTTACCCACACGATACAACCAAACACCACCAAGGCGAGTGATCATAACAAAGCCTTTACAATGCTACACCTAGACCCAGTACTGCTCGCTAAGGTTTCAACACTGAAGGGTTAAACCACCACAACAGGCCCCTCTTGCGCCATGTGAGTTAAACCGTAACCGGGACTCACTATTCACCACGACAAGATCAAATCTAGGTTTCACAAATTATTCACTAGGTTTGTCCCATTCCGCACATGTGGTTGCAAGAGAGACTCAGTCAAAGGCTTGCAAGGTTAAGTCCTTAAAGTGATTAAGGCAAGACTTCCACATACCCCGCCAAACTGGCCCACCTTGGCTGCTTGCCCTTGCCACTTGCCTCAATCTAAAATCATTACCACCCCGGTTGATTACCAAGCACCACATGCCATCAACATTTCAATCCCGATGTGTGACCTCCTCGCCACGACAACTTGATATCATTGTGTGACAACACATGACACACCAATTCATAAACATTGTTCCATATTCCATTAGTCAAGATTAAGTATCGACATTCGGACACATGTGATGACGTGGCATGGCTAAGCAATCTATGACGATCTAACTAGCCCATGTTGATTATCAACTATAATTCCACATCCTAGGGTGACAAATAGATCATGGCATATAATTGACAAGGTATGGTTTAATTCAAATAGGCATATTATCTAATTCCCAGATTAATTGAAATCATTTATACACATAAAATATCATGCATAAAGTTTAAAAGACAAAATAGCGATTTGGTGAAAATTAGGTGCAACATGATCAAAGCACAACTTGCCTTGGAGTAGGTGCTGGTCTTGATCTGAGTTTGGGTCTTGGGCGACGAATCTTCCTCCGGATCACCGAAAGCGGTTCAACGTCTACGCGAAACGATGCCAAAATAGCAAATAAACACCAAACCAGAGAGCAAACAAACTCCAAAAATAAAATAAAATTCACCAATAAATAGATATTGATTTTACAATTTTTTAGAAATTTGAATCACTCAAATCCGAGTTAAAATGCAAAAGATATAGCCTTTTGAAGTTTGAATAAATCAAAATACAGAAAATAGAATTTCGATTTTTGAATTATTTTCTATTGGAAAAGATCTTTATTGCGCAACGCTGACGTCAGCCCTGACTCGGACCAATCAGGCGCTGACACGTCGCCTGGTCCATGGACTCGGTCCACGAAACCGCCTCTGGTCCACCGTGGACGCGGCCCACGGCGCCTCGCATCACGCGCCCGACACGCGGCGCGCATCGATTGGTCGCGACGCCGCGCGCCGATGCTCGACACGCGGCGCGATCTGCGCGACGATCGACGGCCACCGATCTACCCCTACGTGGCTCAATCCGATCGTCTATTCGGATCTAATGGTTAGAAATTTACCCGAGCGAAACACGATGAAGAAGCGGCGTGGCTTGATCTGGGCGGTTGGCGAAGATTCAACGGATGCGCGTGGCTTCGAGACACGCAGCGAGGCTTGCACCGAGCGGAGGAAGACGACCACCGAACGGCGCTTCGACGCGACTCGGCGAAGAAGAAGGCGACTCGACGCGACAAGACGCGAGAACTTCGGATCCGAACCGATTCGGCGGGAGGATGCTTGACGGCGCGAATGGCGCAAAACTCGCGGCGGATCGCAAAGAACTACGGCGAGCTCTGGCGATGATGGCGTGAAATAGGCGAAGAGGCTAGAGCTCCGGGTGCGCAAGGAGCGAGGAACATCGAGTGCGGTGCGGCTTTTATAGCCTCGGCATGCGCACAGGAAGGAAACCCTAAATCACGCGGCGGCGGCGGCAAGAAGCGGCGGCGGATTCGAAACCGAATCGAGACGACGATCGAGACCGTCCGATCCAAGATGGCGGCCAAGATTAGATCGAAGCGATACGATCCGATCCGCTCTTTCCAAATCCAACGGACGAGATCTAAACTTACCAAAACAACGCTGGCGTCCCGACCACTTGATCTCGATCCAACGGCTCGCGGCACTAGGGTTTCGCGAAAGGAGGCAAACCATCGATCTTCATCCAACGGTCACGCAGCGGCGGCGGCGAAAGCGGTGACGGGCGCGACAAAGAATGGGCACAGACGCACGCGAGGTTGGGCTTGGCCCGATCTCGTTCACTCGATTTTCAAAAGCTTTTGATTTAAAATAATTCCGAAATTAGATTAATCTATTTTAAGTAATTAAAATATCGGAAAAATCGAGAAAATTCTCATAAATACTTTGAGACATTACGAGCTCAAATAAAATATTTTTGGTAAAACTTTATATTAACTTTATCTATATATATTTAGTTTTCACCAAAGGTTCAATATACTTAATTAAAATAAATTTAGATAATTTGGAAAAATCCAATAAATTCAGAAAATCACAAAAATGCACGTGGCGAAATTATAAGCCAAATTTTGGGATGTTACAAACCTCCCCCATATGAGAATCTCGACCAGAGATTCAAGGTGACTAGGAATAGGTTTGGAAATTCCATCTTGAGTCCTCTTCACGCTCCCGGGTTGCCTCATTCTCGAATGGTTGCTCCATGAACTCTGCAAAATGAACCGACTTGTTCACGGTTCTGCGGTCCATGACATCCAAAATTTTCATTGGATGTTCTTTGTAGGTCAAATCATACGCAACTCAATCTCTTCCATAGGTGTTCGCTCTGCTGCACCAAGACACTTCTTGAGTTGTGACACATGGAATACATCATGCACGCTTTGCCAAAGAATGCGGCAATTCCAAGCGATAAGCAACCTCCTCGACGGCTCAAAATTTTGAGCGGTCCAACATATCTTAGGCGAGCTTTCCTTTAGCGTGGAACCTTTTAACTCCTTTCGGAGGGTAACCCTAAGATACACGAAATCATCGGGCTCAAACTTAGATCACGACGTCGATTATCAGCGTAACTCTTTTGCCTTGATCGCGATTTTCAACCTCTCTCTTATCATAGCAACTTGCTCTTGACTTCCTTGAGAATATCGGGGCCAAATATCATACGCTCTCTGTCTCATTCCAATTTAGCGAAGTACGACAGTGCACGACCATATAAAGCTTCAAATGGCGACATCGCAAACTAGCTCGTGATTGTTGTTATAATCGAACTCGCATATGGCAAACATTTATCCCATGATGTAGTGTAGGCTAAAGCACAAGCTCTTAACATATCTTCCAAAATCGATTTACTCTTTACGTCGACCATCGATGCGAGGATGATATCTTTGTGCTAAAGTTCAAGCAGCGTTCCCATGGCTTCATGCAATTTATCCCAAAATCTCGAGGTTGGTGAGTACCTGCATGCGACACTATTTTCTTTGGTACACCATGCAAACACACGATTCTGGCAATGTATAGTTCTGCTAACCGGTCTCCTGAGTAAGTTGTCTTGACTGGAATGAAGTGAGCAACTTTGGTCAATCGATCCACAATGACCCATATAGAATCATACCCATTTTGAGTTCTTGGCAATCCGGTGATGAAATCCATACCGATTTCTTCCCACTTCCATTACGGGACTTTTAGCGGTTGTAGCAAACTCTGCTGGTCTCGATGTATTGCCTTAACTCTCGGCATACATCGCACAAGGCAACGTGCTTGGCGACTTCACGCTTCATATTCGCCACCAAAACCTCTCCTTTAAGTCTGGTACATCTTAGCGCTTCTGGATGAATTGAATACTTGGAATCATGAGCCTCTTCCAAAATCAAGCTGCTTAAGTTCTAGTCTGTTTGGCACACAAATCGACCCTTGAACCACATGGTACCTTGGTCATCCACGGTAAAGTCCTTTGCTAATCCTTCATCCTTTTAGCCTTGATTCGGTTGACTTTCTCATCATCTTTTGTCCTTCCCGAATTTGATCTTGAGCATTGGCTTCACTTCCAAAGCAGCTAGGAATCCTTCTAAAACTACTTCCAATTTTAAATTTTGCAATTCTCTGCATACCTCGATCGTCCTTCTGCACCATCATATTCGCCACGTAGCTCTTGCGACTTAAGGCATCGGCTACCACATTTGCTTTTCCGGATGGTAATGAATTCCCTGTTATAATCCTTGATTAATTCCAACCATCTCCTTTGCCTCATATTGAGATCGATTGAGTGAAAATATATTTCAAACTCTTATGGTCCGTATATATCTCACATCTATTTCCAATGAGATAATGACGCCACAATTTCAAGGCATGCACCACGGACCAATTCCAAGTCATCGTAGGATAATTTCCTTCGTGCGGTCTTAAGCGCCTTTGACGCATATCGACCACTTTACCCTCTTGCATCAATCGCATCCTAAGACCACGTCTTGACGCATCACAAGATATATCAAGTCGTTACAACATTAGGCAAAACCAACATCGGGCTGTTGTTAAACGCTTCTTTAATTCCTCAAAACTCTTATCACAATCGGCGTCCATGAAAATTTCTTTTCCTTTTTCAATAAGCGAGTAAGAGGTCTCACAATCGTCGAAAATCCTTCTATGAACCGCGATAATATCTGCCATTCCCGAAAACTTGGACTTGAGTGCGGACTTTGGTTGCTCCCAATGCAACATTGCCTCCACTTTGCTTGGGTCGACAAACAACTCCTTCGCATCATGACATGACCGAGAAATTCCACCTTTTCCTTCCAAAAGTCGCATTTATGAATTTAGCATAGTTGTTGCTCACGCACTTTTCCAACACTAGCCTCGGATGATTTGCGTGCTCGCTCGGTCTTGAACATACCAAAATATCATCTATGAACACAACAACAAATTTGTCCAAGTATTCCATGAAAATCTTATTCATCAAGTTCATGAAATATCTTTGGCGCATTGGTCAATCAAAAGACATGACCGTGAACTCATAATGTCCATATCTTGAAGAGAATGCGGTCTTTGGAACATCTCGCCTTGAATCTTTAGTTGATGATATCCGGAACGAAGGTCTATCTTGGAGAACACTCGGCTCCTCTCAAGCGGTCGAGCGGATCATCAATCCTTGGCAGCGGATACTTATTCTTAATCGTCACTTCATTAAGTGCGGTAAACAATACACATTCTAAGGCTTCCATCCTTTTCACGACAAACAAAACTAGCGCTCCCCATGGCGGCGAACTTGGTCTTATAAAACCCTTCTCTAATAACTCGTCGATCCGCTTTTTCATTTCCACCAACTCATCGGTAGGCATCCGATAAGGTCTTTTGCTATTGGTGCTTGTACGGTACTAACTCAATGACAAACTCGATGTCACGGTGCGCGGCATTCGTGAGATCCTCCGAAATACATCTGGATATTCCACGACCTTTCGCACGTCATCTATCTTTGACGGCTTTCACGCTATTAACAATTAATTGACCCTTACGAATCGATGTCGCTCGAATTCCACCTTTTCTCCTCTAGGGCTCTCAATGGATACAATCCTTTGACCGCAATCCAATCTTGTCTTATGCTTGGTTAACCAATCCATCCGAGGATAACATCTAAAACTTGGGCATCTAGAATAATCAAGTTAGCTAGGAACTCTACCCCATTAATTTTTAGCTTTACCCCAAACATCCAAGGTTAGATCTTAACTCGGATCCCGGGCTTGGACTAGCATCACACACTTAAGATTTTTCATGCTCAAACCATTTTCGGATGCAAAAGCTCGAGAGACAAAGGAATGCGAAGCTCTGAATCAAATAATCTTATATTAGTCGAGTTTACCAAAAACTTACCCGATCTGACGTCGATGCTTCTGGGCTCCATCGGCGGTGATGTGGTTGACTCTTCCTCGAATAGTAGCTTGAGGCGTCACTCCGCTGCCCGGCTCCTCGATTCGCTCCGTCATCGGTGCCTTAGCAGTGTCGTTCCAAGGTTGAAACGCATCGGCGTGATTCCTCCTTTCGGGACATCTATTAGCATAATGCCCTGACTCATTGCAATCAGTAGCACCTTACGCGGCCGATGCTGCACTCCCCTTGAGCATTGTTACCTTGGGCGGCGTCGATAACCTTGTCACGATGGTCGCGGTGCGGTGTTGTCGGCTTGTTAACGACTTGTGGTTGGAACCTAGCAAACCATTGCGGTGTCATCCTCATTCGCGGTGGTTAGGCGTCCACCGGGTTAGTCATCAAGCGTTGCGATTTTCCCAAGCTCCTTGCGCTTATCCTCCGTAATCAAAGCCTTGTTTACCAATTCTTGGAAATCGGAAAAGTGTAGGTGTCGGCCCCACTTGCGCCCCGAGTTTAGTCCTTTCATGAAGCGGATCGCTGGCCTTGTCCGTCGCCTCGTCCTCGAAGCATAGCGAGCTAAGCTGCGTGAATTTGTTTAAATAATCGGCCACGGTTGGCTTCCTTGCTTAAGCGCCTACTGAACTCTTCCTTTTTGGGTCCATCATCCCTTCCAGGTACATGGTAATCTGGCGGAAGGCCGTTGCAAACTCTTCCTATGTGATTTCCATGGGTGCTTCATGAGCAAGCACAATAGTTCTCCCACCATTCTCGCATTTGTTCCCTCTAGCCGATGGGATGCGTAAAGAACCTTCTCATGGCCTTCACATTGAGTGATGTACAATTTCCTCTCAATGGTTCTCACCAATCATCCGCTTCCAAGGATTGACATTTCTTGAGAATGTTGGTGGTCGGGTCCTCATGAAGTCCGACAACTTGGAGTAAGGACGAGGCCCGCCATTGTTGTTCTGAGCAGCGGGGTTGTTGACTGCAGCCATATTGGTCATCTGCTGCATCATAGTTTGCATCAACTGAGTTTGCGCAATTAGAAAAGCTCCCAAGTTCTGCATATCCACTGGCGGTGCTTGCCGCGGTGGTGCTCCTTCATTGGGATTGTTGCCTGAGCGCAGACCACTTCACGAAGCCTCATTGTTTTGCAGTGTTCACCATCCGCTTGATTGCTTCTTGGGTTAGGAAAGATAGATGTAGCATAGATAAGATGAAGAATTTCTAAAAGGGGAAACAGGTTAAACCCAACTTAAATAATCTTTATTATTATTACTTGGTATGGTTGCTTACAATGCCTAAGGGCTTTGCAACACATCTGCACACTCAAACAAACAATTAAGAACCAAACTAAACATGCAACCTTAACGTCTACTAAAAGGTAAAGGCTAACTTAAGAACGCGACTCAACACTCGAGTCTCAACACAACTCTAAGACCAACTCTCACTCATCCGGCCACCGGGTGAGGCGATCCGTGCATACACCGGTGGGTGGGCGGCATGGGTGCGGACCTATCTGGTGACCCTCTGCTGGCTCCTCGGGCTCCCACTCACGCTCTTAGGGTCTTCTTCTTCCTCCTCGGCGACCTCATCCGGCTCTGGGCGGCCACTGGTTTGCTATCTCCTCGGCTACCTGCAAGGCCTCCTCCAACTCACCGATGACTCGGGCTGCGGCGTCACGGGTCTTTGAAGCTCTCGCTCCGCCACTCTCAGCGCCTCACTGCCTGTCTCCGGCTCTGCGCGATGTCCCTCGGTGATCCTCCGGGCGGTGGCGAACTCGGCAAGGTGTCTGCGAGCACACTCTCCTCCACGATCCGTCGGCCGCTGCACGCTTCGCCGTCGGGTGAAGTCGAAACACGGTGTCGCGAAGCTCGTAGGCGTAGTCGTGGCAGATCCGTTGTAGAGCAAGTCTAGCAGCCTCCTGAACTCCAGTCTCGTAAGTGAACCTCCGGGAGGTGATGTGGATCGGTCTGGTGGTCTCGTCGCACTCTCGAGCGAAGATAATCAGCTTGCAGAAGAACCCCCGATGCACACCGTTGATGTTCCAGTTGCTTCCTCGGTAGAGCGGACGATCAAAGCCTCCAATCACTTGAAGAACTCTCCACAGCTCCATGGCATAGCCACCCTGCCTCGACTCGAAAGACTGGAAGATCGGCATCTATTCAAAACAAAATTTTGAATAAGATCTCCACTCGAAACGGCAACGAAAAGAAGGTAATTTAGCAAGGATGAGAGTAGAAGGATGAGATAAGCCAAGAGTTTCATATTAGTCAATTTTACCGTTTCCTTTAGAAAATAATTTTGGACACTCCTAAGAGATACCAACTACCTAGGGCCAAGACCTATAGTCAAGTATGGCTCGATACCACCTCTGTCGGGACCGAATTTGCAAATCCGGACCCTGTGTATACCGCACTAGTCCAGGATCACGCTAGTGCACACAGCGCAACATAGATGCTATCATAGTCGTACACAGCGAAATATAGCATAAACTTCAATGATTAATAATAACTGTTGTCTTACATGAATAATGCCTCACAGGGCTTAAAAAGAGTATCAATGAGAAGCAGCGGAAATAGAATAAACGCGGTGGCGCTCGATTCGCCACAGAACCGAGCGAGGCTCGGACCCTAAGCATTCGCATCCATATAATCCTCCTCCATGAAGGCGTAGATTCCTCCTCTTACGAAGTTGTTATTGTTGGGGTGAGTACATAAAGCACTCAACAAGTTGTGCACAATAATGCAAGTCTAATATTCTATATGCTTGGCTTAATCCAAAGGAATGGCTAATATGGCTATTTTGCAGTAAAGCAGCATTTAACAAGAATATAGTAAATAGATTGGAAAGCAGTAAAACAAATCGATAATTAATAAATTCAACATTTACAAGTAACCAAGTTTCCAATCCTAAACTAATTTTCCACTTTCCATGGCACCTTGCCATCCCAACAAGTTTTGTTTAACAAAAGTCTAACCCTTAAGCAGTAATTCCGAGCATTGCCCAATACCGTGAGCACGGCTATTGAATAGATTGTACACTCTGCAGAGGTTATGCACTTTACCCACACGATACAACCAAACACCACCAAGGCGAGTGATCATAACAAAGCCTTTACAATGCTACACCTAGACCCGAGATTGCTCGCTAAGGTTTCAACATGAAGGTTAAACCACCACAACAGGCCCCCTCTTGCGCCATGTGAGTTAAGCAGTAACCGGGACTCACTATTCACCACGATGCGAAATCTAGGTTTCACAAATTATTCACTAATTGTCCCATTCCAGACATGTGGTTGCAAGAGAGACTCAGGTCAAAGGCTTGCAAGGTTAAGTCCTTAAAGTGATTAAGGCAAGACTTCCACATACCCCTGCCAAACCTGGCCCACCTTGGCACACTGCCCCTTGCCACTTGCCTCAATCTAAAATCATTACCACCCAGTTGATTACCAAGCACCACATGCCATCAACATTTCAATCCCGATGTGTGACCTCCTCGCCACGACAACTTGATATCATTGTGTGACAACACATGACACACCAATTCATAAACATTGTTCCATATTCCATTAGTCAAGATTAAGTATCGACATTCGGACACATGTGATGACGTGGCATGGCTAAGCAATCTATGACGATCTAACTAGCCCATGTTGATTATCAACTATAATTCCACATCCTAGGGTGACAAATAGATCATGGCATATAATTGACAAGGTATGGTTTAATTCAAATAGGCATATTATCTAATTCCCAGTTAATTGAAATCATTTATACACATAAAATATCATGCATAAAGTTTAAAAGACAAAATAGCGATTTGGTGAAAATTAGGTGCAACATGATCAAAGCACAACTTGCCTTGGAGTAGGTGCTGGTCTTGATCTGAGTTTGGGTCTTGGGCGACGAATCTTCCTCCGGATCACCGAAGCGGTTCAACGTCTCACTAAACGATGCCAAAATAGCAAATAAACACCAAACCAGAGAGCAAACAAACTCCAAAAATAAAATAAAATTCACCAATAAATAGATATTGATTTTACAATTTTTTAGAAATTTGAATCACTCAAATCCGAGTTAAAATGCAAAAGATATAGCCTTTTGAAGTTTGAATAAATACTGAAAATACAGAAAATAGAATTTCGATTTTTCAATTATTTTCTATTGGAAAAGATCTTTATTGCGCAACGCTGACGTCAGCCGACTCGGACCAATCAGGCGCTGACACGTCGCCTGGTCCATGGACTCGGTCCACGGAACCGCCTCTGGTCCACCGTGGACGCGGCCCACGGCGCCTCGCATCACGCGCCCGACACGCGGCGCGCATCGATTGGCTGCGACGCCGCCCGTGCCGATGCTCGACACGCGGCGCGCGATCTGCGCGACGATCGACGGCCACCGATCTACCCCTCGTGGCTCAATCCCGATCGTCTATTCGGATCTAATGGTTAGAAATTTACCCGAGCGAAACAACGATGAAGAAGCGGCGTGGCTTGATCCGGGCGGTTGGCGAAGATCCAGCGGATCGTGGCTTCGAGACACGGCAGCGGGCTTGCACCGGAGCGGAGGAAGACGACCACCCGAGCGGCGTTCGGCGCGACTCGGCGAGAAGAAGGCGACTCGACGCGACAAGACGCGAGGAACTTCGGATCCGAACCGATTCGGCGGGAGGATGCTTGACGGCGGCGGAATGGCGCAAAAACTCGCGGCGACACCGCAAAGAACTACGGCGAGCTCTGGCGATGATGGCGTGAAATAGGCGAAGAGGCTAGAGCTCTCGGCTGCGCAAGGAGCGAGGAACATCGGAGCGCGGCTGCGGCTTTATAGCCTCGGCATGCGCCACAGGAAGGAAACCCTAAATCACGCGGCGGCGGCGGCAAGCGGCGCGATTCGAAACCGAATCGGAGGCGGCGGCGAGACCGTCGATCCAAGATGGCGGCCAAGATTAGATCCGGCGATACGATCCGATCCGCTCTTTCCAAATCCAACGGACGAGATCTAAACTTACCAAAACAACGCGAAGTTTATCCCGACCACTTGATCTCGATCCAACGGCTCGCGGCACTAGGGTTTCGCGAAAGGAGGCGACCATCGATCTTCATCCAACGGTCACACGTCGCGGCGGCGGCGGCAGGCCGACGGGCGCAGACAACAATGGGCAGCGACGCATGCGGTCTTGGGCTTGGCCCGATCTCGTTCACTCGATTTTCAAAAGCTTTTGATTTAAAATAATTCCCAAAATTAGATTAATCTATTTTAAGTAATTAAAATATCGGGAAAAATCGAGAAAATTCTCATAAATACTTTGAGACATTACGAGCTCAAATAAAATATTTTTGGTAAAACTTTATATTAACTTTATCTATATATATTTAGTTTTCACCAAAGGTTCAATATACTTAATTAAAATAAATTTAGATAATTTCTGGAAAAATCCAATAAATTCAGAAAATCACAAAAATGCACGTGAGCGAAATTATAAGCCAAATTTTGGGATGTTACAATAATCCACGTAGTCTTCATAGAATTCCTCCTCATGATATTCATTATCTCCTTCAGCAACTGATCAACAAGGGCATAAAGCCGTGAGTACAAAGGTACTCAGCAAGCCGTAGGAAATTGATGCAATACATTTATGCACGGCTTGATAAGGATGGCTATATGTTTCATTTGCAGAAAGCAATAACTTGAATTGAAATACAATAAATAGATTGAAAGCATATTTATGAAAACATAAATAAATAAGCGATAGATCAATGATAGACAACGAACAACGATGAACTCCCGTTCACATCCCAACAATTCCACATTCCACATTTTCTTAAACACTCTATACCCGTGTGAAATTCCGGGCTTGTCCATGACCATGACGCTGCTATTCAAATAGTTTTACACTCTGCAGAGGTTGTACAACTTTACCCACAAGACATGAACATCTCTTTGTGCAAACGTTACTAACACACTTCCTTTGGTGTGTCGCGAGAGATATCATGTGAGCCTTTACAATGCATTGTCTAAACTCGATCGCTTGCCAGCTAAGGTTTCGCCCATTAGGGCCCCTCTTGCACCTTGCGAATCTACCCGTCCATCCGGAACCCACACCACCAACCGGCGTTACTCAAGGCTAGACATTGCAAATTAATCACTAGGTCTGTCCCATTCCGGACATGTGGTAGTGCAGTTAGGCCCAGTTCAATGGCGCACAAGATTAAGTCCTTAAGTTGTCTCGGGCAAGACATCCACATCCCAATGTGCTAGAAAGCACCCCTTTATCGCACGATCACTTGCACGAGGAAAACAATTCGTTCAACCAAGACCAATGGCAAACCCCGCCATGGTACAACAAATTTTACAACAGTGGCTAACGGCCACGATTCGATATCTCATTAGGTCAAGATTAACATTATTCAACATGTGACATGAATCCCAACGTATATGTAAGCATGTCTAAGCAAAGCTACGATAACCCAATGTTGGTATAATAATTATGTCCAACTAGTAATGTCCCAACCTAGGTTTAACAATGGATACATGGCATACAACTAATCAAGGTGGCATAATGTCAGCTAGGTATACATCTACACCCATTAAATAAGCATTGGTACACAAAGTAGCATGCAATTGCATAAAAGTAAATTACTTTTGTAAACATAGAATCAATATGATCAAAGGATTACGACTTGCCTTGCTGATCTAGTGCTGAATCTTGGTCTTCGAAGTCTTCGTTTGCTCCCTCGGAATTAGCGTCTACCGGAAAAGAAGCAACGAAACCAAATAAATACAAAACAGAGACTCAACCAAGCTCAAAACTGAAAATAAATGGCTCTGGAAGATAGATCTTGATTTTAGAAAAATTTAGAAACTTGAATCGCCTCAATCGGAGTTCGTATGAGTGAGAACGGGCCTCCGAAAGATTAAATTCAGAGAAAATACAGAAAATCAAAATTCTGGATTTATTTTTGTACTGAAAAAGCGATTTATTGCGCAACCGCTGACGTCATCCGGCTCACGGTGGACTCGGTCCACGGCGCGGGCTCGGTCCACCGCGGCGCCGGCGCGGCCGACGCGTCGGCTCACGCTTGGCTCGGGTGACGTAGCGGCCGACATAGCGGCACGCGGGCAGCGATCTGGAGAGAAAACGGATCGGACGGCCGAGGAGTGGCGCAGCGGCCGGAGGTGACGCGCACGATCCGGTGCATCGACTGGCGATCGGACGGTGGGGATGCAAGAGCTCGGCCGACAGAGACGTGGCCGCATCTGAGACGCACGCAGGCGATCGGACGGTGGGGTTAAGCGAAGAAAACGGGCGGCGAGTTTTAGGAGACAGGGGAAGAAGACGAGGCGGGCGGCGGAGAGCCGGATCGAGGCGCGAGGCAAGGCGGAATGGGGAGAGGACAGCGGGCAATGCGGAGAGACCGACGGCGGCGGAGAGGCACCAGCGGCAGCGGAAAAGACGGCGGAAGGGCTCGGGCAGCGGAGATCAGCGGCGAGCTCATGCGCGGCGGCTGGCGGCAGCTAGGCGGCGAGAGGTGGGGCAAAAGGCGCGCGCGAGGAGGCGATCCTCGGGGGCATCTGGCGGCTTAAATAGGGGCCTCGGCGGCCGTGTCAAACCACGGACTCCAAGAAGCTGGCATGACGCGTTTCGACGCGGAGGCGGCTAGGGTTAGGACGCGGCGCGCCAGGCTGGGCGGTGGGCCGCGAGGCGAGCGAGCGGGCGGGCGGAGCGGCGGGCCGAGGCGACGGGAGGAGCGGCGCGGGGAAAAGCGGAGCGGGCGAGGAATTTCGGCCGAGGCGTTTAAAAACATTTTCCGATTTTAAATAGTTCCAGAAATCCGAATAAAACCAAATAAATGTCAAATAAATTCAGAAAAATCCTCAAAAATACAGAAAAATTCCTTGGAGCACAAGGAACCCAAAAATACAGAAAAATTCTTTAGTTTGATGAATAGTTTAGCCAAATTAAATCCTTTCACTATTTAGAAATTCAAATTAAGCTAGATTTAATTCCAGAAAATGCAAATGGTTTAATTTTGAAATCAACATTCCGAAACTCAAATTTTGGGATGTTACAATGGACCCGATGCAGACGATCCAAAGTGAGAGGCATTCCTAGGTATTTGATGGGAAAATGTGAGACGATGCCTGTGAATGGTTGTAGGATGCTGTCGAGGTTTAGATCCTGACATTGAATTGCAGCTATAGAGCATTTTTGCAAGTTGACCTTCAGACCGGAGGCCTCCCCAAAGCGGTGCAAGATGTCGATAACTGCCTGCAACTCCTCCCTAACCGGGGTTAGGAAGATTACAGCATCATCTGCATAGAGGGAGAGGCAGAGGGATGCTGTGCAACCTTTCAAGGGTGACAATATGCCGTCCTCAGTTGCCTTTTTGAGGATGAAGTGCAGCGGGTCTGTGGCTAAGATGAAAAGATACGGCAATAGCGGATCGCCCTGTCGTAGGCCACGCTGATGCGCGATACTGGCCCCTGACACCCCGTTGAGTAGCACAGATAAAGAAGACGTCACAAAGATGGCAGACAACCACTGTCACCACCGATGGCCAAAGCCCCATGCTTGCAGAAGGCAGAGAAGGTATTCCCAAGATATAGAGTCGAAGGCTTTTTGAATGTCAAGTTTTAGCATTAGGGCCGGGGTGCACGTCTGGTAGTAGTGTCGCGCTCTATTGCGAACGGCCAAGAAGTTCTCCTAGATACTTCGCCCTCTAATGAAAGCACTTTGAGATGAGCGAGTCTATATGTGAGGATAGACGCAGGGCCAACACTTTGGACAGGATCTTGGAGGTTGAGTGAAGTAGACTTATCGGTCGGTAGTCGGCAGCCGTACCAGAAACCTCTTTCTTCGGAATAAGGGCAACGGATGCAGTGTTTAAAGGGGTGAAAGCCATTGAGGGGCAATTTTGGAACCTGGGCAGAGTGGCCATGATGTCGTGCTTGATGAATTCCCAACAGTGCTTGTGGAAAGCTGCGGTGAATCCATCCGGTCCTGGGGCCTTATCGTCCGACAAGTTGTGAATGGCGCGCAGTACGTCTTCCTCTATGTAGTCTACATCCAGACCAGCCAAATCATGGATGGGGAGGTTAAGATGTTGCCAAATGATGTCCTGTGAGTGCATACTCTTTGATCCCAGGAGGAGTGAAAAATGTTGGTAGAGTATGCATTCCTTGTCCCTATGCAGTGTGGCCATGCCCTGGTCAAACTGTAGTGATTGAATAAAATTCTTTCGGCGACGTCCGTTGGCCCTCAGGTGGAAGAAACGAGTGTTGGCATCCCCCTCCTTGAGCCAGGAAATCCGAGAAGCCTGCCACTTGCGCGCCCTTTCAACTGCAGCTAGGCCAATGACCCTAATTACTTGCATGCATACATATCTGGCCTAACTACACATAGTCTAATACATGCACATAGCTCAAAACTCACACATATACACACACAGCCCACTTGCTACTCTCACGTGGTTTGCTCGCCCGCATGACCCGCTGGTCGCTACGCTGCGTTGTCCGTCCGTGTAGATCTCTTCGCGTCCCATCTCGCTGCATCTGTGTAACTTGCGTGCTGCTTTTGGGCTACACGCCGTGTCCCGTTTTGTTGCATGGACCTGCATAACTCGCGTGCTGCTCTCAGGCTACGCGCCCCCTATGCCTGTGCGGATTTTCACCGGCCTGCAGTTTGCGTGCGTCTTGCATGCCTTCGCTACAACGTGCATCTTACATGCCTATATTGTATCTCCTGTTGTCTACACTGTATCTCCTGTTATAAATAAAATCAATCCAACACAGTACTTTGATCTTCCTCAAAATAAATTATTTCATCACATATATATATCGCAAACAGAATTAACATGTGACTGAAGGAAAGTTACCCCTATGAAACGTTTGTTTGTATGCATCCGAGAACTTGGGAGTAGTTTCCTGATCGAAGCTGTCCATCAATCCTACCGCTACCACTGATGCGCCATATTGTTTGTCTAAAATGAGATGTAGTAGTATATAATATTTATTAGATCTAAACATAGCAACTTCGGGTTAACCCTTTTACACAAAACAACGACAAAAGAGTGTTGAGCGAATTTTGAGTCAAGGTGTCACTCACACCTAAAAGTTCTTTTAGATGAAAAATTGGAGAGATGTGCTTCTATGCTTTTCTTTCTCACAGTTGCATAAATATTAAAATATGGATGAAAGGTAGATGGTGATTACTTATCCTTTCGCTTGCTTCAAGATTTGTGCAACTTGTATCGAGAGGGAAAGCATTGAAGCACTACTCAAAATTGGAAGAAATTATAATTGAACCTAGGGAAAACGTTCGCGGACGAAAATTAGCGATCGAAATTTTGTTTGGCTCATTTTGATTTTTCGGCCGTAAGCCGAGTGCCTCTTCTCTAACCCTTATGTCTCTAGCACACTAGCAGACTGAATCGATTCCTCCTTCACTACTACAGGAATGTACATCACAATCGGCTCTTTTTTGTCATCACAATCGGTGCTAGTGGCGATACAAAGTAATTAGATAGTGATGAGGAGACGCTATCACAGTCGATTTTGACCCGATTGTAATAAATGCATCATCACAATCGGTTCTAAGGAGGAACCGATTGTGAAGCAATTCCTTCTCAAAAAACAGAACCGATTATGATGAGGGGGTGTGCAATCTCATTTTTGCATTCTCCCAAAAACAGCACATATTAACAGTATGCACATTAATATCACATTCACACAGCACAGATTACACACAGTATGCACATATCACATTCACATAATACAAACACTTTATTACAACACACATATCACATTTGTTCACAATATATAACACAAACATACTTAACAGTCAGTACACATATCGCATTCACGTATATAATATTGTTTACATATGGACTAGTAGGAGCCTTCAGGATCTCTAAACCTACCGTCCTCTGATATAACTTCTATCCAGTACCACTGGCATAAGTGGTCTTGTAATTTGTCGAGTTCTTTGCTTTGTAAGCTCTTGAGGGGGATATCAATCTTCTGCAAAATAGAAATGAGTGCAGTAATTTAAGTTTTAAAATTTGAATGTAAAAGGCTAAGTGTATTATTATGCATGTACATATACCTTAGGGAAAATGTCTGTGCTGCCGACCGCGAGTAGCATGTGATGCATGACGTAGAAGCCACACAGGTTGTCACTGCCCTGTTGATGACATTGTGAAGAAAGAAAAAGAAATTAAGAGACGAAGAATAAATGTCAGAAAAAATTAATCCTATATATGCTAGGCACTTATACCTTGAAGCGCTTATACTCCACCTTGTCGCCCCGTTCGTCATCGTGTCGCCCTCCTTCAGCAATGTAGGACGAGAAACCCCTACATACATTAGAGAGATGCCATTGAGTCAAAAAAATGAATGTAGTTAAATTCAGAAAGTGTTAGGTAAGAGTAGGGCACTTCTCCAAAGCAGGCTTGATCGCGTAGGCCATCAGTCTCTTCTCGAGCGAGTTAAAAGTATAGACTTTGTTTTCACTCGGAGTGAGCACAAGTAGAACCCAATGGTTGCTTATTAAATGGTATGCAGTGCAAGGAAATAAGTTCACATACAGTTTAAGTGCGTATAAGTAATTAAAGGGTAAAGTACTACTTACTCCTCGTGGAACGGGAATAGAACGAAGTCATTCTTCGGCTCAGCATGCAATACCCCCTTGATATAGCCAGCAACGAACTCCGACTGAAGACTAGCCATGGTCGCAAACACAAGCTCGGAGTCGACGAACCCAACTAGGTGTTGACCCATCACGGCCCGCTGTCTCATTGCCCTACAACTTGTGTTGAATGTTAAAAAATATAATGCAAAATCCTATAAAGGTCATAATCTCATGTAGTATGGTGCGATATTCACAGCGTCTAGGATCGTAAAGTAGAAATATCGATGGCTATCAGTTGGTACAAACGGAACAGATCCTCAAAACTGATTAGGAATGTCCCACACTTGTCGTGGTGGAAATGTCCCCTTCTATACCTCACATTGAAATTGACATGATGCTCGGCCTCATTCACCCTGTCAATGTACCATCCATGGAGCATACGAGTCCATTTGCCTAGAGCATTCAATTCTTTTGCAGGCAAAAGGGGCTTTCCATGTACGTAGCCCTTAAAATCTTGAGGGGGCTCTGTGGCCTCTGCCGACTTTTCTTTCTGGGCAGAAGGAGTCTCAGAGGTCAGGAAAGGGGGCTTTCCTTGTATTTGAGGGGGCGATGTGGTCTCTGATAGCTTTGCCTTCTTGATAAAAGGAGTCTCTGAGGCCTCCTATGATTCTTTGGCTATCATGCTAGTCCTTTTGCGCGCTAGCTCTACACTCTGCGTAGGACTCGTCATGGTGGTGGGAGCAGGAGCAGAAGTAGGCGCAAGAGTAGGAACCTACGAAGCACATGCATATGTAACGTGTTGCAGTACTGGAATGATCGAGAAGACATAGGGGATTTTTACCTTGACTAGTATGACACCCATCGTGGATCACTTGATAAACGACATCCGTGTTTGCCCGAGAGTGGTGATATCTTCGTTTGACGGGAACTCCAGGACATGAGATGTGAAGTCTTCATGGACATAGTCGACCTGCATCCTCTGCAGCCCTTCCCTAAAAGTGGCCATGCATCGTGTCAATCTCCTTGCATGGAAATGCAACCCCGCATGCAGCCTCAACGGGAAATCCGACTTCCATCACGGTGATCTGGCACTTGGCAAGCGCTTGCAAGAAGTGCGCAACTTGATCGAAAACATTGTAGGAGTTACTCTCGTACCTTTAAGTCAGGAAGAAAAAATTATAACCTTCAGTTGAGGATCGAACTTATCATTTTTGGAACCGCAGCTGCTTGGGTGGGGCACAGGCTTCTCTACGAGAGGTGAGGCTATATGACTCTGACTCTGGGAGATCATCGCCATCATCTCGGCCCTCAGGCGGTCCTCACATGCCAGCATCTCCTCCTTGATATCTACCCTCAGATGCTCCCTCAGCGTGTCCTCGAGGTTCTCCGCACGTGCCTCGCATGATCTTGATCTGACACTGGCAGCGTCCTCTTGGAAGAAAGATGTAACAACCCGAAAATTTCATAACAAGAAAAATGAAAATTTAAAATTTGAAAATGAAATTAAATAAAATATTTAATTAGAATCAATACTTTAATTTACAAATATTTTCTTTCTTCAACTCATTGTATTTTAACTTTAAGTAAAAGTAAAATTCCTACATTAAATCTTTCTTTCAAGACAAACAAATTATGAAAAATAAGATGGAAATATAAATATATTTTGAGTTTCCATCTATTCTGAAATTTTTCTTGAATTTTGGTTCTTGAGAAAAAACATTTTATACTAATTGATTTCTTTTCCTTTCAAATGGAAAAACTCAAATTCAACAAGAAATTAAATTTTAACATTTAATAATGCATTTTATGATTTGTTTTCTGGATTTTCTTGACTTTTCTTAAAAATCCTTTATAATTGGGCTTGAGTAATAGATAAAGAAAAAGAGTAAAATTTTATAATAATAATAATAATAAAATATTTAAACTTATAAAATCTCCATAAAATCTATTATGAATTTTAAAAGTCATGTAAAAGTAATTAAATGTGAAATGAAAGGTAATTTAATGAAACTTGACTAACAATAGTGATATTGTCATAATTAAACAAAAATAATATTACATTATATCTATCTGAAAATTTTATATAATCCTCTGGATGAATAAATAAATCAATATTAAAAATTAATAACCAAGTTTGTCATATTTTACAATTCACAAACAGAAAAGCTAAAAATCCAAAAATATCAATGTAAGAATTTTTTAAATTAAATAAAAAATATATGAAGTTAAAAGTTTTACAGGAGGATAAAATATCCATAAGGAATCTGTAAAAAAAGTTTCATAAAATTTTTATAAGATATAAACTCCCAGATAAATTAAAAATAAAAAGTAAAAATTTGAGTACAGTGTGCATTGTGAGAATTTTTATAAATTCTGTGCGTCATATTTTGGCCTGAAAATTTGCGAGGACAAAGAACTCTATCTAATCATCATATCTTGTGTCATCATTGCCTCTCCACGCTTCAGCCCTGCCCGCAATTCGCGTTGCCTTGCCCATCCCTCTTCTTGTGCGAGCGCCGTGAGCCTTCTTGCCCAGTTCACCGGGGCCGGGCTTATCTACGCCATCTCCCCAGTTATAAAAGCCACCCACGAGCCCGTATAATCCTCGCACATCATTCCCCCATACTAGTTTCGGCCGAGAGCCTTAAAGTCTCTCCAATTCCGCCATTGCCGAGAAAGCCCAAGCTTTGGGGAAACACAAAATTCAGCTGGTACACTACCTTGTTCTCAAATTGCTTAAAGCCTTAGACCGTTCGCACCTTACTAATCAAAAGCCCTCAAAGTATTTCAGGGATTATAGCTCATAACATTGCCGCACCCACAGTCATTTTCTCCGGAACCGGTCCTCGGTGGCGAGCTCACCCGATTATCTTCCGCAACCATTAACAGGTAAAACGGGTTGCTTTGCACCCCTAGATGACCATTCTGGAACCGATCAAGCCTGATCGGCCTTCCATTGCCGGTGCGGCTCACCATTCCCTTCCTCCACCGTTGGCACCGGTGGTCAGACCTCTTCGATCTCCATTAGCCGCAGTAAAAGCCACCATCGAGTGCTCCTTGGCCCTCTGATGCTCACCACACTGGTGGCTAGGGCTCCGCGGTGTTGCTTCGCCGGCGGCAATCCAGGCCGGAGCCATGCCCAAACGCCTCTAGCTCGAGTCTCTGGCATGTGGACCCGCGTAGTCAACCACCTCCCCTTACAGCCGCCTCTCTCTGTCACTGACCAGGTGGTCCCACCTGTCGGTTGTCTGCATTTTAAAGAAAACCGCGGGGAAAACCGAAAGTACGCTTCCAAAGATTGAAAGCGTATTTATGGTTTTCTCTGAATTTCCAAACCGAGCTAACTTCAAATATAAATAACTTTTGCATTTTTAACACAAATAAGATGAAATAAATTTATATATTCATATAAAATCAACTAATTTCATAATATGCAAAAACATTTTGAAAATGAGCATTTTGAAATTTTAAAATTTAAATTCAAAGAGAAGGACTAGAATATGATATACACAAGATTTCTACAAACAAACATGGAATTGAATGAAACTAATTTTAACAAAATCCTTATGGTTCCAGAAACCCAAATATGTAAAAATATTTTAGTTTCAACTTGTTTTGAATCATCTTCTATTAAAGGTTAATTTCAATGTATTAAATATTCAAAAATGCATAATTTATGCAAAAGAAATCTAAAATGAGTAGAATTGATTTATATATACTAGCATGTCAGTAGGTTATCTGAATATGCGAAAATGTTTAAGAAATGAACTTGACTTGAATTTGCTTTATGAATAGAATATGACCCAAATGTAAAAGATGTATATATATATGTGCATAATAACTAATAATAGTATATATGTGTGTGTGTATATATATGCATATATTTCAGAATAGGTCATGAAACTAATTTATTACTATTGAAAATGTTTTGAATAAAACAATAAAATGTCACATGTGCACAAGTTTAACTTATATAAAGGCCAAAAGCTTTATCCATGTCAAAGAATACACACACACATATACTGAGAAAGTAAAGGCATGATTCATGAAAAAACAGATCCAAAATATCTTATAAAAATCAGACCTTTTAATACCACAAGAATCATTATAACAAATCATAGCTTATTCTTAGCCGAAATATGCATTCATATGATATATATATATATATATATAGATATTTGAGGATTTTTTTAAAATAATATATTTTTAATCAAAATTTACAGAGAAAATATGCCGAAAAATATAACAAATACCCACCTGTCGCATTTTAGAATTGCGACAGGCTCTCTGTCGCAATTTCAAACTGCGACAGAGCCTGTCGCAATTCCAAATGCGAAGAGCCTATCACAATTTGGAATTGCGACAGAGAGGCTATCGGCCTTTGTTGAGCCTCTGCGTCGCAATTTGGAATTGCGACAGGAATATCCTCATAAATAATTTATCCATACATTTCATAGTGTTGTGTTGCAATTCAAACTAGAATGTAATAAATTAAAAAAAGTTCATATCTGTCAGTGATAAGTCATGTAGTATTTGAGAATACTATGTCGAAAAAAACGGATATCGTTGTTCGGCATTTTTTGAATGGAGACGACAATTCATAGAAAAATGATGATTTATTTCGTCTAGTAATACATTTTTTTACTCAAGTTGATAAAATATATATATATTTTTTGGAAATAATAGATGTTTTATTGAAATTGCAATAATATACGTGAAATACGAAAATTTTTTAAAATATACCTCCATCGCCCGTTGGTTGGGCGACAGGAGGTGACAGGTGAAACAGCAGCGATGTGGACAAAGGCAATTTTCAAAATTAAAGGACAACACAGTATTATAGTGGACAACAACTCATGTGATGTTTTTTAGCCCTTTCGCAGGCCCATTAAAAATCATTTCTAATTGGAATTTTTATGAACAATGGACCACATTTGATCTTTCATATGTGGACAACGATATTCTGGAAGAATATTTAATTTACACCTCGCTTTGCATCTAATTTGCACTAGTGCAATAACCCTAAGTATTATAGTCGACAACCACTCATGTCATATTTTTTAGCCCTTTGGGCATTTAAAAATCATTTCTAAGTGGAATTTTTATGAACAATGGACCACATTTGATCTTTCATATGTACAACGATATTCGGAAAAATATTTAATTTTCACCTCGCTTTGCATCTAATTTGCACTAGTGCAATAACCTAAGTATTATAGTCGACAACCACTCATGTTACGAATAGTTCCCACGAAGCACTTAAATTATTTGTTAAACATATATAAGGACACATACACCGAAAGTTCAGATGATAAAATAAGCGATAGATTAGATTATATTACAAGGTCATTACAGTAGTGATCAAATTGCTTGACGAACTAACTAACGAAAGCACCGTTTGTCATAGTGGAACAAGTGATCGTTCCGTCTATCTGGGTAGAGCGGGAATGATGTCCCACATTTTTTGCATATTACATGACCCGTGTAAATTTTCCGATTTGTTCTCGGACACCACTCAATCCCTACTATGAAAGAACTCCATGGGGTTCCCAAGTGCTCCCAGCTGGAGCCGATTGGGTGGCCTATGCCGTACGTCTCGGGTGTATAAGATAGAATTTTTTGGTCTTTTTTATGTGGATTGTTGCCCTCCCATATGGGCATGTCATCCCGATTCCCAGCATCCCCTATGTTAATACCACCAAGGTTCCCGGATGGTCTGCTTAACGCGTCAAGGATTTGTTACGTGGTGCGGACCTCGGCCGGATGCTTCCCCTTGTCCCTTGCTCTTCGAGAGGAGGTACCCTCTTTCACTACAGTGCGTTGGCGTTGCGGAAACTTCCGAGATACTGCTCTGTTTCGGCTCGCACTCCACTATATGGTGCAGGAGGTGTGTGTTGGGCTTATCCTTGTACAACCGGAAGCTTGCCCTGCAGTCATTGCAGTATGCCCGCTTTGGTCGTTGAATAACACCGTAGGCGTACTCGAGTGCAGCTTTTACGGGCGTAGTAGCACCACGGGAGGTTGCTCCCGATTATCCCATCTGGGAAGTTTGAGATATGGGTGGTACGTCTCCGGGTCCACCCAGTTGAAGTAGCCGCACCATTCATCCTCGGCCAAGGGGCACCGGTAGAATCTCCGGTCCGCTAGTTCATCGTGGCAGGTATCAACCACTACCTGAAGGCCGTGTTCGCAAAAGTCGACGCTTTCGGGTGGCCCCTGAGGAGGTTTCTCCTTTGACTCGAGCAATTTCGCAATTTTCTTTTTGAACTTCTATATGCGATGAAATGGTTTAGAATGACTACTTTGTGAGTGAAATATGAGTTCGTCGCATGAAACACACCGATTGGTTGGCCCCTTGCCCACCGGCCCTGAACTCTGGTCGCTCTAGAATGGGGACGTATCCTGGCGGCCTCTCCCACCGGTTGAAGTTCTCGGGCGAAGCGGGGTCGGCGTCATGGCAGTTGTAGACAAATTCGTAGTCACGTCGTTCCGGGCCGTCGATCCATTTGAAGAAGCAACACCGGTCGTTGTGCTGAGAAAAGATAGAATGATGCATGAAACGTCCAGTTACCCTGTATTGTATGGACATCAGTAGGTTTACCCGATAAGGGCGGGCACAACAGTAATGAGCCCGGGCGACCGTCTCTCCATGGGTAGATTGCATCATCTTCGCCGGAAGGTTGCAGTCGCATTTGGGTCGGGGCAACTCCGGCAGAGTTGGGGTGTCAGCGCTCTCGTTATCCGGTACTCGGGCGGGATGACACGCGCTTTGAAGAAGCGGCGATGAAACGACATCGTGCCCTAATTTGTGTAGATTCGGTGGCGGCGGTGTTGGATGTCTACCCCTAGGCGGTTTATAGTGGTGGTGAGGGGTTACTCCGCACGACTCGACACTTATCGGCTTTGGCGTCGACATCCTCTATGAAAAATTGCACCACTGTCACCTTACGCGAAAGGCGCACGACTTGTCACCCTCGAGAAAAGCCACACGACTGTCGTACTAACAAAAGTAGGCGGTGAGTGGTCACTTTGAGCTGTGCTGCATGTGTGACAAAGCACGTGTGCGAAGCAAAGATGAAGTGCTGTCGTGTGGTCAAATCGGCCTGAAAAGGTTGAAAGCATTGCACCTATGAGTTGTCTAATCGCACGTGAAAAGCTGCTGCAAGGTCGTACATATGTCGAAGGGTGTTTCAGGGCTATTACTCCATAATTTGTCATGTAAACCTGTTATTTTATGGAATCCATGAAAAGCTATAGTGATCATACCGTAATAAAACATAACTTATGAAAACAAAATTCCATAGCTGAATTTACATAATATGAGGAAATAAAGCATCATTTTGTGTTCAGTACAAAATATATGAAAGAAAAAGCTAGCTGGACCCTCTGCGAGGTGCGACTCCTTGTGTCGTCCCAGGCCTCCTACGGCGTTTTACATGCCCGAACGGATACGTCAAGTGGTCAGGAGCCTGCCCACGAGTACTCCTAGCGAGCCGTCTTGGTCTTTGTCGGATAGCGTGGCGTCTGTGAAGGCTGAGTCGGCCGGGGCGCGTCGTCGAGCTGAGAGGCACCAAGGACGATACCCGTGGACTACTAGTAGGGATCTACTAAGTAGTCCAAGTAGGTGTCGTCGAGGGGAGAGAAGCCAGCGGAGGTGCTCGCACTCAGGTCAGGGGCTGGATCGACCGATGTCGAACATTTTTCATGTTAGTACATCACATAATGTGAAGAACATAATAGATAAAAGTAGACCACGTGGTGTACTGCGATCATCGGGGCGTAAGGCGCGGAGCAGCGCGGCTAGATCCCCAGCGCGTCACGGAGGAGGGCGTGCGTGTGCGTCTTTGTCAGTGCGGTTTGGGGCTCGCGTCGGCCTCGTACAGGACGTCCGTGAACCGGGAGGACATCGATGTCTCGAGGCCTCTGCGGGGCGTGGTGGGCGATGCGGCGGCTGCATCGCGTCTGTGGCTGCACGAACTCTCTCACGAAGTCTACCGTGACCTCCAGCCTGTCCGTCTGGCCTAGTCGTGCTAGTACCCCGTCCGCGTCCTCCACGATCTCCCGGCCAAGGTCGCTCTGTGCACGCATTGAAAGACGAGTTAGTTCGTAAAATTGCAGTAACGACACAATATATGGCATGTGAAAGAAGTACTTATGGAGCGGTGAAATGCCGAGTCTGGCTGCGTGGGGTAGGTGTCCGCCGTGGAGGCAACGTGCCTCGAAGGTGACTCGACGACATGCTGCAGCGTCTGCGTGTCTGCGTCTTGAACCACCGGATGTACTCGTCGTACGTGCCGGGGTCATACAGGGCAGCCTCCTCGTGAACGTTCGCCAATGCATTCGCCCACTGTTGAGCGTGCGGCAACATACGTGTCGCTCAGCTCGCGGTCCCAACGAAACCCTTCCGTGTCATCCTGCATGAAGAAATTAGCACTGACGTTACTAGCAAAAACAACACAAAAATAATAGTAAAAACAGCACAAAAAAACATAATTCGAATTAATGAGGAAGAGCACTCACGTGTGCACGGCAGGTGGTACGACCTCACCGATGGGGACGGGGACGACCTGGCGCAGCCTGAACTGCCTCATGACACGGTGCACCGTGTACGTCTCCACATAGACGTCGAACACGAGGTGGCGCTGTGTCAACCAGAAGGCGACGTCACGGGTGCACTGCAGGGAGAGGCCGCCAGTAGCTCTCGCGTGGACTAGCTCCGGGAGGTAAGGACGCCAGATCACGTGGTCGTCCGTGAGCTGGTCAAACATTGCTACGTACTCGGGGCACGAAGCGTGCGACGTGACAGGCGTGAAAGTCGGCTGCAAAGAAAACGAATAGTCCGAAGTTAGATGAAAATTTTTGGAATTTTTACAGAAATGTAGGTAAAGGTTATTTTACTAACCGTCGGCGACACCACTGCGTCCCCATGGTAGGGCGGTCGGCGTCATCCCGGCGACGCCCGTATAAGCCCGTTCGTAGGGTCCCAAATCCATGTGCGACCGGCCGATCTGGAACCTCTCGAAAGACCGAGCTGCGGGGTAGAGGACAGCCCGCGAGGATCGTTGATCCCCACGCGGCGACAACCGTCACAAAGACCCGATGCGTGGCGGCCCGGGCGGCGGGACCACGCTAGCTGCAGGATGTCCTCGATGTCGGCGTCTGCGATCGACCTGGCGTACTGGATCATGTGCCTGTCGACGGTGTCTCCGTGGGAGGAGGAGAACAAGACCCAGCCGAAGAGCCATAGCAGGTACGCCTCGAAGTGGCGACTAACTACATACTCCCTGGCTCCGTCTGCCATCCTCTCGGGCTGCACGAAGTAATGATCGGTTCCAGAACTATAAGAAATATGAAAATAAAATGTAGATAAAGTCAATATCACTTACGAGAAGCGTATCGACCACTGCGTCGGACCGTGCTTGAAGCGAAAGGTGCGAGCATGATCGTGGGTAGCACATCCATGTAACCGGGCTAGGAGCTCTGTCGCCACTCGGGTGGGCGTTGTCGAGCGATCCGCGTCCCGTGCAAGGTAATCCCGGAGGTAGCTCCGTCCTCCGATTCGGCGCCATCTCACCTCACGGGAGGTGAAGCGTATCGTCTCGGTGTCGCCGATCTACGGAGCGGTGGCGAGCTCCTATCGTACGGGAACCTCCGGAAGGCACCACGTCTATCTTGCGCATCGGCGGCAGTCGCCTCCACCATCCGTGCTAGCGGCAGTAACCCTGCCGCTCTCAGCCTGCACGAAAACATTGCACCAACTATTAGTTCGCGCGTCGGTCTATAGTAAGAGAAATGCGGGAGAAGTGTACGAACACAGTGAACCCATCGCGGTCGACCATACGCTCTCATCGGGGTCCGCAAGTGAAGGGCACTCAGCTCCAAAGGTGGCTCCCCGTCTGTAGGTGTCAAGGTGGCCAACCGACTCCTATGAGTCGCGTCAACCACTGGGTCCAGCAACTCGTACTCCATGATGTTCGCCATACCTGCAATTGAGTAAAACAACGTTAGTACGAAATCAAATGCAAAATTTGAACGCAATAATTACAAATGGAATGCAATCATTAGAAATACAATGCAATAATTAGAAATAGAATTTCAACACAATAAAGGGTTCGACGATATAATTGCAATAAAATTATATTATTATACATTACAATCCACAAACGCGAACAACATTGAAATCCATACATGCATCACACATATAAATTCGAACCAACTAAAATCCAGAAATGCGAACAACTTTCTACTCCATACATGTCCATACGTGCATTACACATCATACATCCTTACATGTATTACACATACTAATTTGACATATCACGTTAACATACGAGAAAACTAGTTCAATTTCACATGCAAAACCCATACAACCATGTCACGGCCTCCGAACTGTCGGGCAATTCTTGAAAGAGTGCCCTGCCTCCTTACAAACTGAACATTTCTTCACACGACGCCCGCTTTCTGCAGCGTCTATGTCGTTCCTTATACATCTTGTTTGTCGTCGTCCCACACCCTTGAGCCTACTGAGATCAGGAACCCACCGTGTATCCTCCCATCTCCGATGCTCTGTGAACAGACCCACCACTCGAAAGCCGTAAATTTCACCGCTCCAAGTTGCCGTCACCGCTTCCCTACTAAAGAATTGTGACAAGAATATACCTGGATCCATACGGATTGTTGAGCAGGAAGCCATTACGTGCGAGCATGGCTTATGTAAGAGACGAGGCTTGTTGCAGCTGCAGACACAAGTTTGCCGAAGTATAATGCATTCATGAGCAACTTTGCGCCGGTTCGTCCCACGATCAGATTTCTCTTTACACAGAACCTCGAAACGAAGCTCCCTCGTCCCATCTTCAATGCTCTATGCATCTCCCCCTTTTTGCCTTTCTCCTCCATGTACGCACAGATGACTTCTGAGTATTTGACATCAGGGTTACTCATATGGACTGATGCTCTAGCATGGCGATCCACAAAGTACTTCGCAATACCATGAAGAACACCCTATACTATAGCAACAAGAGGAAGGGGTCTTAGGCCTCGCATGACCCAATTGTAAATCTCAGCCAAGTTTGTCGTCATAACACCATACCGGGCACCATCGGTGTCATAAAGCAATGCCCATTTTTCTCTAGGTTCATGCTCTATCCATTCGGAGAAGCATTTTGTGGATCTTCCATTCCTTCGGACCAAATACGGAGGGTCCGTGGGTAACATTTCCAGCGCCACTGGGGCCTCCTGCATGTAGGGCATTGGCCTCTTTTTGCCTCCGTTGTATGCCTTGATGTCAGCTCGTCTAACTTCTTCCACAGTGCATCAAATTTTCTTTGTTGGGTCTAGTCGCACAACCTCTTAAAAAGATTCGTAAGCTCCTTATTCTTGAATTGCTTGTAGAAGTTAGTACCCATGTGCCGCTTACACCACCTACTCCGCAGATCAGGCCATGCATTTCTTTCTTACGCAGACTGTTATCAAGAATCGCACGACCGCTTTCAACGATCAGGGATGCCGATCGTGTATAACACACACACAGGTCACGATCCACGCGCGGCTTTCACGTTCCTTAGAAACCAAAGCCAGCTGTTCGTGTTCTTACCCTCCACAAATGCGAGTGCTACTGGAAGAACCTGATTGTTGCCATCTACTCTTATGGTAGTCAATATCTGCCCTTTATACTTTCCAATCAAGAATGTCCCATCCGCACATAACAACGAACGACAATGTCTAAACGCGTTCACACATGCACCGAAAGCAAAGAATGCCCACTTGAGTATCATCTTCCCAGGGAAGCGCTGCGAGGGCTGCTCACAAATATCGATATAAGTTCCATGATTTCTTTCCTTGATCACCTCGAGCATACCTGGTAGGTTCTGATACGAGTCTTCATACGTACTAAATCTAGTTTCCAATGCCTTCTGCTTCACTCTCCATGCTTTCGCATAGCTTATGGTGTACTGAAACCTCTGCTCTATTACAAGTATGATGGCACGTGGTTGCAAATCCAGATTGTCCACAATCTCCCCATACATTGCATTTGCAATAAAAGCTGAAGATATGTTTCTATGCATTGGGCGATTCTGTCGAAGACGCATGTGTGGGACAACTCTGAACACTTCCAAATAGTATCTCACTTAGGTGATGCGCATGCACACGCCATGGACAACCCTCCATCGGCACCTCACATCATACACCGCTGGTGCGACCCGCAACCTTGAAGGTTTCTGACGACACCGCCCATCTTCATCCTTGCTTCGAACCTCAGACTTATTCTTGTAAATAGTACCTTGCGTCACTTCATTACGATCTGGCTGCCAGGCGAAGTGTTCACCCTCGTTGACCACCAATCTATCGAACTGACATGCATCCCACTCCACGGGGAAATGCTCTTCATCATCTTCGTCGTTACTCAAATCCTCATATTCCTGACTCTCCGCCTCCATCGCTCCAACCAACGATTCCATATTTTCTCCCTCGTCTGCCACACCCGAAGGTACCTGAACATCTTGCATTGGAATATGAACTTCCTCGCCTCCCACACCCTCATCACTAGAGCTGACGTCCTGCCTCACTGAGTGTTCTCTGGTTCGGCTGCTCTCCCCAATTTCCTCCGATTCATCGCCAATATCCTCCTGCGTCGTACGGCCAGCATTGCTTTTCTCAAATGCTTGCGCCAACAACACTAATGGCCAACCATTTTCAGTTGACAATCTTACGTACGAGCTTTAGGACTTCGGACCCTTCAGTTCTACTAACTCCCAGTACGTGCAATCCTTTCTCCGAGACCATACGCCGTGCAGCTTCAAGTCATGCAATTTACTATCCAACGAGCACATGTGGTACAACCATCTGTTAACCGTGCCCCACGAACGCTTACCAGCACGTGACAGGCCGGCCATGACACTTGGAAAATGAATAAGTTCCACCCCTTCTGCACCCATCTGCGGAACCCCTTCTCCGTAGTGTATTTTAAATTCTACTCGTTCGTCCATACCTGTCAAAACATATCTTTTGTAACTCCATACAACTAAATAATTAAAGGGAAATGTATGTATGACCCGATCACTATCGTCAATTTAAATAAACTATAGTACGAACAATCTGCACTACATTTTTGCTAGTGCGAACCTTAAATTTTTCTCTGAGATTTTACAATTTAGAAATTGGTTTCACTACACTCGGGGCTATGGTTCAAAGGTTTTCATCATTTCAATCTTGTCGGTTCTAAAATTCATCAAAAAACCTAAAATCGCCTTCTCTGTTTGAAAGCGGATTTTCTCATATGAACTACCCCGGAGCGACGGCTGGGTTTGGATTAATACTTCATTCTACTCGAACATGACACACAACAAAGTTACACATCAATATTTCTACATATTTGAACTGCTTGCAAACCAAGGGTTTCGTAAAAATTTATCTTATTTCACCTCAACTTTATTTGAAGCCATTTTATTCGAAAGGCATTATTAATATCTACGTGTTTCTTTGAATTCAAAAAATTATACAATACTCATCTTCAAATCATTTTTGCATATTCTTAATCTACAGGATTTTACACGAATTTAGAAATTGGTTTCACTAAATTCGGGGCTATGGTTCAAAAGTTATCATCATTTCAATCTTGTTGGTTCTGAAAATTCATCAAAAAACCTAAAATACGCCTTCTCTGTTCTCTCGCGAACTAGCCCCGGGCGGCGGGCTGGGTTTCGGATTGACTAAGGCCGAAAACCCTTGATTTCGGATTTTTGCTACGGATGTGGTACGCTGCCACATTGAAATTGTGTCCTCCCAGTTGTGAGTCTACACGTCTAAGTTTAAATAAATCATCGCGAGTTCTACGACTAAATCGTCTTCTAATCACTAAATTGCATCTGATCACTAAATTGTAAATATATACTTAATAATCTATTTCATATGAACACTAAATTATAAATTAAAACAACACCGCAAGAGATTACCTCCAATCTCGACGAAACTCGGATCTGCCTCCTTCTCCTCCTCTCTTCCCCCTCCTCTTCCTCCTTCTCTTCCTCTTCTCCTCCTCTTTCTCCTTCTCCTCCTCTCTTCCTCTTCTTCTCCTTGTCCTCCTCTCTTTTTTCTCTCCGGCTGTGTTTCTGCGTGCGTGAGAATGAGGCCGAGCGCCTCGGGTTCATGTAGAAGGCCTCTCTGTCGCAATTTGGAATTGCGACAGAGAGCTCAACAATCGGGACAGCCTCTCTGTCGCAATTCCAAATTGAGATAGGCTCTCTGTCGAATTTTGGAATTGCGACAGGCTCTCTGTCGCAATTAGAGCCTGTCGCAATTCCAAAATGCGACAGGTGGGTATTTCTGTTATTTTTTCGGCATATTTTTTCTGTAAATTTTGATTAGAAATATATTATTTAAAAAAATTGATATTTGAGAATCTAAAATATATGTATAAAACCTCATAAATTAAGTATCAGATTAGGTGGGGCTAATCACAAAACATTTCTAGAGATAAGATCATATTAGTATTCAAAAATATCTAATTTGAATTAAGTTCATAAAGGACTTCATGTGCACATAAACTATCGTGGTTAAACACAAAATGATGTAAAACCAGTTTTAAAAAACTTTTAGGGTTGTACCCTACTAATGCCAAAAAAATTATTGCATAATCATGTAAAGTACAGTCGCTAACCTAAAACGAAATCTGATCACTTATAACGTCAACTTTAAGACCATATATGCTATTTCAGCGATGAATAAAACATCTCATATAAATACTAAAATTTATAAAGTCAGCTTAGAAATGTTCTCCAAGGTAAAGACTACCCTATTCTGAAGAAATAATCTCATTTCAACTCGCTTTGCATATGCATCCTGTTAAGAATATAACCCTAAGTATTATGGACGCTAAAATCCATAATATGTATAAACGAACCTAATAAATAAGAAATTAGTAGATAAGATATTTGTATCACCAGCAAATTCTTTTAATCAAAAAATTGATTTTATATTTGACTTCATTTTGCCTCTTATTATTGTTGCTATTGCTTTATTTCTCGGCGAACGATGTGTAGAACTCGACGTCACTAATTCCATCGTCGACAACGTCAGCCACGACCAAGAATTCATCGTAAACAACAAATAAGCAAGGCAAACACCCCCTTTGATCGTATTGATCTCAGTATTTAATTTTCATTTTATTTTATCAAATCAATTTATGCTTGTGTTTATTTCTGTAAATTTGCTATATTGTGGTACTGGTAGATATACCTGTTGTCTCATAAAACTTTCTTGATAAGTATGGATATGTGAACCTTGATAACCCTAAGATAAGGTTAGACAATATATAATGTCAATTTGGGTATACACGATGATTAATAATCATGCTTAGCCATGCTTTAGATTTGGGATGAACAAGTTGGATAAACTGATCAGATTAAAACTTTGAAATATTGAGATATGATGAAGGTTATTGGTATTTTGATGTAAAAACTCAAAATAAAACTATGGTTTCACGCGGGCGATTATTGGCAATAGCCGGAGGTGCAGGTGTTGCATGTAGTGTAGGGGGAGAATATCGCTTGGGTCGGATTAAGGACCGAGCTATGGGTTGTTTTCAGGCCAAGAAACTCGTACAACCACAAGTACTTATATGGGACAGCCTTAAACCAATTAAGTTATCTGGATTAACTTTGCACATTGGAAGGTTGTACTAGTACGGGCTTCTTCAGTGACTGGTTGCTCGAAGGGACGTCCACACTAAGGTGATTATGGAATAAACGTTTACCGATACAACGGTGTACGCAATGCTATGGATATATATAAATATAACCATTTATCGTACAGTAAGTGTACAAATATCTTTTACCACCATAGTATGGGTTATCGTCACCGGGCTGGCGTAAAGTTAACCTAGTTAATGTAAAGGTTTTCATCATGAACATTCTGGCCACAACGCCAAAGATGCGTGAAACATACGGCAAAAGGAAAAGGTCATGACTTGTGGGTAAAGCTGTACACCTCTGCAGAGTGTAAATCTAATCAATTAACCGCGTTCTTGGTCAAGGGCACTTGGTATAGTCATCACATAGTTAATTATTTTATTATTTTCAAAATGCCTTGGTATCATCTGTTATGCCTCATGTTGGCAATGTATGGTGTTGACAGGGATTGGACGTCTCGATGTTCATGTCGTGAAGGACTGTGAGTTATTACTTATGCTTTACTTACTTTCATATCAGTCAAACTTGCTTTACAAATTCCGTTTGTAAATTACAACTTGATTTACAAATTCAATCTCGCTGTATGCAAATTAATCGTAGAAACCTCCTTTGATATAGCCTGCATTACTGCACTTTTGCAAATACCACCTTAAGTCTTGCTGAGTATGAAAATACTCAACCTTGCTTATTATGTTGTTTTAGGTGGAAAAGAAAACGAGGCTCCGAAGATTATTTTTCATCGCAGGATATGGGAACTTCAATGAAACGATCTTTCTAGGGATTATACCTTGTTAGTTGCCTCAGGGTTGGATGGGCATATTACAAGACTTTGTTTCTCTGCTGCTATATACTCTGAATTGTATAAATACATTGTATAAATAGCTTCCACTTTAAAAATGTTGTGTATGGTTGTGATTCCAATTGTTGTAAATTTGCTTACTAGCTACTAATTATTGGACTAGTACTGAATGCACATAGATTCTCATTTTAGCATTTATGCGAAAATGGGGTCGTTACAAAGGACCTCTACATATGCCCCGCCCCTGCGGCAAGGACCCGGCCCTTATGGTCAAGCTTCCCGATCAATGAAGATAGGATGTCCTTCGACCCTTGGCTCAGAAATGTCCCATTCTCTTTGTGCCGGCTTACCTCCTCCTGCAAGAAGCGAGTGCAAATTAGTTCGAAATACAACAGGAGGGGTCAACTGCAATGTACTAAGTTAGATGTCTTATGATAGTGGAGACGACGTGCGTGGTCGCGAGGTTTGAAACTACAAGCTGCCCATCGGCGGTTTTCTTCGTCCTCGCTAATACCCAATCGCGTGCCCGCTCCTCACATATGTGGGAGTAAGACATTGTCGTCCCAGAGTTCGCGCACTCCTCGGCTAGTCGCGCCCACTCTGCATTCTTCCCTTCATAGCCGGCGGAACCGAGGTGGTGCTCGTGCGTGTTCTGCCTCTAGATAACAATGTTCTTCTCTCTCAGCTCCTCCGCCTTGGGTGTACTCTTTATCCTCGTGAACTCCTCCTAAACATCGGGAGTCACGAACGGATACCTCTCGAATGGAGTACAGCCTTTCAGCACGTACGCACTGTGCATGAAGACCCTGAAGCGCCTCAAAGCCACACCTATCCTCTTCAAGGCGTACCGCCTCGCATTGCTTTTATCTTCCTCTTGTATAATCCATTTGCCCTTAACCTCGTTCCACAACCGATTCTTCTGCTCGGTGCTAACTTTCTTCCTCCAATCCTTAGCCGTGATCAGCACTCTCTCCCTCACCAATTGGCCGAGGAATGACCGGTAGTGCCCCTTGTATTTAGGAGGACCCGTGCAAACCCCTGTGGCATTGAAGTGGAGAACCTGCGGCGTGCTCCCTGTGGCCCCTTTATTCAGTCCCCGGGCCTTCCTCACCTTATTGGGCCCCTTAACATTTGGAACCTTGCTCGGCCCCTCAGCAGCACCTTCTATTCTATCTAACGATGAGCCGTTGCTCTCTAATTGAGATATTTTGAATATGTGTATATCTAACATGGTCATATATTTGACTTGAGAGAAAGCAATTCATAGCTATTATATAGGCTTGACAAAGAATCATGTAAAGTAATAGATTAATAGATAATTCATAGCATATAATTATTGTAGCATATTGTAATAAAGTAACATATTAATGGATGATGTTAAAGAAAAGTCTATCTATTGACCAATCAAGCACATACCAATGATAACTCCTAAACTTTAAATAGGTTAGGTCCTAATCCCATTTGAGGATATGTGGTTCGGACAAGTTCCTAAGCCGTTGTACAACTCTAGAGAAAATTTCAGCAGCATCTCCCCGCTGTTCTCCAGATACACGTCTCGACAACAGGTCAAGAGGAGTGTGCATCCGGAGAACACTAGGGGGATGTTACCGAATCCTTCTCTGAAGTTGTACAATAGCTCAGGAACTTGTCCGAACCACATATCCTCGAACTATCTAAAAAACGTGGACAATTTGAGACAGCTTGCTTATAAATATGCTATTTCAGCATATTTATAAACAAGCACCCTCGAACGAGAGACGTAGGTTACGCAACCTAAACTCTAACATTCATCATATGACAGCGACAATAATTCCAGATTAATACGAGATTACTATAAAGATAATTAAGTAGATGTGTGCTTGTCAAATAAAGGGTGTGAAATATGATAGGATACACACAATTCAAATGTAACATAAACTCTCTTTGCGACATATCGAAATTACCTAGTGCAAAATTGAATGGGTTTGAAGGAATGCTCACATTTTAAAGAAAACCATGAATAAGGGAAAAAATAGGAAAATCTCCTTAAGCTAGGGCTTCAAATTTACCCTCTTAACACTCAACCTTGAAGATTTAAAAATTTCTCACCCAAGTACTGCGTCCATCCAGAATATGTGCTATTTTTTTTGGATGGCAGCGGTTTTCTTAGCCTCTAAAACAACCACAGAGGAGAGTTCAACCCGAGGGTATAAATAGCCTAGCGAGGCATATCACAATAAGTTCTCAAGTTAGAAACGATTGTGATCTAACACTGAACACATCACAATCGGTTCTAACATTAGAACCGACTGAGATGTACCATACACATCACAATCAGTTCTTACATAAGAACCGATAGTGATATATGGATGCACATCACTATCGGTTCTTATATTAGAACCGACAGTGATATGTATGTTCATGTAAGAACCGATTGTAACGTGCCTAGTGCTACATCACAATCGCTTTTAACTTGAGAACCGATTGTGATTATTATTAACACCCTCTTCTAAGTCATCTATCATAATCGATTTTTCAAAAAAAAACTTACTGACCTAGATGAAACGATATTGATATACCATTATGTAGTAGTGCTTTTCACCCTAGATTCGTCGTTCCCTTCATCCCGGCGGTGACAGGGGAAGGGGCAGCAAGCCAGCGACGACGACGGTGTGGTTGTGGACCTTGTGGTTGCCCACGGGCGCACGTACCTTATGCCGATCTATGATGCTGCCGTCAATCCGTCATCGATCGATGCGTGCAGGAGCACAAGGGCAAACCGATCACCACGCGACATCCCATCTCACCTGAGAGGTAGCTAAACGCAGCTAGCCTCCTTGTCCTAAACTTAGTCGAAGAAATATGGAGATGATTCCTTGTACAAATCCTTGGAATAGGTCATTCGATCTCTCTTCCCACATCTCAATTTCGTGAAGCGCTCTTCGTTTCTAGCTCTCGCCCTCACTGGACGGCTCTGGCTGCTGATTCATGTACGCATGCATCAGGTGGTCATAAAAGTGAGTTCACTGTTTCAGAGAGCCCATGCGTCTACTACACTGCCTTCCATTAAATGGAATAAACTCCAATGACATATCATCAAAGAAGCACGGTACAAACGCGGACAGATTTCAAATTTCCTTCTTGTTTCTCTTTCTTTTCTTGTGAGATAAGCTCATCCTTACACCAAAATTTCAGCCGACTGGAAATTAAACGTGTATATGTAGCGACGCTAAGATCATGTATGCTGCCCAGAAAAAACTATTGATAGTCAAATACATAGTGCTTAATGTAATATGTTTATGAACCACTTGTTTGTCTGATTTAGATGATACTATCGAACGGCCTATCAGTTGTCTGAAACTGTCATGGCGTGCTCGGTGGGATGCTCATAGTAAACATTACTTGAACTCGTGCAAGATACCAGTTCTTCCTTGTTTCCCTACCTCGTATGTGTTGGTGTATTTGGGTTTTCCCAAATTTCGGAAAGGCCAACCGGCCCAGGCCGCTGGTTTGGTGCCTCTTCCCGATCGAGCGTGCAGATGGGAGGCGATGGCGACGACGCCAACGTCGCGCGGTGCCTCATGTGCGGCGGCAGCTACTCCCCTTCCTCTTCCCTAAGCTCCTTTAAAGCATCATGGATGCTTCTCTCGGTTAATCACGATGAAATCCGCTCTAATCCCCATCTATTTGATTTGAATCCTGTAGGATCGAAATATACTGATCTAGCAATCAGAGGGGGGTGAATGATTGCGTGAAGCTAAAATAAAATTTTGTGATTTTGAAACACCCCAAACAAACTTAGATCGCTTAATTTGTACTCAATGAAACCTTATTGCGTCGGACCAAACTTTTACTTGTACTCGGACCAAACTTCGTGCTGCACCAAATTTTCACATGTACTACGGACCAAATTTCTCAGTAGCAAAACCAAATCAATTCACTCGGACCAAACGAGACAGATCGATATATGTTTACTAAAACTAAAATTTCTGAAGATCTAACCGTTAGATTGATATGAAATTTTAACTGTAGAAACTAGATTCAATTACGAAGCTAACACAAAAAGAATTAACTCAATCGGACTTATAGATCTGGATTATATTCTTTGCAAGACGACTGAAACGAAAACCGATCTAACAACGACGGACCAAATCAAACTAGCTACGGACCAAATCAAACTAGTTACGGACCAAACTCAAACAATGCGATTAACCAAAGATCCCACCGTTGGATTAGTGTGAAAATTTAACTGAAGAAACTAGATTCAATTATGAATCTAACCCAGCAAGAATCAACTCGATCGGACCTACGAATCAAAAGTTATTAACCTCGCAAGCATGCTATGACAGATTATGACGAGAACAGACCAAACCCCAATTTCGTGATAAATCACAATCTACAAAAGATTAACCAATGAAACTTTTAGGAACTCTAAGTTGATACTCTAGGAAGGTTTTGTATAGATCAAATCAATATTAAACTTGTTGAAACAAGAGAGACAATGAATCAATCTATAAAAACAAAACCGGACAAACAAACCATAAACCGAACTCGAGCAAGAATCACGAGTTCTTGTAGCTTCGTGAAATACTGTAGCGCCGGCTTTTCCTTCGCTCGGGTGTCGCTGCTGGCTTGAAACAAAAAATAGCCAGAAAGAAGTCACATGATCGTGAACTTGTGGTGCAAGGAACGTGCAGGAGGTCTCGTCACCAAGCCAAAAGGACTAGAAATTGATTTGTATTTCCTTTTGTTTAGCTGGTTACAGTACTCCAAACAAAAGAGTACAAACCTAAAAGAAAACTCAGCGCTCAAAATAAACAGGAGACACCTTCCCCTATTTATACTGAGCAAACATAAAAAGATTGAATACAACTCCACTTCCAACATGGAAAGAGTTTGTATACATCTCAACCTGGCCCAACATGGCCAAAATAACTCTTGCACGCATGTACACCCACATGTCAGAATACGTGACTAACCACCTCCATGTGCATGTTCTCTAGCCCGAGCGTTCCGCATGACATCCTTGACCACCAAGACCTCAATTCCTCTCGAATCTAGTCCCGAACCTCCGTTCCTCCATGAACCTAGTTTCAACGGTCCGTCATCGACCACGTTGCGCCCTCGAGCAACACCTGCACATGAATAAACAAGAAACAACTCCGAGCACAAGTCCACGACTTGACTCAACATCAGTCCATGCAACCACTCACACGAGTGCATTGCATCAAGCAGAATCATTACCATGCTATCACCAGCATATCAAATAATCATCAGACATAGCATATACAAGCACCACACATGCCATAATCACAACCACTTTGCAAAGCCAATTTCATTACTAAGCCAATTTTTCAGCACATGATTTCACAAATCCACTCAATCCGGTTGGAGTTTTGTCTTTGTTTTGTACTTTCAACAACCTCTTGTGATCCCAAACTTTGGTCTGATCTTGATTCAACATGTGGATGACCGCTTATACATGTAACCCTAGTTGAATCTTGGATTTGATCTTGAGCCTAGCGTTTGCTTGTTGGTTTAGGGAAGACACACGAAGCTAGTTCATCCGGTTGCGCAGCTAGCTTGCTGGCTTCTTGATCCGGTTGCTTGTGGATCTCGGCTCGGTTGTTGCCCTGGTTGTGGCCGGTCCTTGTGACCTGCTACTTGGTGTTCGGCAAATCCACTCCTTCGGCCAGGAGTTGATTCTGTGAGTTCTATGCAGTTCTAGCAGCATCTTGAGCTTCCTGGTGAATTGCCTCACTTTGGGAGTTACGACTTTGTATCTCCGAGACGTTTGCCGGTTCTACTGCGGCATTGCAGCGGCGATATCGTTTTCTGGAACAGCGTCTTTGACGTGCCTAGCCGATTAACACTGACAGCTTGTCGATGTTTTGTGAGTTCTCTCAAACTTCTGTGATTTCTTACTTACTTACTGTGTTGAAAAGGGGCTAGTCAATTTATTGACTTGGGGACCTTGCATGTGGGAGCTACTGTTTAATGAGGATTTGGGACTAGATAGAGTACTATCTGTGACAATAAATTTTAATTCTCAGTTTACATTCTTACTTGATTAGCACAATTGTTATCTTGTCATATATGCTCATTCTGTGAATATGTAGCTTACTGTTTTGTCACTATACTTGTTTGTTGGCTGTCCCTGTTGTTGATCATGCTCTGACCGGCTATGATATAGTGTTGTTAGCCTCTTTTGGTTGTTCCAGTAAACTTGTTATTTATTGATCCACTGTTATAGGCATATTGTTTGGAAGATTATCAATTGTTTAGGTTTATATATAAACTGTTAAGTATTGAATTTGGTAATTGAGGTAAGGTTGTCACAAATTAGTTTATTACTCGTCCCTAGTGGCGAGAAAGGCCTTTAAGGCAACCCGACATATGAGAATACTATAAAATATCAACTCTACCAATATCTACAAAAATATTTCTACTCTATCAATATCTACGCGCTTATTACTACTCTACAAATCTAATTACTTAGTTTTCAAACCTAGGTTTCGAAAAGTATAAAACAGGGATTAACAAACAACCTTCAAATGTTGTGCAGACCTCCTTCATCTTCCTCCTCCCCTCCCTCTTCTCTCATTTCTTCTCTTCTTCTCTCGGCTCTCGGGTGCTTGGCGAAATGGCGATCGGCCGCGTGGCTTTATAATGTGGTTTCTGTCGCCAGTTAAAATGGAGACTGAGAATGTGAACCGTCAGTCGCCATTTCGATTAGCAACAGAAACCGCATGTCACCAATCCAACTAGCGATTAATGACATGGCTCCAACCTGTCGTATTTATGGCCAGTTGAAATGGCGACTGCCTTTCTGTCGCCGTTCCAATTGGCGACAAAATTCAATCGCCATTTGGACTGGCGACTATACTCTGTTGCCAGTCAGAAAGACGACAGTGGACTATTTCTGTATTTTTTCTTTTCGGCTTATTATTTTTGTAATTTTTTATTTTTCGTGTATTATTTTTTAAAAAATTCGATATGTGCATACATATATATATACATACGGTGGCACTATTCTACTCCCGAGCGTAGAATAGCTATTCTGCGCTCTAGCCAGAGAAGTAAATTCCACGCGCTGGCCGTAGTGAGTTAATGCATTGCAAATAACCAGTAAATGCGGCTTGGTAGTAAATCACGAAATATTTTACTACAGAACAACAGATGAATTTACTGGCAAAGTGCATGCACAGCACACCTGAATCTAATTCAGTAGTAAATCACAAACATGTTTTACTATAGAACAGCAGATAGAATTACTGTCGAATTCTTTACTAGTTCATGCGTTGCTGAACCCAACTAGTTAATGCGTATTATAGTTTATACATAAATCTGTTTCTTCTTTGTCTTTTCCGTATCTTTCAAATGGTATTCATTTTGATACTCAAATTTTACAGGGTTGTATAATCTCACCTTCCCTATCTATAGTAATTTCTTTAGAATTTTTGAAAATGTGTACTGTTAGTTTTCAAGAATAAGAATTTAGTTATGTTTGCTGGACCAGCAGTAAAATGTTTGAAAAATTATCAAAACATTACCACACTTAGGGGAGTTGAGATTCTACAATACTATAAAATTTGAAGACCAAACTCAATCATACTTGAGAGATATGAAAATAACAAAGTGCCAAACAGCAGCATATACTATCTTTTACTGTCAAAAAAAATATTTTACTGTGAGAAATTTCTCAAAAAATTACCACACGTAGGAGAGATGATATTGTATAACCCTGTAAAATTTGAAGATCAAACTCAATCGGATTTAAGAGATATGAAAATAACAAAGTACCGAAAAGCAGCATATACTACCTTTTACTGCCAAGAAAGTGCATATTACTTCCTCTTACTCAACATGTTACTACATGCTGTACACAATAGATATATGGTGTAATATTAATAAAAATTATATGTATAAGTTTTCAAAAAACCTCAAAAAATTACCATATGTAGATAGGTGAGCTTCTACAACTTTACAAAATTTGAAGACCAAACTGAATAGCATTTGAAAGATACGAAATTAACAAAGCAGTAGACAGTGAAAAATCACTAGTCAACCGAATTTGTATTTTTCATATCTTTCAGCTGGTATTGACTTTGATCTTCAAATTTTTCAGGATTATATAATATCAGCTCCCATATCTATAGTAATTTTTTTAGAATATTTGAAAATGTGTACGGTTGGTTTTCATGAATAAAAAATTGGTTCTGTTTGTCGAACCAGTAGTAAAATATTTGAAAATTTTCTCAAAAAATTACCCCACATAGGGGAGATGATATTGTACAACCCTGTAAAATTTGAAGACCAAACTCAATCGGATTTAGGAGATATAAAAATAACAAAGTGCCGAACAGCAGCATATACTACCTTTTACTGCCAAGAAAAATGCATATTACTGTCTCTTACTCAACGTGTTACTACATGTAGTACACAGCAGCTATATGATGTAATATTCATAAAAATTATATGTATAAGTTTTCAAAAAATCTCAAAAAATTACCATATGTAGGATAGGTGAGCTTCTACAACTTTACAAATTTGAAGACTGTAACATCTCAAAATTTGCTTTATTAATCATTTATTGGTTATTTGAGCATTTTATGTTTTTCTGGTATTTATTGGATTTTTCTGGATTTATTTGAATTTACTTTCAATTAAGTATATTGATCTTTTGTTTAAAACTATTTAAATTTATGCAAAGTTAAAATAAAGTTTTGTCAAAAATATTTTATTTGAGTTCAAAATGCCTCAGAGTATTTTTGGGAATTTTCTTGGATTTTTCCTGATATTTTTATTGCCTAAAACCAATTAAACGAATTTCTGGAATTATTTTAAATAATAAAGTTGCGAAATTCTATTTGAACAGTGTTGGGCCGAAGCCCAACACTGTGCACGCAAGGCCTGCATCGGCGCAGCCCAAGTCAACCCGCTAGGGCGTCGCCAGAAACCCTAGCTCGACAGCCGTTGGATCACGATCCATCCGTCCAGAGGGGGACGCGTGTGCGCTAGCATTGACTGTCGAATTGGGGGCACGCGTTGCGCCGTCGTTCATCGTCTCCGAAGCGGACTCGGAGTTTGCCGCCGTGTTGTCGTCGAACTTCTTCGCCGTATAGGGCTCAATCTCCTAGGCTATTTAAGGGGCGGGTAGACCCCGAGGATCGTCAGATCGCGCCGCGCCTTTGCCCTAATGCGCCGCCGCCAGAGAAGCCCTGTAGAGCCCGTGCGACCTCGCCGTAGTTAGTTCTTGAGCCACCGCGGTTTTTGCCTTAGATCGTCGTCGATTCTTTGTCTTCCGCCGCTTCAGTTCCGGATCCAAGCTCGCGGTGGTGTGCCGCGTCGATGTCTCTCCTTCTTCGCGTCGGAATCGCGCCCGAACGCCTTCGCCCAGTTCTTCTTCCCCGGCTCCGGTGACATCCTTTGCCCTGTCTCGCCATTAGCCTCGGGTGAGTTCTTGACCGTTGGATCCTGGTAGAATGGCCTAGATCGTGCCACTTCGCTCGGTAATCAGAAAAACCCATCTTCTAGCCTCAGCCGTCGGATCTGGATGTGTGGGTGGGATTGAGCCGCGTTGCGTGCGTTCATCGCCATCCGATCCAGAGATCTTGTAGATGCGCGCCGCGTGTCGAGCATCGGCATGGGCGGCGTCGCAGCCAATCCGGTGTCGCCACGTGTCGGGCGCTGTCACCCAGGCGCCATGGACCGGGTTCACGGTGGACCAGATCCGAGCCGTGGACCGAGTTTATGGACCAGGATGACGTGTCACCATCTGATTGGCCAACATCAGGGTTGACGTCAGCATGGCGCAATAAATCAGTTTTTCAGTATAAAAATAATTCGGTTAATTCTGATTTTCTAATTTCTGTAATCTTAATATTTATTCAAACTTCAAAAGGCTATATCTTTTGCATTTTAACTCGGATTTGAGTGATTCAAATTTATAAAAATTTGTAAAATTGAGATCTATTTAATGGTGAATTTTAATTGATTTTTGGAGTTCATTTGCTCTCTGTTTTGGTATTTATTTGCTTTTCTTCTTACGTTGAATTGGGCGACGCTTCGGAGGAAGATTCAACAACTCAAGATCGAGTTTCAGAGCAAGACCAGAACCTATTCCAAGGCAAGTTGTGCTTTGATCATGTTGAACCCATGTTTATACAAATGCTATATTGTGTTACTCTATTGCATGGTATTTCAAGTATACAATTGTTTCAACTTAAATTGGGATCTAGTTAAGCTACCAATTTGATCTATACCCTACCTTGTCATTGTATGCCATAATCCATTGTCACCCTAGATTGGTTCATTATAGTTGGTTAGTAATGATAATCAACATGGGATGGTTAGACCGTATTAGTTGCTTAGCCATGCCACGTCATCACATGTGTTTGAATCATTGATAATTAATCTTAACTAATGGAATATGGAACAACGTTATGAACTTGTGTGTCATGTGGGATCACACGATGAGATTGAGTTGTAGTGACGAGTCATGTCACATAACGATGTTGAATTGTTGATAGCACGTGGTGCTTGGTAATCAACTTGGGTGATAATCATTTAGATTGGGGCAAGTGACAAGGCTAGTATGCCAAGGTGGGCCCAATGGGCGAGAGGGTATGTGGATGTCTTGCCTCGATCACTTTAAGGACTTAACCTTGCAAGCCTTTGACTGAGTCAATCATGCAACCACATGTCGGCATGGGATGACCTAGTGATTAATTTGCAAAGTCTTAGCTTTGGTACTATCTTGGTCGGTGTGAGTTCCCGAGTTATGGAGTAATTCACATGGCGCAAGAGGGGGGCCTGGATGTGGTAACCAGTCCCACCAGTGTTGAAACCTTAGCGGGTGGTACCAGGTTAAGCCAGAGCATTGTAAAGGCTTTGTCATGATCTCTCCGCCGACACACCAAAGGAAGTGTGTTAACCCGGAAGGCACCAAGAGACGATCATGTCATGTGGGTAAAGTGCATAATCTCTGCAGAGTGTAAACCTATTCGAATAGCCGTGCTTGTGGTATTGAGTAATGCTCGGGAATTACAGTTAAGGGTTAGCTTAATTAAATGGATAACTTGGTTGGGATGGCAGATTGCCATATGGAAGGTTGGAACTTGATTTAGGATTGGAAACTTGGTTTACTTGAGAAATGTTGAATCTATCTATTACTGATATTTGTTTTGCAATCTTTACAATCTATTTATTGTATTTGTTCATAAATGCTGCTTTGTTGCAAAATAACCCTGATAGCCTATCCTTTGGAATAAGCCTTGCATATAGCTATGTTAGAATTGCATTATGTGCACAACTTGTTGAGTGCTTTATGTACTCACCCTTGCCAACAACAACATCATCAGTTGAGGAGTCTACATCTATGCTGGAGCAGGAGTTCCATGAGGAGACGAATGTTTAGGGCGCAAGCCTTGTCAGTTGCCTGTGGTATACTGAGGGGTTATCTACGTTTTCATTCCGCTGCAGTTTAATAAGTTGTTCAGCCTTGCGAGGCATAGTCATGTAAGTGGACCATAAGGTCATTCAACTAGTAGTATATATCATATGATGTCTTTCATAATGCTTTCGCTATGTTTGGTTGTGATATTTACTTATGTTGAGCCTGTGTGCACTAGCGTGATCCTGGACTAGTGCGGTATACACAGAGGGTCCGGATTTGCATATTCGGTCCCGACGAAGTGGTATCGAGCCATCTTGTTGTAGGCCTTGACCCTAGATAGTCCAGTCGTCTCTATAGGAACTTCAAAATTATTTTTCAAGAAAAGAATTAACTTGGAAGAATAATATGTCCTTGACTTATCTTATTCTTCTATTTCTTTCCTCGTCGAATTTCTCTCTTTCCCGCTGAATCTCTTTTTCTCTCCTTCTTTGGATCGAGTTAAAAATCTTATCCGAGTTATCTTAGTAGTTGACGATATACCACACCTTAGGAGAAAGCATCAAGTGCTTCTTTGTCAACCCCGAAATCATGAAGGAGGGAATCATCGAGCTCAAGGAAGGAGTAGATCCATGAAGTGTTCCAAAAGTTAGAAGATCTATGCTTCGAGTAGTCAGTTGGGACTCATGTGTGGGAGTCGTGTCTGCTTAAAATAGAAGTGTTACCCCTGTAGGCGGTAGTTTTGTGTGTATAGGTTGAATTGGTTCTTCCTTGATTGCTGAGTGTGCAGTATGTGTTGCAGAGCTTTTAGGCTTAGATAAGCAACCATACCAAGTTATTAATATTGTTTGCGTAAGATATTGGGTTAAGCCTATCTTCCCTGCTTTAGGATCCCTGCTTCTTACCTATGCTATTTCCCTCTTCCCTCACCCAGTGGAGCAATCAAGCAGATGGTTCAGATTCATGGAAACAACAGAATCAGTGGAAGTGAAAATCAATCCAAGGAGAACCTCAATGATGGATCAATTCTTCAACCATCAGTACAGATAGATATGCAGAGTCTCAGAGAGTTCTTGACTGCTCAGACTCAGTTGATGCATGCAATGATAAAGCAAATGCAGAATATGACCGACCAAGCCAATGTCAACCAAGTGTTCCAAGCTGCTACCAACGATTTCCGTTCCTACTCAAGGTTATCAGAATTCATAAGGACTCGTCCGCCGGTGTTTTCAGGAAATGTGTTACCCTCGGAAGCGGATGATTGGCTCAAGACCATTGAGAGGAAGATGCTCATTGCTCAGTGTAAAAGTGATGAGAAAGTCATGTATGCTTCTTATCAGTTGCAAAGAATTGCTGCGGAATGGTGGAAGAAATATTGCGCTGTTCATGAAGCCCCGCTGAATATCACTTGGAATGAATTTGTCGTTGCTTTTCGTAATCTCTTTGCCTCACCTAGAGACAGTATGGTCACGGTAAATGCGGAGCAGAATACTATCCCTGCACCTTGTTCGACATCTAATCGTTGCTCTCTAAAGTGCTGTCAACCAAACAAGTCAGAAGATCGTGCATGCATTCGTTGTGGAGAAATAGGACATACCGCGGACGAGCATGCGATTAATTGCTCCAGCTGTGAAGGAAGTCATTCTCTTGGAGAATGTCCTATGAGTGACATCACATGTTATCTTTGTGAAGGCCGAGATCATGGTCTAGCTTAATGTCCCTTGGATCCAATAGTTACTGCTGTAATTCAGCATCAGCAAAAGAATCTTCGAGCCGTAGTTGCTCAAGAGTCGTCAAGAAGAGGCAGAACGTCAGCTGCAAAAGTGGTGCCGCTCAAAGAGCTAAGGACACAATACCTTAATCCTGTTGGCCCTCATCAAGAAAGTAGTAATTGGCAATCACCAACAGCATGTTTCCTGTGCGATGAAGAAGGTCATTGGGCTAGGGAATGCCCTACAAAGCAACCAGTTCTGACGCAGCAAGAGAACAACAATGTATATGTAGCTGCACATCAGCGAACACGTGTGTGCTACAACTGTCACAAGGAAGGCCATTATGCTAATCGATGCCCACAGAGAAGACAATTATTTTCTACAGTCATGGATGTTTCGGAAGTTACCTCAGTCAAGTTCATAACGCCAAGAGTGAGTAGTAAGGTTGCAAGAGAAGTTGTTGCGGAGAATCAGTTGAAAAAGAGGCGTTTGAATGAAGACACTGCCCCGTTCGACGAATGCTCAAGGAAGAGAGGTGGACCTAAGCTTTGTTATACCTGTAACAAGCCCGGGCATTTCGCTAATAATTGCCCTCATAAGGAAGTGATCACACCAGTTCAAGTCAATCTCAATTCTGTTCCAGTCAAAACTTCAACGCCAATGCCAATCGAGGAAGTTTAGATCAATGATTTTACCCTATGCAAGTGTCATATCCTCATTTGTAAAGGAAAAAAGCGACTAGTCATGAATTCCATGTAAATATTTTCTGGTGTAAAGAAATAAAGTAAAGATGGCTGAGTTGATGGAAGGTGAAGTGTTGGAATAAAAGCATTATTGGTAAAAGAAGGGTCAGATGTTTTTCTGAGTATGCACTTGTGATGGTGGTTCACATGAAAGTGATGTGTGTGCAGTGATGATCAGTATGGTGGTGATCGTGAAGCTTGTCGATTCGGAAGAATTCAGTGCCGTAAAGTATAGTATTGCTTGATCTAACCAAGAATGTGATGGAGTTAAGTTGAAGAAAAGCTCCTAGTGAACGATATTGGATATCAGACCCGAGATGCTACTCCTGAGATGAATTGGTTGTCCGGACATAAGGCTGTCCTGGAGTTTGGTCGAAGAATTGTGTCAGCTAAAAGCCCTGAAAGCGGGAAAAAGGAATTTCAAACGACTACGGTTCGTGTTGGTCAGCTAAAGGTCAATAGTGTGGAAGTTGTCAGCCTTGAAGGTGTGCTAGTTGTTAGAGAGTATCCAGATGTATTCCCTAAGAATCCCACCAGATCGAGAGATCAAGTGTGTTATGGAGTTACTGCCTGGTACAACGCCAAAAGTAAAGAGACCTCATCAAATACCTATTGATGAGCTAGTTGAGATGAAGAAGAAGATCAAAGAGATTGTGAGGAAAATGTTTCGCCAGAATCAGTTTGTCACCATAGGAAGCGCCTATTCTGGTTGAAGATGGGAGCTTGAGAATGTGTATCAACCGTTGAGCATTTAATGAAGTGAGGATTAAAGAGTAAGTATTCGTTGCCCAGGATCGATGATTTGGTTGATCAGTCAAAAGGAGCTGGAGTTGTCTCAAGGATATAGTTTCGATTGAGTTATCATCAGTTAAGAATGCGTGCAGAGAATGTTCTTAGGTCAGAGTTTTCTACACGATATGGACAACATGAATTTACAGTTGTGTCTGCTAGAATGATCAATGCCATGGCATAAGTTATGAATCGGATGAATGGAGATTCATGGGATAATTGGACAAGCTGTTGTCGTGCACATAGAGGGCATTCTCGTTATTCCAGGACAAGGGAAGAGCATGCCGAGTAATTGAGAATGGTTCTGGAAAAGCTACAAGAGCAACAGTTGTGCGCTAAGTGTGACCGTTGGAAGGAGAAAGTTGAGTTTCTTGATGGCTTAAAAAAGGGGATTGTTGTTGATCTGAGCAAGTGAAAGCAATGTTGTATTGCGAGTAACCGAAGTCTGTTACCTGGATTCGTGATTTTTCGAAAATGATAGGGTGCTACCATTGAATTATTGAAGGACTCTTGACGATTGCGAGACTGCTTAAGCAACTGTGGAAAAAGGAGAAGAAGCTTGCACGGACGCCATAGTGCATGCTTTGAAGTTATTGTGTCATTATTGTGAGAGATATGTACAGACCATAAGAGTTCAAAGTGCAGACATTAATACAGAACGAAGAGGACGGTTGGAGTTGATTAAGTGTTATAAGGCGGGGATCCGTTATCATCCTGGTAAGACTAATGTGGTATCCGATGCCTTAAGTCGTAAAGACCATAGTGCTAATACACTGATATCAAGTGATCGATCGTAAGTGTGCAAGGAGTTTCAAAAAGTTGAAATTAGAAGTGGTTTCACAAGGATTTATAGCTGCTTTAGAAGTTAAGCCAATGTTTGAAGATCAGATCAAAGTGGGTCAGAAGGATGAAGGCTTAACCAAGGATTTTACCGTGGATGACCAAGGAACCACACGGTTTAAAGGTCGAAGCTATACATCGAATAAGAAAGAGCTTAAGCAGTTGATTTTGGAAGAAGCTCATGATTCTAAGTATTCAATTCATCTAGAAAAGTGCTAAGATATATCCCGATCTTAAGGAAAGGTTTTGGTAGCCTAAGTTGAAGCGTGAAGTTACTGAAAATATCACTTTGTGTGGTGTGTGTTAGAGAATGAAAATAGTGCATCAGAGATCAGCAAGTTTGTTACAGCCGGTGCAGAGTTCAGAGTGGAAGTAAGAGGCAAATCAGTAATAAGATACCTAGCGTTGAGAATGGTCGAGAATCCAGAAGGGATATGGTTCCATTTGGCCCATCGTTGACCGTTTGGCCGAAGTTGCTCATTTCACACCATTAAGACTACCTATGCAGGAGATCAGTTGGTAGGACTATTTATAATTGTATGTTTGCATGGTATGTCTAAGAAGATTGTGTCAGATATAGGTACCCAATTTACCTCGAGGGTTTGGAATAATCTGAACGAAGCATTAGGAACTCGTTTGAATTTTAGTACATCATATCATCCGCAGACAGATGGTCAGAATGAGGAAGTTAATCAGATTCTTGAGGATATGCTGAGAGCTTATGCTTTAGCTTGTTCTATCTCGTGGGATAAGTGTTTGCCGTACGCAGGATTTAGCTATAACAACAGTTACCAGGCTAGTTTGCAAAATGTCACCATTTGAGGTTTTATATGGACGTGCTGTCGTACTCCGTTGAATTAGAGTGAGACAGGAGATCGTATGGTATTTGGACATGATATTCTCAAGGAAGCCGAAGAGCGAGTTGTTATGATTAGAGAGTGGTTGAAGGTAGCTCACTAAAGAAAAGAGCTACTACCGATAATCGCTCGTCGGGATTTGAGTTTCGAGCCAGATGATTTCGTGTATCTCAGAGTTACCCCTCTTGAAGGTGTCAAAAGGTTTTACGATAAAGGGAAGCTTGCGTCAAGATATGTTGGTCCGTCCAAGATTTTGAGCTGTCAAGGAGAGGTTGCTTATCAGTTGGAGTTGCTGCAGTCAATGGCAGGAAGTGCATGATGTGTTCTATGTGTCACAGTTTAGGAAATGTCTCAGAGTGCAAGAGGAGTAGATGCCATTGGAAGCAATTGAATTGCAGGAGGATTTGACTTACAAGGAGCAGCCAGTCAAAATTTTGGATGTTATAGAACGCGAGACCAGGGACAAGTCTATTCGCTTCTGCAGAGTTCAACAGCGCAATCATTCTGAGAATGAAGCAACTTGGGAGCGTGAAGACGATTTGAAGTCAGAATTTTCAAACCTATTCTTTAGTTAGCCCTGAATCTAGGGGTCGAGATTCTGTTAAGGGGGAATGTTTGTAACATCCCAAAATTTTCTTTATTAATCTTTTATTGGTTATTTGAGCAATTTATGTTTTTCTGGAATTTATTGGATTTTTCTAGATTTATTTGAATTTACTTTAAATTAAGTATATTGACCTTTTGTTTAAAACTATTTAAATTTATGCAAAGTTAAAATAAAGTTTTGTCAAAAATATTTTATTTGAGTTCAAAATGCCTCAGAGTATTTTTGGGAATTTTCTTGGATTTTTCCTGATATTTTTATTGCCTAAAACCAATTAAATGAATTTCTGGAATTATTTTAAATAATAAAGTTGCGAAATTTATTTGAACGGTGTTGGGCGAAGCCCAACATCAGTCGCGCAAGGCTCGTCGTCGTGCCCAAGTCACCCAACTAGGCGCCGTGAAACCCTAGCTCGACGACCTTTGGATCACGATCCATCCGTCTGAGGGGCCGCGTGCGCTTAGCATCTTGACCGTCGAATCGGGGCACGCGCGTCGCGCCGTCGTTCATCGTCTCCGAAGCGGACTCGGAGTTTGCCGCCGTGTTGTCGTCGAACTTCTTCGCCGTATAGGGATCGATCTCCTAGGCTATTTAAGGGGCGGGTAGACCCCGAGGATCGTCAAATCGCGCCGCGCCTTTGCCCTAATGCGCCGCCGCCAGAGAAGCCCTGTAGAGCCCATGCGACCTCGCCGTAGTTAGTTCTTGAGCCACCGCGGTTTTTGCCTTAGATCGTCGTCGATTCTTTGTCTTCCGCCACTTCAGTTCCGGATCCAAGCTCGCCGTGGTGTGCCGCGTCGACGTCTCTCCTTCTTCGTGTCGGAATCGCGCCCGAACGCCTTCGCCCAGTTCTTCTTCCCCGGCTCCGGTGACATCCTTTGCCCTATCTCGCCATTAGCCTCGGGTGAGTTCTTGACCGTTGGATCCTGGTAGAATGGCCTAGATCATGCCACTTCGCTCGGTAATCAGAAAAACCCATCTTCTAGCCTCAGCCGTCGGATCTGGATGTGTGGGTGGGATTGAGCCGCGTTGCGTGCGTTCATCGCCATCCGATCCAGAGATCTTGTAGATGCGCGCCGCGTGTCGAGCATCGGCATGGGCGGCGTCAGCCTAATCCGGTGTCGCCACGCGTGTCGGCGCCGCCACCGAGGCGCCATGGACCGGGTTCACGGTGGACCAGATCCGAGCCGTGGACCGAGTTTATGGACCAGGATGACGTGTCGCCATCTGATTGGCCAACATCAGGGTTGACGTCAGCATGGCGCAATAAATCAGTTTTTCAGTATAAAAATAATTCGGTTAATTCTGATTTTCTAATTTCTGTAATCTTAATATTTATTCAAACTTCAAAAGGCTATATCTTTTGCATTTTAACTCGGATTTGAGTGATTCAAATTTATAAAAATTTGTAAAATTGAGATCTATTTAATAGCGAATTTTAATTGATTTTTGGAGCTCATTTGCTCTCTGTTTTGGTATTTATTTACTTTTCTTCTTCGGTACGCGTAAACGTTGAATTGGGCGACGCTTCGGAGGAAGATTCAACAACTCAAGATCGAGTTTCAGAGCAAGACCAGAACCTATTCCAAGGCAAGTTGTGCTTTGATCATGTTGAACCCATGTTTATACAAATGCTATATTGTTTTACTCTATTGCATGGTATTTCAAGTATACAATTGTTTCAACTTAAATTGGGATCTAGTTAAGCTACCAATTTGATCTATACCCTACCTTGTCATTGTATGCCATAATCCATTGTCACCCTAGATTGGTTCATTATAGTTGGTTAGTAATGATAATCAACATGGGATGGTTAGACCGTATTAGTTGCTTAGCCATGCCACGTCATCACATGTGTTTGAATCATTGATAATTAATCTTGACTAATGGAATATGGAACAACGTTATGAACTTGTGTGTCATGTGGGATCACACGATGAGATTGAGTTGTAGTGACGAGTCATGTCACGCAACGATGTTGAATTGTTGATAGCACGTGGTGCTTGGTAATCAACTTGGGTTATAATCATTTAGATTGGGGCAAGTGACAAGGGGCGAGTATGCCAAGGTGGGCCCAATGGGCAGAGGGTATGTGGATGTCTTGCCCTGATCACTTTAAGGACTTAACCTTGCAAGCCTTTGACCTGAGTCAATCATGCAACCACATGTCTGGCATGGGATGACCTTAGTCGATTAATTTGCAAAGTCTTAGCTTTGGTACTATCTTGGTCGGTGTGAGTTCCCGAGTTATGGAGTAATTCACATGGCGCAAGAGGGGGGCCCTGGATGTGGTAACCAGTCCCACCAGTGTTGAAACCTTAGCGGGTGGTACCAGGTTAAGCCAGAGCATTGTAAAGGCTTTGTCATGATCTCTCCGCCGACACACCAAAGGAAGTGTGTTAACCCGGAAGGCACTAAGAGACGATCATGTCATGTGGGTAAAGTGCATAATCTCTGCAGAGTGTAAACCTATTCGAATAGCCGTGCTTGCGGTATTGAGCAATGCTCGGGAATTACAGTTAAGGGTTAGCTTAATTAAATGGATAACTTGGTTGGGATGGCAGATTGCCATATGGAAGGTTGGAACTTGATTTAGGATTGGAAACTTGGTTTACTTGAGAAATGCTGAATCTATCTATTACTGATATTTGTTTTGCAATCTTTACAATCTATTTATTGTATTTGTTCATAAATGCTGCTTTGTTGCAAAATAACCCTGATAGCCTATCCTTTGGAATAAGCCTTGCATATAGCTATGTTAGAATTGCATTATGTGCACAATTTGTTGAGTGCTTTATGTACTCACCCTTGCCAACAACAACATCATCAGTTGAGGAGTCTACATCTATGCTGGAGCAGGAGTTCCATGAGGAGACGAATGTTTAGGGCGCAAACCTTGTCGCTTGTTCGTGGTATACCGAGGGTTATCTACGTTTTTATTCCGCTGCAGTTTAATAAGTTGTTCAGCCTTGCGAGGCATAGTTATGTAAGTGGACCATAAGGTCATTCAACTAGTAGTATATATCATATGATGTCTTTCATAATGCTTTCGCTATGTTTGGTTGTGATATTTACTTATGTTGAGCCTGTGTGCACTAGCGTGATCCTGGACTAGTGCGGTATACACAGAGGGTCCGGATTTGCATATTCGGGTCCCGACAAAGACCAAACTCAATAGCATTTGAAAGATACGAAATTAACAAAGCAGTTGACAGTGAAAAATCACTAGTCAACCGAATTTGTCTTTTTTGTATCTTTCAGCTTGTATTAACTTTGATCTTCAAAATTTTCAGGATTGTATAATCTCAGCTCCCATATCTATAGTAATTTTTTTAGAATTTTTGAAAATGTTTACTGTTGGTTTTCATGAATAAAAAATTAGTTCTGTTTGTTAAACCAGTAGTAAAATATTTGAAAAATTCTCAGAAAATTACCACACGTAGAGGAGTTAAGCTTCTACGATCTTAAAAAATTTGAAGGCCAAAATCAATCGGAGTTAGGAGATATGGCTAAAATAAAGTAAGAACAGAATCATATACAAACTAACAAATGCGCTTACTAGTTGTTTCGGCCACCCATTCTGCTTCACTAGTTAGTTCATTTTCTAGTTTGTATACAACTATGTTCTTTCTTTATTTTAGCTGTAACTTTTTATTCGATGCTCCGATTCACGAACAAATTTTACCAGTAGATTACTGATGACTAGAGGAACAACATGATATAAGTTTTGCTAATAAACGTTGCATGAATCAAATTTTGCTGCTAAAATGAACATCGATTTACTACTTAATGATCGTAAAACATATATATATCGATAGTAAAATCTATATATAAGGATAGTAAAATTTGTTAACAGTCAGAGAAATTAATGTTTATTAATGGGATTTATAGATTTTACTGCTTTTTACTCAAAGTATTACTATACCTATGTATAGCACTCTTATCCAGTAAAAAGCAACATATTTAGTGTTTTCTAATGTTCATGAAAAATACATGTAAATATTTTAAAAAATTCTTAAAAAATTACCGTATGTAGAGGAGATGGGATTCTACAAAACTATAAAATTTGAAGATCAAAATCAATCACATTTTAAAGTTATGGCTAAATAAAAAAAAGACAGATTCATGTACAAGCACTAAGTAGCATTTATTAGTCATTTATGTACAAACACGCTTAGTCAATTGAACAGTCGCGCGGGCTCGGTCGGTAAAACAAACCTGGCTAGCGTGTAGAGCCAAAGAATAGCGTATGTATATATATATAGAAGCCCTGTACAATGTAACTTGTAGACAGTTAACTTCATCAAGGATTTTTTTTGGAACAATGACGAAACCACCTTTTTAAATTTTGTTAGAAACAGCACAATAGAAGTTCTACATGTCATTATTACAGATGATAGTTGAACATAGTATGACTCCAATCAATGGCAGCCAGCAGGCTAGCCAACTCCTTATGTAAAGCTTTTTTTTAGTGGTTCAGAAAGCTCAACTTGCAGCATCCAGGCCAACTCCTTCGAAAGCATATGCAGTGACAATTTTTTCCCTGTGCCCACAAGTTAAACATAATATGATAAAGATGTAGTAGTATATATGAAGTATATATCAGAGATTAAACAATTTTGGATCGTTTCCAGACAAAGACGAAGGAATTTGACATATATTGGTAATTCAAAACATGTAAAAAAATGTTTGTCAAACTTAAGTTGTTTGACTGCACATATACCATGGCCACATGTATTTGCAGCTGCAGCATAGCGGATCATATTAGTGCACCAATCACTCCCAAAGGCTTAAGCATAAATAAAACGACTCACTCAAGGGTACACGATTAAGGTTCAGTGCTATGATATTTTCCAAATATAATTCTTCATAAAGGGAACTATCTGGTGGTGCTTCTAGTTGCTGGATCTCATGAGTTCGGAAGCTTTGTTCAGTAGGGAAAGAGGAGAGCACAGCTGCATGACACCGATAGAATAGAAATATTGTAGAAGATGAGAGCTTAATTTCTGATACCTCCCAAGCCTACGATTTAGAAAACGTTGCTGAGATCGACTTGTGAGTTCTAGATGAACATCTACAAGGCTGACGTTTGTTTTAGTTAGGAATTAACGCCGGTTTGCCTCTCATCTGCACATCCGAAAGTCTCACCTCTCACCTCGAGGAACTCAACTTGCTCTCCTTTTTGCTGAATTTTAAGAGTGAGTCTGTTGCAGCTAACCATGCAATGAATGCTAATTTTGTACAACTCTATATAACTCAGTCAAGCACTGAAGCACATTCTATTGGACAGGAATGGAGGCACATGACTTTTTTCGGACCAACCTTTTGATGAAAATAAGATGCACCAAGATAACATCTCGTATTACTCTCTGGTCTCTTCTTGTCACATTATTGCCAAGTTTGCTTTTTATTTCACAACATAGCAGTACTATTCAACTTGGAATAAGCTCTAACTTCAAGAATAGCTCTTGCTGCCTAATAACGCTTCAAGTGGTCATTGCTAAAGAAATTTATATTAGTCTATAGCGAGGACTCATTTATATATATGCGTCTCAGTCCTCATCAAAGATATGGCACATATTCAAAATTGTCTTATTTGAAGCGAAAATGCCGATCTGAACTTACGCTCCGGTGCACCAACAATCTTCGAATGTTCTTATTCGAGCTGTGTATTGTGCTATACCTATCTTTTAACCACTCTCCATGCTTTGTTCTCGGCTCTGTAGAAGCTAAGCTAGTCACAATTCACCCATGGCTAAAAGTGCTTTTGGGGGAACAAAAATGGGTAACCAGCCGAGTAACGGAAATTGTTGCTGATGGCAAAACATACTACTACCACTTACGATACATTTGGGGCTAACCAGATTTTCGCTTGACCACTAACTAACCAGATTTAGCAGCACATTTTAGGCTACAACGCAGAACTTGGAAGTGATGGTTTGGCCGAAACTGCTTCGCAAACAAACCTTTTAAGACCTTATTTGGGACCCTAAACTACATCTGTCACCAATAGAAAGAAATATCATGGCATGCCTGTCTCCTCTTCCTCCCTGCCATCTTCCCTTCGTTCATTTGGGTGGTTGCTTGGGGCAACAAATACACGTGCCATTATTTTTTCTAAGCTACACGAGTTGGCCGGTCTTATGTAGGGATGGCAACGGGGAAAATCTCCGCGGGAAGCGTCCTCCCATCCCCGATCCCCGATAAGCAAAATTTTCCCGCCCCCGTCCCCGATCCCCGACGGGTTTGCGGGGCCCCGACGGGGAATAATCCCCGAAAATGCTATATAAAAGATCACATGCTACATGAATGAATCACTAGAGTAATGGTGCATGTGTGGTTGAGGTGTGAGTGAATCACTAGAGTAATTCATATTTAGCATATTTATTAATAATAACCTCACATATATATTTTTTCTTTTGAGAATGATCATTTACTTCCACCTATTAGTGATAACACGGGGACGGGGATCGGGGACGGGGAACGGTGGAACGTCCCCGTCCCTGCGATCTCCGACGGGGGCAATATTTTCCCCGATAAATTCCCGCGGGGAGAGATTTCCCCCCGTCCCCTAATAGGGAATTTCCGTAGGGAAACGGGGAACGGGTCCCAATTGCTATCCTAGTCTTATGAGTTGAATACGCCGGCCGGCATTTTAGTTTGGGAAACCACAACAATCCTATCTGTACTTCTCTTTCGAGAGTTCCAACTGCGTGGATGATAGATAAAGTGTCAGCTCTGGAAGCATGAGTTGGAACATGCAAAACTCTACAGCATAAAACCTGGTGCTAGCAGGGTAGCTCCTACTAGTAGTTGCTGATAAATTTTAGATTTATACGGCCATCTAGTTGCTTTATCCATGCAATTCCCTTGGCCCAGTGTAACAATGTGGTAATGCCTCTTCCTATCTCATCTTTTATAAGAAGTTCTTTGGTGTAATACGATTATTTTTATAATTACGTTTCAAAATAGATAAGTAAAAAAAAAATTACACATAGGGGTAAAAAAAATATGATTTCCTTTGCAAGTAAGTCCACATTACGCCTACGTGGAACGCTGGTCCCATCGAAACAAATACTGTACTCTCTACAGAAACTTTTGTACACAAACGGAGCACAGGCGCCCATAGCCACAGAAGATCCGGGCGACCTTGACTAGCTACAGTGCCAGGCGCCATCTGTCTGGTCCTTCACCAACCACCCTATCCAAATCCAAGAAAACCCACCGATTGGCGGGTGGCCCTCTCCAACGGGACCACCTGTCAGTGAGCCGCTGACCCCTCAAGTACACCACTAACAGGTGGACCAAGGATCCTCTGGCCCACCTGTCAGAGAGAAGCGCGATAAATGAGCGGCAGCGCACGACACCCTCATATGGTCCGCCGTCCGGCCATCTTTTCCCCCCCCAGTCGCACAGACCACCCCACATGAACCCCCCACTAATCTGTTCAGTCACTGACTACCGGGCCAACAAACACGTGGCCCAGTTTCATCCGCTCTAGTGGGCCCGCACGTCAGGCAGGGAGAGCGGTGACGAGCCGCTCCTGCCGAGGTAAGCGAAGCGTGACAAGTAAACAAAACGTAGTACTAGTGTACTACACGAACAAGCAGGCGCAGGGGCGCTCACTCCCGCTGTCCCGCACACTCATCTCTCTCGCGCGCGCCGCGCAGATCTCTCTCTCTCTCTCGCGCGCGCCCCGCCGCCCTCGCCGAGTTTCCGCCGGCCGCCGCGATTCGGTATCCCGCAGCCCCGATTCGGCTTTGGTTGCTGATTTTTTTTTTTTGGATTTTTTTGGGGAAATTTATTTTTATTTTGACCTGGATTCGTGGTGGTGGTGGTGGACGCAGATCTGACGGGCGCCAGCGACGGAGGAGGAGGAGGCTAGGGTTTGGGTTTTGTGCGCGATGCAGCGGCCGGGGCGGAGCCTGCAGCGGTCGGGCTCGAAGCGCGTGCTCGACCCCCCCGGCGGCGGCGGCGATGGCGGCGGCGGGGGCGACGACGACCATGCGTCCAAGCGGCCTCGCGTGCCCGCCCTTGCAAGGTGTGTGTTTGATGAACTCGGCAGCCACTTTGCGGGTGGTGTGTGTGGGACTAGTTAGGGTTTTCGATTTGGTGGGTTAGGTTGTCGGTTGCTTTAATTGGGAGGAAATTTAGGTCCTTGATTTAGCTTGGTTCGACTGAGATGACTGATGGAGCTAATTGGATTGCTAATGCTGCTGTTAAGCTTGTACTACCAGCTCAAAATAGGGGGCTGGGAGTTCGCCTAATCCTTTTTTAGTTAAATTGGTTAAGTTGTGGGATTGGAAGCCGGACCCACGCGATTCTGTGAGAATAACACGTGTGGTAATTATTGGAAGCTAAAGGATCTAAGGAAGTGACTCGACAGGATAATTATGAGTCCAAAATGTACCCTGGTCCATACGTGATGCCTTTGGTTGGGACTTGGTGCTCCTTTGAGTGCTGTTCAGTTCTGTGTCAGAGCACCAACTGACAGCAAAAGCTCTCTGTTCCCTGTATGATAGCATTTTATGAATTTGTTATAATTAGATAAGGGCCTGTTATAGGCAATTAGGCATAGCTTGTTTTAGAAATTTCTATAAGGGCTGTATGGACTCTCGAAATAGAATTATTTCTAGTTTCAGAATCAGAGATGTAGCTATAAATTATTTTGCTTATTGAATATCAATAAATGGATACTGTTTCGTTACATGAGCAGTGTTGAAGTTCAGTACAAGTACGTATTGAGGCCATGCTGTTCTAGTGTTGATTTCTCCTGATTAATCTGCTTTTTCTGTTGAGTTATAGCTTAAAAGTGTGGAACCCTGTTGATGGTGGCCACAAAGGGGTGGACGCATCAGAAATGCGTTGCAAAAAATTCTCCGCAGTGAAACATTCTTAATATATTGAATACAATGGTCTGGCAGTCAAGTGAAATGCTAATAATTTCTCAGACTTGTTTTGGAGAAGTTTAGTAGATATGCTACCGTACTGTTGTCTGTACCCTTTGAATTGCAAGTTTTGTGACTTACCTACAACAGCTTGAGATTTTTGATCACTTAACAAATGACACATGCTGCAGTGTCATTGTTGAAGCTCTCAAGGTGGACAGTTTGCAGAAGCTTTGTTCATCGCTGGAGCCAATTCTCCGAAGAGTTGTGAGTTAAAGCACTTATATCATTGGTTGTTGGATTGTTTTTTTCCCCTGTAGAGCCTGTATACAACATCTTTATTGATCAATCTGTTCAATTATGTGCTGGAAATAGGTAAGCGAAGAGGTAGAGCGTGCTTTGGCCAAGTTGGGTCCTGCTAGAATTCAAGGAAGGTACAATATCATTAACTTGTTCTTCATGGTGACACTTATGGGATGAATCTATCTGAAAATTTCAGATTTATTTCTACAGGTGTGGTTTGGCCACATTAAAAGCTTTTGAGATATGATATGCTAATACGTGTTGTAAACAGGTCCTCTCCCAAAAGAATTGAAGGCCCCAACGGGAGAAATCTTCAGCTTCAATTTAGAAGTAGGTTGTCTCTCCCACTCTTTACTGGTGGAAAAGTAGAAGGTGAGCAGGGAGCAGCGATTCATGTTGTGCTGCTGGATGCAAACACTGGATGCGTTGTTACTTCGGGACCCGAATCGTTTGCAAAACTGGATGTTCTTGTGCTTGAGGGTGACTTTAATAAAGAGGAAGATGAGGATTGGACAGAAGAAGAGTTTGAAGGCCACATTGTCAAGGAGCGTGAAGGGAAGAGACCTCTTTTGACAGGTGACCTTCAGGTGACTCTTAAAGATGGTGTTGGAAGCATAGGGGAGCTTATCTTCACTGACAACTCCAGCTGGATAAGAAGCAGAAAATTCAGACTTGGGCTGAGGGTTGCCCCTGGCTTTTGTGAAGATATTCGTGTGAGGGAGGCGAAGACAGAAGCTTTTACTGTTAAGGATCACAGAGGGGAATGTACGTGTGCCATACATTGTTGATTTACTCATATCATTAGATGATCTAAACATTAGTTGTTGTGCATGCTGATTTTGTTTTTGTAGTGTACAAAAAGCACTACCCACCTGCCTTAAAGGATGATGTTTGGAGATTAGAAAAGATTGGCAAGGATGGTGCATTCCACAAGAAGTTAAATGCAAGTGAGATCTATACAGTTGAAGATTTTCTCCGGCTTCTTGGTAGGGATCAGCAGATGTTACGTACTGTAAGTTCTACAATGCATGCTACTGGATTGTAGTTTATGGAGAGTTTGGTTTATGATCTAAAACCTGTTGTTCTGTGTAGATACTTGGCAGCGGCATGTCAAATAAGATGTGGGAAAGCCTTGTTGAGCATGCAAAGACTTGTGTTTTAAGTGGAAAGCATTATGTATACTATGCAAGTGACTCAAGAAATGTCGGTGCAATATTCAGTAACATCTACGAGTTCACTGGTTTGATTGCTGATGATCTGTTCATTTCAGCTGAAAATCTCACTGACAACCAGAAGGTTGGTATCATGTTGTGTTTTGATGTTTTTTGAACCTCTGCCAACTGCATTGTCATATGTGTGATGACATCTATAATTTTTAGTGCTGCAAAGCTGATTTTTGGTACCATGGGGCAATTTGCTACAGGACACTGCAAACTTGTCTCAATTTATTGTAGGTCACTGTTCTATCACTGGCATTGGCCTGAGTCCCACACATTCACCTCACATCCAGAGCAAATTTCCTGCTGACATTCTGGGTGATCCATGTTCCAAGTTATCTGTGCTATGTACCTAGGAACTTTGGATGTCTTGGTTGTGTACGTTGTTACTCTAGGTGGCCGCCTAGCCCACCTAGGCGCCGCTGTACCCTCCTTCCTAGCATGCCTAGCTTATTTAACCCGCCTAGGCGGTCGCCTAGCCCGCCTAATTGGCAATTAAACACTAGGCGCCAGTGTGCCGCCCGCCTAGCACCTAGGGGAACACTGGTTCTGTATGTCCTATTTTCTTAGCTAGATCATTGCTCCTAATAATAATCTATTGAATACAGACTGTACTTTTTAACTCAATTATTCTACAGTTGATAGCAGAAGCACTAATGTTATATTGAATACATTACGACCTAGCTCAACTTGATTGCAGGTTTATGCTGATGGATTGGTAAAGAAAGCATACGAGGACTGGATGCATGTTTTAGAATATGATGGTAAGGCACTCCTGAGCTTCAAGCAGAAAAAGAAATCAGTCACAACAAGAAGTGACACTGCAGCAGCTTCGACAAGCAACACTGCTCCATATGGTTCAGCAAATGCACAGAAACAATTGTCATTGCCAGCAAAAGCTGGGCAAATATCCACGGGTACTACAAGTGAAGGTAATAAGGTTTTAAACTCACAATCCAGATACATCCTGTTAAGGTTTCTTGTTCACCACTGTTGTTTTAACCATGCTTTAGCAGCCACCTTTTTTTGCAATATGTTGAGCTTCATTTACCTTTTTTCACAACTTAGCCCAGTAATTTCAGTTTATGCCTGCTCATCCTCATACTCATTTGTCAACATTAATGTGCACGATGTTGTAAAGTTTCCTTATAGTTTATTTTCATATGGTTATTCATTGTGTTTCAAATGATATTCTTGTCTTCAATTGTCATCATCATTGTAAACTGCCCAGATAGTATAATAAGAAGGGT